>JAECWI010000398.1:1200000-1826239 GCA_018150345.1 Drosophila equinoxialis | reverse complement strand
GGGCAACCACAAACTATTTCGCTCCAACATACCAATGTACTATTTACTCTAGTTGGCCACACGGTCTCTTATCCTGACTCAACTACCCGTATCTGGCTCAATCAGTCAACTTCCATCCATTAACAAACCACCAACTCATATTTGCAGTAACATACAAAGTTCTTATTTTATTAACATTAGATGTAAACTAATTATAGTACAACACTGTACGGCCCTCCTGACCATCACACGTCCTCGTGTGCTACATTAATAACGATACGACATGCATTGCTCAGTCTGAAGTGACAATTTGATTCAATCTTATTATAAAGGATGTTAAAATAAAGCTTAGTTTTTATTGTTCTATGGGTTGTACCAGTGGCAGAATACAGGATACAGATCTAGCTATAACTCTATGTACCCGGCGTTCAGTGATCTCCCACTAGTTTTTGACTCTCTCGTGAAGTAACTTATGTCCCGGACACCAACCATATTGGGCTCCTATCACCTTACCTCTCCATACTGATACCGATAAGAAAACAAAATAACTCGTGCTCCCACCAGCACCCGTAGAGTAGTGCTTCAGGTAACCTTCAGGAATGGAGTCTGACATTCTGCATTGAAAACCATCAATGCCTTTCACCACATTGGAGTCCACCAATGTCTCTCACTCGTTAGAATCCACTAACGCATCACCAGAGTCTCTTTCAACTCTGTTCTTCTTGACGTCTCTTTCAACGCCGTCTTTCTTGACGTCTCTTTCAACGCCGTCTTTCTTGACGTCTCTTTCAACGCCGTCGTTCTTGACGTCTCTTTCAACGCCGTTTTACTTGACGTCTCTTTCAACGTCGTGACCAGTATTAGAATCCACTAATACATCACTATCAACACACATGTCCAACTCAGTGGGAATCCCTTCCGCCGGCATACCTCTCAACGATTCGTGCGAATATTTATAAGTTCGCTTATTAGCCATGGATTTTAAAACATATCTGTCGCCATCGAGTATCTCCGCCACTTGTAATGGTCCCCTGAACTTTGGGTCTAGTTTCGTCTGATGTCTCTCTTCATTTCTGAGCAATACATAATCGCCTACTTTGAATTTTACAATTTTGAGTTTGTTTTTGTCAAATCTATCTTTTTCATAGGAGGCGGATTTGTCTATATTTTCTTTAGCTATCTTTCTTACAAGACTTACATCGACTTTATTATGCTTCTCAAAACCAAGTAACATGTTTAAAAGTCGAACTTTTTTACCAATTAGTAATTCCAAAGGACTATTTTTAGTGGTTCTATTTGTTGTGCAATTTATGGCCAGATATATTTCGCCTAAAGCATCCTGCCAGGATCGTTTACTGGTCTCTATAGCAGTTAACATTCGTTTTAACACGCTCATAACGTGCTCTACCTGACCGTTCGCGGGACTAGCACCCGTTGCAATCAAGTGTAAACCTATCTTTTGAATAAACATCTGCTCTGGTCAGCAATGATTACGGTACTGCTCGGTACCTTACCGAAAAGTGATATCGATGACTTTAAAGCGATTGACGCAACTTTCCGAGTATGTTTACGTATTACAGTAGGTGATACAAATAAACAAACTTGGTAAACGCATCGATTTGTACTATAATGATATAGAAGCTAATCCATGTGAAGAAAATTTCGAACAGTACAACAATAATTGAATAAATCGGGAAGATATGTGGTAACGATCCCATTTAAGCAAGAAAAGGGATTTAGGTGACTCGAAGGCGCAAGCAACGGCGCGATTTCTTAACTTGGAGCATATAAAGTTCAGAAAAATCCAAAACTTAAGGAGAGAGCACGAAAAATTCATTAAAGAATATTTGGAGTTGGGCCATATGGTAGAAACTAAGGATGTCAAGGTTCTTATTTTTTACCTGCCACATCAAGCAGTAGTAAAAGAAGCAAAGATTTTCGACAACTAAATTAAGAGTTGTATTTGACGCTTCTGCAAAAACAACGAATAACAGAAGTCTCAATGATGTGATGTGGATCGGGCCGCGACTCTAAAAAACGTATTCGAATACATAATATTAAAATGGCGATCCAAATGGCAGTAAGTAGAATCTGCATATACTTTTTTTGAAAAAATGGATCGGCAAATAAACATTGATAAAGACGTCAAAATTTTTGCATTTACATTTTGTGTCGCCGGTAAGAAGAACATTCAAAAAATAGAAATTGACAACAGTAACGTGGCTCATCCACACCCCTCTTTAACTCAATTTTCCTGTTTTCGTCCTTACAGTTTTGGACCTTACTGAATTTAAATTCGTCTTTAGAAATGGCTCCCACTGCAACCCCAAGGTGTACCTAATTGCTTCGTTCTCATAAATTGGTCGTTAATACTTTATCTATCGCCTGTATCTAATACCTCAATTATTGTCGTATCTATTCGAAATCCATTAACTCAAATGTATTCGCTGCCTTTTCCATCTCTCGTGGAAATCTGCGTTTACCTAGTTTGTTTGATTCTTTTACGGTATCACCCCTGTCATTAATGTAAACCATGTAAAACTCATCTCGAATAATTTCACTCAATGACTTTAAAGTCCTCGACATCAGTTTGCGAGTAAGGTGCCGAATATAATACCTTGCGTTACTGTTGTCAGATGTTTATTCAAAAGATAGGTTTACACTTGATTGCAACGGGTGCTAGTCCCGCGAACGGTCAGGTAGAGCACGTTATGAGCGTGTTAAAACGAATGTTAACTGCTATAGAGACCAGTAAACGATCCTGGCAGGATGCTTTAGGCGAAATATATCTGGCCATAAATTGCACAACAAATAGAACCACTAAAAATAGTCCTTTGGAATTACTAATTGGTAAAAAAGTTCGACTTTTAAACATGTTACTTGGTTTTGAGAAGCATAATAAAGTCGATGTAAGTCTTGTAAGAAAGATAGCTAAAGAAAATATAGACAAATCCGCCTCCTATGAAAAAGATAGATTTGACAAAAACAAACTCAAAATTGTAAAATTCAAAGTAGGCGATTATGTATTGCTCAGAAATGAAGAGAGACATCAGACGAAACTAGACCCAAAGTTCAGGGGACCATTACAAGTGGCGGAGATACTCGATGGCGACAGATATGTTTTAAAATCCATGGCTAATAAGCGAACTTATAAATATTCGCACGAATCGTTGAGAGGTATGCCGGCGGAAGGGATTCCCACTGAGTTGGACATGTGTGTTGATAGTGATGTATTAGTGGATTCTAATACTGGTCACGACGTTGAAAGAGACGTCAAGTAAAACGGCGTTGAAAGAGACGTCAAGAACGACGGCGTTGAAAGAGACGTCAAGAAAGACGGCGTTGAAAGAGACGTCAAGAAAGACGGCGTTGAAAGAGACGTCAAGAAGAACAGAGTTGAAAGAGACTCTGGTGATGCGTTAGTGGATTCTAACGAGTGAGAGACATTGGTGGACTCCAATGTGGTGAAAGGCATTGATGGTTTTCAATGCAGAATGTCAGACTCCATTCCTGAAGGTTACCTGAAGCACTACTCTACGGGTGCTGGTGGGAGCACGAGTTATTTTGTTTTCTTATCGGTATCAGTATGGAGAGGTAAGGTGATAGGAGCCCAATATGGTTGGTGTCCGGGACATAAGTTACTTCACGAGAGAGTCAAAAACTAGTGGGAGATCACTGAACGCCGGGTACATAGAGTTATAGCTAGATCTGTATCCTGTATTCTGCCACTGGTACAACCCATAGAACAATAAAAACTAAGCTTTATTTTAACATCCTTTATAATAAGATTGAATCAAATTGTCACTTCAGACTGAGCAATGCATGTCGTATCGTTATTAATGTAGCACACGAGGACGTGTGATGGTCAGGAGGGCCGTACAGTGTTGTACTATAATTAGTTTACATCTAATGTTAATAAAATAAGAACTTTGTATGTTACTGCAAATATGAGTTGGTGGTTTGTTAATGGATGGAAGTTGACTGATTGAGCCAGATACGGGTAGTTGAGTCAGGATAAGAGACCGTGTGGCCAACTAGAGTAAATAGTACATTGGTATGTTGGAGCGAAATAGTTTGTGGTTGCCCTTGCCGGGATCGTGGCAAAACGAGTGCTTTCGTAAGGTAGTCTACTCGGCTACCTTTGCTTTCGGGTTTACTAGCTCTTTTGCCAGTGCATGTTTGCTTGTCAAAGAGAAAGGTTGGTTACGGACGATTTTTTTATCGATTTATTTTTCGCATTAACCCTAACGTGCCCAAAAAAAAAAGAAAAAAATGAACTATTGCTACTTTTGCCGCAAGAATGTACCGGGCGTGAAAATCATTCATGCCCCGAAATGTGAAATGAAGAGAAAGCTGTGGGAGGAAAGCCTGGGGTGCAGCCTTAGCAAAAATTCCCAAATATGTGATACACATTTTAATGCGTTTCAGTGGAGGATTGCTCCAAAGGGGAAGATTTATAAGAAGAGACGTTTAAACAATGATGACGTTCCGCAAAGAGAGATAGAGGATGAAAGTGTTAAAGAAGGCTATGCTAATGCGAGTACGGAAACTGAGTAAGTTTAGCGTTTGAAAATATGTATATACATATATTTCTTTTTGTACATATGTATGTATATGTAAACATAATGAAACTGTCTTGTAGGGACACAGTGATAAATCATTCAACGTCCATAGAAATAAAGACTCTGAGGCAAAAGATTCGTGCTTTGAAGGATGAAGTACAGAGCTTACGTAAGCTCGTAGAGGACGCAGGACAGTTAGAGAAATCTTTAAGTACCATCTTGACTCAGACCCAAATAAAAATTTTAAAGAGTGAAAGAGGTCAGAATTCAATTCAGATGACATATCATGGGCTATGTGCCTCCACACCGCAGGACCTAGGGCATATAACCATCTGTACAAAAAAGGATTTCCATTACCTTGTCGGGCAACATTATACAAGTGGTTGTCAAACGTGGAAATACAGACTGGTTGCCTGGATGTGGTCATTAATCTTATGGACAATATGGACATGGATACGGCAGATAAGCTTTGCGTATTGGCATTCGACGAAATGAACGTTGCTGGTACATTCGAGTACGACAGCTCTTGGACGAGCCAAGCGAATACGTACAACTTGCGATGGTTCGTGGATTGAAAAAATCGTGGAAGCAACCAGTGTTCTTCGACTATGATACCAGAATGGACGTGCCAACTCTTTATGAATTAATAAAAAAACTACACAGAAGAGGATATTTTGTGGTATCAATCGTCTCCGATATGGGTGCTGGAAACCAAAGATTATGGAGAGAGCTCGGTATATCTGAAGGTAAAGTATATGAATAATTCTTATTATGAATGAAATCAAAGATAGTTGTTAATTTTTTAAAATTTAATATTAGAAAAAACCTGGTTTGGCCATCCCGAGGATGAAAATCTCAAAATTTTCGTGTTTGCAGATGTACCACATCTAATAAAGCTGGTTCGTAACCATTATTTGGATTCTGGCTTACATATAAACGGCCAAACATTGACCAAGTCGACTGTCGAACAAACTATAACTCACTGTTGTAAAACAGATGTGACAATATTGTTCAAAGTAAATGAGAGCCATTTAAATGTTCGCTCTTTTGCCAAGCAAAAGGTGAAATTAGCAACACAATTATTTTCGAATACAACCGCCAGTGCCATCAGACGCTGCTACTCTTTAGGCTATCAAGTTGAAAATGCAGTCGAAACCTCGGATTTATTTAAACTCCTAAACGATTGGTTCGACGTTTTTAATTCAAAGCTGTCAACGTCCAACTGCATCGAAACTACTCAGCCTTATGGCAAGCAGCTCGAACTGCAAAGAGACATTTTAAAACAGATGTCTCAGATTATGAGTAATAGGATATGCGGCAAGACCCATAGGCTCCCATTCCAAAAAGGGATACTAATAAACAATGCATCTCTTGATGGACTGCATGTGAGTATATTTTGACAAGTCGTCTGAATCAAGATATTGTTGAAAATTTTTTCGGAGCCATGCGGGCGAAGGGTGGACAACATGACCATCCGTCACCCTTACAATTTAAGGATAGATTAAGAAAATACAATGTGGGTAAGACAAAACTAAAACAATTTGTTAATTAACAAATAATTGATTTTAAAAATAATAATTGTCAAATGTTTAGATCTATGTTTCAGCAAAGTTTGAATTGTGAATGTTGGCAGTTATGTTTAGTCCTGATTTATCTGTTTATTTAATTATTTTCATTTATTAATAATCCTTAAATATTGTTCAGCCAAGAATACAGAGTTGTTAGCCGGTAACGGAAATGTTGGCGAGGACAACTGCGACAGCTGGCTCAAACTCAACATTACTCCAAATGGCAATAAGGAGAATGATCCCGATGAAGGGAAGTGGAAAGGGTGGTCGAAAGAGTTTGAAGAGTTCGAAATAGAGATTGCCAACAACATAGCTGCAGAGTACATCATGGATGAACTACCGGAGGACGCTATGGAATATCTAGCAGGTTATGTTGTTAGAAAATTAAGGTTGCCTAATGAATCAACGCAATCTGGATTTAGCTATGTGGATGAGGTATCGCACGGCGGGCTTATAAAGCCCTCAGACCAGTTTACCGCTACATTAAAATACTAAGAATCTATATTTATAAATAATATTCACAATACTATTGAAATAACTAAAGACATAAAAAAAAAATTATTAATTGCTGCTAAACATGTACAAATTGATAATAATGTAAAACAATTTTATTTTAAAACTAGAATTTATTTTAGACTTAAATATTTAAACAAAAAATTAGCTATTAAGAATCAAAAACAACGTTTAGTTGGAAATTCAAAATTATTAAAAATAAAATTATAAACACAAAAATAACATTGTCTCAATTCATTATTGCAGGCTATTTTCTACCCCAACGGGCGACAAGGGGTTATTCAACTGACAGCAGTGCCTTTCACTCGCATTCATATACTGTGTGCCATTTCACTCGCACTCATTGCAAGCATACAAGAGCTAGTTTGGCAGCCGAGTAGACTACCTTATACACAAGCACTTATTTTGCCATGGCCGGGATAATACAAGTAAAACATAAAGATTATAATGGTTTGCCAATATGGTATGGTATCTGGTTTATTCAATGTAGAATAATGAACGGAAAGGATCTTCATATTCTTTTACACGAGGACGTGTAACTTGTCAGAATGGTATGTCCAACACTGCCCTTTGTAGGTTGACAATTGGTATGTTAAGATTGACAATTGGTATGTTAAGATTGACAATTGGTATGTTAACATTGAAGGATGACTCGACAGATTTGAGATGCCTGACAGCGTGACAACATTGGAAATGTTGTCGAGTGTGGTTTGGTGTTAAGTCATTGGAGTCGGCATAAGGAGTCTAAAAGTCAGACGTGCCGAAACAACACCTAAACTCGCTGCGCTAATAGTTGATTAATATAAAGTGAGAGTGAATAGTATAAAGTATCCAAAGTAAAGAAAATGGAAAAGGCTAAGAACAACAATGGACATTCGACATATATGTACATATGTAGATATAATTATATCTAGTCTTTCCAGATAGGAAAAAAAGATATTTTTTGTTGAGTTGAAAGACGGGACTTTATTCAATGAATGAATACTTAAAACTAAAATACAAAGATGTCTTAGAGTAATATTTATAGGCTAAACTTGTGAGCCTTTTTAGTGGCGTGATCGATATTGGTGTGATTTGATTGGCCCGAATTTTAATGCTAAATTAGCGTTCTCCCACTTTTGACTTTTAGGGGGACAATTGTTATTGCAAGTGTCCAATTGTTTATTATAAAAAACGGCTGTTTATTTTAAGGACTGATTTTTAGGGGCGAAAAGTTTATAAGGTTTTGTGGATTGAAGTTGGATATATGACTATATATACAATTTATGGGGTCGACGACTATAATATCCTTTGGGTGGTTGGTATAGAAATTGTATCCCGTGTCCTGTTATCTCTCGTAGATTTGAAATAAATGCCAAAAAAAAAAAAAAGAAATTGTACATTTTTTAAAACTATTTCTGCCAAGCATAGAATAATAGAATAGTAGAATCAATAGAAGAAGAATATCCCATTACTAATAATGAAGACAAACTTGATCATTTCATAGTGCTTGCACTTTGAGGTGCTAAAATTATGTTTACTTTATTAATATTTGATATTTTAAAAACACTCAACATCATCATTTAAGGCCATAATTGGATATATTAATAGTTTCTTATTCATTCAGAAATAATAGAAAATAAATGAACTAGTATTTCGTTATCTTCATAGGCATTCTATTTATGAAACAAATATACAAATTTTAATAGCCCAATTGACCTTAATAATAAAGACCGCTCCTGACTAACTGTCGCTCAACAATTTTTTGCTCACACCTATATGATTTTTTGCGCGTGTACGCACTCAACCCCTCTTAGTGAATGAATAAAGAGCAAGCACAAGTACAATAGATTGTAATTGAAAAAAAATTAATTAAATTGGGATTGGGACTGAGAACGGGTATAGGCGGTATGGCGAGTGGAGTATGGAGCGGGTGCCATCATTAATTGGCAAGGTCGTTTCATCGATTTGTCGTAATCATTGGCAACCGATTTCGACTGTCTCCAATTCCCAAAAACGTTCCATATCTGTCACGTCTACTGTTGTAGCTACTATAGATTCATCTCATTTTGACTTAGTACATCCCGATACGATCCAGCCAAATTGAGTGTTTTGTCCAAGCAAGCCGTTAATCTTGGCAACTCCACTTTTAAAGATATGTGTATATACGTCTACCCATATTATCATATCAACCCCACCAGGTTTATTAAAGGTGGGGTCAGCTATCACGTAAGTTTGCCATTTTGACATATCCTCGTTTGCTATTTTTAACGGGAGGGCTTTCATTAATTGCGGTTAGTACAATTGCTTCAACCTTAATAAGTTCCTTCTCCGAATCACGTGTTTTCATTTCAGTATTTTCTTCATTTATTTTTTAACTTGTATCAGAGCTGTGGCCAACAGTTTTTGTTGTTCCGTAACACAAGTATATACCTTCGCCTGTTTTCCCCCAAAATGAGGAGGGGTGTGGTGCTCCTTGCTGCACAATGAGCAGCCTATTTCATTAGTGCATCTCTTGTTGCTTGAATGCAGAGATCTTGTACATAATTGTACTTTTTTTTGCTATTTCCGCCCTTTCTTTAGGTGTCAGCCCTTTAAACATATAGCGCAGAGGTGCGCTATGCCAAGGACCTTTGCAGATCGAACAACTATCTTTAAACAACGCAACCGACGTTTTTTGTAACGGTTTTTTCTCTTCCTTCCTCATGGCACTTAGCGAGCAATATCTTTGCTCTAAGTATTCCATTACATCAGATAACAATTGTATCTGCCTTGTTTTTCTAATTTGACTCTCATATATTTGTAGAGTCTCTCTGTCAAATTTCCGAAGTACGAGTTGAGCCACTATTACGTCAATAGCATCGGACAAATTTGCTTTAATTTTAATTAAGTGTATTCACTCATTAATTATATCAATCACCCTTTAACACTTTTCGCGGATTCATTGTTTATCATCGGTAAATCAACAATCCGACTTAATTGTTCGGAAAATACTCTCCGATTATTTTCATAACGCTTGGTTAACAATTCTCAAGCGGCACTATAATTGTCATCACAACCTGACAATAGATGGGCCACCATGCTTGTTGCTTTGCCCTTTTAGGCGGATTTTAAATAGTTGAATTTAAGAGTCAGACTTAAATCTTCGCTTTTTTCAATTAATTCTGCAAATAATTCCACCAACAGGTCCCATTCTCTAGGTTCTCCAGAAAATGTGAGTACCTGAATTTTCAGCAACACCGGTAGTTCGCCTCTCACGGTTACATTCTCAATCTTACTTTCTTTATAGGTTATTTTCATTTCTAATGCTGATACTGAATTCCGGACATCGAATTCTAAATCATCCATAGCATTTTTATATTTATCATCTGTTGTCAAACCCTGGTACGCCTATACTTTCTCGCATAAATAATTGATCTTATTAATATATATTATGCATGTCTCATTCTTAAACAGGAAACGAACGTCGTCTTTGTGCAAGGCGGGTTTTTTAACCATGACTAAACGACGGTGGAGTCTGACCAATAAAATGTTTCGGCATTATCAACTGTAAGTTGTGACAGCACTGTAGCTATCCAGTTCAGTTGGGAGCGTCGTGGCGGGCCAACGATACCATCTTGACTGGAGCTACCATGGACCTTGCTGCAAAGAAATAGCACGAAACTTCTTTGTCATTTTTAACTCGCACATATATAGCGGCCCGCTGTGAAACATCACAATAACTAAAATTGTGTATTTCTTGGATCATTATTTGGCGGTACATTTTCGTGATGTCGGCATTGATTACTTAGAAAATGTGACTGACTGAGGAACCGGACCAGGGTAAAGTGTGTCATTAAGACCAACTTCATTAGTGGATTTTAGTTTAGGAATGATGAGATAGAACTGAAAATAGCATTATGCATAATGCAAGTGCTCTTGGATGACGGCGTCGTAATCAGCTTTGCCTGGAATATTTATTAAGCGACGACCCTCGTTTTTTAGCAACTGAGCCATTTCACCTGGTTTAAAGTAACCGAGGAAATTGACCTGGCGGTATGAATCAGAATCTTCTACCGGTTTTACAGTGTCCTTGTGAGAAAAGTTTATAGCGCATCTTGTCTGCTTAAACCGACCCTGGTAGTGAATGCAGCACACGAACTTACCGAAAACCCTTACAAAGGGCTTAAAACGGCTTCTTTGTCATAAATGTTCTGGTGCCATAAATAATGCTTTTCCGGACTCATGAGGTGTTTGAGGCAGGTCAAGAAGTGTTCTGAATTGGCTAGTACAGTTTTTGAACATTGAAAATTTGTGGATTGCTAATGTAAATGGCGGTAAGCAAATCACGGAACGTAGGCCATTTGAGGTAATCTCCTGGAACGACCTTTGTCATATTTAACTTGAATGGCTAGAGATTCAGAGCTACCCGCCTTGTTCTCTGGAAGTGCCTCGCATTGTACATACTTCTTTAAACTTTTCCCATTATGTTCGACCTTGGACAATGATGTGACTTGGGTTCCGATTTCTAACTGAATTAGCTTTGTGCCGACCGAGCTAATCTTATGCAAAACTATGGTGGAAGCAATCGATGTACTTTTGGATTCGGACCTAGTCACTCTTAGAGGTATTACCGGTGGCTTGTCCTTTCTTGACTTGCTCGGCATTGTCGTTTTTGCGGGACTCGTGCTCAAATTGTCACGGCCGTAGCGATTATGATGGTCGTGCATTGATTTGGCACAGTAAACTCATATGCCGTCATGATGAATGGCCTAAAACGACTTGAAATTTAAAACTTAGCCACGAACTGGCCTGTCACACCATTTTCCCGAACGAATGAAAAATATGCTTTGCCAATTCAAGTTGCTGATACAATATATATATTTTGAACCGAAACGGAATAGGTACAAACTCAAAAAAGATTCAGGGACTGAACTGAATGACTGAATGCAGCAAAGCTATTTTTTGTGGCCTGCTTTGTGCGTGTCTTTTTTGCGCGTTGAAAAAAATAGTTGTATCCATGCCAAGTATAAAATTTAATGAAATATATAAAATTAAATATATTGTCTTTCCAAGATGAAAAAAAGATATTGTTTTATTTGAGTTAAAAGCGGGAACTTTATTCGTTGAATGAATTCTTAAAACTGAAGTACAAAAATGTCTTATAGTAATATTTATAGGCTAAAATTGTAAGCCATCTGAGCAGATTGAACACTTTTATAGACCTTACTCGTAGAACTCTTCTTTAGTTTTGCGAGTTTATTCTTGCATGTGTAGCAGTTATCCATTTGATGACCTTGTGGATCTATCCAAATCATTGGAATGCCGAAACCCATTTTATTACGCAACCTTTTTTTGACCAATTCTGCACTATTACTTTGTGTCCATCCCCCGTGTTCAAACCAGGCTACGCCCTTGACTTATATTGTTGTGAAATAATGTGAAATATAATTCCGACTGTATAAATATTTTTCAAAAAATTAAACAAATACAGTTAGTTTAATTTTGTTAACACATCTAAAAAAAATACAACATTTGTAGCCCTTTGAATTCTAAAAAACTTTGCTAAAGAAAGTTTGTAAAAAACCCTTTCGAAAAAATGGCAACCCTGATGAAAAACTTACCCAAAAAATTTTGTATGAAACCATCATGATAACTTAAAAAACTAATGATGCAGTTCGATTCGCAGGAATTTTGTCATGTCTTTTTTTCGACTACCACAGTGTGATCAAGGTGGTCCGATTTGGTAGAATGTTTTAGAAACTTTGGAAGTGACGACTCGCCGGATAGGCGACCTCTAGTGCACTCCAAGTTTTAATCCAAGTCACTCAACGTAAATATTTCTGTTGTGAGTACTATGCACTGGTAGAAGAAATCCATGCCCGTGACTGGTGCCATGCTCAATTTTAATCCGATCACTGACACATCAGGTGTGATCTGAGATGGGGGCGCGTCCCAAAAGCAGCGTCACTCAGTTAAGACGAACGTACCCAAATTCTACTGCCGGTCAACTCAGCAGACTCAACAGACTCATCCGAGAAAAAAATTGGATTGCGAGACTGCGGAATCTAGTAAAACCAGAGAACAACCTTCTCACAACTCCGCTTGCTAAGATAGAAGCTTTTCTGAAGTCGCTGTCGATATCGTCGAAGTCCGAAGGCCCCACCAATTGATTGGCTTTGACTCCGAACCGGGCTGTTGCTAACCGTCACTGAACCTGAGATTAGGGACTAGGCCCCATCAATCACAAACCGGTGCAGCGTCTGAAGGCCGTAAGTCAAAATTGCGCCGGGTGGAAAAATAAATATCTGAAGGAGTTACACAAGCGGAATAAATCGCGATTTTCTTGTAAAAATCTTGAATTAGGGGCCATTGTGGTGTGAAGCCCCTTATTGATAAGTGCTCGGCAATCTCGTTGATGGCAGCGACTCTAGCCACAGTATTTAAGTGAACAGCCGTCAATGTTACCCCAGAGAGAGCGGTGACAGCAGTGATCCGGTCGCCGATTAGCGATGGTTTTCTGCCCACCCACTAACCAATTGGTCTAATTCTCCCCAATGTGTCAGTTACATTTTGCAGTAATATGCAGTTAGAATGAATTTAACAGTTACAAAATTGGGGATCTAAATTGAACCAAACTTAGTTATGTCAGCACTTATCGAGATATATATGTAACTTTCATTTTGTTCTATTACACTTCATCTTCACCCAAACACACTTTCTACCCGCGTTCCATTTTCCCTACCTTTCTGTAAATTGTGCAATTACTATGACAGACTTTGCGATGTTGGCGGTTCGAAAATATCTCTTCCGGTTATAAAAAACACCAGTCTTGTCTTTGCTGGTTTTTCTGAACGAAATCCATTATTATTGTTAGCATATGGGAATTATTGAATTGTTAGTGCATTAATTATCGAATTGCAGTTTCATACTACCACTAACCATAGAATACATAGATGCGTCAAACTCAAGATTTTTTGATTACAAACGCTACCCTGAGCGTGGAACCCCAGAGAACTTCGGCAAAAGCCGAACAGCGTAGAACCCCAGAGAGCGGCCACAGCGAGAGCGAAAAACATTCGCTCGCAGCAGTGTCGCTACGCATCGAAAATAATTCAGTCTGGCACAGACTACTGAACGACGCAGGCAGCTCTATGACGCTTGTCATTTCGTTCTGTCTATGTATGTGTACACTCGTCGGTACATGCTCAGGCTTCGTAGTGTGTGTGTGTGACGTGAAGTTGTACAACACCGCATTTCAATAGCTCGCTCGACAAAAATTTTTCATTTTCGACAAAACAGCGACTAAGCGAATAGGACATGCCCCTGTGGAAAGAATATCAAAAAATATTGGCATCAGTTTCGTATGTAGCCCGGTGGCTGTGTCGATAGAGTGCTCGCGTGGCGATCCGAATGCTGCCTAGTTCGATTTTTATATTTATTTTTTTTTAATAAAAAAAAAGATAAAAAAAAGAAAAATAAACAAAAAATTAGGGAAAAAAAATAAAATTATAGGCCTTAGAAGAGTAAGAATTAATGCTTTCAACAATTATTTTTTCTTCATCTTCCCACTTCAATAACATTTTGCAGTGTTTGAATTTTTTGGATGACATATGTATGTACATACATATTTTATCAAGTAATCTTTCTATAATACCATTTTCTTTTTTTCCTCGTTTTTTTAAGTTTTCTTGCTCTTTCATTTTTTTCCCAAATTTTTTGTTTATTTTTTTTTTTTAAATCTTTTTTTTATTAAAAAAAAATAAATATAAAAAAGAAATAAAACCTTATTTGACAATTTCGAGCTAGGAATCGAACCAGGCAGCATTCGGATCGCCACGCGAGCACTCTATCGACACAGCCACCGGGCTATATACGAAACTGATGCCAATATTTTTTGATATTCTTTCCACAGGGGCATGTCCTATTCGCTTAGTCGCTGTTTTGTCGAAAATGAAAAATTTTTGTCGAGCGAGCTATTGAAATGCGGTGTTGTACAACTTCACGTCACACACACACACTACGAAGCCTGAGCATGTACCGACGAGTGTACACATACATAGACAGAACGAAATGACAAGCGACATAGAGCTGCCTGCGTCGTTCGGTAGTCTGTGCCAGACTGAATTATTTTCGATGCGTAGCGACACTGCTGCGAGCGAATGTTTTTCGCTCTCGCTGTGGCCGCTCTCTGGGGTTCTACGCTGTTCGGCTTTTGCCGAAGTTCTCTGGGGTTCCACGCTCAGGGTAGCGTTTGTAATCAAAAAATCTTGAGTTTGACGCATCTTTGTATTCTATGGTTAGTGATACTACCATATAATTGTTATCGAGTTCTGAAGTATCGATATGTAATTGATATCGAGTAAAAGCTTAAGTCTAAGAAAAACATTGAGTTGACCAGTTGTAACAATTATACAAATTGCTAATATATTGAACAATAAATCAAATAGGCGGTACCGCCTTAAGCAGTAGAGCTGGGAATCCATCCAATCCATGGAAAAAACCATCGATACTATCGATGGTTCCATCAAAAATTTAAACGAGTTATTCAACATATATTTTGGTGTCGTTTTTCAATATTACAAAGTTTCAAATATTCAAAAAGGGTCAACCAAAAGTATCAGAACTCATGACCTTGTCTATAATCATCGATACGAATTATCTAGCGTATAATTTAACTACTATAAGTTAGCCCTTTATAAATTAATTCAACCGAAAATATATTAAAATGATTTAAGCTTGTAATTTCTGAATGTTCTTTAATATAAAAACAAAATTTATAGATTCAAGTTAAACTTCAAGATAAAAAAAAGGGTGACTTCTCGTCCTAAGTCCAAAAAACGAAAACAAAAATCTCTCTAAGCAAAAACAAAACAAAAGGCGATTTCCGAACTTAATGCTAATGAGTCCTTATGCAGTGGATAGCTGCTACTCTTAAATACTACAAAACGAAAGATGATTTCCAAACATAATGCAAATGAGAGGTTCTTATTGTACTATGCAGTGAATAGCTGCTACTCTTAAATACTACAAAACAAAAGGTGATTTCCAAACTTAATGCTAATGAGAGATTCTTATTTAAAAAAAAATCAATTCGTTCCAATATCACAGTTATTTTAAAGTAGCCATTGATTTTTGTTAATAAAAACCAATGTGTTCACTTGTTTAGGTTTTAAACATGCTCTCCGATCCGTCACAACAGCTCCTGTTTTACTAAATGTGCGCTCTGATTCAGCTGAAATTGCTGGTATACACAAGAATTTTATTGCGCATTGTCCAAGTGCAAATAAATGTTCCTTGTTAATCTGTATTGTAGAAAGTACAATATTGGAGCGGATCGCTGTCATGAAGAGCATTGCGCTGCTCCATATATTGGCGAATGGTAATAATTGAGTCCGCCCGTGAACTTTTGTTTTTTTTTTTTTATTTTTCCTGCCATGCATTTAAATAAAAATTGAGTCTCCTCATCATTCCTTGGCAGTTCCTCTGTGGAATTTTTAGATCCCACGTCCTGTATTACAATATGAACCTCTCCCTCCAACATCAACATGGCCTGCTGGGTATTTGACGGATTTCGGAAACCCTCCTTTTTGAAGCGTGGGTCAAGAAGAGTCCCAAGGCGTGGTCCTGATCTATTCTCAATAGCCTTTTTTTTACGTTGCTCTGTAAAAACTCGCAAGTTTCTCTCCCTATAGGTGTTAACATCTGCTCATGGAGCTCTTCCAAACTTTGCGATAAGGCGAAAATTGCAGGAGCAATTAATGAAATTGTTACGACCTTTGCAGCAGACGCATGTTTTATGGCTTTTTCGAACGGTTCCAAAAGCGAGCACAAGTCCTTCAAAATCCGAAATTGATCATCTGACAGTGAAATCGTAGCATTAGGACATCTTAAAAGGGTGCCAGTTAGGGGCTCCCTTGTCCGCAACACTCTCTGAATCATTTGTAATGCGCTGTTCCAGCGAGTAGGGACCTCTTGCAATAGAGAGCAAGGATTTTCGGTGCCTTGGGCATCTTTGAACTTTGCATAAGCAATAGCGCTACTCTTAAAGTAGGACACTATTCTTTTTGTGATTTTTAAAACGTTTTGCACATTTTCCAGATTTAAAGCATCTTGCACAACAGGATTAAGAGTGTGCGCAAAACACGGTAAGTGTTTCTTTTTCAATAATTCGCACGCTTTAATCATAGATGCTGCGTTGTCGGTCACAATGGTGTGCAGTTTGTCAAACACTTTCCACTCATCGCATATTTCACGCAATATGTTGGCAATATTTAGACTTGAATGGTTTGTCTCATCCATTAGTGACTTTGTAGATAGCACTGCCGTCTTAAGCTCGAAATTTAAAATAAAGTGACACGTTACAGTTAGATAACTAACATTTGCACGAGATGTCCATGCATTTGTTGTGATAGCGCACGAGTCAACGGAGTCAAGAATGTTCTTCAATTTCTCCGTCATACTCTCGTTCATATTTTTAATATGCGTGTCCCGCAGAGTTTTTCGACAGGGCATGACGTATCTAGGGTCCACCACCCTCATCAAGTTTCTAAATCCAATATCTTCGACAACGCTAAATGGTTGCAAATCCGTTGCGACCATTGCAGCAATGGCTTTGTCAATTGCTTCCTTTTTGAAAGATGTTGGACCGTAAACGTCTGTCCGTGTTAAATATCGCTCTAACTGAGAAGACTTAGTTTCGTTATTAACTTGATGGGCAAGAGGGTGGGCCCGTATTAAGTGCTCGAACAAGTTGGACGTGTTTCCGCTTGTCTTATATTCTTTGCCACAATAATGACATTTTGCAAGTTTTTTGGTTTGCAATTTGTCAAAATGTGTCCACACTGCGGAAATACACTATTTGCGCTTAGGCTCCGGTTCAGATTTGGAACAAGATGGTTCATTTGATGATGTTGGAGAGGTATCATGATCTTTTTCTAAAAAAAAAAAAATTCTTAAAAATTGTCCTGTAATTGTTTCTTTTTAAAATGCTTCTGCTCTCTGACGTGACGGTCGTGTTTTTGCTAAGCTCCTGAGTTTAATTAATATATATTGTTTTCTTTCAATTTTTAATTGTGCCTAGTTTGTTTTCATTTTCGCCGGTGTCGTTTGCTTGAAACCCCTGTGTTTTATTTGCATAATTCGCCAAATTAAACAGTTTTGTTTTTTTTCTTTTTCGTGATTAGTGTTTGGTGCATTTAAATTGTTTCTATTTTTTCTTATTTCTTCTCTCTCGTCATTGCTTCTGCAGTTGCTCCCCTCATCGCTCCCATCATACCGTCAGTGCTAGTGGTTTTGTTGTTCTCTCTGCTTTGTGCTTGTGCTCAGCTTCCCTCCCGCGTAATCACTTTTATAAAGCCGCCTCTCAAAGCTCGTCTTATAACTGTTCTTGCACTCTCTCTTGTGCTGTGTAATCTAGCTGTCTCTTTGTTTTATTTGTAATTATTGATTTTTTATCGATAATTATCTTTGCGCTGTTTATTTAAATTTAAATTTTTTCTATATATTTTTTTTTTGTTGTTTTTTTTGCCTTGTGTTTATTTTGGCTTTTCAATGGATTGTTGTCTGCCCAATTGCAAGCATTCTGATCGTTTTGACGATCAGTATAGAGCAATATCGTGGTGGCTTTGCGATAATCTTATTCACTTAAAATGTGCTGGCCTCAACGGCCGTGATTACGACAAATTTTCTGGTTTGTCTGTGTCTAAGCCTGAGCTTGACTTAATGCGCTGGACTTTCCCATCTTGTGCCAGCCAGCAGCTCGATTCTAGCCGAATGTACAGGGATCTTCGTTTAAAGTTTCGTTCTCTAAATAAAATGGCCAAACAGCTGTCTAATGAGTGTGACTCAGCATACATTTATTGTCGCAATTCAAGTTTGGTCCACCTTCTAAGGAATTGCCCCAGAAATGTACCCTTGAGTTGCCTCATAAGCAGTCGCCCGCACTTTCTATTACATCTTCTCCCATTTTACTTTCGCCTACACCATCTTCATATTGATGTACCCACTACAAGCCCTGGTGTACCTCAATCTATCCCTCACGGGAACTCTGATCAATTACTGGATCATGCTGGCTTTCAATCACTTGCGGATCCCAATGCTCCTCCGCCTCCACTAACTGTAGTGCCTCATCGTAAACAATTATTTATCTCTAGGCTTGCTCCAGATACTTCTGAATCGTCTATGGCAGCTTACATTGGTAAAATATGAACTGCTAAAGTTTCAATTCAAAAGTTTAAGTTTTCTAGGCCTCGCGAAATCTCCTCTTTTAAAATTACTGTACCAAATTTCTCAACTATGGTTGACCCTAACTTTTGGCCAGAGGGCCTAGTTGTACACGAATTTGCGGCCAATAAGTGCTCCCGCGCTCCCTTCTGCTTTAAAAAACTAATAACGTCTAGTCTTTGCATTCACTATCAAAATGTAAGAGGACTTCTTACCAAGCTCTCTAAATTATTCTGTGATATCTTAACCTTTTCGGCTGACATATTAGCTTTCTCTGAAACTTGGCTTAATTCCTCTGTTTTGGATAATGAAATTCTTTCTAATAACTTTATTTCTTATAGGCTTGATCGTGTTGGTCGACGTGGCGGTGGAGTACTCATTGCTGTCAACTCGAATCTGTGTTCAAGTTTTGTGCCGATTGATCTCCCCTTAGGTGTTGAGTTTATTTGCGTCGAAGTTACATGTTCTAACTTTAGCTTATATATCTCTTGTTCATATATTCCTCCAACTTCTGATATCATGATCTACATGCACCATGCTGATGCTTTGCGAACTATTTTTAGTCGTCTTAAAGATCGTGATTTTTTTATAGCTTTAGGTGATTTTAACTTGCCTAATGTTTCTTGGCTTGCTGATGATAATTTATCTTTCTTAATTCCCTCATCTCAACATGTTTTTCTTGATAGCCTACTTGAATGTCCGCTATATCAGTTGAATTCTTTTCTTAACTCTTCTAAAAGAATCCTCGATCTTGTTTTTGTCTCTGATCCCACTGTTAGTGCTGTATCACAAACACAGCCCCTAGTGAAGCCTGAAGATACTTATCACCCTACCATTGAAATTACTATTTCTTACAATTCCGTTAATAATTCATTCAATTACATCTCAAATTCTCGTCGTAGATGTTTTCGTAAAACAAATTTCAATCTTCTTAACAGCCTTATTTTCTCTTTTGATTGATCATTTCTATTTGAGTGCTGTGATATAGATTGTGCAGTTAATTTTTTCTACTCTGCTCTTAATTCTCCAATTGATAAATGCGTTCCTTATGTGAATGTCTCTACCGTCTCCAGTGCGCCAGTCTCGTTCACATGTAGGCTAAAAGATTTAAAAAAACTGGTTCGCGACTTGATTATGCAAATTATTGTGTAGCCAAATCTCAATTTTGTCTTTTAAATACTCAATGCTACAATAATTATATCGTTCGCTGTAAGGTTGAATTTTATAAGAACCCCAAAAGATTTTATAACTTTGTTAATTCCAAAAGACGTTCTAATTTACTACCTTCCACCTTCAGGCTTAATGACCAGACTGCTAATTGTGATTCAGATATTGCAGATCTGTTTGCTAAATTCTTTCAGTCGACTTATTCTTCTACTGCTTCGGATCCCACACCTTATCCCTTCACAATTCCACATTTAAATTGTATGTTTTTTCCTAATATTACTGAAGACTGTATTATCTCTAGCTTGTCATCTATGACGTCTTCCTTCGTACCCTGGCCTGATAATATACCTATTTGCATCCTTAAAATGTGTTCGATTTCCCTATCTAAGCCTTTATCTCGGTTATTCTTTATATCGAGTGAGACTTGTCGCTTCCCTGATATTTGGAAGGAGTCTTTTATTATTCCGCTTTTTAAAAAGGGTAACAAATCGGATATTTCTAACTACCGTGGCATTGCCAAACTTTCGGCAATACCTAAGCTGTTTGAGAAAATTATTACGTCTTCCCTTCAACACCTATCCAGATCCACTATTTCTGCTTGTCAGCATGGCTTCGCTTACCAACCTTTTAGAATTGACTACCCTTATGATGTTATTTATACTGACTTTAGTAAGGCTTTCGATACGGTTGATCATTCTATGCTTCTCATGAAACTTAACATCATGGGTTTTTCCCCGAAACTATTGGCTTGGTTAAAGTCGTTTCTTATTGGCAGAACCCAAAAGGTGTCTTTTCGTTCCTCGATATCTAAAACTGTTCGAGTTACGTCAGGTGTCCCCCAAGTCATCTGGGCCCACTGTAATTTACCTTGTTTATAAACGATTTGCCTTTGGCCTTGGCTCATTCACGCGTGCTCATGTTTGCGGATGACGTCAAGATTTGTTATTCATATAATGATCCTTCTTTCCAACAGTACTTGCAATCAGATCTCGATGCGTTCTGTGTTTCGTGTCACGTTAATAAATTACACCTTAATGCCTCTAAATGCTCTTTTATGACTTTCAGTCGTTTGTCGCCGTTCCTAGCTCATTACTCTATTAAGTCTGTTCTGTTAGATTGTGTACCATCATTTAAAGACTTAGGCGTTATGTTTGACCCAAAACTTTCTTTTAATATTCATATATCTTCAATTGTTAATAGAGCATGCAGTCTTCTTGGCTTCATTGGGCCAAAGAATTTGATGATCCATATGTGACAAAGGTTTTATACACTTCGTTAGTTCGCCCTACTCTAGAATATTGCTCACCAGTGTGGAACCCTCAATATGATGTTCACCAGCGTAGTATTAAATCGGTACAGAAGCAATTCCTTAAGTTTGCGTTACGCGGTCTTAATTGGGACCCGAATCTTCGCCTACCTTCTTATTCTAACAGACTTCTTCTTATTAATCTTCCTTCACTTTACAACCGTAGGCTCGTATTTGGGATTCTCTTTCTACATAAAGTAGTCAACGGCGAAGTCAGTTCTACCAATTTACTAGATACGCTATATTTTTGTGTTCCCTCACGTCGGACCAGAAACTTTTTTCCTCTTCACCTTATTAGATGTCTGACTAACTACTCTCTTCACGAACCTCTTCGTGTTCTTTGCCAATCTTTTAACAACCTTTCTCACCTTATTTCTCCTCATCTATCTGTCACTTCTCTTCGTGCTATACTTTTTAATTATCTACAGCGTAACCACTGAAAGTATTCTGGACTGGATATTGGATTGGCTGCAACTCATCCCTGACTACATTGGCTGTGAATCGGGGCATAGCTGGCACCTTGTTGCAAATAAAACACCTCCACCGGGTCGGGGATGTTGTGCATAAAGCTAAGCTACCTTCATGAATTAATTATTTATTTATTTATTTTATTTATTTATTTATTTACGTTAGAATAAAAGTAAGTAGACCTGTATGTAAAGAAAGGCAGAAAAAATTAATAATAACAAAATCGTACTATATATTGCAATTTACTTACACACGTGTTGGAACCAAAAATAAATTCGATATATCGACATCGAAAAATTTCCATCGATATATCGCACTCCATCGGTTCCATCGATAATTTCAAAGGTGCCATCGATGGTTTTCCCAGCTCTATTAAGCAGTCTAACTAGGCAGTTGGTTTCCGAACATATAAAATATTGGTGTAAAGTTAGACGGTATTATACATAGTTGGAGGATACCGTGTCTAACTTGATTCGCGATGTAAAAGGTTAAGCAACATCGTGGACACTGCAAAGGCTAAATAACGCTGGAATACCACAATGCAAAAATATTCATCGAGAAAACCCACACAGTGGCAACTTATGACATACGATTGATACAGTTGTAACAAAACTACACGCATTTTCTACAACTCAACGAGAAGTTGCACACCTATCGGGACACTCCGGACTGGTAGGATCCGGACCTGGACATTGATGACTATGAGGAAAAGCACTACGCAACTTATTCGATGATGAGTGTTGCGCTGGAGGAGCTGAGAGTATACTCTGCCAAATCGTTCACCAACCCCCTCCTTGCAAGTGAAGGCCACGTATCACGACCACACGAGGACTTCCACTGTGAGAGGATCCAACTACTAACTTTCTCTGGCCATTATGAGGACTGGCAACACTAGCTGTCAGAAGTTTCACTATCTGAAACTTTATTTATCTGGCGAAGCGTTTTCGTTAATTAAACACGTTGCTGTGACCAACGATAACTATAGTGAAGCTTGGGACAGGCTGGTTCAATGCAACAATAAGAGACATGTAATCATCAACTCAGTCGCGATTCGCAAGCTGGCCGGCGGAGCTAATGAAGTAATTCGCGGACTAAGAGCATTAGAGTCTGAGAATCGAGATCCCTGGTTGATTCATGTGCTACTGGCAAAGGTGGACAACAACACTCGGCAAGCATGGGCAGAGCGCAGTGAATCTGAGGACTACTCTGTAACGATCGACAGTTTTATAAAATTCCTGCTCTGCCGAGGTGACACATTGGAATCGATCCAATTTTCACGAGCGAATTGCGGGAGCTGAATAGCTACTATTCATCACGTCAACACGGAAACCCAATAGATCGAGCCATGCGTCCTGTGCCAAGACGCTCATCTATTATCAAGTTGTGAACAATTCAGAGCACTTGATGCAGTTGCACGACAAGCACAGGTGAAGAGTGCCAATTTGTGCTTCAATTGTTTAAGCCCAAACCATAGGATTGCACCGCTTAAGCCTATCTCTAATCACTCAACTTAACGCCGCTCTTCTAGTGAGCCGATTACTTGAGCTTGTAATGAAATCTCTAACTACCCATTTTCGGCTCCCATTGCTGGACTGACCCGGAAATAGTCCTGCACTGGTTGTCATCGCCACCCCGTCGTTGGAATACCTATGTTTGTCATAGAGTTGCTGAAATTCTGGCGGACTACCCACGCAGCTGCTGGAACCATTTTCGCTCTGAAGAGAATCCTGCTGACTGCTCATCACGAGGTCTAAGTCTATCTCAGCCGATGAATCATGCCTTATGGTGGACAGACCCTCATGGATTACCAAACCACAACCATAATGGCCATTATCTGAACAACAAGGGCCGAGCTTTACTTACATGACGACTGAGGAACGACGCCAGCAAATTACTGTGGTTCATGGAATGCTTGTGGAGAGCATTAACGAGTTATCAATCAACAAGCTAGAGCGATCTCTGAAGGGTAACTAGTGTTACCGATTCGATAGAACATTATTTACAACTGTTGAGCTACATTCAGCACGATGCCTACTTTTGCAACACGTACAACGGGAGAGCTTTTCCAAAGACTATGAGAAAATTAATAAACAAGAGCCGTTATCAATTAGATCTCGATTGATTCAGTACAGCCCATTCCTTGATGAGAGAGGAATTATATGAGTCGGAGGCCGAATCGAAAGAACATCCCTACACTAGAATGTGAAGCATGCCATTCTACTGCCCAAGGAGTCACCGATCAGCTTGTTATTAGTTCGACACATTCATCAAACAAATCGTCATATTGGAGTAGATGACACATTTACAATTCTTCGGCAGCAATATTGGATTTTGGGTGCACGTAATCTAGTGCGCCGAGTGGTATTTCAATGCAAGCCCTGCTTCTTGCAACGACGGGCCACCCTAACTCAGCTAATGGGTGATTCGCCTATAGTTAGAGTAAAGGCAACTCCGTATTTCCAGCATACTGTTCAAGGACAACAAGGGTCGAACCTCTCGAATTAGAAAGGCTTGGTTTGCCATATTTCTCTGTCTCGCAATTAAGACAATACATTTGGAAGTCGGAAGTGACTTAACAATCAACGCTTTCATTGCAGCATTTAAACGATTTATTTCTCGCCGAACGAGACCCACTGATCTCTACTCGGACAATGATACCACCTTTCACGGAAGTAGACGTGCGCTACGCGAGATGAGACGTTTGGCCATCGATCACATTAGGGATAACGAACTTGCTAGTTTTGTCGCGGGTGAGGGGTAACGACATATCTTCGCCGTTAGAAAAACGACATATCTCCGCGCGGATCATTGGCGATGATATGTCGTTTTAAAACGACATATCTCCGCCCTTAAAAATGCGACATATCTCCTCGCGAAATTATGTACATATGAATGTACATACAATAAATGAACAATCTGCATTCCTAATATATGTAAGTATAATATAATAATATTATATGCCTGCGCATAAAGCGCGAATTTGATCTATATAGACTGGCGACAGTCGGATTGATCGGTTCTGTATTTCGGCGGTAACGTTGCATCAGCTTCTAATGGAGCTGTGATTGGTCATCTGCATTTTGTCGCTTAAAAAATATTTGTGCCATGTGTTGGGATCAAATTCTTTTTCACAACGAAGACAACTCAATAGGAAACCTGTCCAATGTCCAAGCTGTAACAAAGAAGTCATCGAGGCAATTCTCAATGTATTCATTAATAATTTTAAAAAAATATAAATTATTCAAAAAAAAAGTAAACCAAATATATTTTCGTTCTTAAAATGGGAAAAAAATGTAAAATGAACAAATAAATTGAATTTACAATTTCTGTGAAAGAATTGATTATTCTGATTTCGAACTTTGTAATATCTCTATAGTTATTTGGAATGCATATTTACGTGCTCGAAATAAGTTCCAGACGACAGTTCATTTATTGAATGAACATATCATCGCCGGTGATCTGCTCATGGCACATGGCACATGACACATGGCATTTAGTACCGCCGTCTGCACCACACTTTGGCGGCGTATGGGAAACTGGAGTGCGATCTGTGAAACTACATCTCCATCGGGTTATCGGCGCTAATGCATTGACCTTGGAGGAATTATCTACTGTGTTAGCCCGAATAGAAGTTGTATTTAACTCAAGACCACTGTGCGCAAACGGTTACAGCTATCTGGACCCTCACCCCTGCTCATTATACTATACACCCATAGGTTGAAATGGTATATTAAAGTCGCCAAAATGTATGTAACAGGCAGAAGGAAGCTTTTTTCGACATCATAAAGTATATATCCGTCCGTCCGTCTGTCCGTCTGTCCGTATGAACACGTAGATCTCAGAGACTATAAGAGCTAGTCACCAAATTTGGTACGTAGACTAGTGTATTACCTATGGTGGTCACGCCCCCTCCGCCACTGAAACGTAAATGCGTTTGTTATTATAAATTCGAAATATTTGTTTTACTGGTGTATGGTACACCTAAGTCGGCGAGACGACTTACTTACTTCATTTTTTTCTTATTGTGTCATCTTACACTGCGCTACCCGAGCCCTTCTATTTGGACATGCCATTCAACGATGTGGAGCGATGGAATCAACTTAAAGCTATGGTACAGGTGTTCTGGAAGCGCTAGTATATGGAATATCTAACGTCATTGCAAGACCAAATCAAATGGTCATCGAAATAGAATAATCTTTGTATTGGTACCCCAATAAGGGGTACTACCGGTGGATGGGCCCGCAGTGACGAAGAGAGGGCATCCGTATTTGCCACACACCTTAAAATGGTTTTCCAGCCAAATTCAACATCAAACTCATTTGTACTTCCCCCTTCAAGCACATTAACGGATAGTGGCTACGGAACTCCAATCGGATGAGATCACTGCAGTTGTTAAAAACCACATAAAGCCGAACAAAGCCCTGGCCATGACCTAATCACACCAAAAATGATCCTAGAACTCCCTACCATCGCCATACAATACATCTGCAAAATGTTCAACGCTATAATAAGAATTGGCTACTTCCCAAGAGCATGGAAAAGGTCCATTATCATCATGATTCCTAAAGTGGGAAAGGACAAAACCCAACCATCATCCTATAGGCCAATTAGTTTGCTGCCATGTCTTTCGAAGCTTTTTGAAAAGGTCCTGCAGATTCGTCTAAACTCATTTCTGGCATCGGAGAACACAATCCCTTCACATCAGTTCGGCTTCCGCGAAAAACATGGGACAATTGAACAAGTCAATCGTATAACATCCGAAATACGAACAGCATTCGAACTAAAAGAATACTGTACGGCTGTCTTTCTCGACGTTGCCCAGGCTTTCGACAGAGTTTGGCTGGAGGGTCTAATGTTCAAAATCCGGCAGAAACTCCCACAGTACACCCACAAACTCATGGAATCTTACCTTTACAATAGAAAATTCGCCGTAAGATGTAATGGCTCCGTCTCGGCTGACTTTGAAATCAAAGCTGTTGTACCGCAAGGCAGTGTACTCGGCCCATTGCTCTACCTGCTGTACACTGCAGACTTACCAACGAGCTTAGGACTTACAACGTCCACTTTTGCCGATGACACGGCAATCCTCAGCAGATCCAAATGCCCAATACAAGCCTCTGCAAAATTAGAGGAACACCTCAAGGTGGTAGAGGAATGGCTAGCAACCTGGCGTATCCGGGTCAACGAGCAAAAATGCAAACATGTTACATTTACGCTTAACAAAAGAAACTGTCCAGCTATAATGCTAAACGACGTACCAATTCCTCAAGCCGCGGATGTCACTTACCTTGGTATCCACCTAGACAGAAGACTAACTTGGCGCAAGCACATCGAGGCAAAAAAGTTACAGCTTAAACTGAAAGCGAGTAGCTTACATTGGATCATCAATGCTCGGTCCCCTCTACGTCTGGAGTATAAAGTCCTCCTATACAACTCCGTACTGAAACCCATCTGGACTTACGGCGCCGTACTATGGGGAAATGCAAGTACCAGCAATATCGACATTATACAAAGGGCGCAGTCGAAGATTTTAAGATCAATCACTGGGGCTCCGTGGTACATACGGAACGACAACATTCAAAATGATCTAAATATACCTAACGTAAAATATGAAATAGGTAGTCAACAACTAAAGTATTCTGGGAAACTGGATGTACACCCTAATGTTCTTGCCAATTCCCTTACGCGAACTAATAATAGAACTCGTCTTAAAAGAAATGACAGACCAACCCAATAATAAATGATTAGGGCCGCCTGCAATATCCCCTGGATATATCATAAGTACTAGATTAAGAAAAATATCTCAAACTTGTTGTTAGGCTCTAGTTTAAGAGTAGATTCAACAAATAAATTAAACGTTAAAAAAAAAAAAAAAAATCCTGGAGGCGATGGATTAATTCGGGTAGTAAGACAATTGGACAATTTTATTGGGACTTTTTTAACAAATAATATTATCAAATGTGTGTGTAGCTCCACGTCACAGTTTCAGACGTTTAAAAAGAATTGCCACCGATGAGTGATCGAGATATATCGGAGAAGAATATGAGAAAAAAACTGTTTTTTATTTTGTTTTTATTCACCCAGCAATTTGACCTCGAGCCGGCAAACCACACAACTAACCATCAAAAGTTCGCAAAAATAAACCATTCATATTATCAAATATGTAATAATATATAATGGTGAAATGAAGGCTATTAAAATTTAAAAATTCAATACGCAGAGGGCCACGGCTATCTTCGACCGCGTTAAAGTTTGTATACCCTTGAAAGTTTTTCGTTAATATTTTCCTACCAGATCCATAAAACTGACAAATAATTAATTTGAAAACGAACACATCAAAGGTAACGAAGTTATTGACATATGTTACTGTTATCGAATTTATGTTATTTTATAAACTCACCAATATTAAATTTCACGACAATATCTCAGAAAATAACAAAATCTTTCAGACAAGTTACTGTTTGCCATCTGTGTGAGAGCTATATAATATAGTGGCCCGATCCGGCTGAATTTGAGATATACAAACTTTGCAGTATATAAAAGCCTACATGCACAATGTAACTCTAACGATCTACGAGAAGTGTGCGTTGATTCAGACGAACGGATGGACAGACGGACATGGCTATTTGAACTCGCCCCGTCGTGCTGATCAAGAATATATATACAATACAAATAAACACCAAATACTAAAATCAGAATTGGGATTTGAATCATAGAATCTCATTGTCTTACTGACTGAGATCTACTTCAGCTCACACTTTCACTTAAAGACGATTTTCAAAATCTTTCAATTCAGTCATTTCGTTTTAAATTCTTTAACTAAAATTGATTTTTAAATCATTCATGCAGCTGTCTTATACACTTATACCGACAAATCAAATAAGACCCAATCTCCATTATCGCCATCACGTATGAAACCACATAATTAAAATAAAGCTTTATGCCATCTACTATTCCGTGTTTTTGCGCCGTAATTATTGCAATCGCAGGATCCCTAGATATATTTTAAAATAACAGGGAACAATACTGTAAATGATCGAACTCGTTATCCATTTTTTTTGCAAAAAGCAAGAAGAAATACTATTGTAAACAATACATGAAAAGAAATCAAAAGTATAAATTAAAAAAATGCAACCTCTGCAACATCTACAGAGAAAATCAAATTCAAAGTTAAAAGCAAAAAGGGGCTAACCCGATAACCACCACTGTAAGTAGAAAAAAAACTGTCCCTAACACGAGAGAAACAAATGAATTAAACGACACCTAGGCTCGGACTAATAAAATTACCCACAAATCTTATATTCACCGTCCCCAGTACATCCCTTTTCTCACCTGAAAGAAACGACGTAACCCACTTGACGTGCCATATAGACCAGAGACGGACTGGTAATTCCACCACGATTTATCTTTGAATATTTGCTTACTGTCCATTTAGGATAGATTGCAAATAAAAATAAATATTTAAAAAAAAATATGTAGATGTGGGGTTAGAATTATGGACGGCATAGTCACAGAACGCTAGTGTGACCTTTGGGGCTAAAACAGTTAAACAACACAAGATTTAAACGTCAATTTGGTTCAATACTAATATTGGGGAAATATTAGGATAGGGTAGGTAATTGTACCAAGTTCGACTGAGGTCCGGAGAAAGTGGTTACGGATGTTATGATTGTTGTGCGTGTATTCATAAGTAGCTGAGAGTAAACGAGATAGCATTAAGCTCCGATGCAACCTGGGCTGAGGTGTGATATCAAGGTTCTATTGAACGGCAGTGTATAAAAAGGCGAGCAATAATGCTATGAATTTAGAAGCTGTAGTACCAGCAAAGAGAAAACAAATGCAATAATTACTATTCGCAGTATAAATTCGTAATGTTCGTAAAGTACCGTACCCCAACCAGACTGAAGGTATACCAGTTCTCGTCCCGACATCAAAAGTGGATCGGCTCAATTTCCTACAATGGCTGTGGATTAATGACTCCTCATCATGGACTTGCAAAATCATAACCTGCTGGAATTGATGAAGAAAATGGAATCATCTAAGAACGATCATTAGCAAGCTCGTTATGATGCGCTGCCTGAAGCAGCAGGTGCAAACGCTTTAAACAACTAATCAAGTATATGACTAGAATTACAATCAGCCACACACGATGTGGGAAAAAACACTTGTAATTCTAAACTAACCCAAAAGATCACAACGGCAGGATGTCAAGTGGCCGACGCCGTGCCCAAAATAATAATAAATTTTCAACCCCCAAATACGTGGGTGTGAGTCTAGAATAAGATCTTCTAAGAACAATTGTTACCTCCTAGAGCCTAAGATAATCCTATATAAACTCCGTACTTTTGTAAATAAAATCAGATCATATTTTGAATTCAACGAATGAAGATTGGGTTATTTTCTCTGCTCTCCGGGAATCCCTATTCATTTTGGTCCTTCGAGCCGGATTCATTTTGGTCCTTCGAGAAAAAAGGAACTCTGTAGTTTTCCCCCACCAGTGGTAAGAGACTCAGAGGGTAAATCAGCGCCAGTAAGTCTGAATTCTTATGCAAGTGTAAATGCTAAGATCAGCTAAAGGTAGCAAAAATAAAATAACTCTTGTTTTCCCCCACCAGTGGTAAGAGACAGAGTATAATATAAAAGGCAAAATTTTGCTTAATAAATAAAAAGCGCGTGCGTCCGATTTTAAAGGCAGTTTTGGCTAGTGGAGCAACTGTAGTAATCTCGGCGGCGGGAGTTTTTGTGTGTGGCGTATTCGAAGCCCTAATATCGAAAATAAAAAAAAAAATTATAAAATACAAATTAGTGTATATGTATACACAAATATAGTTGCAAGTAGGCAACCAGAAGCAGCAGAGCAACAAAATAGTTGCAGGGAAGAGACGACTGGAGGCGAGGCGAATCCTACCCATTGGCAGACAAACCAGCATCGGCGCCCCAGCAGCCTGTGCGAAGACCAGCACCGGCACCGTCTAGCACGACAAGCTAGACCCCGGAGCCAAGAGATCAGAGAGACCAGCATCGGCGCCCCAACAGCCTGTGCGAAGACCAGCACCGGCAACGCCTAGCGCGACAAGCTAGGCCCTGAATGCGGTAGGACCGGTAGCGCTACAAAGAGCGTCCAACACTAAACAAATAAACTCATCCTAAATTAAAATTGTTTGTAAAAAAAAAAAAAAACATTGTAAGAAATATTGTGAAATTGTGCAGAATTAAATCTGTCCGATAGCAGTATAGCCTGTAAAGCTATGCGAAACATTAGGTAGGAAGATCACTGCGATGATCGAGTAGAAAAAAAAATATATATAAAATTTATTAAAGAAAAAGAAAATATAATTCATGATATTTTTAAGCAAGTTGCCAGGTCAATAGTAATATAAAAATAAATATACAAAAAATAAATTAATATTAAAAAAAAAGAAAGCAATTTACTATAGACCATACAAAAATGTTCCCTACCAAAACTGAAAAATTGTTAGGGAAGCAACACGAGTTGCACAAAAGGTTAAAGAAAATAGAAGAGTTAGATGCTAGTAAGTTAACTAGCAAGATTCTTAATGAAATAGCTGAGATTCAGAAGCAATGGATTAGTTACCATAGCCAAATGATACAGAGTGGTGTAACCGAACACTACTATTTTACAGATGGAAAGTATGAGGAAGGTTTAGATATGGCAGCCAGATTATTAGCCAAAGGAGAGTCAAGCAGGCAGGGCACTGTCGATTCGGAAAACAGTGAAGCAGATGCAACGATGTTTGAAAAGTTGGATGATAGCAAAGGAGAGTCGCGCGGGAATGCGACCTCCAGTAATACAGACGCTAATGATAACCAGGAGATATTTTTGGGTAGAGCCCGACAGCTCCAGGAATATTTGGATAGGGTAACCAAAGATTTACGTACTATAGATAATTCAACAGGCAATGAGACATGCATAATATATATTAATAAGATCAATTATTTATGGGAGAAAGTACAGGCGTGCCAGGGTTTGACAAAAAATGCCAAATTTAATAATGCTATGGATGATTTAGAATTCGATGTCCGGAATTCAGTATCAGCATTAGAAATGAAACTAAACAACAAGGAAAGTAAGATTGAGAATGTAACCGTGAGAGGCGAACTACCGGTGTTGCCAAAAATTCAGGTACCCACATTTTCTGGAGAGTCTCGAGAATGGGACCTGTTTGTGGAATTATTTGCGGAATTAATTGAAAAAAGAGAAGATTTAAGTCTGACTCTTAAATTCAATTATTTAAAATCCGCGTTAAAGGGCGAAGCAAGGAGCATGGTAGCCCATCTATTGTCAGGTTCAGCTGACAATTATAGTGCCGCTTGGGACTTATTAAACAAGCGATATGAAAATAATCGGAGGGTATTTTCCGAACAATTAAGTCGGATCGTTGATTTACCGATGATCAACAATGAATCCGCAAAAAGTATAAAAGGAGTGATTGACATAATTAATGAGTCAATACACTTAATTAAAATTAAAGCAAATTTGTCCGATGAAGTTGACGTAATAGTCGCTCAACTCATACTTCGGAAATTTGACAGAGAGACTCTACAATTATATGAGAGTCAAATTAGAAAAACAAGGCATATACAATTGCTATCTGATGTCATGGAATACTTAGAGCAAAGATATTGCTCGCTAAGTGCCATGAGCAAAGAAGAGAAAAAACCGCTAAAAACTGTGTTAAATTATGCGGAAGTCGAAAATAAATGTCCGATTTGCAAAATTGCCGGGCACAAAGCGTATAAGTGCTATATGTTTAGAGGTTTGACACCTACTGAAAGGTATGAAACAGCCAAAAAAGTGCAGCTTTGCATAAGATGCTTGAACCATTCAAGCAACAAGGTGTGCACTAATGAAATGGTCTGTTCATTGTGTAGTAAGGAACACCATACCTTACTCCATTTTGAAGAAAAACAGGAGAGAGTTAATAGTTGTGTAACCGCAGAACCAGCACTGTTGGCCACAGCAGTAATACAAGTAAAAAATGTAAATGGAGGATATAAGACTCTAAGAGCCCTTATTGATTGTGGTTCACAGAGCACCATTTTGTCCGAAGAGGCCGCTCAAATATTAAAATTACCTAAAATTAAACAATATACAGAAATAAGTGGCGTGTCCTCAATAAAATCCAATAAATCAAAATATAAGGTAAAAATAGATGTGAAGACGCGAAATCCTTGGAAAGGACATCTAAAGGTTGAGGCAATTGTGTTGCCAAAGTTAATGAAAGCTCTTCCATTAAAAATAGCAAACGTGGATATGTCAAAATGGCAAACTTACGTTCTAGCTGATCCTACCTTTAATAAACCTGGTAGGATTGATATAATAATGGGAGTAAAAGTATATACCCAAATCTTAAAAGGGGGATTTACAAAGATTGATGGCCTGCTAGGCCAGAATACTCAATTTGGTTGGATCGTTTCGGGATGCACCAAATCAAATCAAAATAAATCTGTAGTGGCAACAACAATAGATGTCACAGGTTTTGAACAACGATGCGAGAAAAAGAAAAGTAAATTTCAAAATAAAAATAATACATTTCCAAAGAAATACAAGAACAAAACTCAAGAGATAAATTTATGGCCCCCGGCAGGACCTCACATTGGAGGTAAATTGAAAACTAGGAACAAAAAAGTATATATCCCAGAGCCAGTAAAAAATGAAAATATTCAGAAGGCAATGGCTCAATTAGATAATGATTATCTAAAAAATAATATTAAAATAGATTCCGGTAGTAAATTGTCCGAAACTGTACTACCAAAAAAGCAGATATGGCAAAATAATTATAAACGGACAACATTTAATAATGACCAGAATAACCACTCAAATTTCAGCAATCAGCGATATTTTAAAATAGTGGAGCAAAGATCACATTCGAACAAGTCAAAAAGTAAAGGTAGTTATTTTTTAAATTCTCCACCTTATAAAAAGGCTAGAAGTCAGCACAGTAATACACATCAGGAGTGGGTAGATATCCAAAAACAGAAATCGTTAGGCAATATGCCAAATAATTTAAAAACAAGTAGAAGCCAACTCAGTAATACATACGGCAGAATTGGTAAGAATAGGAAGTCAGTTACAATCGTTAAAGGAACACAAGATTGACTAGGTTGAACGTCCGTTATGTAACTGATCATGATTCCTTAACAATAGTTATCTTACAAATGATAATATTAACAACAATTTGTATAAGACAACTAACAATAAAAATAAAATCCAAAACGCCGCATTTGGTGGCCCTTTGCAGAATGTTTAAGAATAAACATAGTGTTCATCTGACCTGGCTTCACCAAATCAGATGCACTAAAGAAAACACAATACAACTGTACCAAACAACTAATCTAGCATATGACTAGAATTACAATCAGCCACACACGATGTGGGAAAAAACACTTGTAATTCTAAACTAACCCAAAAGATCACAACGGCAGGATGTCAAGTGGCCGACGCCGTGCCCAAAATAATAATAAATTTTCAACCCCCAAATACGTGGGTGTGAGTCTAGAATAAGATCTTCTAAGAACAATTGTTACCTCCTAGAGCCTAAGATAATCCTATATAAACTCCGTACTTTTGTAAATAAAATCAGTTCATATTTTGAATTCAACGAATGAAGACTGGGGTATTTTCTCTGCTCTCCGGGAATCCCTATTCAGTAATGTTAAAGAGTATTGAAAATACCGGTATATATATCACCTTTCAAATATTAAGCGAGGTTAAGATAAAAGTAATGTATTAAAAAGACCTTAGCCGATAAATATTTGTTGCCTCTTATAAGTGACCAAATTATATTCGCAAACTATTTTACTTGCTTGGATATGGCCAGTGGTTTTTATCAGATTCCGATCCATACAGATTCAATTGCATACCCCGCATTTATAACGCCAGACGGTCAATTTTAGTATTTAAGAGTGCCATTCGGGCTGAAAAACGCACCTTTTCTTTTTCAACGGTCGGTCAGGAAAGCTTTAGGCGATATTGCATACTCTTATTTAATGGTCTGTATGGACGATGTCATGATTGTGTGGTCAACAATTGCATTGGGTTCAGAAAGGTTGAAACAGTATAAGATGTCCGTACGTCTTCGTATTTAATATTACCAAATGTAGTTTTCTTAAAACAGTTGTGCAGTATTTAGGGCACGAAGTAAGAGCGGCGGAAATTCATCCAAATCAAAAAAACAAAAAATAACTACCTTGTGCTCCTTGCCACCACCAAAGACGGTTACTACATTGCGACAGTTCGTCGGCTTTTTTATTGTTTAACTTCCAAAAATGAATATGTTGCTTGGCAGGATCGATTTCTTTTCCAGAAATCCATTGTCAGCGGAAGTAGCAATTTAATTAAATAAAGTCCGTGAAAAACGCGAAAACTAGCGCAGATTCCAAATGATTGGCTTTTAGCAGAACAACGCCTAGATTAACGAAATGGTAAAAATACATAACTCAAGCGACTTAGCAGAAGATTTGACGAACACATACGATTTAGGAAATGGTATATCACGATGCATGCCGGTAGTGGCACGTGCTTTTAGGTGATCAATGGTAAATCAGGTATGAATTTATCATGCACCTCGGATGGAATAAGACTCCGGATAAGATTTATCAATACTACTGGTTTGACAAAATGAACAAATACGTTCACAAATTCATTGACAATATAAAAGTGCCACTTCACCCACTGGGAAGGTACAGGCTGAACTTTATCCGATATTGAAATCAAGTATTCCTTGGCACACTGCTCATGTCGATATTACTGGAATATTGAATGGCAAAAGTGACTTAAATGAATGCATTATAGTTTAAATCGAGTCGTTTATAACGTTAGTACATCTCTATATACATATGTATATCCATCTACTGTGAAGTTTGATTCAGATAGTTGCGTTACAGCTATGAGGTCTTCCATTTCACTTTTTAGAGTTCGAAGTTGTGTTATAGACGGTCGGGAAAATGTTTCACGAGTTCAAAGTTTTTAGAGTGTTGCTCCTTACAAAATATAAAATTGCATCTCATCTCCACTTTCAAGAGTAGTGCAAACGGTCAAGTCGAAAGTGTGATGAGCACACTGAAAAAATATCTTGACAGATGTTGAATCTAATGAAAAATCTTGTCAAGATGCCATTGGAGAGGTGCACCTTTCGTTGAACTGCACGTTCAACCGTATAACAAAGGCCAAAGATAGACTTGTGCTTATATGAAAAGGAATTGTGTAGGTCACTATGTTCTGTTAAGAAATAAAGAACTAAGACTAATCTGGACTCTACGTTTAGAGGACCCTATCTAGTTGTTGATGTGTTAAATGAAGATGTATACTTTGAAATCTCATACATGAATCATCATACAAGTATTGTCAAGTGGGGTACGCGATTGTACCAAGTTTGACTGAGATCCGTAGAAAGTAGTTACGCACGTTATAATAGTTGTGCGTGTATTCATGAGTAACTGAGAGTAAAAAAGATAGCATTATGCTTCGATACAACCTAGGCTGAAGTGTGACAGCAAGGCAAAAGGCGAGCATTAATGCTGTGAATTCAGAAGCTGTAGTGCCAGCAGGGAGAAAACAAGTGCATGTATTACTATTCGCAGTATAAATTCGTAATGGAGAAAAACCAGGAAGAAAGTTTCAACAATGGACAAACTCCAAGTGGTCGAGGAGTAAACACTAATCCCAACCAGACTGAAGGTATTCCAGCTCTCATCCCAACATATACTAATCTATTTTAACAATAATGTTGATGTAGCCAAAAACCAATCCCCAACTTAGCTCTAAATAAGTAGATAAAAAAAATATACATCGAAGTGTACATATACATAAACCCGAAATTACTTTAAAAATTTGAAGTAGATCGGGCATAGCGATAATACGTTATTTATATTACGGTGGTGAAAAGGAGCGTGGCACTCAACACTGGTAAATAGAATAAATTTGGTGAGTCTAGTTTTAGCAGCTTCTATTTTCATTGGTTTAAAATCTTCCCGAATCATCCCACTGTCGGACGAAATTATTTTTTGTTTTGCAGTAAATTCATTGATTGCACCTATCAGCACTGTGCTAATGTGCCTTGTGGAAAAAGGTAAAATAAAACATTGTGGTGGACCAGATAAAACAATCAATGGATTCGATATTGTAAGAAACCAACATTATAGCCTGTCGATATTGAATTATCGATAGCATTTTGATTTGCATCAAAGTTGAGACCAAAACTACAAAAGCAAACTTTAAACTTCGAAGTGTTTTGCATTTTTGTTCTTGGTAATCTACAATCAAGGGTTTGTTCTTAATTTGTATGTAACAAGTTAATTTCTGACGGTTACGTACATACAAGAAACTGTATGGCTTTCTATGTACATATGTGTACAGTAGATTGTCAAATAAATCTAGCAGGAATCCTTTGTTGCAATAAACGTTAATCGCATAAATATATATATACATATATATATAAATATATATATACATATATGTATATATATATGTATATATATATATATGTATATATATATGTATATATATATATATGTATATATATATATATGTATATATATAAATATGTATGTATGTACATAAATGTGTGTACATACATACATATTAAATTGGTTACCTGTACATATTTTACTCGTTAGAGAAAAAATGTGCAAAACAAACACAAACTGGGCTGTCATATAGCGTACACATTGCATGTACACATGTACATATGTATGTATGTACATACAGTGGCTCCATCGCATAATCGGACACAAGTTTTCATAATTGTGAAATTTTCTCAAATATTAAAGAGGTAAGCATGTAGATTTTTGGTTTTTATTTCAGATCAAGGTCTTATAATTCTAGTAAAACAAAAAAAACAACATTTCATTCGGTAGCTGTATTTAAAACGAAGAAAACAAAAAAAGGTGGATTCTAGCGCTCAACGCATAATCGGACACCGAAAAATTTTAACTAAACGAATCGAAAAGACAGCAGATTAATACTTTATTGCGTAACCTTTTGCTTTTATAACAGACTCCAAGCGTTTTGGTATGGATTTTACCAAGTTGCGGCATACATCAGGTGGTGTGGAGTTCCACTCTGCTTGCAGTGCCTCTTTTAACTGATCCAAGGTATTATACTTGTTCTTGTAGACCCTCCTTGCCAATTCTTCCCAAAGATGCTCAATAACATTAAGGTCTGGGCTCTGTGCAGGCGTTTGAATAAGTTTGGGGCAGTTATGGATCAACCAAAGCTTTGCTACGCCTGAAGTGTGCTTTGGGTCGTTGTCTTGGTAAAAGGCGAAGTCCCTTAAAATACCCAATTTCTCCGCACTTTGCTTGACGTTGTTCTTCAAAATACCGAGATATCCAAATTTATCCATTATCCCAGGTTAAATTTGCTCTCATCAGTACATAAAACCTTAAAATTGTTAATATTAGCATTTAAATCGAAGTTTAGGATGATTCACAATATAATTACATGATTCCAAAAATCTTCTGTTTTTAACAGATATTCTTTAGCAAGTTTCACCCTGAAGTTTTTATTCTTAGGGCTTATTTCTGGCAACTCGTCCATGGTAATCATGATTATGCAAAGTGTTGCGCACTGTGTTTAGGCACACTTCTTTGCCTGTGCGCTCTTTCAACGAAATTTGGAGATCTTTTGCAGTTTTAAAGGGTTCTGCTTAATTTCCTTTAAGACTGCTCGCTCTTCTCTCTTGTCCAATATCTTTGCTTGACCCTCTCTGCTCTTGTTTATCACTCTGCCCTCATTTCTAAACCTTTTTATAATGTCATGAACTGTAGATTTTCCTTTTTCGACCAATTCAGCTATTTCCCTTACGGGTTTTCCGTCTAAATGTAGTTTAATAATGAGCTGTCTTGTTTCGACAGTTGTTTGCGTTCCCTTTGGAGCCATTTAAAAATTGTTGACACTGTACACAATACAAAATCTAATTGTCGACTAAATGTATTCAAACAAATGCAAAATACAATCGAACTTTTAAGCAGAAAATTAATTTTCCTTAGAAATTTGTCTGTGTCCGATTATGCGTTGAGCGCTAGAATCCGACTTTTTTTTTTTTTTCTTTTTAAATACAGTTACCGAATGAAATGTTGTTTTTTTTTTTGTTTCACTAGAATTATAAAACCTTGATCTGAAATAAAAACCAAAAATCTACATGCTTACCTCTAATATTTGAGAAAATTTCACAATAAAATTATGAAAACTTGTGTCCGATTATGCGATGGAGCCACTGTACATACGCTATATGGGAGCCCAGATTTTTTTTTTTTTTTGCACATTTACATACATATATGTCTATACATATGTACATATATTTAATACAACTATGGTTTTTCCTGATGGTATTCATGCAGTTATAAATACTACTTAATACCTTCATAATCTTTGACGCTAAAATTCATTAAGTTGTAAAGTTTTTACTACTGCTACTAAGTACTATTTGTTACGATCACGTGTTCCTCTAATATTGCAAACCTTGCAGAAAATAAAATTTATCTTCATATGTTCGTACATACATATGTATGTATGTATGTATGTTAAGCAAGTTAGGAAACTTAAATTTAATTAAAGTTAAATTTTACTTACAGTAGAGGACAAATCTGTCTAAGCGAGATGACAAGGAACAGTCACGAACAAAAGTACATATTTACAATTTAGGGTCTTTCGATTTACATACATATGTACATTAAATGCACAACATGTACATATGTATTCGTACAATAGAAATTTGAAAACATTTTGCTTCATAAATAAAAATCAGACTAGATTTCAAAAAAATATTTAATTCAATATGATTCGCGTATTGTTTTTAAAACTAATTCTAATAACAAAAACAAAAAAATTCAATTATTAACATAAAAATCTTAAAAGCTAATCAAATAATAACCATTTTTTCGCACACAATTTATCCGTACAGTGCATAATACCCGTATTTTTATAACGAAAATGACCCATCACAAATGTTTTTTAATATTTTGTTGGTCCCCCCTTTGCAGCTATGACAGCTTTTAATCGGCGTTGCATGCTGTTGACCAAATTTGAAGTGTCGTTTGCACTAATTTTCGTCCATTCAATGCTTAAAGCCTTCTTGAGAGAATCCTTGGATGTTATGTCATGTTTTCGAATTCTTTTTTCAAGCAAATTCCACACGTGCTCAATGGGATTAAGGTCAGAAGACTGTGGTGGAGACTTAAACTGTTTGCAGTGGTAAATAAGCCACTCCTGAACACTATAAGCGGTGTGCTTGGGATCATTATCTTGCTGGAAAATGAAAGTTTTCGGATCAAGACCAAGTTTTGTAGCACTTGCGTGTAAGTTCTCCAAATTGCTTTGTACACGTGTTGATCTACATATTTTCCGATCAATAAAGACCATTTGACGAGCTCCACCAGTCTAACGGAATGCATTCAAAAAAAACATTTTATTAATATTTCCGTCCTTAAACAGCATTTTAAATAAAAACAAAGGAATGTACGAATAAAAGTTGTGCTGACTGTACATACATATGTACATACATATGTAAACAGCAGATGTCGGCTATAACGATATTCGAGGGCCGGCCAAATGCTTTATAACCAATAAGGGCTATAGCCGGTATTAAAAAAAAATTTTATTTTGGGATATGTTTTTAAATATTATTTACGATTAAGTCTAACTCGTCTGCTTTTCTTTAAAATTCATATCAATAGTATCACACAATTCACTACAACTTCCCCAAAAATTTCTTGAAACGGGCAAGATGGGAAAACGTAGCAGCAGCGTTATAAGCGTTAGTTTAAAAACTGTTTTTTTTTTTTAAGTTACAAAAGGATTGGTAATTCTAATAACAAAGTGTTCTTTGTAGTAATTTTTCTGGTCATAATATTCTTTTAAAAATTATTTAATGTTATTTGGATCTGTTACAAATTTCTATAAATTATTCTTTAAAGTCAGGTCAAGTTAACAACCGCGGAATTGCGGAATGAAAAATATTAAGTGTACGCCTTCTTATAGAGGGAAGTTGTTAAAAGATTTACCCTTTGCATAATCCTAAAACGCTTTTCTGATGAGAAGTGCTGAGCGCAGCGAGTCTTATACATACTAGGCTTGGTACAAAGCCCCTACTGCTAAACGAAAACCTGTAGTCCCACCTGCAAAAAAATTAAAGTTGATAAACTTTGCGAATGAATATGTTAACAAACCTCTAGTGTGTTTTCAGATCAAGTTCTATTTTCCGAAAAGAGAAATTTAATGTGTTTCGATCAGAGCTACAAATTCTCTGCTCGTGTGGAAGAGCTAAATATGGAATAGCAAATAACAAAAAAAAAAAAAAATATATATATATATGTATATAATGAAAACTGGGTTTTGGCCGGCTTCAGGTCAATAAATCTTACTAATTTTTTTATGATTTTAAATCATAGGCAGCACAAAAGGTGAGCAGGTTGTCTGTATAGCTATTTCAAGAACCACCAAGTTCTATCATCAGCAGACTTCTCTAAAGAATCCACAGTTGTAATGGCCATACCATATCTTCAACGCTAAAAGTAGTTGGGAATTCAAACGACATGAAGCGAGAAAGGAACGGCAAAGCTTGCAACTGCAGATTCCACCTTTTTTTATGTGCATACCCTTGGGCGCCATCAGAATTAGTGTAAAGTTGTTGTTTTTACACTTGCTGTAAACCATCTTTTGTGCTGCCTATGATTTGAAATCTTACAAAATTAGTAAGATTTATTGACCTGAAACAGTTTTGATTAACTTCAATAAGGCCGAAATCTAGTCAAATATATATAATGTCAAACCGTTTATTATAAAACAAAAAGTCAAGGAGTGAAATTGGTATAGGTTTTATTTTATAAATTAAATTTTTTAAATTCCATCTCCGACCATATAAAGAATATATATATCTTGAGAAGCACGACGAGAAGAGTTCACATAGCCATGTTCGTCCGTATGGATCAGCGCAAACTCCTCCTAGACCGTAAAAGCTACAGAGCTGAAATTTGGCATGTAGGCTGGTATATAGTGCACAGTTTTTATATCTCGGATTCAGCCGGATCGGACCACTATATCATTTAGCTCCCATACAAATAGTACAGTCACGAACAGTGACTTTTTCTTAATAACTTCGTTATTTTCTGAGCTATGAAATGGAATTTAATATTAGTGAATTCATTATATCTATAAACGACTGTGCCGAATTTGGTCAAGATCGGGTGACTATATCAGATAGATCCCATAGGACCGGTCGAAAACAGTGACTTTCGTTAATAACTTCGTTACTTTTGACGGGATTGCTTTCAAATTAAACATTTGTCAGTTTTATATATCTGTTAATGACTGTACCGGAGCTCCAAATTGCTCGTTTTGTATGATACGGCCTTGAGATGGTTTCCACTGAGGCGGCTTCGACGCACTTGTGATTGGGATGGAATGTGATGACCAGGGTGACTTTAATTCAGTTATTTTATTATCTTAACCGAGATTATTTTTAAGAGTAATTTTAAGTACAGCTGTCTTTTACAAATTTCAAAGTTCTGGAAATTTCCAAAGAAGAAGTAAGAAAGAAAAGAATTAAAGTAACGAGACTCGAAGTTTGCCTCTCCATAGTAACTTGTGCTGTTCTCTGTCTCTCTCGTTCTCTTCGGTCGATTTCTCTTTCAGCAAAGAGAGTCTTGCTTCAGTTGCAGCCCAAGCAACCCTATATCTTAGATTATCAGTCTCAAATTGTTGAGTCGTATTTTAAAGAGGCAGTACAAGCTCTAACCAATATTGAGAAGCTAGATTCAGCAGACGCGAATCGGGCAGAGATAGAAAATCTTTTAATGGAAACAAAGGCAATCGTAGTACGGCGCATCGGCGCAAGTAAAAAGGAAAAAACAGAAGAACTTAGTTCCTTAAATTCATCTGGCTGTCATGGTGTACATTATAATCGGCTTCCATCCCTCAAATTGCCGAAATTTGGCGGCAAATATGGGGAATTCAAAAAATGTATTACTTCATTTACAAATAGGGTAACCTGAAGATAACTCATTGTCCAATGTGGACAAATTTAACTATCTGATAAGCCTTGTCTATCCCCAGGCTCTAGACCGCCTCAATACGACTGCGATACGACATTTATTTCAAGTTTATGTAGCATTGCTAGCATGAAAAAGGCAGAAGCTGTTACCCTCCTTACAATTTTGGATACGGTTTCAGCTCTCTGTGGATCATTAATGTCTGTTGGGTCTGAAGCTGATGTATTAAACGCAGTACTTATTCTTATTGTTATGCGAAAAATTGATCTTGAATCCAAACAAGCATAAGATCGGGTTAAAAAATACGATAAATTGCCAGACTGGGCCGACTGTTATCAAATACTTAGTTGACACTGTCAGTATTTGGAACGGTATCTGCGAAACCGACAACAGAAATAAACCGTCAGAGACAAAATTCATAATATTTCCAAAGTATTTGTTGCAGCCCAAAGCAGATGCATTCAACGTCAGTCAACTGAGCATAGGTTAGCATTCCTTTATTTGAGCGATTCAAGATTGTTAAGACATGGTTTCAATTGTTTGAATAAGGGGCATCCAGCCTCAAAGTGTCCTTCATTAAATAGATGTCGACATTGTGTTGGTTTACACCACACAAACATGCATAAGGATTCAAACGTCCAGGGAAATTATCAACCAGATGGACCTTCTAATCATTAATTAAGAAAGAAAAACATTTGCAACATCGATGTTAACTCGCCAAGCTCGGCGGGGATTGCTTCCAACAGCAGTAGTTCTTATTCAAGACAAACTCGTTGGGTGCTCGCAAGAGCATTAGTTGACTCGTGCTCTGAGCTTACCTTTATAAATAAAGAAATAGCCAAAAGTCTTCAGCTTCTGTTTCGTTATGATCATTATGAGATTGCTGAAATCGGTGAAATACGTACACATATGAAACATTTCGTAGCTACCAAAATTCTTTCAAGAATATGTCCAGACGAATGGGATATGGAGTTTATCGTGACTAAATCTATATCTCTACCTCAGCCTGAAAAATTACTAGATGTGTCAAATTGGTCCATTCTCAAAGAAATTGAGTTAGCCGACCCATTCTTTTATAAGCCCGGAAAGGTAGATATATTGCTTAGCGTAAAGGAGTTTTTGATCACTTAAGACGGGTAAAATTAGTTTAGGAATTGGTCTTTCTCATCTAGTAGAAACTGCATTAGGATGGATAGTAGGGGGTAAGATTGCTGAACCTTTGTCTAAATCATCATCAAATATATCATTTAATGATATACTCATGGTTGGTCCTACTATTGAACAAGGTCTGATCAAGGTCTGACACAACAAAAATTTACAGACTATTTCTCGTTGCACCTGAGGATAGAAGTTTCCAACAAATCTTGTGGAGAAAGTCATCGAAAGAACGTATTCAACTATTTCAATTTAATAATGTTACCTAAGGGATGTCGTGCACTCCATTTCTCGCAATCAGGTCCTTAAAGTTTTTATCAGAGGCGTATAAGGAGTTGTTTCCAATTGGATCTGCTGTATTAGCTGAGGACATGTATGTGGACGATCTACTTTATGGAGCTGACTCAATAGAAGAACGCAATATGCTAAGTCGATTGAAGTTACCAAGTTGCTCTCTAAGGCAGGCGTAGAATTGACAAAGTGGAATTTTTGTGGCGTATTTTTAGATTAATATTTTAAGTTGAATCACATGGAGGCAGCTTCACTAGACAATCTGCAACTGGGAACTCAATACATTATTCCGCACCATTGTGTCCTAAGACCGCAGAGCTCATCAACTAAACTTCGAGTAAGCTTGGAATTGACAGAGTGGAATTTTAGTGGCGCACCAACAGATTATGCGTATAATCTCTATATTCACAATAGTGATGTCACCAATGCTCTTGGCATGAACAGAAGATCTAATATTAATTCGATTTGATCTTCCATTAACTGCGCTACCAACAAATCGAAAAATAATATGTCATGGCCAGGCTTTATGATCTACTAGGATTATGAGCGCCAGTTGTACGCTACAAAATCCTGATCCAAGACTTGTGGATCGAGCGCTTAGGCTGGGGCGACCCATTGCCAGACTTGAAGCTGATTTATCTAATCTTCACATAATTCGCGTAAATTTCCGAATGTCATAGACCAACATGGACTAAAATCAAACACAAATTCAATTTCAGATTCAACTGTCGTTCTTGATTTAATTAAAATGCACCCATCAACTCTAAAATGCTTTATTACCAACCGCGTATCAACCATACAAACTCAATCGCAGGATATCATTTGGGGCCACGTGTCTGAAAAGAATACTCTGCAGACAATTTGGTTGAATGGACCAAAGTTCTTAGCACTTGATGCATTACATTGGCCGAAATCTGAAAACAGACAGATTTCGAGCCCAAAGAGAATTGCGGACGTGCCTTTGCATCGACAGTCTCGAGTACATACAAACCAACACATCAAAAGTGCAGTAAAGAACTACCGCTAACCGCGAGCAATTGCGTCCCACGCTCGTTCTTACGAGTGAATAACCACTTAAGCGCATTCCGGTTACTTAGGCAAAAAAAAAAAAAATAAGCTCGCATTGATAGTGCCCCGCCTAGCGGTACAGTTAAAGTTATAATCAAATAAAATGAGAAACAAACGAAAAAAAAAAAAATGAGTATCAGTAAAACATATAAACAAATTTACGATGATATTTTTCCGCCCATGGATGAAGATGCAGCCCTCAACTTCCAAGAGTGGATACTAATGAAAAATCTAGCAGCATTCCACAAGCTTGCACTATAACTCTGAATGATTTCACAACTGTCCCCTACAAACGTTCACAAACAAAACGCAAAAACTTATACAGCCCACAGCCGACCCCCAGAGTTGTCAGAACAAACTCCCCACAATCAATTCAACAACAAAACAATAGGTTCGAAGAGTTATCGACTGACTCATCCGACGATGAAGATCTAGAAGAAAACGAAGTTAATGTAAGGCCCTCAACAAGTAAGGCGGCCTTAAACAACATTCAAAAATTAGTGCAAACTACTGGCAGACAAAACACTAGCATTAAGGAAAGCAACAAACGGCAAACGGCGTCAGAGTCCATTGCGTCGATAGTGATTCCTACCGGAAAATAATTGACAAGCTAAAATCAATTTCTTGCGAATTCCACACTTACCAACTCAATGAAGATAAACCCGTTAACTCCGTTAAACCTATTCTTTGTAGACCTTGAGCCCAAAGCAAACAATAAGAAGGCAATGCAAATAAAAGTACTCTGTAGACAACGCATAACGAGTGAAGTGTCTAGGACTTTAAGCATATGCCGAACAACTGTAATCGCAACTTCAAGTGTGTAAAATGTGGCGGAAAGCATCCGTCTACAGAATGCCCAAAAAAGAAAGAGGAAACTCCAAAATGTGCCAACTGCAAGGGCAATTACACAGGTAACTGTGAGACATACCAACTGCTCTATAAATCCAGTCTCCCGCAAAAACCGAAGCCAATTCTCATACCAGTTGGCCAGAACAGCTGGAACACAGGACTCTCATACTCTCAAGTCACTAATGGGGTCCCCCAGAATCAGTCTTATCATTCAAAACAACCGAGTGATCCAACTAACGCCCAAAGCGAAGTTACTAAGCAACTTCTTGCCATACAGCAACAGCAAAGAAATGATATGATGGAATTTATGAGAGAAATGCGTAATAGCTTCAATATGATGCTACAGCTGCTTCAACAGCAGCAGCAACTAATGATCCACCATAAATAATGTTTAAAATTGTTTTTTGGAACGCCAATGGCCTGCATAGCAAACATCAAGAGCAGGCGGAGGTCCTTCAACGAAGAGACATTGACATAATGATGATAAATGAAACATTTTCGTGCCCAAACGTAAAATTCCCGGGATACACACACTATAATGCTCATAACAACCAATCCAATAGAAACGGCGGGGCTTCCATAATTATCAAAAATTCAATTAAACACATTCAGTTACGTCCAATAATTAATTCCGAAATGCAGCTATCCCTTATTCGCGTAAATACATCAAGAGGTAATTTGGAGCTTAGTGCAATCTACTGCCCACCTCACTCTTCTATTAACGAGGCTCAATTTACAAGTCTTTTAGCTAAAATGAGTCCCAAATTCATTCTCGCAGTAGACTGAAACGCTAAGCACTACTACTGGTGCAACAAAAGATGCGATCGCCGCGGGATAGAACTCTACAAATCCGTTTATCCCTTTCCGATGGCCGCTATGAAATCATCTGTTCTGGAGCTCCGACCCACTTCCCTAGGATTATGTCGCATAGCCCAACTGGCATTGATTTAATTTGAAAAAACTCGATTATCTCACGTAATTTTCTACCTTGTGCAATAAAATTTGGCACACTTAAATTTAATACTAATATCCAGCAAAATACCAAATTTGATTAAAAATAGCCAAGTTATGCATAAAAACGTTTTTTCATAAGGCCGGAGTTGCCTGTTGACTGGTGGGGGCGCACAGTTGGACCTCTGTTCGGATAGCGTTGCTAAAATCACATTTTTCATGATCGCGTTTGCCAAAAATGATGTGATACAAAAATGCAATCGATAGGGAATACTTCAGAGATTATGAAAACAAATTTTTTAAATCGGTCGAGAGTTATGGGTGATAGAGCCGCCCAATGATGAGATATTTTAGTGAATTTAGTAAAATTTAAATGATAACATTGCGTAATGCTATTTTGTAAACACTACCTGTTTATATATATGCTTTTATACAATGTTAGATTGCTAATTACCTGTTTTGGGAAAACTGACAAGACAGGTAAATGTTATTTTAGTTGTTGAAAAATCGGTGCTAAATATTGGATGTAAATATTAAGAATTTACCTAATTAATACCTAGTTAATTCAAAGTGAATAGGGATTCCCGGAGAGAAGAGAAAATAACCCAATCTTCATTGGTTGAATTCAAAATATGAACTGATTTTATTTACAAAAGTACGGAGTTTATATAGGATTATCTTAGGCTCTAGGAGGTAACAATTGTTCTTAGAAGATTTTATTCTAGACTCACACCCACGTATTTGGGGGTTGATAATTTATTATTTTTGGGCACGGCGTCGGTCACTTGACATTTTGCCGTTGTGATCTTTTGGGTTAGTTTAGAATTACAAGTGTTTTTTCCCACATCGTGTGTGGCTGATTGTAATTTTAGACATATGCTAGGTTAGTTGTTTGGTACAAGAGTACACTTGTATTGTTTTCTTTAGTGCATCTGATTTGGTGAAGCCAGCCAAGATGAACACTATGTTTATTCTTAAACATTCTGCAAAGGGCCACCAAATGCGGCGTTTTGGACTTTATTTTTATAGTTAGTTGTCTTATACAATCTATTATTAATATTATTATTAGTAAGATAACTATTGTTAAGGAATCATGATCAGTTACATGACGGACGTTCAACCTAGCCAATCTTATGTTCCTTTACCGATTGTAACTGACTTCCTATTCTTACCAATTTTGACGTATGTATTACTGAGTTGGCTTCTACTGGTTTTTAAATTATTTGGCATATTACCTAGCGATTTCTGTTTTGGGATATCTACCCACTCCTGATGTGCATTACTGTGCTGACTTCTAGCCTTTTTATAAGGTGGAGTATTTAAACAATAACTACTTTTACTCTTTGACTTGTTCCAATGTGTTTTTTGCTCCACTATTTTGAAATATCGCTGATTGCTGAAATTTGAGTGGTTATTCTGGTCATTATTAAATGTTGTCCGTTTATAATTGTTTTGCCATATCTGCTTTTTTGGTAGTACAGTTTCGGACAATTTACTACCGGAATCTATTTTAATATTATTTTTTGGATAATCATTATCTAATTGAACCATTGCCTTTTGAATATTATCATTTTTTACTGGCTCTGGGATATATACCTACTTTTTCTTTTCTAGTTTTCAATTTACCTCCAATGTGAGGTCCTGCCGGGGGCCATAAATTTATCTCTTGAGTTTTGTTCTTGTATTTCTTTGGAACTGTATTATTTTTATTTTGAAATTTACCTTTCTTTTTCTCGCATCGTTGTTCAAAACCTGTGACATCTATTGTTGTTGCCACTATAGATTTATTCTGATTTGATTTGGTGCATCCCGAAACGATCCAACCAAACTGAGTATTCTGGCCTAGCAGGCCAGAATTGGGTATATACTTTTACTCCCATTATTATATCAATCCTACCAGGTTTATTAAAGGTAGGATCAGCTAGAACGTAAGTTTGCCATTTTGACATATCCACGTTTGCTATTTTTAATGGAAGAGCTTTCATTAACTTTGGCAACACAATTGCCTCAACCCTAAGATGTCCTTTCCAAGGATTTCGCGTCTTCACATCTATTTTTACCTTATATTTTGATTTATTAGATTTTATTGAGGACACGCCACTTATTTCTGTATATTGTTTAATTTTAGCTGGTTTTAATATTTGAGCAGCCTTTTCAGACAAAATGGTGCTCTGTGAACCACAATCAATAAGGGCTCTGAGAGTCTTACATCCTCCATTTATATTTTTTACTTGTATTACAGCCGTGGCCAACAGTGTTGGTTGTGCGGTTACACAAGTATTAACTCTCTCCTGTTTTTCTTCAAAATGGAGTAAGGTATGGTGTTCCTTACTACACAATGAACAGACCATTTCATAAGTGCACACCTTATTGCTTGAATGGTTCAAGCATCTTATGCAAAGCTGCAATTTTTTGGCTGTTTCATACCTTTCAGTAGGTATCAAACCTTTAAACTTATAGCACTTGTACGCTTTGTGCCCGGCAATTTTGCAAATCGGACATTTATCTTCGACTTCCGCATAATTTAACACAGTTTTTAGCAGTATTTTCTCTTCTTTGCTCATGGCACTTAGCGAGTAATATCTTTGCTCCAAGTATTCCATGACATCAGATAGCATTTGAATTTGTCTTGTTTCTTTAATCTGACTCTCATACAATTGTAGAGCCTCTATATCAAATTTCCTTAGTAGGAGTTGTGCGCATATGACGTCAACTTCATCGGACAAATTTGCTTTTATTTTAATTAAGTAAACTGACTCATTAACTATGTCAATCACTTCTTTAACACTTTTTGCGGATTCATTGTTGATCATCGGTAAATCAACGATCCGACTTAATTGTTCGGAACATACCCTCCGATTATTTTCATACCGCTTGGTTAACAATTCCCAAGCGGCACTATAATTGTCAGCTGAACCTGACAATAGATGGGCTACCATGCTCCTCGCTTCGCCCTTTAACACGGATTTCAAATAGTTGAATTTAAGCGTAAGACTTAGATCCTCTCTTTTTTCAATCAGTTCCGCGAATAATTCTACAAACAAGTCCCATTCTATTGGCTCTCCAGAAAATGTGGGTACTTGTATTTTTGGCAACACCGGTAGGTCGCCTCTTACGGTAACATTCTCAAATTTCAAATTTTTCTGATCATTTATTTCTGATCATTCTTCTAATGCTACCAAGGTAATCTGAAGATCGAATTCTAATTCTTCTATGACCTCTTTAAGCGTTTCATTATGTATAAGTTCACCTGTATAAGCTTGGCACATCTGTACCTTCTTGAACAAGAATTTTATTTTTTTAATATACATTTCGCCTGTTCTATTGTCTAACGTACGTAAATCTTTGCTCACCATGTCCAAATATACCTGGAGCTGGCGGACCTTTTCTTGAAATTTTTCCTGGCTAACATTAGCGTTCTCATTACTAGAGGTCGCGTTTCCCCGCGACTCTCCGATGCTGACCTCAACATTTTCTGACATCGTTGCATCTGCTTCACTGCTCTCCGACTCAACAGTGCCCTGCCTACTTGACTCTCCTTTGGTTATTAATCTAGATGCCATCTCTAAACCCTCCTCATACTTTCCATCTGTAAAATAGTAGTGTTCGGTTACACCACTCTGTATTATTTGGCTATGGTAACTAATCCATTGCTTCTGAATCTCAGTTAATTCATTAAGAATCTTGCTTGTTAACTTACTAGCATCTAACTCTTCTATCTTCTTCAATCTTTTGTGCAGCTCGTGTTGCTTCCCTAACAATTTTTCAGTTTTGGTAGGGAACATTTTTGTTTTATGCGTATATTAGGATATCGATATAAGTATATAATAATAAAAATAGATAGATGTACTTATAACTATCTTAATTTGTATCTTATCTGATGATCCTGTTGTTGACACCGTTCGCCACTGTTGTCCGCCAAGTAGAGTTTGCCAAGTAGGTTTTGCCGATAGTCTGCTGCTGCTTGTCTGCCAATGGCTAGGGTTTGCCGATAGTTTGCTGGTGGTTCGCTGTTTCTTTACATTCGCCTCGCCTCCAGTCGCCTCTCCTCTGCAACTATCCTGTTGCTCTGCTGCTGTCTCTAGTTGCCGACTTGCAACTATATACAAAAACTCCCGCCGCCGAGATTACTACAGTTGCTCCACTAGCCAAACTGTCTTTAAAATCGGACGCACGCACTTTTTAATTATTAAGCAATATTGCTTTTTTTTATATTATACTCTGTCTCTTACCACTGGTGGGGGAAAACAAGAGTTGTTTTATTTTTGCTACCTTTAGCTGATCTTAGCATTCACACTTGCATAAGAATTCAGACTTTAAGGAGCTGATTCAATCTCTGAGTCTCTTACCACTGGTGGGGGAAAACTGCAGAGTTCCTTTTTCTCGAAGGACCAAAATGAATAGGGATTCCCGGAGAGAAGAGAAAATAACCCAATCTTCATTCGTTTAATTCAAAATATGAACTGATTTTATTTACAAAAGTACGGAGTTTATATAGGATTATCTTAGGCTCTAGGAGGTAACAATTGTTCTTAGAAGATCTTATTCTAGACTCACACCCACTTATTTGGGGGTTGAAAATTTATTATTTTTGGGCACGGCGTCGGTCACTTGACATCCTGCCGTTGTGATCTTTTGAGTTAGTTTAGACTTACAAGTGTTTTTTCCCACATCGTGTGTGGCTGATTGTAATTTTAGACATATGCTAGGTTAGTTGTTTGGTACAAGGGTACAGTTGTATTGTTTTCTTTAGTGCATCTGATTTGATGAAGCCAGCCAAGATGAACACTATGTTTATTCTTAAACACAAAGAATATAATAAAAGTGCTAAATATTCCTCTCGTTTGCCACTATTTATTATTAACTTATTAAGTAGAAACTCTATGAATCCGGAATGAATAGTATTTGTTAATATAATTCAAGATAGTTTTATTTATTAGTGCAAAAATGTTAAAGAATGAAAGGATTTTTGAAGTTTTTCATGTCTGTGAAAACCCAAATGATTTTGAAAAAGAATTGCTGAATGAGATGGACGTTTCATTCAAAAACGGTAGTACGGAGCTTAAGGTAAAAATCAAATATACAAACTATACCTTATGGCGAAAATGGATCGCACGCTGCAGAAATCTGCCACATTTTGTGAAAAAAAGTGAAGTTTGGCTTGAGTAGTATACGAGATTAGAAGATTCTGAGAAGGAAGAAGGTAGAAAGTTGACTGCACAAAGCACGGATACAGAAACACGAAAGATGGAAATACTTTAAGGAGATTTTTTGAAAATGATGAAATGATATCTTTATTAACAAGTGTTAGTCAAGAGATCAATAAAAGGTTGGCTTTTATATTGAATGTTATAAATTGCAAGGAAATGGTAAATGGTGAAAAATTTACCGAATCAAAGACTGCTCAATTTTTGATTGAACTGTATCTGCAAAAAAAACATACTGCAACGGTACATGGGATTTAATAGAATATTAGTGCTTACCAATTGGAGAGCTATCCGAAGAAGCACAGGAGGGTAAAAACAAGGACTACATAAGGTTCAGATACACTAATACATTAAAAACTTTTCGTGTTGGACAAAATGAAGACTTGCTGGAAGCCTCTTCGGACCCATTTATTGCATTACTGAGACACGAGCGATCACGAAAGGATTTAGAAAATAGCAACTATAGTCCCGAAATATTGAGTTTATTATATATTGATGTAAGTATTGAAAATTGTTTTGAAAAATATCAGCCATCATAATTAACCTAAAACAAATTTTAAAATTTTTATTTTTTACTTTTTGTATTTATGTTAGAAAATCAAATTGAAACATTAAAAAATTACAGCTCCACGAAATCCAGCACAACGGCACTCTTGGCAAACAGTCATTTTGAATCTTAAGGTATTCTTTATCAAAAGCCTTTTAAATATTTTAAACCGCTTTATCGGTTTAGAAGCTATGATTTTTGCAATGTAAAATGCCAAAAGGCCCCATTGTGGGGCGCTAGGGTGCTCGTATGCTTGAGTGAGCGAGATACTAAGATATGCTTGTAAAAAGCATATGAACAGAATTATTCAAAAATACGTAAATGCATTTCTTATTATCAATTTGAAATATTTTTCTATTGTATATTTGTCCACGCGATTGATATGATTTAGCTCCCATTCAAACGTCAAAGTCACAAACAGTTTCTTTTTTAACAACTTCGTAAAATTCTGAGCTATAGTCGCTAATTTAATATAAGTAGTTTATTACACCTACAAACGACTGTGCCAAGTCCGATCAGGATCGGTTGACTATATCATATACATAGCTCTCATGGGAACGATAATTCGAAATCATTGACTTTCTTAATAACTTCGGTACTTCTACGCAATTGTCATAAAAATTTATATTTCTTAGTTTAGCATCACTCTTAATGACTCTGCTGAATTTAATGAAGATTGGGTGACTGTATCTTATACAGCTATGGTCACATAATTCATAAAAAAAATCATATTTTTAGTGGAAATTTTTTATTAAATACTACAAAAAGGCATGTGTTTGCTGGCATTTTCTATCCCAAGGTTTGACTAATGTATTAAAAAAAAAAATTTAATTAAAATTCAAAAACTCAAAAAAAAGTTAAAAACCTTATAAAAAACCCAAACATTGTCTGAAAACATAATTGTCACACTTCTTACCAAATCGTTATTTTACAACAACTAACTAGTATTTCGTACTGTATCCATTATTTTCGATGACGGACTGATATCTTATGTTTATACTCTCCACTAGCTTTTGACATTTGTCCTTAGTTATGAAATACCACGCTTCGTGGACTCCAGACCACAAATTTTTAAACTTTTTCTTTGACATTTTCACATTCACATCAATCGACACATTTTCGATAGGATTAAGGTCTGGGCTTTGAGGTGGCCATTCCATAACTTGCAGCTTTTTTTCCTCAAGCCAGCGTTTAAGCGTTTGAAATGTCCATCTCAAAGGTATGTTGTCGAAGGCAAAAGGTTCCATTGTATTTTTTAAGTATATATGTATATACTGGCATTATATATTTGTGGAATTTGTCCCTATTGCCCTCAATCCTTACGAGCGGGCCCACACCGTGCCAAGAAAATGCCCCAACACATAATTCTAACTCTTCCATGTTTAATGGGTTTTTGAGGTGTACCTGGGATTAAGGGCTTGTTTTTTTGGCGACGAACAAATGTTTTGCCATCAGCTCCCACTCTATTTATCTTTGTTTCGTCACTCCCGAGCACGTTTTTCCAGAATTGGCCATCTTTATCCTTATTGGCCTTTGCGATAAGCAATTTTTTTTACATTCGCTTCAGTCTTGGCTTCCTGGTCTTGTTCTCTTTCAGATATCTTAGCAGATGCATTGTATACCATTTTTCTAAAACATTTCATCAACTCGGCTGGCTTTTTACCCGATAAACTTAGCCGGTGAATGGATTTCTCTTTCCTCAATAGTACAAGTCTTTCAACTAACTATTTTTTTTATTAATTATATTTTAGCGAAATATCAAAAAATATTTGACAAACGCGACTTTTTTACAAGAAAAACGTGGTTCCCAAAGATTTGTGCCAATTCTTTGTCCAACAAAAATCCAATTTGTGCTAAGAAAATGCAGCAAAACAAAACCAATAATGAGTCCAATAAGGCAAGAAAAAATCATTTAACTCAAATAACTCAATTCGACTAAGGACTGAGGATGAAAATTAATTGACTTATTCCTGCTTACAACAAAGTGAGAGAAGCCAAGTCAAAATGTAGACCTTTGAATTTTAATGTAACCGAGTCAGTTGCTGAAGTCCCGCTGCAAAGGCTTGTAGACCACACTGGTTGCCGTATAATTGAAATAAAAGAAGATTTATTACAGCAGCTTGGTAATAATTTTAGTCTGACCCTTATTGCAAGCTATGGATTTGACGGAACAATTGGACAAAGAAGGTATAAGCAACACATTTTTGGATGGTGATTCATTGCTTTTTGACGACTCACTCATTCATTGCGACAATAATAATCCCCCTAAAATAAATGGACCATCTTGGAAATGTATTTTGAATAAATTGTACTCAGTCGATTAGATTTTGTAGACCAGCCAAGCATGTGTTTTTTAAAGACACAAGAGCCCATATTCTTTATGGGAAAAAAATTTGGATAATCAAATAAAAGATTTGTCTGCACATGTTGTCTGCACCGTTGTAAATGGAAAATCAATTTCTGTTAAAGACCACTGAGACCCAATCTTGCCAATTGTGACTGATATATGGAGCGAGTAAAAAAAGACTTTATAGAAAATGCTAAAATGGGCTCATATAAGACTAAAATTTAAAAAATGGCAAGTGAGAGACGAAATTGAAAAAAAGGAATGTCGAAACAAAGATAATTCAGAAGCAGATGTAGAGCTTTGTCTCTACATGTGGATAACACAATTTACAAATATTTTCAGAAAACCATAACACTATATTTTTTTTAAAGAGGTGTTTTCAACAGCCTATTTTCCTCTTTTTCTTTTGATGCAAAGGTCCGCTAAGTAGGTAAAAGGGTTTTTAGGATAGAGGCATTAACAATTCTCAAACATTTCAATAAAAATTATTTAAACATTTTAATATGTTTTAGCTACAGCATCTTCTGATTGCTTGCCTGTTGGCGAATGTTATCCCTTTTACTTACTTAGCGGCCTTTTGCATCAAATAGTTTAGTTGGGCTGTTAAAAACACGTCTTAAAAAAAAACGTTTTTTGTAAGGCAACGAATTCATCTATTTGTTATCCGATTGATGACCAATATCTCATTCGACGAGAAATTCAATTCACTATCTTTTGTAGTTCAAGTGTAGTTAAAATTTAGTGTGAATTAGTGGCAAAAATTGACGCCAAGCAGAGACCATAAAAATACGTACAAAACTTTCAATTTGGACCCTGGGGGCGCCACATCCACAATTTGTGGTATGCAGTTTATCTTAGTTTTACTAAAGCTAAAACTTTTTATCAAAATTCATTTTTAAAAAAATTGAATGACCTATTTAATGCTATAAATTACCACATCAAAACTTTTCACTAACATTAAATAAAAATAGAATGAAATCAGAATTTAAGGTCAAAAAAAAAAGATGCGTCAAATTCTTTGCCGCCACTGTATGTTCTTGTATCCATAGTTTCCAATGTCAGCAACAGTCCATGAAGTGTTAATGCACGGCTGCCGAATAATAGAACCATCAATCCTTCCTTTGGGTGATCTTGGCGAGAACGCGTAAGAGGCTAAAGAGTACACGACAGTACAACATGGCAGACGTTTTCCACATAAACAAAAATATTCGCACAGCAACATAAACTACCCCTACCAGCAGAAGTAATCAAACTTTTGGAATCACCAAACTTGCTCGATTTTTGTAACATGAACAATGATAACAATGATCCCATTTTTGATGCTAACAATAGTGATAGTAATTCAGATTCGAATCCTAAAAATCCGTTTTTAATAGAATTGATGTTGTTAACAAGTTATTAAACGAGTGTGGTCTGAAACTGATATATTTTTATCTGCACTATCACATGCATTAAAATAAACTACCCCTACCAGCAGAACTAATCAAACTTTTGAAATCACCAAACTTTGCTCGATTTTTGTAACATGAACAATAATAACAATGTTCGCGTTTTTGATGCTAACAATAATGATATTTATTCAGATTCGAATCCTAAAAATCCGTTTTTAATAGGATTGATGTGGTTGAATTAAACAAGTGCGGTCTGAAACTGATATATCTTTATCTACACTATCACATGCATCAAATTTCTAGAACCGAACTTGAAAACTTGAATTTATGTCGAAAGATCGGCTCGCTGGCCTTATGCGCATTGGAAACATACCAAGATGCGTTAAAAATTGGGCGTAGAGTTTTCGATTAATAACGTTGCATAATTTTAATATTAGTTGTATAATTATAATACAATTAATAATATTAACCAGAGTTGTAGCGCATAAGTCCAAACCGGCTTTAATATTGCTTTGTAAAATTGGCTTGTAAGCTGGGACTTGTGTCGTAATAGCCAGTACATTCTTATGTCTTCCAAGTTAACCTTCGGTCAAGAAGTGAACTCCAAGATATTTAACTGAATCACTTTGGTGGATTTCACTATTGTGGACAATTTCGTGCCGTTATCGCCGAATCATCTGCATATGTAGCCACGTTGACATTAGAAGCGATAGGCAAATCAGATGTAGATATTGTATAAAGTACAGGGCATGAAAAGAAAGAGATGGAGAATAGACGGGCGGTTTTGCATAAAATGTCCCTTTTTGATAGGCGATTAAACTATTTTTTTCGTATTTCTTATTCCATTAAGTTACTTAGAAACCGAGATAATCAGAACTAAAAACAAAAAAAAAAAACGTCATAAATTTTTGGCCGCCACATATTTGATGGCTGTTTTTCATTAATAATAATTATTATTAATTAATTATAATTATAATTAAAACTAATTATAATCGATTATAATCGACGTAGAGTTAGGAACTAATTTTTGTCAAGTAAATGTTTGTATATGTGGGCGCAATTGTCGGTGTCGGTTTTAGAGTTAAGTCATGTGGCGCTCGGAGTATTGATAATATATAGCATCTCCATAATAAACCTTTTGTTGTAATGCCGCTCTTCATCTAATATTACTGTCTCTGCGTAATTCGGTGCAAATTTCAAGTTCAAATTTTGGGATCTGAGATTTTATATCCAATACTATAATATTGGTAAATTTCATGGGGATACTCCAATTTTTGCAAAAATGTTTGTCTAGAGCTACAGTAATCCGATCCCAAAGATTTCCATACTTTATATCATCCGGTTAATAAAAAGACCCCAAAAAAAATTCATCCCGATAGCTCTTAAGATGGCTGAGTAAACGCATACGCACCGACGGACGGACGGACATGGCTATATCGACTCAGCTTCTCATGCTGATAAGAATATATATACATTATGGGGTCGTAAACGTCTCCTTCTGTGCGTTACAAATATCTGACCAACTTTATAATACCCTCTGCAAGGGTATAAAAATGTTCAATTTAAAAGCAATCGCGTCTAGGAGGAGTTAGCGGTGACCCGGACAGACGTACAGTCGACATGGCTATTGGAACTTGTCGCATCGTGCTGATCAAGAATATAAATACTTTATATGGTTGGAGATGCTTCCTTCTATGCGTTTCACACTTCTGACCAAAATTAATATACATTTTTTGTAAGGGTATAAAAAAACAAAATAAAATTATTTTAGATACATCTAATACAAATGGGTCGTGAACATTGATAAGAGGTGTATATTAAATAAATTAATGTGTATAAATATTAATTAATCGAAATATTGTGTTCTTTTCGATTTCAGATATGGTACACAAAATATATTTAAAATGAATTACTTATCAGTCGTATCTCAAAAAAATAAAATTAGTAAGCAGTTTTTTATAATTGTTTTACTAATTTCAATGATAAATGTATCCAAACAGGTAAGAACAAAGTCTTTTTATTTATGTTTATCTATTTCTATTTTTTTTAAAAGATTGACCCAGCATTTTAAACTTACTACAGGGCTAACCAAAGATGTCGGGTTAATTTACTTGCTTAATTTGTCTTTATGTGTACGATAGGGCAAAATCATCTAACCATATGTTTTCGTTAGGCACATTTTTAAAAAAAAGGAGAAGGATATAAAAGAATATTTAACGAAAAAATGTAATACCGTTATTTAATAATAAATATGTATATCCAAGAAGCTTCTGTAAAAATTTCAGAACAATCGGTTCAGTAGTTTTTGAGTTTGGGTGGTTACCGATTCGGAAAACACTGTTTTGAGAAAAACGCGTTTAAAGTTTTAAATGTAGTTTACACACACGGCCGACCGCGCTCTTTAAAAAGCTAAAAAAATCGATGTTTTGAAAACTCTAACTAGATATAACCCCTTTAGCTCCGCGAAGATCCTTATGAAGTCAGTCCGAGCAATGACATTGTGAGCTAGCGGCAGCGTTTGAGTAAATCTGATTTATATTTACCGTAACTTGTGTTCTATATATCTTTTTCAAATTTGGGGAAATTTTTCATTAAAAACTATAAAGAAGCATTTTTTTTCTTGTGCTAGTATTTTATTAAATTGTTCTCGTGCATTGATTTAAAGTATGCATATTTTTGCATTTATACTTATAGCATATGTACACATTCCACGACATCTTCTTGGACTTTGTTCTTATTACCTTTACATCAAATTTATTTATGAAATAAGTATATGTGCATTCTGCTAATAGTGTGATTTAATGTATGGTGAAGAGAGTTCAAGAATACATACCACAAATTCTTTTTTAATTAGAAAGTGAGTAGAATGGTTTAAATTCTATTTGAGCTTAACAATCTTATCGTTAATTGGAGACCAAGGTCTGAGACGGCACAGACTGTTTCCAAAAGTATTCGCGAGATATAAGTCAACCACGTAAAACATGCCATAAACGGTTGATAATCCTTGTTGGATTTTTGGATTTTTTTTTCAACCGAAATTGCGCGGAAACCGAAATTATTTTTTTTGATAGAAAAAATAACTATTTTACATCTGAAACTAAACCCGATTGATGCGGAATATTGTCACGCAATATCTACAAAAATAACTTCCAGTTTGATACTGATAAGGACCTTAAAAAGGCATTAATCGAAGAATGGAATTAAATTGAACTTTACAAAAATTGACAAATTCAATGGAAAGCCGAATTAATCGAATGCTTGTTGTTAATAAGGGAAAATATATTTACTATTAAATAAAAAATATTATTGGACAAGACAACAAATTATCTAATTTTTCTTTGCTTTTTTCATTTTGCACATATGTATACTTACTTCATATGGAATAAACTTTGTTAGTTAAGGGGGTTTCTAACCTGTGCTATAACAAAATTCGATTTTTTTGAATAGAGTACTGTGTAAAAAAGTAAAGTTAAAATCTGTAAAATAACGAAAGTTATTTAGCACGCAGCGCGAACGCGTTTTTCTCAAAACTACGTTTTTGGAGCTCATGGATGTCCTACAGGGTCTACATGAAAAATTGTAGACATGTTCTTAAGGATATTGTGCATCCCTTGTAGTCGAATTGGAGAAAATTATTCAAAATTGTTCATTTAAAAAAAAATTTAGTAACGTAAATAAGGCAAAAGATGAAATATTTTCTAAAAAAAGCTCATCATTTTTTCAGTTTCATGTTTTTTCCCCATTTCTACTACTAGCGATCCGAAAAAGTGTCTAGACTGCGAACGATAGTGGCCTTACTCACTTTATCTATAATTGAAAGGTTTTTGTTTTCAAGATATACAATTCTAATTTTCCCTGTTAGTGGCCTTACTCACTTTATCTATAATTGAAAAGTTTTTGTTTTTAAGATATACAATTCTAATTTTCTCTGTTAGTGTGAATTGTCAGTGTGACTATTCCGTTTTACAAAATGAATTTCTATGTTCTCATTTTACGCCATTAAACTCGTTATCAGTGATCAATTTTCCAAAACGTCCTCTTTGGGATTTATATTCTGGTTATTGCGGTCTTCTAGAAAGTAAGCAGTAGCAAATTTTGAAAATCGGTCAATTAATGTGAGACAGTTACATTTTCAATTTGTATAGATATCCATATGGACTATTTTGCTTATGTCACTTGGTGTTTCAGTATATTTGAATTTTTCTATAACTGTATTCCTATCATGTTTACATCTATTACAATCTATTACAAATATCGCAATTGTTAATATACTTTTGGATGTAATGTTGAAGTTTTGGAAAGTAAATAATCTTTTTTTAAGTTTGGTAACTCTCGTTTATACCTACATATGTATACTGGCCATACGCCAGTCTCATAATTATGGTATCGATCAATTTCGTTATACATATATATACATCTTCTTGATTTTCAATGTCTTTTGCATGAAATGAACATATTGCATTTAACATTTTTATTGCCTTCGAAAATTACGATAATTTAATAAATTTTAATTTTAATTTAATAAATTTTCATGTTTCTATTCTGAATTTCAAACTCTTTATTTTTTTAAATCTGTAAGAGTTATTTGTGTTTTAAATCTACTAACAACTGTTTCTTAAGTACCGAAAAAAGTTGTGTCTGCAAAGTCTTCAGCCTATGTATGTTGTGTGCTTATCTCATCGACATTATTTTCTCAGGAGGTACAAGATTTAGTTATATTTACAGTACAAATTTCATCGTTGCTTATTCGACTTAAAGAATCAGCGACCTGGTTTTCCTTTCCTTTAATGTATAATACGTTTATATTAAATTCACTAAGTTTAACAAGCCAGCCATCTATTTTAACGGGTGTTTTTTTACGCTTTTGGTTTTTCACGTTGGCAACACTGACATACCGCATGATGTTCATGACAGGTGTGAAAGTGAAAAATGCTCAGTTTAGTTTGCCATTTCATCATGGAAAGACTTACGCCCGAACAACGTTTACAAATCATTGAAATTTATTATCAAAATTCGTGTTCTGTGAAAAATGTGTTTCGCAAATTACGTCCATATTATGTTCGACACAACCGACCAACCGAGCAAGCCATAAAGGCAATTGTGGACAAATTTCGCACACATTTTACTTTATTGGACATTCAACCATCGAATCGTGTACGGAGAGTGCGCACAGAAGAGAATATTGCAGCTGTAGCGGCCAGTGTCAATGAAGATCGTGAATTGTCCATTCGTCGGCGTTCTCAGCAATTGGGACTGTGTCCTTCGAAATTCAATTGGTTCAAGAATTGAAGCCGAATGACTTGCCACATTTACATGAAGTCATTTTTAAAAAGTAATTGGCAGAGATTGTTTTGTCATCTTAAATAAAAATTTAACAATAATATTCAAATTTTGTGTGTTTTAATTCAATTTTAAAAACCAAACGCTTAAAAAAAATACCCTTGTATAGGGTATCATATCAAAAAATTTTAATCTGATCGGATAAATAGAACACAAGTTACAGTCAATACAATTTAATCTGATCGGATAAATAGAACACAAGTTACAGTCAATACAATTCGGTTCAAAAGCTGCCGGTAGCGCTGCTTGCTGCACATGCATTCACAGACACAGACGCACCGCAGACACGAACTGTATGTGTATGCGTGTTGTGCTTTGCTTAGGAATGATGAAAGAAGAAAAAAATGTTGATGAATTGAGTTGCAGGGCAAGAAATTTCAAAATAATAAAAAATTTATTGCCAAGGACTGCTAGGGTATATAAACTTTGAAATAGCCAAATATAGCTTCTTTGATATTTAATTAATCAAATTTAACTCCATAAAGATATGGCCGGAAATAGGTTGTTTCCCACACGATAGCTAATAATTATCTTTTATAGAAGAATAGTTTCTTTCATGATCATTTAATGTCTGACTGGCATAACAAATAGGATGTCCATCTTGTTGTATAATAGAACCTAAAGCTATATTACTAGCATTAGTAATTAGCTGAAATTTCTTTTTGATATCAGGATACCTAAGTACCGGGGCCTTAATCCTCTTTAATTTATCAAACGCATCACATTCGGTTCATTTATATCGATTTTAGCATCCTTTTTAATGCATTTGATTAACAGATAAGCTATTTGCGAGAAATCTTATGAACTTTCTATAATACCCAGTGATTCCCAGAAAGGCTATAATCTGTCATAATTTAACATATTCGCATATAAATAATCTGGCATAGCCATTTAGGTGTAGTTTTAGTCTTATTTTAGTGTTTGATTTAGCTTGTAAGTTTTTCTATATAATTATATAAATAAATATTTAAGTAGAAAAGGACCTAGTTAGTCAGTCTAAACTCTTAAAATATTGTAATATACCATTTACAAAAAAACAAAAAAAAAAAAAAACAGAGGTCCGAGGCTAACTTCGACCACGTCAAAGTTTGTATACCCTTGCAAATTTTGTAGTAACTCTTTTATCTAAACTAACTGTTTTATCTAAAAAGGGTAATGTTTGCGAAAGAACGGCTTTCAATTTTAGCATACTTTGACTTCGCCGTTTGTATGAAAGCTATATGATATAGTGGTCCGAACCGACTAAATCCGAGATATACAAACCTACATGCAAAACTTTAGCTCTGTAGTTCGTACGGTCTAGGAGGAGGAGTGTGCGCTGATCCAGACGGACGGACGGACAGACCCGCTATATCAGTTGAATTCTTTACTTAACTCTTCTAAAAGAATCCTTGATCTTGTTTTCATTTTTTTTGTCACCCTACCATTAAAGTTATTATTTCTGAGTGTTATCATCGACCAGCCAAAAAATGGTAGGCAGAAGCTGGAGGAATATATGAGCAAGAAATATATAAGCTAAAATAGGAACATTTAACTTCGACGCAAATAAACGGAAGGGAGCGCTTGTTGGGCGCAAACTCGTGTACAATTATGCCCTCTGGCCAAAAATTAGGGTCTACCATAGCTAAGAAATACTTTTTGGTACAGTAATTTTAAAAGAGGATATTTTGCGAGACCTAGAAAACTTAAACTTTTAAATTAAAACCTAAGCAGGGTATATATTACCAATGTAAGCTGCCACAGACGGAGTTAGTGGAGGCGGAGGAGCATTGGAATCCACGAGTGGTTCAGAGCCAGCATGATTCTGTATTTGATCAGAGTTCCCGTGAGGGAAAGATTGAGGTACACCAGGGCTTGTACAAGGTACTCCAATCTGAAAAGAAAAGCATAAAGATGATGGTGTAGGAGAAAGTGAAATGGGAGAAGATGGATAAGAAAGGGCTGGTGACTGCTTATGAGGCATCTCAAGGGTACGTTTCTTGGGCAACTTCCCAGGTGAAACGAACTAGAATTGCGACAATAAATGTAGTTTGTTTAAAGAAAGAAACTTTTAACGATCCCTTTAAAGATCCCTTTACATACGATTATCGCAGAGCCAACAAGATATTGCTCTATACTGATCATCAAAACGATGAGAATGCTTGCAAGTACAGTGGCCGTCAAAAGTGATTCAATGTTTGCAATTTTACGTTTGAGCGTTCACAGAATAAACAAAAACAACCCAAAGTCAACCAATTTTTTTTTTTTTATTTGTAATAAAGTTCTTAACAAATCCATATAAAAAAATAATTCGATATTGTTCAAGCTTCTCAGCAAAAATTAATAAACAAAAATAATAACCATTGACTCAGTTTTGACTTTTTTCAAACATTTTTTAAACTTTTTTTTTTTTAATTTTCAATATTTTGTCCAAAGTCCCTTATGTTTTATTACTGCAGAGATTCGAGAGGGCATACTTTCCAAAAGATTGTGAAAAATTTCCTGAGGAATCTTTGCCCACTCTTCCTCCACGCGTTGCCATAAACTCTCCAGGTTTGTTGGCGGTGTTTTATATTGTCCCAACCGTCTTTTCACAATTGACCATAAATTCTCAATTGGATTGAGGTCAGGACTTTGTGCTGGCCACTTCATCAGCTTGAATTCTTGGTTAGATAACCAATCTTGGACAATTCTAGCTGTATGCTTAGGGTCATTATCTTGCTGAAAAGTAAGATCTGTTGTACCATAAGCGCATCTGTCAATAAAATTGCCAAGATTGGTCTGCAGAATGTTTAAGTAATCTTCCTTTCGCATTATTCCATTAATTTTGACTAATTTTGCAGAACTCCACCAAGTAAAACATCCCCATGCCATAACGTGCCCGCCTCCGTGTTTCACAGTTTCTCTGACATGTCGTCTTTGAATGGTTTCTCCGGGCCTTATCCAGCAGTATTCCTTTCCATCGGACTGATATCGGTTAAATTTGGACTCGTCTGACCAAATAACCTTCTTCCAGTCCTCAATGGTCCAATTCCGATGCATTTTGGCAAATTGCAGACGTGCCTTAACGTTTTTCTCGGACAGTGCTGGCTTTTTTTTCTTTACAATCGCAGTGTAGCCGATATTTCGAAGTGCCCTTCTTGCAGTAGATTCACTAACCGGCTTACCAATTGCTTTGGCAGCATCCTTGGGCGTCATATGACCATCTTTTTTAATTTGGCTGATCATTAGGCGTGCATCACCATCAGTAATCAGTCGTGGGCGTCCGTTGGATGTATTTTGGTTGTTGATTTCACGCCGTTTTAATACTCTAATGACTGTCGCTTGACTTATAGAGAGGGATTTGGCTATTTCTCGCGACGAGGATCCTCTTTCTGAAAGGCACACTATACTGTCCTCAACGGGTTTAGAAATTTTTTTCATTCTCGAGTTTTCAATCAATTTTGCAACTATTAGGTACCCGGTGCAAATTACAAATGACTTTACTTCTTCAAAATTGACTACAAATATGAAAAAATCAAAAGCAAAAAACAATTCCCCAAAATAACTGTAAATTAAGATGCAGTTATTGATAAAGAACCTAAAAATAGGAATAGTCAAAAGTGAGTCAATGCATGTTGTTTTTGTTTTACATCTCCCTTTTCTGTTGTTTTCGCTCCTTCGTTGTCTAATTTGCATTATTTTATTAAGAATAATCTAAGTAACTGTAAAAATAAGTTTTGTTTCATTTGCTTGCTCTATATTCATACAGCAGCTGTTTAACTGCAAGAGTTGCAAACATTGAATCAGTTTTGACGGCCACTGTAGGTATGTTTACCTACTGTTGTCACAAGCTATTGAAAAACAAAAAGAAAAACAAGCAAAAATATATCAAATAATTAACAAAAATTTAAATAAACAACACTAAGATAATTATTGATAAAAAACCAATAATTACAAATAAAACAAAGAGACAGTTAGAGTGCAAGGCACAAAAATAAAGTGTAAGAACAGTTATAAGCAAAGTTTTGAAAGGCGGCATTACAAAACTGATTGCGGGGAAAAAAGCACAAAGAAGAGAGAACCAAAAACTGCACTAGCACTGTTGGTATGATAGGAGCGACCAACTGCAACTGCAGAAGCAATGGCGTAGCGAAGATGGTCTCAGTAGCGAAGATGGTCTCAGTAGCGAAGATGCTCTCAGTAGCGAAGATGGTCTTACCGATTGGGATAGCTTCAAAGCAGCTTACTTAGTAAAGTTTTTCGCAAGATAAGTACTTATTAGATTATTAGATTTTAATCTAATATTTTTATTAAACGAAGAGTTGAATAAAAAAGAGAGTATTAGACGAGAAAAGTGTCATTGAATGCATAATAGAGGGCATAGCTTATATAAAATAATATAGCATTGAAACAATCACTTGGGTATAGCATATACAAGTAAAACAAATATTTCAAATTTATAATAACAAATGCATTTACCTAGTTTTAAAAAATTCATTTCACATGTTTTTTTACTAGGCTATTTAAGTATCTCGCTTACCCTAGCATATGAGGCCATGCAACGGCCATCTCCGGCCTTATGGCAAAACATTTACGCATAACATGGATATTTTCTATCCTGAAACAGGCCGCAAGCCCGGTATTTATAGGGGAGCATTTACATTGGCCTTATGGCTAGTGTCCTTAACGGTACTTAAAGCTAAACATTATGCTTAAGTTCTAATTACTTATAATCTATCCCTAAAAGTATGTGGCCTAATCCTATCCCTAAAAGTATACTACACCTCCTTATTTTCAAAAAGAAAAATATTAATATTTTTCTTATATCCTATTTATATTATTTTTATTCTATCTAAATGTACTGTTTGCTTTTTGTTTTTATCATCAGTTATTACAATATTATTGTTAGGCCCTATGCTCTGTATTTTAAATTTGCCTGTGTATTTGTTTTCTAATCTATGTCCTGTCTCATTTTTAAAAGTATTTCTTGACCTTCATTTAGTGATATTTTGTTTGTTTTTGTATCATATGTTTCTTTTTGTAATGCTTTAAATTTTTCGATAAGCATTTGTGCTATTTGTAGTTTAAATTTTATTTCTTTATTGAAGTCATCAATGTTTTAAATGGGTTCTACAGTTTCAGATGAGAATGGGACAGTTCATTGGCTTAGTAACGGGGGGTTGGGGATAACCCCCCCCCTCGCCCCCCGAAACTCACAAAACATTAACTAAGTGATATTTCATATTTGGAATTTTGCTGAATATCTTTCATCCTAAAACATGACATCCCCCCGAAAATTTTTCTGGCTACGCCACTGGGACAGTTTTAGGATGTTTCGCAAAGACTAGTTCAAAAGGTGCATAACCATGTACGGTGGATGGAGTGGTGTTAAAGCAATATGTGAAGTATGCTAGATATTCATCTCAATCATCGTTTTTAATAGATATATATGACCTTATGTACTCATTGAAAGTTCTATGGCTCCTTTCTACTGTTCCAAGAGTTTGATGATGGTGCGCCGTGGAGTTAATTTTAGTTATGTTAAAATTTTTGCAAAGTTCTGTTAGTATTGAATTCATATATTCTGTTCCCATGTCTGTTAGAATTGTTTTAACTGAGCCATAAATTAAAATGAATTTTTCAAATATTGCCTTTGCAACCGCTTTTGCACTTTTGTTTGGTATTGGTATTGATATGAAATATTTGGACAGATCGCAGATACTAGTAACTGCGTATTCATTACCATTCATTGTTTTTACTTGAGGTAGAACTGCTATTTCTAAATTTTTTCTTTATTTTTGGTAATAAAACATTTTGTTTCCCTTATGTGTTAATTTTTTTGTTTCTGATCTTGTTGCTACTTTAAGTATTTTATTAGTTTTTATGTTTTTTATATTTTCAAATTCAATTCTGGAGAGAGCATCCGCTGCGAAATTTTCTTGTCCCCTGATGTATTCTATAGTGAAATCGAACTCTTCTAGATCTAACCTTATTCTAGTAAGCTTCGACAATTTGTAGAAAATAGATATGTTAATGGCTGATGGTCAGTTCTAATTAGGAATTTTTTTTCCGTATATGTATGGTTTGAAACATTGAATTGCCCAATGTATTGCTGTTAATTTTTTCTTTTTCACTTATTGCTTTCGCCTTTTTGTAATTGCCTTAGATGCATATGATATGGGTAATTGGAGTCCATCATATTCTTGGTTGAGGACGGATCCACATGCGATCTTCCTTGCATCAGTTGTGATACAGAATTTTTTATTGAAGTCCGGATATTGGAGTATTTGTGGACTTAATAACTTGTTTTTTAAGTATTCGAAAGCTGATTGACAGTTTGCATCACAGTTAAATTCTACATTTTTAATTGATAATTTATTGATAAATTGTGCATGGTATGCAAAGTTTGAAGGAATCTGCGGTAGTAATTACAGAATGCTTCAAATCTTTTGGCTTCGTCGCCATTCTTGGAAGTCGGCCAATCTTGAATCGTTTTGAACTTGGTTTCGTCTGGTAAAATTCCTTTATTTGTGCATTTGTGTCCTAGAAAAGTAACTTCATGTCTGAAGAACGAGCATTTGTCAGGGTGCAATTTTAAATTATATTTTCGACAGGTTTCAAAAACATTCCTCAAGTTTCTAATCATGTGACTTTCAGAGCACCCAATTACAATTAGATCATCCATATAAAAGAATGTTTGGGATGGTGTTAGACCCAATTCTTAATCCATATGGTAATCGCTTGAATCTGAATGAGTCCTTATCTGTGGAAAATTATGTTATGTCCCGAGAGTTTTCTTATAATTCTACTTGATGAAATCCTGACATTAAGTCTAAACAAGAGAAGTATTTAGCGCGTCCTAGTTGGTCGAGGATATCGTCCATTCTGGGTAGTGGGTATGTATCTACTTATAATCAACTACCAATCTCCACCGTTTTTCATTGCTGCCAGGTAGCGACTTTATAGGAACCAATAAAATCGGACTATTGAACTCGAAAATTGATGGTTCAATAATATCATCATTGATCAATTTGTCCACTTGTTTATTGATTTCGTTTTTTTGACTGTGTGCAATCCTGTAGGTTTTGGTATAGACTGGTGTTGTGTTTTTAAGTCTTAATTTTTTAAGACGGACGTATGGGTTAGTCTTAGAAGCAATTGTGTTTGCGACCAATACCCCCGGGTGTAATTCTTGATTAGGGATAAAGATGTTATTATTGTTTGAGGATATTGTAATGCGTACAATTTTTTTCTGTTCTAGGTGAGATATGGAATACATGTGTGTTTTGATTGTTCCCTATATTGATTATAATTTTATATCTTGATTTATTTGAATCTATTATCAATTTTTTGGTGGAATAAGTGAGTGTGCAATCGAATTTTTTATAATGTCAAGCCCCAGGATTCCGTCACATGGGATGGGAAAATCATTTTCTATTACTTGGAAAGTGTGTACCGTTGAGAGATTCCTGACCTTGAGTTTTGTTTCACCTATTGTAAATAGGACGTCTTTGCCTATTCCACTAAGTTTTGTCCGTCTGTGTATGTCAACTGTATTGTCTTTCCTTAGTATTTTTTATTTTATTTGTGATACATCAGCTCCTGTGTCTAATAGTAATTTTATTGTCCCTACATTGTCAAAGTTTAGAGGTACATACCTTTGTTAAGGTTGCGATTTAACCTATATATTTTATTTGTTTGATTTTTTTTACATCAGAGGATTTTTGGAGTTTTCCGAATTTTCTTCTGCGTTTTTAGCTCTTGTATTACTATAATTATATTACTATTATAATTTCTATTATTATTACACGAGTTCCTATTTGTGTAGTTGTTTCTTTTAGTGTAAAACGCGCTGTGATCCTGATCCATATTTGTAGATGTATTTACAAATTTAGCTACAACATCATTCATTTCAGTAAAAATTGACTGCTTCTTTTATATTTCTGACCTTTTCGTTTTCGCACTTCATTATGATTGATATCACTGCTGCTTGAGTTGCATATTTCTTTGCTGTTTCAGGATTTACGTTGTCTATTATAAATGCGCGTTTTTATGATTTAGTGAGATTTTGTATTTCTGACATAAATAAACTTGCGTTCTTGCCATTTTGTTTTAAATTCATTAATCTTGCCTCTGCTACCTGAACTGTTTCACCCTTAATTTCTTTTTTTAATGTTTGGATTATACCATTTACAGTGTTTTCATTTGTTACTAATAGTCTAACGTCCCCTTTTAGTTTTGTTTTTATAACTTTAATAGCTGTTTCTTCATGTTCTGCTTTTATTTCATTGATTTATTTCATTTCATTTTATTTCACTTTAATTCTAGTAAATCTATGAAACTTTGAAGTGTTTCTACTCCACCATCATACTCTTGAATCAGCTTAGAAGCTGTATTAAGAAATTCAATCTTTGTTTGCACCATCTTTGGTTTTGTATTAATATCTAGAATGTCTTCTGTGTTGTCTTCTACTGTGTCTTTTGCTACTAGAGGTTCAAAAAATGCTTCTAGATTCGAATCTACTGGTATCGTGAATTTTATATTATGTTTTGTTGCTATACTTATTAGTTGTTTATTTAAACTGTATATTAGCTCAGTGAAGATTTTACTACTTGATTCATTGCATATTTCTGTATTGTTATTCTTTATTTTATTGTAACTCCCAAAGATGGTTTCAAGGTGCTTATTATTAATCTGAAAGCTTATATAAATTGTCCTATATTTGCACTTGTACGCTTTCTCAAACTTTTCCTTTAATATTTCTATGTTCTGATCCATTGAAATTTTGTTACTTTTGGTTTTATCTTCATGGCATATCTAATTCCCTTAAAATAATTTTGTTCTCTTGGTATTTCATTATTTTTCTTCTTTATATTGTAATATATAAAACAAATTTTGATTCTTCTTTTTTTTTCTTTGTTTTTCTTATTTTTTTTTTAATTTGTTTAAGATTCTATTTTCTAATATTTAATTGATTCAAAAATATTTGTAATTCTTCTTATAGTGTATTTAGACTTCGTTATTGGGCAAATTTGATCTTGTGGAGTTTGCTGCTATCAGAAAGCTTTATGTGTGCTTGCAAGCCTTGTGAATTTTACTTGAGTTTTTTTTTTTAAAAAGCTTGCTTTGATCGCGGCAAGCTTTACAAGTGTGCTTATGTTGTTTGTGCACTTTTGAGTGCACATGTTTAACATGTGCTTTTATTTAGGGTATGTTGGGGTATATTAGGCTGATTGTAATTTATTATTTAATTATCTATGTATATATATATATTTTTTTTTTTGTGTAGTTTTCATTTTAGTGTATATTTGAAAATATAAGAGTTTTTTTTTTTTTTGTTTTCTCTTTTCTTTTTGTTTCGAGGGTTTTTTGGCAATGATAGACTTATTCAAAAAAAGGAATTTGTAAACAAAATATATTAATATTTTTCCATTTTGTTTCTTTTTTTTTTTTTGTGTTTTTGTTTTTGTGTATTTACATTAATTTATAGTGGTAGCGCAAAAATCGCCTCTTACCACAAAGGTGCTTATATGAGCACTCTTTTTTATTAAATTGAAAATAATTTTTTTTTTTTTTTTTATACTTCAATGCTGCATCTGCTGTTGTTGCCGCCTTGCCTGCTGATTTTTCTGGTGCGTTTTCTCCAATTCGTCTATCTTGCTCCAAAGCTTGCACCCTTCTACCCAGAGTGGTGGCGGGTCGCTGTTAATTTGCGCCAGTAGAGCCGCTCTTCTTGCCAGCTCCGCTCTTACCGCAGGTTGCCTGGCCCGGTATTCCTCGATAGTCAACGGCCGTGGTCCGTCCAGCGGGCAGTCCTCCAATGCCTTCTGTAGTGTTTCTTTGTCCTTTGGCATTGATTGTTGTTTTTCTTATTTGCCTCTTTATTTTTTTTATTATTTTATGGCAATACTTCAATATGTTTTGCCTATTTAATTTTTGCCGATATAACGCAGGATCGCCATGAAACAGGCGAAGGCAAGGTTTGACTTAAAGTGATTTATTGTGGCCGCAAGCCCGGTATTTATAGGGGAGCATTTACATTGGCCTTATGGCTAGTGTCCTTAACGGTACTTAAAGCTAAACATTATGCTTAAGTTCTAATTACTTATAATCTATCCCTAAAAGTATGTGGCCTAATCCTATCCCTAAAAGTATACTACAATCCGGTTTTGATCAAATTTGAAATTTTCGCTGGAATGAATATGAAATTTATGTGCACACATATTGTTGGTGTTCAGATTATATAAAATAATATAACAATAAGACAATCATAATATAGAACAAATGGAAATGTATGTCACGATTAGTATGTAACCCTCTCAACAACAAGGAAACTGGTCAACTAATCGACTACTTTCTTTCCCGCTTTGGACAAAGTACAAGCGAGAGCACAAATTAGTGAACATTCCACATCAATCTGGGGTCCCGACTGAAAAATTGCAATTGATTAACTTGGCAATCATTGCGTCATATACATACAAGTCAACTTGGCGACTAAAACAATTTATTGTTACACTAGTAGTTGGTTTTCCGCAACTGGGTAGCAGTGCATACCCATTGAATAAAAGTTGATCAACTAGGCGATCACTTTCTCAAAAACATTTAACAACGATTTGTGTCAACAGGACGACCAAATCATAAAAGGTTATTGTTATGTAAAATAAAGTTTGTTCAACTCTGTTGCATTCCAAAAAAACCCATTTTCTATATGGTACAATATACTGTATATGAAATAACAGGTCGTGATATTAGTTTGGTAAGAGCAAAGCTCTTACACTAATTTTCTTAGCACCTAAGGGTATACACAAAAAGGTGGTCTTCGGTGTTGTAGGCTTTACCAACTTTTTTCCCTTCATTAAGTTGCTGCAAATCCCAACTAATTGTAGCGTTGAAGACATGGTATGGCTATTGCAATTCCAGAGCTCTTTAGCAAAGTCTGCTGATGATATAACTTGGTAGTTCCTGAACTTGCTATACAGACAACCTGCTCACCTTTTTGTGTTGCCTTTAAAATAATCTTTTCGAAGATTGACCTCGAGGTGGCTAAATTGCAAGGTTTGATTTAAGTTTCAAATAGGTCGAAATCTAAACAGATAAATAAACAATTAATAAATTTAATTCCAGGCTCTAAGAGGTAACAATTGCTCTTAGAGGATCTTATTCCAGAACGACTCACACCCAAGTATTCGGGGGTTGAAAAGTTATTATTATTTTGGGCACGGCGTCGGCCACTTGACATCCTCCCGTTGTGATCTTTTGGGTTAGTTTAGAGTTACAAGTGTAATTCTACAACATGTGTGGCTGATTGTAATTCTAGTCATATGCTAGGTTAGTTGTTTGTGACAAAAGTACAGTTGTATTATATTTTGCTTGGTGCATCTGATTTGGTGAAGGGCGATTGGCGAGGGGCCGCCAAATGGGGCGATTGGCATTTTTTTATTTTTATTAAGTTGTCGTAAACAAATTATTATTTTTAATATTATCATTAGTAAGATGACTAACATTAACGAAGCATTACCAGCAACATGATGGAAGTTTAAACCTCGTAATTCAATATGATTTCCTTTAATGATTGTAATTAACTTCCTATTCTTTTCAATTCTGCCGAATGGTTAACTTTGTTTGCTTCTATTGGATTCCATACTATATTTGCTATGTTACTAACATCGCCTAAGTGCGAAGTCTTTATAGCTATGTACCCTTTGAATATTTTTGTCCCCGGTTTTTCTTAGCATCTTATGGACGGGCAAAATCAATCCCCGTGTTTTGAAATGGAGATGACACCGTTATCCTGTTTTTGGGTAGGTTACCCATAATTTGATCCGCAGTTACTTGACGGTATCTGGCACAAGTGACGCGTTTCCTCAGGTATTTTTTCCAAATCCAAAATTTCCTTTGAATTTCACTTCACATAAGGTTGCCTATTACCGTTACTGGTGCTAGCCAACTTATCTGACCATATATTTTGGCTAGTGTGGATAGCACCACACGTTTATTCACATTTTTGTTTTCTCACAGTGTATTTTAAATTTCGATTCGTCGGTAAATGGTTCCCAATGCAACCCTAAGGTTTTAATTACTTCGTTTAAGTCGCAACTATCGGATCTATTCGAAATCAGTTTTCTCAAATTCATTACTGCCTTTTCCAACTCTCTGGAAACCTGCTGATCTTTGTGTTTTGACTCTTGTAAAGTATCACCTCCTGTCATTATATCATCCATGTAGAATTCATCTCGGATAATTTCATTAATCGCTTTATCCTAACATTTGTTTCCTATTTCTGTAAGTATCCTTGAAGCTAAGTAAGGTGCTGATGCACTATCGTATTTCAAATATTTTTGATCGTCTTGATGAATGTTTATCTGTCGATACATTTTCAATATCTGCAGAACTGCCATTTTCTCCATTTAACTATTAAGTCGAATATGTCCTTTTCAAGTTGCGGCCCGATCCACATTACGTCATTTAGACTTCTGTTATGTTTTGGCGGATGCGTCAAATACAACTCTTAGTTTAGTTGTCATATTTGTTTTTTTGATATTAATGTTATCGAACTACTGTATATTTTCTATTGTTTTTTACGTACGCATTTGTTTCTGAACGCAACGTTGGTACATCCGCTATTCGTAAATTTTACAAACCACGCTGCTCAGCTTTAAATGCATGCGTATTTAAATCTTTAACATTTTGACAGCGGCAAGGGACAGTCGGACTCATTATCATTAAATAATTACACTCTAACCGAATAAAAGATTCATACAGTCCACTCATTTTTAATTTGAATTTTCTGGTCCTTCGTGCCGGGTAGGGATCGGATCGGGATAAAAGACAACGGATAACTATTTCTCAAGGAAATAGTTCGATTAGCCTAATTAGAGTGTAATTAAATAGTTGTGAAACCATATCTCATCAACGTGAGTTTACTATTACGCAAGTCATACGTGCGTGCAACAGCGCATTTCAGGCAGTTGATTCTGGGGAATCAGTCGATGCATTGGACCATCTGTTACTATGACTCAAAAACATTTACGATCATTTGATGGATCTAAGCGAGGATTATTCCCAATTTCGATGCGAAGAAAATAACGTCGCCCATAATGCGGAGCTTGAAGATTGCGAAGAAAAGTACTGCAAGGTATATGATGTACTCACAGAAGCTACTAGCGTGCTACCTAACAATTCAACCATTGAGATTACTCTTAAACTACTTCATTCACTTAACGAAACTGGCATCAAATCGGAATTACAGTGTAAAAGATTCAAGATTCCAACATTTTCGGGAAACTATGAGGTTTGGCAGAATTTCAGTGATTTATTCAAATGCTCTATAGATCAAAATCAATGTCTCAATAAGTGCTAAAAATTTCATTACCCAAAAGCATACTTTAAAGGTGATGCATTGAAACTTGTGAAACACATTATGGTAACCAATGATAACTATGACAAAGCATGGGAAAAGTCGGCTATTACTGAACTTGCTGTAAACAATTTGCGAAGCCTCGAGAATGGTGCTGATGAAGTTGTGTGCGAGCTAAGCGCTTTGTTGTGATTATCGTGACCCATGGCTTATACATATTTTGATGATAAAGTTAGATGTCGATACACATCAAATCTGGGCGGAACATAGCAACTCGAATCGTGAAAAGGTAACAATCGATTATTTTTTGAAATTTCTTACAAGTCTTGCGACCATTGGAGACGTATCAGTCCACCATTTCACCTAATGTTACAAATCGAAGGCAAACCATCGCAAAAGTCACCCTACATTCTTCAGAAGAGGACGATTGGTTTGGTTTGCGAGCAAAATTTCGGATTAGAGTCGAGATCTAAGAATTATCTGCTATTGCTATCGATATGTTAATTATTTACGTCGCTCTCCAAATGCCATACCTCAAGATTATTCAACATCTAGACACATCACAGCAATATAGATTCAACATGTCCCTAATCAACTAATTCAATATATTCATCGTACATTCTTTGACAAGAAATATGAAGTACTTAGCAAAGGGTGTCAACTTTCCCCTTAAATCAAAGCTTCGATTAACACCATTCTTGAACGAAAATGGAGTTATGCGAGTTGGTGGACGCATCGGTCAACATCCCATTTTAATACCAAAATCTACGTCTATAGCTGTTCTACTTATTCGACATCATCACAAGAAATGTCTTCATGCTGGAATAGATGGTAGCTTCTACAGTGTTCGACAACAGTATTAGATTATTGGAGCATGCAATATAGTTTGTAAAGTGGTTTTCTGGTGCAAGATTTGTTTCATGCAAAGACGAGATATCAGTTTGCAGATTATGGCTAATCTATCGGTACCTAGGGTCATCTGAATTTATCGCTGTTTTGGAGCATTTCTGGGGTCGTAGAGCACCAATCACAGATATGTATTCTGACTACGGCACCACGATTCAAAATGCACAAAAGGAACTCAAAGAGCTACGAGAGTTACTACTACTACGGCATAAACTGGCATTTCATACAATCATTTTCACCGCATTTTGGTGGACTTTGGGAGTAAATGAAGTTACCCCTTTGACGAGTTGTTGATGCTCATGTACTAACTTTTGAAGAATATTACACAGTTCTAGCCCAAATAGAGGGCATACTCAATTCTAGACCATTGTGTTCAGTTGGTGACCATTGTGTTCAGCTGGTGACACAAATCGGGATCCCCTCACGCCTTCACACACTTTATGAAGGGTGAATCGTACACAGCTATACCACAACCAAATGTGATAGATGTTAACCTCAATCGGTGGCGACGATATAAACAGTTGCAAGCTATGGTCTAAGGGTTTTGGTAAAGATAGCACAACGAGTACTTGTCTACTCTGCAACCTAGAAGTAAACCCGCGAAATCCTCAATTTGCAACCCGGGATGCTAGTAGTCATTAGAGAGCCGCATTTGCCACCCTCCAAATGGTTGCGGCGTCGCATAACTAAAGTTTATCCTGGAAAAGATGACACCTTCATTCTTAGTTTCGAGCATATCTCCAAATCCAAATATTCCTTAATGAACGTTTCGTACTTTTTTTTTTGTAAAGTTTTGAGTCATAAATCCTAGTCGTTTTGTAAAAATTTTCTTCACATTCGCTAGCTTCTGTATCATCTTTTTCATCTGCCTCCATCTCCCAAAAACGCTCCATATTTGTGATATCTATTGTTGTAGCTACTGTAGACTCATCTATTGATTTAGTACATCCCGACACGATCCAGCCCAATTGAGTGTTTTGTCCCAGCAAGCCATTAATATTAAGCCATTAATATTGGGCCTTTCCTATGTTCGACAGGATTGTTAAAATCATTGGAATATGGTACTTATCATCTGTAGTATTTTTATTTAGGTTCCTAAAGTCAATTACTAGCCTTTTTTTATGGAAGTTTTCATCCGTCCTTTTTTTTCCACCCACCCAAGTCGGATTATTATATGGAGATTTTGAGTGCCGAATTATGCCGTAGGCTAGTTATTTAACTTCTGCGTTGACAAAGTACGTAACGCCTTTTGGAAGTGGGTATAGTTTAGAGTATACCGGTTCCTCATTTGTTCGTATAATTGCCACATTGTTTATGTTATGAGCCTCGTCAGGATCTACGAACGCTCCTACTTTTTGGCCCATCAACTTTTTAAAAGACTTAAGTACAGCAGCCGGAATGTCTGTATCGTCGATATAAATGAAATTTACTTGTGGGCAACGGGTACAATTAATGGACTCATTTCCATTTTTATACCCCTGCAAAAAGGGTATATTAATTTTGGTCAGAAGTGTGCAACGCGTAGAACGACGCATCTCCGACCATATAAAGTATACATTATATATTCTTGATCAGCACGACGAGACGAGTTCAGATAGCCATGTCCGTCCGTCTGTCCGCCCGTCTGGATCAACGCAAACTTCTCCTAGACCGTAAGAGCTGCAGAGCTGAAATTTTGCATGTAGGCTCGTTACATACGAGCAGTACACTGCAGGGGTTGTATATCTCGGATTCAGCCGGATCGGACCACTATATCATATTGCTCCCATACAAACGACAAAGTCACGAACAGTGACCTTTTTCAATAACTTCGTTATTTTCTAAGCTATTGTCGTGAATGTCGTTAATGTCGGTCAGTCTATTACACCTATAAACCACTGTGCCAAATTTGATCAAGATCGAGTGGCTATATCATATACCATATTCCCATAGGAACGATCAGTCGAAAACAGTGACTTTTCTCAACTTCCTTACTTTTGATGCAATTGTTTTCAAATTTATTATTTCTTTGTTTAATATATCTGTTATGACTATGCCGAATTTGATACAGATCGGGTGACTATATTATATAGTTCCCATAGGAACGATCGGTGCAAAACAGTGTTTTTGATCAAAATCTTCGTTATTTCCCATGCTAAGGTTGAAAGCCGTTCTTTCTTTTTTAGATAAAACAGTTAGTTTACATAAAATAGTTACTAAACAATTTGCAAGGGTATACAAACTTTGACGCGGCAGAAGTTTACCCCATGCCCTCTGGTTCACATGCATCAAATTTCTAGGACCCAACTTAAAAGCTTGAATTTATGTCAAAAGATCGGCTCTCAGGCCCAATATGCATTGGAAACATACCAAGATGCGTTAACAATTTTAATATTCGATTGGCTCGCTGTTAACCAGAATTGTAGCGCATAAGTCCAAACAGGCTTTAATATTGCTTTGTAAAATTGGCTTGTAAGCTGGGACTTGTGTCGTAATAGCCAGTACATTCTTGTGTCTTCCAAGTTAACCTTCGGTCAAGATGTGAACTCCAAGATATTTAACTGAATCACTTTGGTGGATGTCAATATTGTGGACAATTTCGTGCCGTTATCGCCGAATCATCTGCATATGTAGCCACGTTGACATGCTGCGCCCCGGGCGGCATGTTTAAGGGGCGGCATGTTTAAGGGGCGGCAAAATTTCAGAGAAAATAATACAAATATTTTGTTAATATTTAAACCTTTTTATTTTTATTGCAACTAAAAATTCATAGATTCATAGAATTTTGCACAGAATTTTTGAATTTTGCAATTCAACACTACAGTGTTGCAGTGCAGTGTTAACAGTGCATTGTTAAGATTGACACATTATGAAGACATTTTAGTAACATTGGAAAAACTGACGGAGACAGGAGAAAGCTTAACCACTAGGACAGATGCTGGAGCTTTACTAACTACGATGCAATCGTTTTCTTTTCTTTGCTTTTTTGGGACTTTGGCAACCGGTGCTGCACGAAGTGAATGATGCGCAAAAGTATTTACAAACCAAGGGACTTGACATAATATTGTCCGCTCAGAGAATAAATGCTTTGCAGACGATATTGACAAAGAAACGAGAAATATGGGCAGATGGCGCTGTAAACTATGAAAAAAATATGTGTCAAAAACTCGGAATTTCTTTAGAGCCTCAGAGGCGGCTAATAAGAACACATACTTTTGATACCGGAACTGGAGATGCTCGCTTGTCTTTTGAAAGTGAATTAAGGCGAAGGCTGTTTTCTTCATTGGATAGAGTTATTGTTGAAATTGGTCAGCGTTTTCAACAGCTACAGAGTTTGAAGGATAAATTCGCCTGTCTTACGCCGGCTTTGTTATTAGATCTAGACAACAATTCATATAATATCGACTACGGATTTCTCGAAATTGACGAGCAGGATTTCCAAGCGGAACGACTTCGACTGCGGTCTTTTGTTATTGCTACAGGCAACAAAGAATATCTTTCTAAGGCAGACTCACTTGAATTGTTTAAATTTATTGTGAAATCCAAGATGGATGATTCTCTGCCGAACATTATAATACTACTGCGAATTTATTTTACTATTGCCATAAGCAATGCAAGCTGTGAAAGAAATTTTTCAAAATTAAAACTCATAAATTATTTAAGATCAACAATGAGCACTTTACGACTTAATAATTTGGCCATCTTGTCTATTGAACAAGAGGTGTGTGATGCTCTTGACATTGATGCTGCCATTTAAGACTTTGCCTTAAAAAAAACTAGACGCATAAATTTATAAATAGAAACATGATTAGTTATAAATTATAACAGTTACTCTATTGTCTTTCAATAAAAACATTTATATTACATACATGTTGTTGATTTGCATTTTATATTCAAAAATAAATTCTGTTCCTCTCAAAAAATTGTTTAGAATCTATATATGTAAACATATGTAATAAAATACACCTTAAAATTGGAGTACCTAGATAAGAGGGCGGCATAAATGTGTTCCGCCACGGGCGCCCGAAACCCACGCTACGCCACTCCGTTGGAGTAAGTTTTTTGCGGGTACAGTTCAGTCAAAAGTTGAGCAGTCTTTGATTCGGTAAATTTTTCACCGTTTACCATTTCCTTGCAATTTATAACATTCAAGATAACAGCCACCCTTTTAATGATCTATTGACTAACAGTTGCTATTAAAGATGTCATATCATCATTTTCTAAAAATCTACATGGAGTACTTCCATCATTCGTGTGTCCGTATGCGTGCTTTGGCAGTCAACTTTCAGTCCTACCTTCTTCCTTCTCCGAATCTTCTAACCCCGTATACTCCTCAAGTCAAACTTCATCTTTTTCACAAAATGTGGCATATTTCTACCGCTTGCGATCCATTTTCGCCTTAAGTTATAGTGTGTATATTTGATTGTTACCTTAAGCTCAGTACTAGCGTTTTCGAATGAAATGCCCATCTTCTTCAGCAATCCCATTTCAAAATCACACTCATGGAAAACTTCCAAAACCCTTTCATTCTTTAACATTTTTGCACTTATAAATAAAACTGTCTTGAATTATATTGACAAATACCATACAGTACGGATTTAAGGTGTCTTCACTTATGAAGTTTAAAATAAACAGTCGTAAACGAGAGGAATATTTAGCACTTTATATTATATTTTTTGAATTAACTAGATAGAACGCAAAATCGGCATTACCTTTTCTGCATTAATTAGGTAAAAAACTTAATATTTACGTCCAATTAGGTAAACGGAAATAGAAAGGACTTAAATAGCTTTTACATACGTGCCTTGTCAGTTTTTTCAAAACAGGTATTTAGCAATCTAACATTGTAGAAAGGCATATATATAAACAGGTAGTATTTGCAAAACAGTATTACACATCGGTGTCTCCGCATATTGGACCGTATACATCTGATAGGTATATATTTCACATACCTAGTGTATGTACTACTCGTTGATCCTTGTTCAACAATACAATACAACTTCCACCAAAGTTAAAAAACACCAATATTTAGTGTATTTTTCTTATCCAAAATCGATTGTTGAAATAGCCCAATATTCTGTTTTAAAGTTGCGATTTTTTTCAAAATTATCATTTATTACAATTTACTAAAATTTCTCATCTCAACCGATTTCAAAAATCTGGATTAATAATCTGTAGTATGAGGTTTGTAAAAACAATTTGATAGACATACATTTTGTTTTCGAAATATGAAATATTTGTTTCATCTGGTGCATCGTATACCCGAGCCAGCGAGAAGACTTACTTACTTAATTTTAATATATGTTACCTTTTTTGTGGACAGGAAAAGAAGGAGGAAAGGGAAAGGAAGAGGAGAGAAGCTGCAACGACTGATCTTGACTTCCAAGCGAAGTCCCGCTTGGCCAAGATCCGTTGCCTCTTGGACTGAGAAAGTGCAAGGGGATGGAGACGTACGAATAAGTGTTAGGGGAAAAAGGGATGGGAATGGTGAAGAGAATTTGCAACGACTGGTCGTGACTGCCAAGCGTAGTCCCGCTTAGCCAAGATCTGTTGCATCTTCACCTGGAGCGACTGACCCTTGAGATCGGTGACTGATTTCGACTGCAGGAGAATATCTCATTCTGCCGAAATCCACCGATCCTCTCCACTCCGAAGGACCAATGGTAAAGGGGAAGGGGTAAGGTATATGAAGATGTATGCGGCAATGTGTGCGTTTTTTTTCAGCAGAATGCTATAAGAAACATTGGAGTTCGTGCATTCTTAATTTATTCATAATTCACTTAGACTTAATCAATGGTTTTCTTTGCATAGCAATGTGTCTCTATCGCACCTGACCGTTTCCTAGCAGTTGGATTTGCCCCTTTTGACTCTGTGGCCTTCTTTCCTTATTTCGCACTACACTGTTTGGTGGTCACCTATTAAGTGATTTTCTGAATTTCTATAAAGCATCGCGCTTGAGCACGCGTCACGACCTCCGTTTCTCTCTTTCGTTTGCCAGCTCTTTGGTTTTCCTGTTGGCGTGGGCAAGCAATGCAGCGGCCGATGCTGAGAGATTGCGCTCTCAGCGACGCGTCGCTCCGCCGCTGCAACGCCAAGTTGTTAACCAGAAAGAACGGCGCGTAGATCGTGAGCATTGTCTATCAAAGAAGAACTACAGTTAATTTCATGTTGCATTATATTAATGTGCCCTCAATGGGCGTAACAAAAAATAATAAAAGGCCCTACATGGGCGTAACTTAAATTGAACACAGGAAATGGGAAGAAATGTGGAGAGATGTCAGCTCATGTCGTAGATTGTGACTCGTCACGCATCTTACGCGGAGTTTTGCGTTGTTTTTCATTGTCAAGTAAATGTCTGTACAGATAAAAGTAGTTTTCTGTGTCCGTTTTAAAATTGTTTATAGTAATTGTTGGTGTTTTGATTATGTGTACCATCTCCAATAATAAGCGTTTGTTGTAATGTGCTTCTTGTGGATGGAGAAATCTGTAGAGTGTCCACTTTCTTCACAGTGGGCTGCGAGATCTATTTTTGGTGGGTTTATACAGTGCTTATCATATTTTTATCCCAACCAGCAACTTAAGCTTTAAAGTAATTTTATAACATTTTTAAGGTTTTTGAAAAATCAATTTTGCTGTACTTTGTTGACAGAAGCATGTTCAATAGAATTAGCCGCAATTTTGTTCAATTTATAGAAAACTAAAAAAAAACCGTTGACTTTTGCTTTGAGCTCGCATATTTCCTTTCATTTCTGTGTATCATAAATATAGGTCACAGTAGTACTTTATGATTTACAGACATCGTAATTATGTCAATTGAGAAATGCCGCTTGAAAAACCATTTATCTGATTATGCAAAGGCCCGTATTTTCTCACTTTTCGAGTCAGGAAGAGTTATTTCTCGATTATTTCACGAAAATTAAAAAGAAGTCGCCGTATAATATTAAGTTTCCGCTCTCTAACGTGACGGTTGTGTTTTTGAATGCTCCTGATTTTTCTACCCTTACAGAGGGTATTATAAAATTGGTCAGATATTTGTAACGCACAGAATGAGACTGATAGGTAAATATGTCATCTACATAGTGTGTGTAGTCGTAGATATTGATGCTAGTTGATCCTTGTAAGTTCTGTTTCACCAAAGTGCAATAAACGCCAATAATTAGTGTACATATTTTTAAAAATTGTTAAAAGTTAAAAGAGTGATGATGTTTACACAAACGTGTATTGCCGAATTGAGTTGCAGCGAAAGAAATTTCAAAATGTAAAAATATTATTGCAAGGGTGTAATAACTTCGGCATTTTGATTTGTTTATGCTTTGGTTTTGCTTGACACCATTGCGTTTAATTGCATAATTTGCGAAATAAATTAGTTGCTTTGTGTTTAGTGTATTTTATTTTTTTTGATTTTGTTTTTTTTTTCTCGTCATTCCTTCTCCCCTCATCGCCACGATCATACCATCAATGCTAGTGTGTTTTTTTTTTGTTATAACGCGGCATCTCAAAGCTTGGCGTTTAACTGCTCTTGCACTCTTTCTTGTGCTGTGTGCTGTAGCTGTCTCTTTGAATTATTTGTAATGATTGGTTTTGTATCGATAATTATCTTAGTGCTGCTTATTTAAATTTGTATTTACATATTTTCATATATTTTGGCTTTGTGTTTTTTTTTTTGTTCGTCAATGGCTGTCTACCTAGTTGCAAACATGCTCATGTTTTTCATGATTAGTATAGAGCAATATCTTGTTGGCTCTTTGCTAATCCAATTCACTTAAAATGAGCTAGCCTTACCAGCCGTGACGGTGAGAAATCTTCTGGTTTGTCTGTGACTAAGCCTGATCTTGGCTAAATGCGCTGGACCTGCCCATCTTGGGCCAGCCAACAGCTAGATTCTAGCCCTATGTATAGCCGTATTTGACTCTAGCGAACATTTACTCTCGCAGTTCAAGTTTGTTCCACCTTTTGCCCAAGAAATGTACCCTTGATTTGCCTTGAAAGCAGTCGCCAGCCCTCTTTACGTTATTACATCTCCCATTTTACTTCCGCCTACACCATCATCTCGTCCCTCTGTATGCTTTTTTTTCAGATTGAAGTACCCTGTACAACCCCAGATGTACCGAAATTTTTCCCTCACGTGAATTCTAATCAATTACTGAATCATGCTTGTTCCAAATAACTCGCGGATTCCAATGGGCCTCCGGCTTCACTAATTGTAGTGCTTCAACAAAATATCCTCTTTTAAAATTACTATACCAAATGAGTATTTCTTAGCTATCGGAGACCCTAATTTTTGACCTGAGGTCTTAGTACCTGTACTTCTTCATAATTTATTTTCTTCGTTGCCTGCTTCAAAAAATATTATGATCTACAGGCACGATACTGATGTTCTGCAAACCATTTTTAGTCGTCTCAAAGATCGTGATTTTCTTTTGGTCTTAAGTGATTTTAACTTGCCTAATATTTCTTTGCGTGTTGATGATAATTTCTCTTTCTTAATTTCTTCGTCGCAACATGTTTTTCTTGATAGCCTACGTGAATGTCCGCAATACCAGTTGAATTCTTTTCTTATCTTAAGTCTTCTAAACGAACCCTTGATCTTGTTTTTGTCTCGGATTTTTCTGTAGTATTCTGGATTATTTCTGTATCTGTGAAGCCTAAAGATCCTTATCACCCTACCACTAATGTTATTATTTCTTGATTGTTTATTGTTGCGACCTTTTAATTTTAAATTTTTGGTTTTTTCCGGCTTGAGGTCAGATTGTTGATTGAATAAAAAACAGTTTGTTCTTATTTTTCTTCTCCGATATATTTCGACCACTCATCGGTGGTCGTCTTCAGGGCAACTATAAAAACATTTAATTGTGATTAACTTAACATTAATTTAACAAACAAGAAACACCTACTTATTTATTACACGTCCGCACACAGTGACGTGGAGCTACACACTAACTTGTCCCTAATAAATGCCTGTATAAATGCGCGCAGTTGTCTGTATCTACCTTATAATTAAGTCTTATATTTGTCGGGGTATTTATTATGTGCAGCATATCCAAAGTGTAGCGTTTGTTGTAATGTTGTTCTTGGTCTACTATGTTTACTTCGTCGAAATTTGGGGAATGTCCACTGGCGGCACAGTGGGCCATAAGTGCCGTTTTAGGTGCATTGGAGTGTTGACGAAGTTTATAGTCAGATCTATGTTGCGATAGTCTTGTTTTTAGCCTCGATTTTGTTGTCCCTATATATATTTTATCACAGTTTTCTTCATTAGTCCCATTGCACGGTATTTTATATACTACGTTGCTCTTGTCCATTGTATTAATCCTACTTTTTGTTCTGTTAAAAATACTCCGTAGTGTGTTATTGGGTTTATGTGCTATCTGTATTTGTTCGATGTCATAGCAATCTGAGTTTGCTAATCTTTCCGATAGTTGTGGGACATATGTGACGGACATAAAGCGTTTTGTCGGAACATCTTTATTGGTTTTATTATTGCGAGATTTTAGTAAAGTCCTTATGGTGTGGTTTGGAAAGTCATTATCCTTTAAAATTCGTCGTATTTCTTCCTTCGTTTCTTCATGAAAAATTGGGTCCGATATATTGAGCATCCGTTGTATACAACCTCTTGCTGTATTTATTATCATCGACTTCGCATGTTTGGAGTTGAAGATAATTATTCGTCCTGATGCTGTTGGTTTTTTGTACCATTTTAATTTTAGTTCATTTCCTCGTCTGTGTATTGATGCGTCTAGATATGTTAATTTGTTGTCATTTTCTAATTCTATTGTAAACTTTATGTTCCTGTCAAATGAATTTAGGTTGTCAAGTGTGTTTTGGATTTCGTCTTCTTTAATTATGGCAAAAAGGTCATCTACATATTTCGTCATAACTCTAGGTGGTCGCTGTAGTGTTTTCATCATTTTGTCTAAGAGTTCTTCCATAATTATGTCAGCTATTATCGGTGACGCTGGTGAGCCCATAGGCATTCCTTTTAGTTGTGTGTATATCTTGTCTTTGTATCTGAAATATCTGTTCTCTTGTTTACAAAAACGTACTATTTCCATAAATGTTAATTTTGGAATGTTAGTGTGCGCTTTTATTTTTATCCACTTTTCTCTATTGGTGTCAAGTGCCAATTCTATTGGAATACTTGGAAAAAGTGAGACTACGTCAAATGAAATTAATCTTTCATCGTCACAAATGTATGTGTCATTAATCCTTGTCTTAAATTCAGAGGCGTTTTTTACGTTATATTTTGAGTCTGCCGTTATATTTTTTAATATGTTGACTATATATTTGCATAGTCCGTTCGATGGAGAACCAATTGATGAACAGATTGGTCTCAATGGCGTACCTTCTTTGTGAATTTTGGGTAATCCATATATTCTTGGTGGAATTGATGTGGTTGTTATAAGCTTATTTCGTTCGGTCCGTGAAATAAGTTCATGTTTGTATAGTTTTTCTACTAATTCGTTGTTTTTGGTCTGTAGTCTAGTGGTTGGGTCCTTCCTTAAGGTTCTATATGTATTTAAATCGTTAAGTATACTATCCATTTTTTTGTCATACTCAGTCTTATCCATTGCAACTGTCTTATTTCCTTTATCTGAAGTTAAAATTAATATGTCATCATTCTGTCTAAGAAATTTCCTTGTTTGTTCCACTGTGTCAAGTATTGCACGATCAGCTGCGTCTTCTTTGTTAGATGTTTTGTGGTCTTTTATTAATAAAGAGAATTTTGTGCGTGCTTCCTCTTGTTTTTCTTTGTCTTTAAGAGTCTGTACTAGCTCCTCTCCGTCTGCTATATATTTAAAGAGAGGGAATTTTCTCTTCTCTACTGGGATTGCGAACTTAGGGCCTTTCGCCAGTAACGCTTTTACGTCGTTCGGGAATTCTATATTCGTCTTGTTTACAAACCAATCGTTTGTGTTGTTGTTGTTGTTGTTCAAGAGAACGCTGTTCCGTTGTTTTCGTAGTCTCTCATGTTTGGATTCATGATGTCTCTTCAAAGTTGTTGTTAATTTTTCGGCTATTGTGTTCTCACTCTTCATAAATGTTTTAAAATCATTTTCGTCCAGCTGTTCTTGTAATTTTTTTGTTGCTTTTTCCTTCTCTTTGTTTTGTCTGGCTAGTATGTTATGTTTATGTTTTATTAATAAGCTTAATACCTTTGTGTGAAAATTATGCGTATGTCTTTCTAATATTTTGTTAATGTCCGAATGTGTGTCAGTATCTTTTGCGAAAATCATCTTGTATTTTGAGTTGTTGCTGATAAATTTTGGGACTAATTTTGATTTCCTACATTTTAAGAGAAATTTTATGCTAGACTTAAGTTTTACTAATTTTTTTGTTGTTGATTGATACTTGTTAATCACCGTCTTATATTTGTTATAGTTGGACTTAATTTCTGCATAAGCCATGGTGTTGGAATATGTTTTCGGCGTGCCTTCCGTTCAAGTTATATGTTGATTTTTTGCGACCTTTTTGTTGTTTAGAGTTGAATGTTTTGCCGGCTCGAGGTCAAAAGTTGGGCGAATAAAAACAAAAATGAAAAACACAGTTTGTCCTTATTTTCGTTCCGATATATTTCGACCACTCATCGGTGGTCGTCTTCAGGGCAACTATAAATAACATTGAATTGTGATTGACATAATATTCATTTAACAACAAGAAAACACCTACTTAGTTTTACTCGTCCGCACACTGTGACGTGGAGCTACACACTAACTTGTAATAAATGCCTGTATAAATGCGCGCAGTTGTCTGTATCTACCTTATAATTAAGTCTTATATTTGTCGGGGTATTTATTATGTGCAGCTTCTTAATTTTTGTCCTGTTGAAAATACTCCGTAACGTGCTGTTGGGTTTATGTGCAATCTGAATTTGTTCCGTGTCATAGCAATCCGAGTTAGTTAATCTTTCCGACAGTTGTGGTACATATGTGACGGACATAAAGCGTTTTGTCGAAACCTCTTTATTGGTTTTCTTATTGTGAGATCTAAGTAAAGTCCTTATGGTGTGTTTTGGAAACTCATTATCCTTTAAAATTCGTCGTATTTCTTCCTTCGTTTCTTCATGAAAAATTTTGTCCGATATGTTAAGCATCCGTTGTATCCGTTGTTATTATTTCTTACAATTCCGGTATTAGTTCATTGAATAACATCTCATTTTCTCGTCGTAGATGTTCTTGTAAAATATTTTTAGTCTTCTTAACAACCTGAATTCTCTAATTGATAAATGAGTTCCTTATGTGAATGTCTCTACCGTCTCCGCCGGTCTGGCTCACGCCATCTAATCTCCGTAACATGGACTATACTAATTATAATGTCTTTTATATACTCAATGCTTCAATAATTATATCATGCGCTGTAGTGTTAGAATCCATCGAAACCCTAAAAGATTTTACAATGACTTCCAATGACTAGACAGCTAATAATGATTAAAAATTATAGATCTGTTTGCCAAATTCTTTCAGTCGACTTATTCTACTTCTGCTTCACATCACACATCCTATCCCTTGTCAATCCCACATTTAAATTGCATGTTTTTTTTCTTCTATTACTGAAGACTGTATCAGGCCTTCGGGCCTGATAATATACCTAGTTGTATCCTTAAAATGAGTTTGATTTCCCTATCCTTAGATAGGGATCTCGGTTATTTTGTATATTGAGTGAGACTTGTAGCTTTCCTAATATTTGGAAGATGCCTTTTATTAATCCGCTTTTTAAAAAGGGTAGCAAACCTATTACATCTTCTCTTCAACACCTACCCCGATCCACTATTTCTCCTTGTCAGCTTTAATGACCCCTACGTAACAAAGGTTTTATACACTTGGTTAGTTCGCGCCACTCCAAAGTCTTGATCGTCAAAAAATGATGTTCACCAGCGTAGCATTGAATCGGTTCAGAAGAAATTCCTTCCTTTAACAACACCTTATTCTAACGGACTTCTTTATTAATTTTAATCTTCCTTCACTTTACAACCGTAGACTCGTATTTGGCATTCTCTTTCTCCATAAACTAGTCAACCGCAAATCATTTCTACTAATTTACTCGATACGCTATATTTTTGTGTTCCCTTACGTTTCCTATTCACCTTAGTAGATGTCGGACTAACTACTCTCTTCACATACCTTTCCGTGTTCTTTGCCAATCTTTTAACAACCTTTCTCACCTTATCTCTCCTCATCTTTCTGTCACTTCATTTCGCTCTCTACTTTTTAATAATCTACCACGTAAACGCTAAATATATATTCGACATAGCATTGCTAGCATAGCTGGCACCTTATGAAAATAAAACAGCTCCACCGGTTCGGGGATGTTTAGTTGCGTATAAAGTTAAGGTTAGTTTTCTGCAATTAATCGTTATCTGTTTTTAACGACCATACACCCATAGGGTGAAATGGTATATTAAAGTCGCCTAAATGTATGTAACAGGCAGAAGGAAGTTTTTCCGACCCCATAAATTATATATATTCTTGATCAGTATCAACAGCCGAGGCGATCTAGCCATGTCCGTCTGTCCGTCCGTCGGACTATTAGAGATAGAGGCACCAAATTTGGTATGTAGACTCATGTAGTATGTACAGTGATCAAGTTTATTTTAAATTTTTGCCACGCTCCTTTCCGCCCACGCAATTTAAAAAAGCGTTTATCTCAACAACTATTATAGCTACAGACACCATATTTAGTATGTATATTTGCTTAGTAAATGCGCACATTTTGCATTTTTTTAAAAACTCGATTATCTCCGGTAATTTTCTACCTTGTGGAATCAAATTTGGAACACTTAAATTTGATACTAATATTAATACCAATTCTGATCAAAATTGGACTAAAAATAGCCAAGTTATGCATATAAACGCTAGGGTGCTTGAATGCTTAAGTGAGCGAGATACTAAGATATGCTTGTAATAAAAGGCATGTGAAAATGCATTTGTTTAATAAATTTTACAAATTTGCTTTACTGGTGTATGGTATACCTAAGTCGGCGAGACGACTTACTTACTTTATTCTACTCATATTTGAGGTCTTTTTCGTGCACATGGTAATCTTTATTTAACTTCTTTGCCGTAAGCTTCAATGTTATCGACTGTGTCTAACTCACTGGATGTCATGAAACAATAGGTGGTGATGTGTAATGACCGGGTAACAGTTTAATTAAAATAATGAAGATACGAACACGTCAGTGTACTTTGATTGAAGCTTTCCACCTTGCCTGACTGTGGATGCAGCTACGTGGTACGTGTCTTTTTAACAGTCATCAGCCGCATGCAGGCTTGGAAGATCCCTGCCTCGAAGTTGCGTCCTTAATCAGTGTCAGGGGAATGGAACGCCGAATCGACAGAAGACTTCTTGTACCAGTGCTCGAGCTACAGTTTCGGCTGTCTGGTCCGGTATGGCTACTTATTTTGGACACTTGTGGAAATAATCCATAACGACGGCGACGTAGCGATTCCCATGGGCCGTAGTTGGTAGACGGCCTAGAATAACGATCGCTGGGAAGACACTCCCATTTTGCTCGGTTGCAAGCGACCGACGGTTCTTCGAGGTGGTCCTTTGCGTGCGTTGCAGATAGTACAACGTGCGCATCAGCGGGTTATATCGGTAAGACATGCTTGTAATATAAAGCATAAATAAAGTGAAAATGCATTTTATTAATAAATTTTAAACATTTGCTTTACTGGTGTACTGTACCCAAGTCGGCGAGAAGACTTACTTCATTTAGCTTAAACTTTATCAACTGCTGTTGTTAGTTGACGTTAATAAATAAACAAATAAATAAATAAAAATTACGAAATTTACGATATTTCTTAAACCTATAAACGACTGTGCCAAATTTAATCAAGATCGGGTGACTATATTGACTATATCGTGACTATATAGCTGGCGTAGAAAGAACCGGTCGAAAACAGTGACTTTTGTCAATAACTTCCTTAATTTTGACGCGATGGCTTTTAAACTAAGCATTTGTCAGTTTTATGTATCTGTTAATGACTTTGCTAAATTTGATCAAGATCGGACCATAGCATTGGGCCAGCGAACCGATAGTTCGACGAAAATTAAAGTTTTAAAGCTACGTTCTTGAAATTTGGTACATATGATAGTGTCGATGCACATAAAAATATATCTAAGTTTCCGATCTCACCACGCCTTCCCTAGCCAACCATATGAGATAGGTTTCCTCTTATTTATACTTGTACGGTAATTATTAAAGCTAGCACTCATTAAATTCATAAAGTTTTTAATTCATTTATTTGTTAAAAATATTCATTCAAAATTACTAATAATCAGTAATTTACATTTAAAAATGTTCTTAAAAGTCGTCTTCTACATCAATTTCTATTGAGAACGGATTTTCAGAGTCAGAATCTGAATCACTATCAGTATTGCTTGCATCAAAATCGGGAAGATTGTTATTATTGTTCATGTTACTAAGATATAAAAAGTTTGGTGATTCCAAAAGTTCGATTACGCCGTTTATTTTGCTGACCCAATCTTTTTGTTAGATAGATGCTCGACACTAGAGGATCTGAAGAATCCACTGCTCTGCGGAAAACATCTGCCATGTTTTTCTGCCGTGTACTCTTCCGAGCATGTAACCCCCTGTCACTCTTATAGTATTTGTTGCGAGGTTCTGAGGCGTTCTCTCCAAGAACACCTAATGGAAGGATTAATGCTTCTATTATTTGGCAGCCGTGCATCAACACTTTATGGACTGTTGCCGACATTGGAAACCATGGATACAAGGACATATATAAAGTAATTGCTCTCTGACAATATTTTTTATATTGTGTTGGATTAATTGGAAAATGACAAGAAATAGCGAATAAAATATTGTTAAACATGTAATCAGAAATTCATCAAGACCTAAGATTTCAGCTAGTAGCTTAGGTTGTGCAAACGCCCTCCTTGCTGTATTGCCGTCGTTGGCATTTCCATTGCCATTCTGCTTAAGCTTATCCACATGTAGAGCCATAGCATTCCACATCTGCTTCTGTATCGTCTTTTTTTGTTCCGACATTTATTTTTTTCCATTTTCATCTCTAACTTGCCATTTAAAGGACCCACGGCATACTTTAATGCTTGTAAGGGACTTATGCCATATTTTAATGCTTCATATCTTGGCTTAAATTTTGGTGAGTCCATTTTTTTGAATCTAAATTTCCAAGATAGTCCATTAATTTTAGGGGATTATTATTGTCGCAAAAAGCGAGTCGTCAAAAAGCATTGTATCACATCCTAAAAAGTGTTGCTTATAGCTGCTTTGTCCGGTTCCATCGAATCGATAGCTTGCAATGAGGATCAGACTTAAAGTATTGCCAAGCCGCTCAAATAAATCTTCATGCATTTGAATTATACGGCAACTAGTGTGGTCTAGAAGATTTTGCAGCGGGACTTCAGCTGGAAAAAGTTCACAAGATCGGGAAATGCTGAGCTCGCGAGAGTTGTTGTATGATTTTTTTTTGGCAAAATGGCGGCTGTTTGAAAAAGACAATCTTTTTCTGGAAAAATTTTTGGCTAAAAAAATTCATAACTTCCAAACAGAACCTTCCAAATTTATAACATCCAAACAGGACCAAATCGTTCCAGAGAGATATTTGACACCCCAGTTCAAAAATCATTACGACCCATATCTCCGCCATTTTGTTATTAAAAAAAAATTTTTTTTTCTCAAAATATTCTTGAATATACCCTCAATCTGCGTATAATAAAAGTTCTTTTCTACATTTTGTACTGGCCGCACAGGAAAAACATTTTTTTTACCTGTTTTTTGAACCTCAGGGGTGGCTTAACCCTTTAAATGTGATAGTTTCTCACTTTGGTGTTGATTTCATCCTTTTTCTCAGTGCTTAAGTTGAATTCTTTCAGTTTATCACAAATCCATTTCGAAACGGCAGATGTGCTACGACTGTTTTCTATGTAGATGTCAAGCAGTTGCTCGTAGGCGTACTCAACCACAGCTACAATATTAGGGATTTATTCACATCGGAGCAAAAAAGAGCAAAAATTTAAAATTAGATTTGAGTAAGACTTTGAACTATATTGACACATACTTTTTGGCACAACTTGGCACAAAATTAGTTATAATCCACAACAGACGAGTAGGTTAGCTTTTTTCCTACTTTTGGACAACACAAATAAACGTACACAAAAAACACATTGACAAACATGAACAAAATCTTTTGTTAAACAAATATTCTTCATACCTTGGCCTTTCTATTCCATAATTTTGGTGAAAATAGTTTAAGCTACAATGATTTTGGCCCGCTCGCACGTAAATAAAAACTTTCCCGCGGTTTTCTATTTTGCACGCATGCAATAAAACAGCTGACTTTCAAGGGCTGCCAAAATTCCAGGGATACATCAAAATAATTAAAATTTTTTGTTTCATTTTAATTAAAGTATATACTATTCAAATTTTTTATTAAAATTTTACTTTGAATAAAAAATTTTAATTTGCGTCGAATTATCGGTTCGCTGGCCTAATGTGCATAGATGGTACAATGTGACTGTTTAAGAATAAACATCGTGTTCATCTGAGCTGGCTTCACCAAATCAGATGCACCTATGAAATATACAATTCGAAACAGAAACATAAACAAAAATAAGTCATAAAATTCATATGACAATTATTGCTTAATACGAAACAAAACATGCATCCACACTCTGTGGGAAAACACTTAAGATTATAACAGCGGCGCGGTATCAAGTAACCAGCGCTGAGCATGAAATATAAACAATTTTCAACCCCCGAAAACGTGGGGCATTAGAATAAGTATTTTTAAGAACAATTGTCGCTTCTTAGAGTTTAAGAGTTTTTTAAATAAAATCAGTTCATATTTTGAATTCAACGAATGAAGACTGGGTTATTCCTTCGAGCCGGATGGATTCATTTTGGTCCTTCGAGCCGGATTCATTTTGGTCCTTCGAAAAAAGGAACTCTGCAGTTTTCCCCCACCAGTGGTAAGAGACTTAGAGTGTAAATCAGCTCCTTGAAGTGTGATCTTATGCAAGTGTAAATGCTAAGATCAGCTAAAGGTAGCAAAAATAAATTAACTCTTGTTTTCCCCCACCCGTGGTAAGAGACAGTATAATATAAAAACCAAAATATTGCTTAATAATTAAAAAGTGCGTGCGTCCGATGTTAAAGACAGTTTTGCTAGTGTAGCAACTGTAGTAGTATCGGCGGCGGGAGTTTTTGTGTGTGGCGTATTCGAAGCCCTAATATCGAAAAAAAAGTTAAAGTTAAAAGTGTATATGTAGTTGCAAGTCAGCAACTACAAACAGCAGCAGAGCAACAAGATAGTTGCAAAGAAGAGGCTGCTAATTCGACATAATCTGGTGCGATGACCGGCACCGGTACCGCCTGAGCCCATAGGCCCTGGACAACAGCAGCTGAGCAACGGCACAAAAAAAAAAAAAAAAAACACCGGGGAAGACGGGTCCCAAGGACTGCCCTGGACCCGTTGACTCACCTTATTGCGAGTACGTCTGTGCGAAGACCAGCACCGGCAACTTGAAAGCTGCTCAACGTCTGGACCGATAGCGTTACAAAGAGCACCCACCAAAATAATTAACTAAACAACATTGCGTCGCACATTTTTTTAATGCACTGCGATGCATATTTTTTTTCATAATTATAACAAACTATTTACAATTGCGCGGCATTAAAAGCTGTCCAATTAGAGTGTGGCCTGAAAACCACACGCAAAAATAGGCAGGAATATATGTAAAAAAGAAAACAAAACACTAAAAAACAAACATTTAAAAACCAAAATATTAAAAAAAAAAAAAGAATCAATTGATTGTCACACATATATACATCCACCATATAAAATGTTCAGTAAAAAGGCTGCAAAATTGCTAGAGAAGCAAGTAGAGTTGCATACCAGGTTAAGGCAGTTGGAAGCACTAGATCCCAGAAACATTACCAGCAAGGTAATCGAGGAAGTAAAAGTGATTAGTAGCCGATGGATGCCTAACCATGAAAAATTGCTCCAGCAGGGTATTTTCGATCATCAGTACTACAGAGATAAAATACATGAAGAGGTTTTAACGATAGTTGCCAAAATAATAGCTACAGGAGAGTCGGAAAAACCAGGAAATAGTAAGTCGGTGTTAGTTAAAACAGAAGCAAATATGTCAGAAATGTTTGATGATAGCAAAGGAGAGTCGCGCGGGAATGCGACCTCCAGTAATGAAAACGCTAATGTTAGCCAGGAAAAAGTTCAAGGAAAGGTCCGTCAGCTCCAGCAATATTTGGAAATGGTCAGCAAAGATTTACGTATGATAGACAATAGAACAGGCGAAATGTATATTAAAAAAATAGAATTCTTGTTCAAGAAGGTACAGATGTGCCAAGCTTATACAGATGAACTTATATGTAATGAAACGTTTAAGGAAGTCATAGAAAAACTAGAGTTCGATGTTCAGAATACCTTGTCAGCGTTAGAAGAGAAAATAAATAATCAGAAAAATTTGAAAGACGAGAATGTAACCGTGAAAGGCGAATTACCGGTGTTGCCGAAAATACAGGTACCCACATTTTCTGGAGAGCCAAGAGAATGGGACTTGTTTGTAAAATTATTCGCGGAACTGATTGAAAAAAGAGAGGATCTAAGTCTTACGCTTAAATTCAACTATTTGAAATCCGTGTTAAAGGGCGAAGCGAGGAGCATGGTAGCCCATCTATTGTAAGGTTCAGCTGACAATTATAGTGCCGCTTGGGAATTGTTAACCAAGCGATATGAAAATAATCGGAGGGTATGTTCCGAACAATTAAGTCGGATCGTTGATTTACCGATGATCAACAATGAATCCGCAAAAAGTGTTAAAGAAGTGATTGACATAGTTAATGAGTCAGTTTACTTAATTAAAATAAAAGCAAATTTGTCCGATGAAGTTGACGTCATATGCGCACAACTCCTACTAAGGAAATTTGACATAGAGGCTCTACAATTGTATGAGAGTCAGATTAAAGAAACAAGACAAATTCAAATGCTATCTGATGTCATGGAATACTTGGAGCAAAGATATTACTCGCTAAGTGCCATGAGCAAAGAAGAGAAAATACTGCTAAAAACTGTGTTAAATTATGCGGAAGTCGAAGATAAATGTCCGATTTGCAAAATTGCCGGGCACAAAGCGTACAAGTGCTATAAGTTTAAAGGTTTGATACCTACTGAAAGGTATGAAACAGCCAAAAAATTGCAGCTTTGCATAAGATGCTTGAACCATTCAAGCAATAAGGTGTGCACTTATGAAATGGTCTGTTCATTGTGTAGTAAGGATCACCATACCTTACTCCATTTTGAAGAAAAACAGGAGAGAGTTAATACTTGTGTAACCGCACAACCAACACTGTTGGCCACAGCTTTAATACAAGTAAAAAATATTAATGGAGGATATAAGACTCTACGAGCCCTTATTGATTGTGGTTCACAGAGCACCATTTTGTCCGAAGAGGCCGCTCAAATATTGAAATAACCTAAAATACGTGGCGTGTCCTCAATTAAATCTAATAAATCAAAATATAAGGTAAAAATAGATGTGAAGACGCGAAACCCTTGGAAAGGACATCTTAAGTTTGAGGCAATTGTGTTGCCAAAATTAATAAAAGCTCTTCCATTAAAAATAGCAAACGTGGATATGTCAAAATGACAAACTTACGTGCTAGCTGATCCTACCTTTAATAAACCTGGTAGGATTGACATAATAATGGGAGTAAACGTATATACCCAAATCTCAAAAGGAGGAATTACAAAGATTGATGGCCTGCTAGGCCAAAATACTCAATTTGGTTGGATCGTTTCGCGGTGCACCAAATCAAATCAGAATAAATCTGTAGTGGCAACAACAATAGATGTCACAGGTTTTGAACAACGTTGCGAGAAAAAGAACGGTAAATTTCAAAATGAAAATAACACAATTCCAAAGAAATACAACAGCAAAACTCAAGAAATAAATGTATGGCCCCCGGCAGGACCTCACATTGGAGGTAAAGTAAAAATTGGGGAAGAAAAAGTATATATCCCAGAGTCTGTACAAAATGAAAATTTTCAGAAGGCAATGGTTCAATTAGATAATGATTATCTAAAAAATAATATCAAAATAGGTTCCGGTAACAAATTGTCCGAAACCATAGTACCAAAAAATCAGATATGGCAAAATAATTATACAAGGACAACATTTAATGGTAACCAGAATAGCCACTCACACACTTCAGCAATCAGCGATATTTAAAAATAGTGGAGCGAAGATCACATTGGAACAAGTCAAAAAGTAAAGGTAGTTATTTTTTAAATTCACCACCTTATAAAAAAGCTAGAAGTCAGCACAGTAATGCACTTCAGGAGTGAATAGATATCCCGAAACAGAAATTATTGGGTAATATTCCAACTATAGTATAAAAACCACTAGAAGCCAACATAGTAATACATATGGGAGAATTGGTAAGAATAAGAAGTCAGTTACAATTAGTAAAGGAACATCAGATTGACTAGGTTCAACGTCTATCATGTAACTGGTCATGCTTCTTTAACAATAGTTTTCTTACTAATGATTATAATTTTAATAATTTGGATAAGGTAACTAACTATAAAAATAAAGTCCAAAACGCCGCATTTGGTGGCCCTTTGCAGAATGTTTAAGAATAAACATCGTGTTCATCTGAGCTGGCTTCACCAAATCAGATGCACCAATGAAATATACAATTCGAAACAGAAACATAAACAAAAGTAAGTCATAAAATTCATATGACAATTATTGCTTAATACCAAACAAAACATGCATCCACACTGTGTGGAAAACACTTAAGATTATAACAGCGGCGCGGTATCAAGTAACCAGCGCTGAGCATGAAATATAAACAATTTTCAACCCCCGAAAACGTGGGGCATTAGAATAAGTATTTTTAAGAACAATTGTCGCTTCTTAGAGTTTAAGAGTTTTTTAAATAAAATCAGTTCATATTTTGAATTCAACGAATGAAGACTGGGTTATTTTCTTTCTCTCCGGGAATCCCTATTCAGTGACTTTAATGAATAACTTAGTTTTTTCCTATGCTAAGATTGTAGGCCGTTCTTTCGCAAACATAAGACTTTTTAAATAAAATGTTTTTCCACTTTGAGAGCTATAGGTAAGGAATGAATAAAAAAAATGGAAAAAAAAACTTTGATGCGGTCGAGGTTAACCCGTCCATCTGGTTTTCTTTTTTTTTATTTCTTTTTAAGAAATCGTTATTAAAGTGTTAATTTGAAGTGAGAAAGTTGTTTTTTTATTCATAATTCAAATATTGAACTACTCATTTTTCATGATTTTGAAAGAATATGTCATTCGGTAAAAATTTTCAGCCAATGTGTTTGTTTCGTCGTTTAACAATGGGTCATAATTATGATAAGCACTGTATTATTTCGTCTTTTGGTACCCGATTTATATGCTGAGATATTGGTTTATAATTTATAATTTATACTTTGTCAAATTTGTTATGGTTGTCTCCAAAGCATAGGATTACACTATATACACGATATACACTACGTGTCCATAGTGTCCTTTTGACTTGTCATGTTGCTGAAATATACAGATAATACAGATAATTATTTATTTATTGATATGTATATTGAATATGTACTCAATTGAAACTCCTAATAGCAATGAAAATTACTGGAAGAAAATGATTGATTAATGTTCGCAAACCCAACCTGATTTTATTATAAGGAGAGTTGTCTCACTATTAGCTAGGCGGTACTATATAAAAGCGTATTTAGAAGGTAGCCAATCTAACCAGTAACCGGTAAGACAACGGATGACTTGAGGCGGGAGAGAATACAGCAAAATATATTCATTAACCTCTTTTACGAACGTGTCAAACATACATTTGTCCCTAATTTCCTATTCATTTTTATTGGCTGTTAACTTAAATTTCGAAGTTGGAAATTTTTTTTCTTGTTAAACTACTAATATTAATTATTTAATTATTTTTTGTTTATTTTTTAGAACTGCTTATGGTATGGCGTTTGTAATACCGATGCATTAAATCATAATCAATATTGTTCCTATAATGGTACATCAAAAATAATGCCAAATGAAGGAATAGCCTTGCTAAAAGAAAGATGCAGCTTTTTATTGGACCATAGCCAAACTAAATTTTGCTGTGACACTGAACAGGTAAATAAAACTGTTAACTAATTATTAATTTTATATTTAAAAGAAGCTATTTTCGGCTATGTTTAAGTTTATATACCCTTGCACTCCTTGGCAATAATATTTTTACATCTTCCAAATTTTTTTTTCTGTTACTTGATTCATCAATACTCAAACACAACATTCAAAGTCACATTTTTCGCTATACCCAGTTTATGTAGCGCTGCGTCTGTGTGTGTATACGTGTGCTCTGCTGCGCTGCTAATTTCGAGGAACGACGTAGCAGGCTGCTGCCAGCGCTGCATTCAGCGCTTGGCCAGAGCCGATTTATATTGTCCTTTTATGCAGGGGATATTATAAAATTGGTCAGATGTTTGTAGCGCAGAGAAGGAGACGTCCTTCGGTTCGTGCGTCAGTCAATAAAAACCGGCTCTGCTCAATCGTTGCAGACAGGTCTGCAGCCTACTACGTCATTGCAATCACCAGAGTAGCAGAACACACACACACATACAGACGCAGAATTTTAGAAAAGGGAAATTGTCGGAAAAGCGAGTTAAAATGGACAAAATAGCATTGATGAATTGATTTACAGAAAACGGTATATAAAATCAATTTAGCTGAATTGATCTTTGATATTTAAATAATGTTATTAAACAGGATCGCTCGTGTCAGTTTATAGCATTAAATTTGCCATTGCACTTACGGTACAAGTTTTGTAAACTTAGCCTTAGCTTTTTTTTGGCGCACTTTAATGCAGAACCCCGAATCTAAGTTTTTCGAAGGCAATTACCTAATCAAATTTAGTAAATTTGATTGCAAAGTACATAGGTGTGCCAAAAAATTTTAAAATTCACCATCTGCTCGCATACTAAACAAGTCTACACACCAAATTTGGATTTAGCTTAGTATGAAATAAACTTCATCTGCCTTCACACTACACGAGACTACATACCAAATATGGTGACTCTAGTTTTTATAGCCTCCGAGGTCTAGGTGTTCATCAGGACCGACGGACGGACAAAGAGACATGGGTAAATCGATTCGGCTGTTGATACTTATCAAGAATATATACAAATATATTGGTGTTATTGGTGAATATGTGCGAAGAGATGGTAACCCTGGAAGCAGTTCGACAATGTAATACGGATAACACGGATTACATGGAAAAACTTCGAAACTTTTCTGAGGAGCTATAATAAAGATCACGTGAAATAGCTGCTAAACTGCAATTGGCGGGTTACGCAGTGAATGTTAGAATTTGTACTCAGAGAAAGTTAGCTGATAGACTAGTCATGTTGCTGTAAATGTATGATATCAGCGCTGTGTCTAAATTAAAATGCATCGCGTAGAATGAGGGCTGTTGTAAAGGCAGGAAACAATTCAGTAAAAAAATTGTTCTATGCCAAATGACTGCCAGAATCAGCAATTATCAAATTCATTTACGGGGTCCTAGTGCCTAACCAATCAACTCAGCGTCAGTGTTCCAATCAGATGGAAGTAACCCAATCTCACCAGTATAATCAGCTCCATAATTAGTTTAGTCAACAGCTACACCAGGAACAACAGGCAAATTCGATAAATGCAGAAATAAATAATAGATTTGATGAGCAAATCAAGAGGCCAAATAAATGAATATGAGCGAAAATTGTTAAATGAAAACCATATGAGAAATATTACAAATTCCTAATAGTTACAGGATCTTCTGTCAATCTAATTATGAGGGTGGTCCGATGAATACTTAGCCTCACCGCCCAGTGCCGTCACTGTGACAAGAAAAGTTTATAATCGTGTAGAACCATCTTATAGACGACAAACCTCAAAATTTCAGTCGATTCGAGTTTGTGGGTTTGTTTTGAAAAATAGAAGAAGAGCAATATCGGTCGGTAATTCGATTCTTGTTTTTGGAAGGGAAATCGCAAAGTAAAATTAAAGAGAGGTTGGGGTCCAAGAGACTTGGGTCCATTGGTACACACTAGAGACCAAGGTTCCTTGGTGAACTGTGACTTTTCTCAATAACTTCGTTGTTGTTATATTGTAGAATTGGTCAGATGTTTCTAACGCACAGAAGGAGACGTTTCTGACCACATAAAGTATATATATTTTTGATCAGCATGAGAATCTGAGTCCGATCCGAGCCGTCCGTTCGTCCGTCCGTCCGTCCGCCCGTCGGTGCGTATGCGTTTTATTCAGCCATCCTAAGAGCTATCGGGATGAAATTTTTTTGGGGGCTTTTTATTACCCGGGCGAGTTAAAGTATGAAAATCATCTAGACGAAACATTTTTGCAGAAATTGGAGTATCCCCATGAAATTTACCAATATGATAGTATTGGATATAAAACCTCAGATCCCAAGATTTGAAGCTGATCGGATAAATAGAACACAAGTTACAGTCAATATAAATCGGCTCAAGCGCTGCCTACTACGTCATCATCAAATCAACAGAGCATATGGTTACGCACAAATACTCAACATTTTTTTTTTATATTCATTTATTTATTCATATAGTAACAACAATAGACAGAATGAAAGAAATTATTTTGCAAGTAACAAAAGATAGGGTAGAGAATAATAAGAAGGAAAAATATGGGTGACTGAAAAAGGAAGAAAAAAAGGAGGAGGAGCTGCTTTGGCAACTTGGGCGGCCGGAATCCTGCGGTACTTCCTCGAGGAAATGGCTTCGCAGGATGGCTGCTACCTCCTATGCAACTCCAGGTATAGCCCTGCCACGCTCGGCGAAATCGCAGCTCGCGGATTGCTGACGCGGCGAAACTGCACACCGCCTCCCACATGCTCTTTCTCGCTATCATCAGTTCCACCAGGTTTTCGGCGCATATTCCCACGTTTGTCTCCAGTTCAAGCGCCCTCCTGAAGCGTCTGCACACGAACAGGATGTGTTGCGCGTTTCCACTATCTCGCTGGGGCAGACTGGACAGAATTGATAACTATCGTGCCCAAAACGATGCAGGTACTTGCGGAACACCCATGGCCGCTAAGAACTGGGTCAGGTAGAAATTTACCGTACAATGTGCCCTCTCTGTCCACTTCTTTATGCTCGGGATTAATCTGTGGGTCCACCTGCCTTTATCCGACGCATCCCATCTAGCCTGCCACAAATCGATACTTGCGTCTCTAGCTTACGATCGCGCGCCACGCCTTGCCAGAGATCCGCGCTCTGTAGCTGATATTATTTCCGCCGCCTTTGCCTGGAGATCGACAGGCACCGCTCCAGCTATCACAAGTGCCGCTTCGACTGATACCGTGCGAAACCCCGAGCAGATTCGCAGCGCGCTAAGCCTGTGCTACGATCTGATCCCTCTGCTATAGCTATCTACGCTCAGGGTGCGTGCCCAGATTGGGGCCGCGTATAAGATAATCGACCTGCAGACTGTCATTAGCAGAATCCCTGCTTGGGACCCCTCGTGTTCGGCATGATCCTTGAGAGGGCACGAACGCTCGCGGCTGCCTTTTCGTTTACGTACGCCAAGTGCTCCCTAAAAGAGGTGGGTGTCGATCCAGACTCCGAGGTAGCGAATGGCACGCCTTGATTGCACCGTGTCTCCGTCGTTTTGGATTGTAGCTGTCTCTACAATCTTTCGGCGCTGATCAGTACCGCTTCGGTTTTCTGGGCTGCCAGGCTCAGACCCACGAAGCTCATCCAGCGCATGAGTGTCGCTATGGCAGAGTTCGTCCCATCTGCGGCCTGTCTGATGGTCTTACTCACCACTATGTGGGGCACGTCGTCTGCGTATCCTATCAATTGGCAACCTGCAGGCAAATGTAGCTTCAGGACGTCGTCGTACATGTCATTCCATAATGTTGGGCCTAGGACAGATCCTTGTGGTACACCTGCCGACACATTGTACGATTCGCAGCCTACGTCTGACCTACACACCAGTCGCCTGACGTGAAAGTAGCTCCACACGATGGCGCGCAGGTAGTCAGGAACGCCGAAAGACTGAAGGGCATCCAGAATACGCTCCCAGTCCGCCTTGTTGAAAGCATTTTTTTTCGTCTAGCGTAACGCCGAGGCAATACTTCTTTGAGCCACCTTTCCACCTCGAGCCCTTGATCGCCTGCGAGGCCGTGTCTACCACCCTGGCTATTGCGTCTGTTGTGGACATGGCCTTCCGGAAACCGAATTGTTTCGGTGAGAGTCCGCCACCGTCCTGAATCGCCTGCTGCAGCCTTGCGCATACGATTGACTCTAACACCTTGCCCATGGTGTCGATAAGGCATATCGGCCTGTAGGCAGATACGTCGCTTGGAGACTTGCCCGGCTTCGGGAGGAGCACCAGTTTCTGGAGGTTCCACCTTGCAGGGAAAGAGCCCTCTCTCAGCACTGGGTGTACACTTCAGCAAATACTTCTGGTCGGTCTGTCAACGCAATTTTTAAGGCGCAGTTTGGGATTCCGTCTGGGCCGGGTGCTTTGCCGTTTTTGAGCTTCTTTGCTGCCGCGTGTATCTCCTCCAGCTCAATAGGCTCTACGGCGAAGGGGAGAGCAACAATGCCTTTTAGCATTTCTGGATCCGTAGGTGGTCGCTGCTTCGAGGCATAAATGCGCTCAACCACGATTTTGTATGCCCTGCCCCATGGATCATTTTTCGCCGTGTCGCATAGGTCAAGGAAACAGCTCCGCTGGGAAAATAGAAGAGACATGACTATCTTTCTAATTGTTTCCAAATGGGCATCCCAACCAAAGACGTTTTTGGTCGCAGTTAGCAAGTATAGCGGTTTCATAACCTGAGAGAATTAAGGGATAAATTTTCGAGAATAAGACGCTAACCCAATAAATTGTCTCACAATACTAAATGTTGAAGGCGTTAAATTTCCTAAAGCGCTTAACACGGCTCGCTGAAAAACGAAAGGAGCGTTCTTGCGTTAAATACTCGTACTGCTCCTCAGGTGTTACAAACGCAGTTTATTGGTCATATCTAATCACGTAAAATATTTTACAACCCCAAGTCTAGCAATTTGATCACTAATAAGGAGTAACGCAAATCTATCACAGACCGTGCTGGCATTTAACTCACGATTATCAATTCGGTCGACCGATATCACAACTTAGCAATTAATTTATAGGTTTGCGTACAATTACATTTTCATTTGGAGTCAATCGATATCGACTCCTCTGCACCGCTTTGTTAGGTTCAATCAACCCAATGGTCATCCCTGAGTTAAGTCTCGTGCCAGGGATTCCATCGACAAATGCTTTTGAATATTTGTAAAGCATTTTAATCACATTCCCTTTATCATTATCGAGTAATTCAGTATTAACGTTAAATGAAACAGTAGATGGCTCAAACACTACACAAGAATTTAACTGTTTCAAATTTGTCAGAAAATTTTATATCCTTTACTAAGGATAAGATAAGATATTTGAACACTGCTTCGGATAAGAGAGCACTCAGCTCCGAAGTCGAAACAAACTGGAAAGGTCTCACCTCGCTGTGCCATAACTCCCATTGGCTCAGACACAGAGAACTAATTAATCTTCTTTTCGGGAACTCCCCCAGGTTTCGGTTCTGCATGTCATACATACCACGCAACTGGTCCTCCAACAGTACAGGAGTCAGAAAAAATTTTGGCAAAGTGACCCCACGTATCTGCTGCTGTTCATGTGTTGACGCTTACACAGTTTGTACAAGCTCTACTAGATTTTGATTTTGCATCTTTAGGACTATGCGCCATTGTTCCTCTGAGAATGCAGGACGTGATGCCGATCCCACTTCTGATGTCGGAGCGTCAAGACTTTTATTCACTTCACTCATGTTTTTCTTTATAAGATTACCTTAGGCTTTTAACTTCTCTTTTACTTTTTCACTGTAAGGCTAGTTCCTAGGGGGTTTGTTTACTATTCCACAGCCCGAGGCCCCCCCTTTATATAGGACCTGAGCTGAAGACAGATTTGTTTCTAAATATGTTGCCAAAGCAAAGATGCTTGTCATCCTGCAATGTCAACATTTCCAGCAACATTCCAGGTGTCAGTCTGTAGCCGCTGCAAAGGTAATGCTAGGGCTACAATTGCCTGTGAACTAATTTGAATGAATTTATGGATAAAATAAATGTATTCAAGATTAATTGTTTAGTTTTGCGACCTTTTGATTGTTAGTTGTGTGTTTTTTGCCGGCTCGAAATCAAATTGTTGTGTGAATACAAAAAAAACAGCATCAGGACGAATTATCAACTTCAACTCCAAACATGTATGCAACGGATGCTCAACATGTCGGACCCAATTTTTCATAAAGAAACGAAGGAAGAAATACGACGGATATTATAGGATAATGACTTTCCAAACCACATCATAAGGACTTTACTTAGATCTCACAATAAGAAAACCAATAAAGAGGTTTCGAGAATGCGCTTTACACTTTGGAGATGCTGCACATAATAAATACCGCGACAAATATAAGACTTAATTATAAGGTAGATACAGACAACTGCGCGATTTATACAGGCATTTAGGGACAAGTCAGTGTGTAGCTTCACGTCACAGTGTGCGGACGTGTAAAAATAAGTAGGTGTTTCTTGTTGCTAAATTAATGTTTTATTTTTTGGATAATTCTTTTATTTTTTTTTTACAAATGATGGGAAGTTTTTTGAAAGATATCGTTATTATTATCATTGGAGATTTTGCTGCTGGATATTATTAGGTTATAATCATTTAGATTTTCGGATTGAACTTTCGGTTTTAAAAGGGTAACGTCATTATCGCTTGTATTAATGAACCTTACATAAGTTTTTTCACTATTTGCTACTGTATTGGCAATGAAGACACCTGTTTCTAGCTCTTGATTTGGTATAAAAATTTCTAAAGCATTGTTGTTTATTTAGATAAGTCGGATCACTTCTGATCTTGCAGGTATTGCAACCGTGTTCTTGCTTACATCATTTCGTAGAGGCACAATTATTTATTCATGCCAGTCGTCTGGTCCCAATATTAACCAGTCTGCGACAGTTTAATAGTCAAGAATACAGTTGTATATTTTAATAAAATCAATACCATACTTACACTGGGTATCGGAAAGTTATCATCGACTATATAAAATATATACCTTACTTGATTTAATTGTAGTTCGACATCAACCTGTCTTAGAGTGTCTGTAAACCCGTATCCTATTCTATTAATTTTTATTTTATTTGTAGCGTCGATGAGCGTGTTGAGAACCTGTGAGACTTTAAGAATTGATATGTCTGCTCCTGTGTCTACGAGTAGTGTACTTGTGAGATGGTTACAAGTGATATAAAGCAGCTTAGATTTAGATTTATTGTGAATATTTTGACTTCAAAGATGTGCTCCTGTTTTATTAAGAATTCTGAGGTGTATTGGGGTTTTCCATCCCTGTTAGGGCTCGAACGCCTCTGGTATTTGTATTTTGGTTATTTGAGTTCTGTCGTCTGTTATTATGATATCCACCTCCACAACCGCCTCTTTGGTGTCGTGAAAAATGTTTGCCTCGTTGGCCTCTGTGTTGTTGTTGTTCCAGTTTGAGTTCTCTCCAGTTACCATTGTTGTTATAGCGGCGTCTACCGCGATCATTATGCTGGGCATAAAAAATGGTATTATTTTGGAAATTGTTTGAGAAGCCTGTTTATACCGAAAGAGTAGTGAATCTTGCGATGGCTTCATTTGCTGAATCAAAGTTTCCTCATTCCATTAATATTTGGAATCTTTGAATTTTAGTATGGCTTACCATAGCATTTACCGCAACTTTGGTTGTGTATTTTATGGCTTGGTCGTTTGGAAGACCATCCGAAATATATTCGCTTTTAATGGCGTCAGTCAATTCAGTAATTTCTTTTGTATATAAAACAGTAATTGGGATTTCCTTGCAAGTTTTTAATTTTTGCTGTTTAGAGATCTACTGATTCACCCTTAAAGATTGTTGACAGTTTTTGGATTTCTTCATCAATCGTTGTTTCAGAGTTTAGGGTGTTACGCGCTTGACCTTTTAGTTTAGATTTTATAATTTCGATGGCTATGGCTTCGTGTGTTTCTTTTATAGCGAAGCGCTCCAAGAAAGCCTGGTAGATTGTTGATGTCACCACCAAAGTATGGTAAAAGCCTGGTTCTGAACTCCGTAAAGTTATACTACTGTTAAAGTCAGAAACTTGTTTGAATGTTATTTTATGTCGTTTTAATCTTAATGTTCCTTTTTCTTTGCAATCATTGTAAAACGCTAAAGCTGCTATTTGATGGGATTTAGAAAGGCTGTTGTAATGGGTTTTAAAAAGAAAGCCTGATTTTTGTTAGAGGGCTTTTATAATATTAGAGAGTTTTTCTTTGGTGCCGTCTGATGTATTCCTATCCTGGGAGAGGCACTTGATTGATTTGTAGAGTTCCTCTTTAATATCGCGAGCTTCATTTATCATATGTTCCCAATATGTCATAATAGAAAACTCTACACTTTGTCAAGATCATTAGTTCGACTCATTATGTTCTCTCTATGCTACGCCTATGAATGGAATACATTGTCAATATGAATTGATAAAGGAGTATTATTACAATTATGAAAATGAAAATCTTAATTGTTACTAGATTATTTTGAGAATCCCATGGTGCAACATGTATCTCATTGAGTACATTTGCCTTTGGGTCTACCATTTTGCTTTCCTCAGACCCCATAACAATTGCGAAATAATAGATATATATTTTGATGTATATATTGGATTTAAAATTATTATTATTAGACTTCAGTAGTTCAGGGTATTTATATTTCTTGTTGTGGCTCATGCTTTTGAGTTGGGTAATTTGAATCATATATTTTGCTTGTTATGATAGCGTATGTGTACTTCATCAAATGATTATAATATATAATAGTTTTTTTTTTTATCCCCTTGCAGAGGGTATTATAAAATTGGACGTTTCCGACCCCATAAAGTATAGGTATTCTTGATCAGCATGAGAAGCTGAGTCGATATAGCCATGTCCGTCTGTCCGTCCGTCTGTCCGTCTGTGCAAATCAACTTCACGCTGGCACCTTAAGAGCTATAGGAATGAAATTTGATACTTGAGCTACTTTTAGCCCGGAGATGATAAAGTATGAAAATTGTCAGGATCGGACTACTATATATATAAACATTTTTGCAAAAATTGGAGTATCCCCATGAAATTTACCAATATGATAGAATTTGATATAAAATATCAGATCCCAAAATCTGATCGGATAAATAGAACACAAGTTACAGTCAATATAAATCGGCTCAAATCTGCCTGCTGCCTCATCATCAAATCAAACAGAGCACATGCCTACACACACACACAGACGCAGCGCTACACGAACTGTATGTTTATGCGTGTTCTGCTTTGCTTAGGTAATGACGGAAGAAGAAGAAAAAATTGTAGTAAAAAGAGTAATAATTTGAATTTTTGTTCGTGTATTGATGAATTGAGGGAAGGAAATTTTTAAAATGTAAAAATATTAATGACTAGGACTGCTAGGGTATAAAAACTTTGGCATTGCCGAAGTTAGCTTCTTTGATATTTTTTTGAAATTTTTGGTTACGTTGTATTTTTTAAATATATAGAAATTAGCATTTTTATTTATTGAATACATATATTTTATTTAATTTTTTTGTTTATTCTATATATAAATATTAAAAAAAGTTGTATTCATATATTGTTGCTTGTTCTTACTATTCATGGCAGTGGCGCAAATTCCCCGCGCAGAGGGGCCGTGTGCAGACATAACTGGCCGTCCTGTAATGAATATGTTAATGGCCTACATTGTGCGTGTGTGTACTTATGGATAAATTGAATATGCCTCCATGGTGTACAGCACCATACAGTGAAGGCTTAATCATAAGAACACTATACCGTTGCTATATGTATATTACAAAAAAATACAGCCCAATACGTTACTTTAGGGAAAGTCTGTTTTTTTGCACTCAATTCTGGTCATTGAACTTTCACAACCATCACGTGCGGAGCAGGATGCAGTAGTTTTAATTTAAGTCCGTCGTTCCAGGTTCGGTCGAAGGCCTGCTTTGACGTCCGGTGAAGATAAGCTATCTTTTCAGGAGCAAAGCAACATGTTCACGATGTGGTGGCGTTGTTTTGGAGCGCCGTGATGTCTTTGGATGCCAAATTAACGTTTTTTTTGGACTCATAATGTCTGCGTATCTAAATTATTTTCGCTGGTAGTCGCTTAATGGTGAGCGCCCCAATGCCACCACATCCAGAGATTTTGGTCGTCTTTTTACGCAGAGTGGGCAAAGTGGCATCCGCGTTTTTGACGCCTCATGTGCTGAATGGGATGAACGTATTTGCCATATGCCTCGCCAACCTTTCAGCTGCCTCTTTGCTGTGTCTATTAAATGATGGTGAATCCTCGGGTACATTCTCCTCACTGTCGGCCTTTGCTGTATTTGGTGGTTTGCCAGAGCTTTTGATGTTCTGCAGTGGCATCGTTTTGGAGTTCGAAGTCCACCGCTTTCAGCTTTTTGGTAGCCAGATTAAAGCTATTTTGTGCAACGGATTTCGGCTACACTGCTATACACGTCTTACAAGGGGAACCTCAGGTATGCGAATCACCGATTTGAATGAATTTTAGATATGCCATTGAATTTCCCGTCATTTGAAGCTGTTTGAAATATTTCGGCGCACTATTCTATATTTTCCTTATAAATTGCGTTTAAAGCTATAGATTTGGTGACTTATAGGTAAAACGCCGAGTCGACTTCAAGCGGTTCGGTGGTGTAAGGGGCAGAGGTCCTGCCTAAAATTGACGAAGCCGTGGTTCAAACCCTGCCCAAAACTGGATAGTTTTGTATTTTTATTTTTTTTGCCTTAAAATGTATTTTTTTAAATAGCGAAATAGGTCATTTGATGATTTTTGATTGAATTAATTTCTTATGCCTTTACAAAAATATATATGTAATAAATACGTATATATACGCAATATAACTTCTGTCTTCACATTTTTTGTTGTGATATACATCATCAAAATACGAAATATAACATTTTTGAAAACCATGAACATGCCAAAATGATGCTTTAGTCCAAAAATATACCAACTTTAAATCAATTTAGAAGAAACAAACCATTCATTCATTCCCTTCAATATCAGGGATGACAAGTGGCCTTCTCTGGATGAAATTTCTAGATTTTCTTCCATAAGCGTTGAGGAGTTTTGCATTCGCTTTATTATATTTTTAACCTGCCCGAAAAATACAGTCGATAATGTCGTGCTTATAGCAAGTATTACCTCAAGCATACAAGCTTCAACATATGTATATAAAAAATGTTTCCAATTACAAATCATAAAAAAAAGTACTTTGCCATTTAAAGAAATAGTTATTGAAAAGGCAAAAAATAAAAATGAAAATCCAAAACTAACTAGTTTTGGGCGGGGTTTTGTCAACTCTAGGCTGGACCTCTATGGTGCAACATGTATCTCATTGAGTACATTTGCCTTTGGGTCTACCATTTTGCTTTCCTCAGACCCCATAACAATTGCGAAATAATAGATATATATTTTGATGTATATATTGGATTTAAAATTATTATTATTAGACTTCAGTAGTTCAGGGTATTTATATTTCTTGTTGTGGCTCATGCTTTTGAGTTGGGTAATTTGAATCATATATTTTGCTTGTTATGATAGCGTATGTGTACTTCATCAAATGATTATAATATATAATAGTTTTTTTTTTATCCCCTTGCAGAGGGTATTATAAAATTGGTCAGATGTTTGTAACACACAGAAGGAGACGTTTCCGACCAAAACTAACTAGTTTTGGGCGGGGTTTTGTCAACTCTAGGCTGGACCTCTACCCCTTACACCGCCGAGCTGCTTGAAGTCCATTCTGCGTTTTACCTATAAGTCATCGAAGGTAAAGCTTTAAACGCGACTTATAAGGAAAATATAGAATAGTGCGCCGAAATATTTCACACAGAGTATTCTACAACATATCTAAAATTCATCCAAATTGGTGATTCGCATACTTAAAGTTCCCCTTGTTAGACGTTTTCGTCACTGTGTTTGTTCCCCACAAATCGCAACACCATTGGTAATAGGAACATATTTTTCTTATTTTATACCTTTTACCCAAATAAAGAGAGGAATGTCCTTAGGGTTCCCACAAATCGGGACACCATTAATAGCAACATATTCTTCCCATTCTTTTTCAGAGCTCTTACACAAATTAATAGAGGAATGTCGTTATCTTCGGTTAAAAAATATAGTCTCTATAAACGGAGACGTACTAACTGGAGGACCTTTCATATAAGTTTGAATGGGGACAAACCAAGTCATCGAATTTTCGTCGCTATAACGGGACGGACGCTATAAGCGCAGTCCGGATAACTGGATACTATTGTATTGAATATTATAAAAAATAATTTGTTTTTCTCGATTTATACGGTTTTGCGTCTTATTACACCATTTAAATGAGATTTTACTCTGTTTTATTATTGTTGTTGTTTTAATTTTTGTCTATTTCGCAGTTATAATTTCTTTCAGCTATACTAACTACCTATAGGTCCCTAAAAGTACTATCGCAGTATTATTGCAGATATGATTTTTTCTGCGCTATATTATATTTTTACCATACACCCATAGGGTGAAATGATATATTAAAGTCGCCTAAATGTATGTAACAGGCAGAAGAAAGTTTTTCCGACCCCATAAATTATATATATTCTTGATCAGTATCAACAGCCGAGCCGATCTAGCCATGTCCGTCTGTCCGCCCGTCCGACTATAAGAGATAGAGGCACTAAATTTGGTATGTAGGCTCATGTAGTATGTACAGTGATCATGTTTATTTCAAATTTTTGCCACGCCCTTTCCGCCCACGGAATTTAAAAAAGCGTTTATCTCAACAACTATTATAGCTACAGACACCATATTTGATGTATAATATATTAGTATATTTGCTTAGTAAATGCCCACATTTTGCATGTATAAAGATTTTGCCACGCCCATTTCCCCAACGAAATTATAAAAACTCGATTATCTCCCGTAATTTTCTACCTTGTGGAATCAAATTTGGCACACTTAAATTTGATACTAATATTAATACCAAAATCGGACTAAAAATAGCCGAGTTATGCATATAAACGTTTTTCCATAAGGCCAGAATTGGTCGTTGGTTTGTGGGAACGCTAGGGTGCTTGTATGCTTAAGCGAGCGAGATACTAAGATATGCTTGTAATAAAAGGCATGTGAAAATGCATTTGTTTAATAAATTTTAAAAATTTGCTTTACTGGTGTATGGTATACCTAAGTCTGCGAGACTTACTTTATTATACTCATATTTGAGGTCTTTTTCGTGCACATGGTAATCTTTATTTAACTTCTTTGCCGTAAGCTTCAATGTTATCGACTGTGTCTAACTCACTGGATGTCATGAAACAATAGGTGGTGATGTTTAATGACCGGGTTTCAGTTTAATTAAAATATTGAATATTGATTGAAGCTTTCCACCTTGCCGTCTGACTGTGGATGCAGCTACGTGGTACGTGTCTTTAACAGTCATCAGCCGCATGCAGGCTTGGAAGATCCCTGCCTCGAAGTTGCGTCCTTAATCAGTGTCAGGGGAATGGAACGCCGAATCGACAGAAGACTTCTTGTACCAGTGCTCGAGCTACAGTTTCGGCTGTCTGGTCCGGTATGGCTACTTATTTTGGACACTTGTGGAAATAATCCATAACGACGGCGACGTAGCGGTTCCCATGGGCCGTAGTTGATAGACGGCCTAGAATAACGATCGCTGGGAAGAGACTCCCATTTTGTTTGGTTGCAAGCGACCGACGGTTCTTCGAGGTGGTCCTTTGCGTGCGTTGCAGATAGTACAGCGTGCGCATCAGCGGGTTATATCGGTACTTTGGCCGATCCAGTAAAATCGTTTCTTCGCTTTGGCTAAGGGGTTCATAGCACTGAAGTGACCTCCAGCCGGAGAGACTTGCACGCCTCGAATGACAGCATCTACCAGTGAGTGGGGCATAGTAGTGGCTACCGATATGTTTCCGAGTTTTTTATGGTAATCACTTCTATTTCATCAAAAGCTAATCGGTCGTAGAGATGCCACAAGGCTTAAATTACCGGGCTCTCGCCCCACAATGTTGTTTTAGGCGGTCGTTCAAGATGTTCGATTATCCAATTCAATCGATGCTGAATCCGCATGTCAACCTGTTGCAGACGTTGTATCGAACGTGCCATCTGCACTTCTGGTTCTTTGAAGTGGTACAGCCACTGTAAAGATGCATGGTCAGTCCATACAAGAAACGGACGGCCATACAAATAATGATAAAAGTGTTTAGTGGCACTGGTTGGAAACATTTACTATAATATTCGATTACTCGATCTTGTCCATCTTGTAGTTGATGGAGCGCCGCTCCCGCCCCAGAATTCGATGCGTCCATGTCTAGAAGGAAACGGCAAAACGGAGGCTGTCGTTAAACACTGCTTCAAGGTGTCAAAGGAGTGATTGCAGTGAGTATCCCATTCAAAGCGTCGGAGTTTCTCGGTCAGCTGGTGGAGTGGTCGAGCTATAGTAGCGAAGTTGGGGATAAATTGTTGTACCAGAATCTGTTCCTACATATGTCCCGGCATTCCGCTAAAAGCGCATTGGGGCAAGCAGAGATTCCCTGGGTCCTTGTATCCGATGATAGTTAATAGTTAATAGCTCAACCGGTCGCTCAAATTTGCCCCAAGTTTCAGTTCCATCGAACAACAGCAATAAACCCGAGTTGAAATGTGGGACTGGGCGTGATCGTGTCCACGCCGATCCGTAGGTTGTGGAAGCGACCCGTGGCAATTCGTCCTGCCTTGGTTGGGGTAACCCGCCCTACGTGGTGTGCTCCGACGGCGAAACGGTCACTGGCACCGCGCCATTCTGTTGTTCCGAGCCTGCGTCGATTTCTTAGGCATTTTACACGTGGTGAGGTTCTACGCAGTAACCGAACTTTGTGGGACAAAATAACGCCACCCGTGGACGAGCGGTTGGTTGACGGTTTGGCGTTCGATTTTCAGGCCGCAGATAAATCGGCAGAATCGCAAGAAAACAGTTATTTTATTTCGTTTATTCAATTCCTTTTTTTTTGTCTTGGCGGCAGCGAGAACTTTCAAAGTCCTGCTTCTCCCTCTCTTTCGCCTCTTCTCCTTCTTGTGTTTGTTAAATTGGTTGCGCTAACTGACATAAAAAAGGAGTATGTGAAATTTATGGCAGAATATGAACAGCTTTTAAGGTAATGGTAGAGCAACCATTACTTGATACCGCATCACTGTGTACTAAAGCCAGAAAGTACCATCACCAAGCTAAGGGTGGTATTTGATGTATCATGCAAAACGTCATATTGAAAATCACTGAACGAAATTTTATATCCTGGACCAGTTGTACAGAGTCAACTCATCTCAATTCTACTACAGTTCAGGACACACATTTCATTTTACCGGCTACAGCTTTGTCACAAGCAAAACAGAAAACCAACGACTTAGTTAGAGGTCGAAGAGTTGGATCAAGCACGAAGAATAATCATCAAGCAAATTCAAGAAACAGAATTTGCATATGAATTACGGCACTTAAAGAAACGTTGGATCGCTAAAGCACGTGACCTCGAGCCGGTTAAACTTTAAGGCTGGATTTAAATTTCAAAAAGGTCGTAATTTAACCAGATAGCACCAATGGAAGGCACGCCGTTACTTTGGAATTTTTATTTAAAAAAAACCTTTTTCGTCGTAATACTAGTTTGGTAAGGCGAAGCTCTTATACTAATTTTTCATAGCGCCTAAGGGTATGCACAAAAAGGTGGTCTTCGGTGTTGTAGACTTTACCAACTTTTTTCGCTTCATTTAGTTGCTGCAATTCCCAACTAATTCTAGCATTGAAAACATGGTATGGCTATTGCAATTCCGGAGTTCTTTAGCAAAGTCTGCTGATGATAGACCTTGGTAGTTCTTAAAATAGCTATACAGACAACCTGCTCACTTTTTTATGTTGCCTTTGAAATAATCTTCTTTTGGAAGATTGACCTCAAATAGGTCGTAATCTAACTAGATATAAACTAAATTAGCTCCCAACTTTTTAACTTCTCTTTATCTCTGGGTCTCTTGATTTTTGGCACAATGTAAACTAATTCTCTTTTTCCGTGTCAAACGAAGCTTAAAAAAGTGGACACAGAAAAACCGATCATTTACAAGTAATGCGGATTGTATTTTAGTTATATCATTAATGGAACAAAGTTCCTTATCAGGCGTTATGAACAGGGGGCTAGACGGATCAAACCGTAAAAAGTTAACCGCAAAGAAAGCACTAAAAAAATTTAGTTGTATATGTCCACATGCTTGTGTGCATATGTTGCTTTACCCTGCGCAAAAAAAATTGACAAAATTTTGCTTCAAATTAATAAAACGAGTACAGCCGATAATCTGATGCAAGAGAAAGATAGAAAAAACAAAGCAGCGATCAATTTTTTCATGTATGTTCTATCAACAAAGCGATAAAGATGTCCTTGCTTCGAAATACTAAACTAAATACGCCCTCATGCTCTTGATTTCTTTGTGTGACGACTTCGGCAGCCCTTCGGCTTACACGAATAAGAGTTGCCGAATGTGGTTCGTGATATGAGTCAACTTCATGACGAATGTGGTTCGAGATATGAGTCAACTTCATTTTTTATATCCCTTCCCCTCTAATCGACAAACGATTTTCGTCTTCTCGTCTCGTCGCCGCAACGTCTGCCGAATTTCGTTTTGGATTTTACCGTTAGGTGTGTGGCACGCGTTCTTATTTCGTTTGGTTTTTTTGCCTATGCATATTGCTTTTGTCTGTATAGTGTTAATGTGTGTAAATACAAGTGCGTAATTGCATATGTGTGATAATTTTTGTTTCGTTTTACCCGCCGCGACGCGTCGCTTTTTCTGTTTTTATTGTGCTGAGTGGACGTCATTTTTAAGTAAAGAAATTAAAAATAAGTTAATTTTGTTAATTTTTAGCAATAAAATAAATATATAATATATATAATATATATAACACTGTCAAATATTGAAAATAGACAGTTGGAAATTTTGACAATTTTAAAAAAGCTGACCAATGATGACATGCCTTCAGCACCAAATCTTTTTCCCATCCTAAGTATAGAAGACTTGTCAAAGGTCGAAAACTTAATCAAGGACGATAAAGAAACTTTTGTTTTAAAAAAATATTATTGAACTTAACATTTTTTTCTTTAAGGCAGGTGCGAATTCTACAAAAAATTGCGAAAGACAATATTGTCAAACATTTTAACTGTGTTGTAGGAAGCAAAAAAATTCCAAATTTAAATTATGACGGCCTAAAGGGAAAAAGAGGTTCAAGCAATTGAAATATTTGAACAATGCACTATGTATGTATGTAAAAAACATCTTTATGTTAATTTTAAAAAATTAATAATCTTCAATTAACTGATACGTCACCATAATTAGGAACTGGTTTTAGTTCAAAAAGGTCGGCTGGCAAAGCTAAAATGGCATATGTTGCCAAAGCAAATCCAAAAAAAAAAAAATTAATATTACCGAACATATAAAAATATAGAAAAATATAAATAAATAATAAATGTAGGCAAATAAATAAAACATAGAATTTTAATAGATTTTAAGAATATAAATCAATAAAGAGAGATGCCATAATAAATAATAATTATTATAAATTTAAACAACAAATATTACATTACTGAAGCGTTATTATATTTCAATATGTAATTAATTATTTCTGCAATTACGTTACAAAGAAGTAAGCCATACTATATAGTGGGAAAATGGGTTGCGATTTTGAAATTGTATATTTCTGAAACTTCGTCACGTCGTTACTTTCTGCATTATAAAATTCAATATTTTGATACAGCATCAATTTAAAGAAAATTGATTCATAAATGTAACATAAAGTTTCGGCTATGCCAAAGTTTATATACGCTTGCAGTTCTTGGCAATTTTATTTTTACACTTTAAAATTTCTTTCTCTGTTACTCATGTATACACAACAAAACATTCAAATTATTACTCTTTTTACTACAATTTTTATTTCTTCTTCCATCACTCCCTAAGCAAAGCACGGCACGCATACACATACAGTTCGTGTAGCGCTGCGTCTGTGCATGTATGCATGTGCTCTGTTGATTTGATGATTACGTAGTAGGCAGCAAGCAGCGCTGCCGGCAGCTGCTGAACCGATTTGTATTGACTGTAACTTGTGTTCTACATTTCCCATCAGATTCAAATTTTGGGTTCTGAAATTTTAAATCCATTTCTATCATGTTGGTAAATTTCATGGGGATACTCCAATTTTTGCAAAAATGTTTGTTCTAGAGCTATATGACATATCAGTCCAATCCCGGTGATTTCATTCTTTATCTTACCCGGGTAATAAAAAGCCCACCAAACATCGCATCCCGATAGCTCTTAAGGGGTTACGCCACCCCTGAGGTCCAAACCAGGTGAAACAAAGAATTTTTGCTGTGCGGCCAGTATAGTATATAATGTAGGAAAAAACTTTTATTATACACAGATTGAGGATACTTTCAAGAATATTTTGAGAAAAAAAAAAATTTAATAACAAAATGGCGGAGATATGGGCCGTCAAGTGCCACCATGATTTCAAAATCCTTGCAGGTGGGGTGTTAAATTTCTCGGCATCACCTGAAAAATAAAAAATAAAATAAATAAATATCGGTTTAGTAGATTCGGAGATATTTGACACCCCGGTTCAAACAAGGTCGTTTCGAGATAAACGTAGAAAGAAAAAATTTATGTAAAATGTAAACAACGATGTATACGCTTCTGTGTCTCAGAGCCAACTAAATTCATCGACTCGGCCGCGCTCACTTCTAAACGCTGTAACCTCGGAACTAATTCGAATACCGATATGATGTAACGCGTAAAAGATTCTTGAAACTATAGAGGATTTTTAGAGCCAAAAAAAAATCGTTTTTTTTTTTTTGTCCATGGGTGGAGATGGCTGCCCTTAAGATGGCTGAGCAAAACGCATACGCACCGACGGACGGACGGACAGGGCTATATCGACTCAGCTTCTCATGCTGATAAGAATATACATACTTTATGGGGTCGGAAACGTCTCCTTCTTTGCGTTACAAACATCTGACCAATTTTACCAACTTACTCTGCAAGAGTATAAAAAAAAAATAAAATAGCGGTTACTGTTTTTAGTAAATTTGGTAATAAATCTTTTGCCAATTTAATTATTTGAGTGCGTCGCGTCGGAACGCAATTAAAGCCAAACAAACAAATACCCCACGTCTGCTGCGAAATTACACATAATCGTAACACCTTTTCGTGTTTTGTGGCAAATAAGAAAGTTGACGATAAGTCCCCAAAATGTTCATATTGCAATTCGTTAGAACAAAAGCTGGTGATTTCGTGCTGGCCAGACCAAAAAGCAAGCAAACTCGAAAGCGACAGAGAGGGACGGAGATCGTGACGCGTGCCAAAGCGTAAGACGCATCGTATGTTTTCACCTTTAGGAGCAAGGGTGAGTTGGAGCATAGGCATAGAATTAAAGAAAATGACATAGTGAGTGACTATTCAAGGGTACAGAAGCTAAAAGCCAAGAAGAAACCAATCTAAGCAACGAGGATACTTATTAGACAGGATCGATCCAGTGAGCCTATTTTCAGGTCCTTTTAGCTTTGGCACATTGCCATAGACAAAAGAACCTTTGTATAGGATTAAGGTCATTATGAATAAAAATAATTAAAATAGATGAGCTCCACGTTTTTCCTCAATATATTCTGCCGACCGTCAACCATGAACACCCGTCATCGCGCTAGTCATCCCTTACCCCCTTGTACCGTAACACTCTGGAGTGGAGCCAAAGGATCAGTGGTTTTCGGCGGGATGAGTTATTCTCCTACAGTCGAAATCAGTCGCCGATCTTTAACCTCAGTCGCTCCAGGTAAAGAGGCAACAAATCTTGGCCAGCATTGCCTCGCAAAAGTGACCTTTTTCTCTGCCTAGCCTCTGCCGGTAAAGAGCTGCGGGAGCTAAAAGAGCCACTACGTGGCCATCCTTAGTCTAAACAATGGGAAACAAAAGCATAAAAATCTTTTTTCTCTGCCAAGCCTCTGCCGCTGATGCTCTGGCTCCCAAAAACAATTGCCGTTACCACCCTTGGTTTACACTATAACTAACACAAAGAAAGTGTACTGAAAAAGAAAACAACCAAAAATAGTCGACAAGCCGAGGGCAACGCATCGTTGCCTTTTACTTCCTACTTTAAGTCTCTATTTTTTATTACATCTATGTAATTTTCTAGATAATTTTGAGTTTTTGTGTCATCTACCTGTATTACTGTCTTTAGTTTTTTCTTTAGTGTTAACTTGTTCGATGCGGTTGCCACTTCTATGTGCCCGTCGAAAAATATAATTTATTTTAGGCTAAGTCAATCAAATTATCTGAATTGGTTAAAACCTGGGTTCTTGCTGCTATTAAATCGTACACGTGCCTCTAGGCCGCCTCGGTGGAGTCATTTGAAGTCCCTATCATAACAATAGAGCAGTTTGGGGCAAGGGCGCAGCCGAAAAGCCAAAATTCATATGTATAATATTCGATAACTTTTGGCGCTATTACTTTAACTTATTATTACTGGCAGAATGAGTCGCTAAGTAAATTTTCATACGCAGGTCAAGGCCTAAATTATTTATTATGCAATACTAATCTTCACATAATCCCAGTACTAAACAGTATTTTTTCAGGTAAAAATTTTGAACGAGAACGTTAAACTGGCATCTGCCATTCTGGAACGATGTCCATCCTGTATGGCAAACCTTGTTCGCCATATTTGCGAGTTCACTTGCTCTGGAGATCAATCGCAATTTGGCCATGTTGTCGCTACAGGGCAAAACAGCAAAGGTCAGTGCATCATTTTTTAAATTTATTTGGATATTATTTGTATACACAGTGGCGAGCACGAGTCAACACATGTTTGTTAAATTGAACATTATGTAAAAACGGCTTGAGGTCAAATTGTTGAGTGAATAAAAAACAGTTTGTTCTTATTTTTCTTCTCCGATATATTTCGACCACTCATCGGTGGTCGTCTTCAGGGCAACTATAAAAACATTTAATTGTGATTAACTTAACATTAATTTAACAAACAAGAAACACCTACTTCTTGATTACACGTCCGCACACTGTGACGTGGAGCTACACACTGACTTGTCCCTAATAAATGCCTGTATAAATGCGCGCAGTTGTCTGTATCTACCTTATAATTAAGTCTTATATTTGTCGGGGTATTTATTATGTGCAGCATCTCCAGTGTAACGTTTGTTGTAATGTTGTTCTTGGTCTATTATATTTACTTCGTCAAAATTTGGGGAATGTTCACTGGCGGCACAGTGGGCCATAAGTGCCGTTTTTTGCACATTGGAGTGATGACGAAGTTTGTAGTCAGATCTATGTTGTGATAGTCTAGTTTTTAGCCTCGATTTGGTTGTCCCTATATACATCTTATCACAGTATTCCTCATTGGTCCCCTTGCACGGTATTTTATATACTACGTTACTCTTGTCCATTGTATCCGAGTCGACTTCAAGCGGTTCGGTGGTGTAAGGGGCAGAGGTCCTGCCTAAAATTGACGAATCCGTGGTTCAAACCCTGCCCAAAACTGGATAGTTTTGTTATTTTTTTTTTTTGCCTTAAAATGTATTTTTTTAAATAGCGAAATAGGTCATTTGATGATTTTTGATTGAATTAATTTCTTATGCCTTTACAAAAATATATATGTAATAAATACGTATATATACGCAATATAACTTCTGTCTTCACATTTTTTGTTGTGATATACATCATCAAAATACGAAATATAACATTTTTTGAAAACCATGAACATGCCAAAATGATGCTTTAGTCCAAAAATATACCAACTTTAAATCAATTTAGAAGAAACAAACCATTCATTCATTCCCTTCAATATCAGGGATGACAAGTGGCCTTCTCTGGATGAAATTTCTAGATTTTCTTCCATAAGCGTTGAGGAGTTTTGCATTCGCTTTATTATATTTTTAACCTGCCCGAAAAATACAGTCGATAATGTCGTGCTTATAGCAAGTATTACCTCAAGCATACAAGCTTCAACATATGTATATAAAAAATGTTTCCAATTACAAATCATAAAAAAAAGTACTTTGCCATTTAAAAAAATAGTTATTGAAAAGGCAAAAAATAAAAATGAAAATCCAAAACTAACTAGTTTTGTCAACTCTAGGCTGGACCTCTACCCCTTACACCGCCGAGCTGCTTGAAGTCCATTCTGCGTTTTACCTATAAGTCATCGAAGGTATAGCCTTAAACGCGATTTATAAGGAAAATATAGAATAGTGCGCCTAAATATTTCACACAGAGTATTCTACAACATATCTAAAATTCATCCAAATTGGTGATTCGCATACTTGAAGTTCCCCTTGTTAGACGTTTTCGTCACTGTGTTTGTTCCCCACAAATCGCAACACCATTGGTAATAGGAACATATTTTTCTTATTTTATACCTTTTACCCAAATAAAGAGAGGAATGTCCTTAGGGTTCCCACAAATCGGGACACCATTAATAGCAACATATTCTTCCCATTCTTTTTCAGAGCTCTTACACAAATTAATAGAGGAATGTCGTTATCTTTTAATATCATCATTTTAAAATTATTTTACTGAATTTTCTTCCGGAACGTTGGAATATTCGGTTAAAAAATATAGTCTCTATAAACGGAGACGTACTAACTGGAGGACCTTTCATATAAGTTTGAATGGGGACAAACCAAGTCATCGAATTTTCGTCGCTATAACGGGACGGACGCTATAAGCGCAGTCCGGATAACTGGATACTATTGTATTGAATATTATAAAAAATAATTTGTTTTTCTCGATTTATACGGTTTTGCGTCTTATTACACCATTTAAATGAGAGTTTACTCTGTTTTATTATTGTTGTTGTTTTAATTTTTGTCTATTTCGCAGTTATAATTTCTTTCAGCTATACTAACTACCTATAGGTCCCTAAAAGTACTATCGCAGTATTATCGCAGATAGGAATTTTTCTGCGCTGTATTATATTTTTACCATACACCCATAGGGTGAAATGATATATTAAAGTCGCCAAAATGTATGTAACAGGCAGAAGGAAGCTTCTCCGACCCCATAAAGTATATATATTCTTGATCAGTATCAACAGCCGAGTCGATCTAGCCATGTCCGTCTGTCGGTCCGTCCGTCCGTATGAACGCGTAGATCCCGGAGACTATTAGAGATAGAGCCACCAAATTTGGTATGTAGGCTCATGTAGTATGTAGAGTGATCAAGTTTATTTCAAATTTTTACCACGCCCCTTTCCGCCCCCCGTAATTTAAAAAAATCGTTTAAAAACAACAAACATTTAAAAAACTATTCGAGCTAGAGACAACATATTTGGTATGTATATTTGCTTAGTAAATGCGCACATTTTGTAAGTATAAAAATTTGGCCACGCCCCTTTCCGCGCCAGCAAATTAAACAAAACCAATTTTTTGAAACACTACTAACTAGAGACACAGAATTTAGTATGTATATTTGCTTAGTAAACACGCAAATTTTGTTGGAATATAATCGTCTTTACTGCTTTACGTCGTTTCGTCTTTCGTCTTTTTTACAACCGCTCTCGCTCGTCTCTTCGGTTCGACTGCCCGTCTTCAGCTCAATTCGCCCCGCTCGCCAGAGTTGCCAGACCCAATCCCACATATTTTATATATTACATTGTATATTAGCTCAGTGAAAGTTTTATTATTGATTGTGTCTATATGTCTATATTTCTACTTTTGATTTTATTGTTACTCTCGAAGATAGGTGCTTTTTAATGGTCTGAGGGTGTATATAAACTGTCTTATTTATGGATTTCTACGCTTTTTGAAACTTTTCTTATAATATTTTTATGTTATGATTAATTTGAATTTTTTATGATATTTGTTAATTTCAATTTTGTCTTTATGCCATTCTTTTTTTTTACCTTTTCTTATTGCTTAATATTACGAAATAATATCGTAAAACTTTAAATTGTAAGTAAAACATATGCTATTCGTTAGGGTATGTTGGGGTATATACGGCTGGATAAAATTTGTATTATTATTTTTTTTTTTTTTTTGTATATTTTCATCTTAGGGTATATTAGGCTATATGTATGTAATATAGATGAATTTATGTGTTTTGAGTTTTTTTTACTTTTTTCGAGGGTATATTTTGGTTATGACATTTGTTTTTTTTTATTTTTTTTTTTTATTTATTTTCTTTACATTTAATTATATTTTTATGGTATCGGCGCAAAAATCTCTTGCCACAAAGGTGCATATAGGTTAGCACTCTTCTTTATTTGTTTGATTTCAATGTTTTATTGCTGCATCTTCTGCTGTCGGTTCTGTTGCTGTTTCGCCTGCTTCTGTTTCTGATGCAGAAATTTTACTTCAGATTTGGCAAGCTTCTTCCCATAGTGGTGGCGAATTGCAGTTTCCTTGTGCCAGTAGGGCCGCATGTTGTTTCCTACAGCGGACCAGGTGGCCGCTTCGGCGCTTTGGGCTTTAAACCAGGGGGAAGACCGTTAACGCTTCCTCCTCCCTGCGTCGCCTTGCGAGCTTCGCTCTCGCTGCAGGTTGCCGGGCCCGTTATTCTTTAATTGTTAGAGGCCATGGTCCATCAAGTGGACAGTCCTCTAGTGCCTTTTGGAGTGCCTTCTTGCCGTCCTTCGTCATAAGTTTGTATTCATTGCCTTTTGCATGGCAAGGATTTTATTTTTAGCTGGGCTTCAGGTCAATAAATCTTTCTAATTTATTTGTAAGATTTAAAATCATAGACAGCACAAAAGGTGAGCAGGTTGTCTGTATAGCTATTTCAAGAACCACCAAGTTTTATCATCAGCAGACTTTGATAAAGAATCCACCTTATTGACCTGAAGCCAAGCTAAAACCCAGTTTTGATTAACTTCAATAAGGTCAAAATCTAGACAAATTATTAAATTTATATATTTTTATTTATTTATTTATTTGAGAGCTAACTTAATAATATAAAATTAAAAGCTAGCTTATTACGTGGCTATGGCAGCAAAGGACTTCAGCTCTAGATTTGTGTGTGTTTATGTATAAGTTCTCTTAATAGTACTAAATGTTGTATGTAGTGATATAAATTTGTTGTTTTTAAGTATTTTAGAATGTTTGATATGTTTGAGGGTGTGGGTTGTGCTAAGCAATGGAGAGGGTTGGTGTTTTTAAATATTGCTTGTTTTTGAGGATTTAGAGTATTGCATTTGCTTAGAATGTGTTCGATTGATATGGTGTCGTTGCAAAAAGGGCATGTGGGGGGAGATCTATCGATGTAGTGTATGTGGGTTATTTTGGACTGTCCGAGTCTAAGTCTGGTTTTTATTATTTGGTCTCTTCTCGAGAGGAATAATGAGTGTCTTTTAAAAATGTGGTAGTTATTTAGTTTATTTGTTTAGGATTATTTGCTTGGTACCAGGTTGATGTTTCGTTTATGTTGGATTGTAGTTTTGTGAGGTATATGTTTTTTAAATATTTTTGTATGTCTTGTACGTTAAAGTTATCCTTTGTTAATAGAGGCTGTTTCGCTGCATTTATAGCAGAGGTATCTGCTAGTTCATTTCCTGCTATTCCTACATGTCCGGGCACCCCGAGTAGTTTGAACTTGGGGAAGGTTTTTTGCATAATATTGCTAGCGTATGAGGGGCAATGTTCATTGTTATTTGTGTTGTTAATTGCGTTTATTGCAGATAATGAGTCGGTGCATATGCAAAATTTACCTCTTTTATTTTTTAGGGTTTTTAGAGCTTCTACACTAGTCGGCATAAATATTTTGACGAAGAAAAAGTTGCGCATTTTGCTGTTTAAGTTTTTAATTTCTTTATAGAAAATTATTATTTAATTTTCCATATTGTGTATGGTTAATACAAACTTAAAAATAGGAAAACAAAATTTTTTTGTTCTTCTTTTTCAGAACTCCTTTGGTTTGTTTATATGCTCCTTTGCAAATGCTAACCTTTTTAACTTGTTAACCTTTGGCACGTCCTTGGCTACAAATGTTCCGAACTCTCCTTCTTTCTAACGCCGTCTGACTGTCCTCTCGCTGATTGACTTATTGGCTGTCGAATTCAGCAAATCGGCTGCTTTTTGAGGCTTCAGCCTTACGTTTCTTTAAATTCCCGTAGTAGGACTCGGTCATCAGTCAGGGTATTTTTTTTTTTTAAGCAGAAAAAGAATGCAAAAGCTAAAAAACTTAAAATTTGGCATGCACATAGCTGTAAATAGATTATTTGTTTTGACATTCATTTTCGCACCGTTATTTAACGGTAATACGCATGGACAGCTTCAAGAGGCACAAAACGATTTCGTCAAAATATTTATGCCGACTAGTGTACTATTGCAATGAGTTCTGCGGAAAATACGGTGGAGTAGTGGGGAAGGAGATATGTTTTTTTTGTATGTCTTGTACGTTTAAGTTTTCCTTTGTTAATAGAGGCTGTTTCGCTTCATTTTTAGCAGAGGTATATATATTTTTATATATTTTATTTTTTTTCCTATTTTAATTTTTTGCCAAGAGAAGGGAGGATCCCCATATATAATGGCGAGGGCAAGGTTAGACTTCAAGTGATTTATTGGGGCCGCAAGCTCTGTATTTATAGGTAGTCGAATACAAGGAGCCTTTAGGCTAGTGTCCTTAACGGTACTTAAATCTAAACATTATGTTTTTGTTCTAATTACTACTAAAAGTATGCGGCCTAACGCTATCCCTTATATTGTTTTGTATTTCTCTTCTTTTTATACCCTTGCAAAAAGGGTATATTAATTTTGGTCAGAAGTGTGCAACGCATAGAAGGAAGCATCTTCGACCATATAAAGTATATATATTCTTGATCAGCACGACGAGACGAGTTCAAATAGCCGTGTCCGTCCGTCTGGATCAACGCAAACTCCTAGACCGTAAGAGCTGCAGAGCTGAAATTTTGCATGTAGGCTCGTATATACTGCAGGGGTTGAATATCTCGGATTCAGCCGGATCGGACCACTATATCATATAGTTCTCATACAAACGACAAAGTCACGAACAGTGACTTTTCTCAATAAATTCGTTATTTTTTGAGCTATTGTCGTGATTATTAATATTAGTGAGTTTATTACACCTATATACGACTGAGCCAAATTTGATCAAGATCGGGTGACTATATAGCTCCCATAGGAACGATCGGTCGAAAACACTGACTTTTTTCAATAACTTCGTTACTTTTAACGCGATTGCTTTTAAATTAAACATTTAATATATCTGTTAATGACTGTGCCGAATTTGATCAAGATCGGGTAACTATATCATATAGCTTCTATAGGAACGATCGGTGGATTACTGTGACTTTCATCAAAAAGTTCGTCATTTTCTATGCTAAAATTGAAGACCGTTCTTTCGAAAACATTACCCTTTTTAGATAAAACAGTTTACATAAAACAGTTACTAAAAAATTTGCAAGGGTATACAAACTTTGACGCGGTCGAAGTTAGCCCCTGCCCTCTGGTTTTATATTTGATTCTAATTTCTGCTTATATACCGTTTTTTAAGAATTTTATTGTGTTTGACATAAAGTGCCAATAAAAATTGTAAAACCGTTACTATTGTTAATATTAGCAATAGGTGCATTTATATCATCTGTGTGTATAATCAGCGAATCGGATTACGGATCAGCGAATCGGATTATATAAATTATTCCAAAGCGTCACAAAGTTAGTTTAGTTTATACCTCATAAATTTGTAGGGTATATTTACTAAAAGCTCAAATACAAATTTTCATCCCAATAGCTCATAATGGCGGATGTACAGACGGACATGGCTATATCGACTCAGCTTCTCATGCTGATCAAGAATATATATGGGTACTTAATGGAGTCGGAAACGTCGCCTTCTATGCGTTAGAAACATCTGAGAAATTTTATAATACCGACTGCAAGGGTATAAAAATGTCGTTTGAGTGACTTAGTAGAATCCCTTAAAAATTGGAACAAAGCCAATTGGGAAAAATCATACACGTCAATGTCAGAGATCACAAAACAAGCAGATAATAATGATTAATCAATCAATCCACAACATTTTAAAAATTAATTTTATACGTCTTTATCCAATTAAAATCGAAATCACACAAATAATATTTTCAGTAAGTGGACCTCTTAAGTAAAAAATGTAAAAAAAAAAAAATTCAACAAAAACAAAATTTCATATTAATAAACTATTCTTTAATATAAATTATAATATAGTCCAAAATATTCATCGAATTTTAAATAAATAAAAGTACAATATGGAGTGCCACCGGCCTTAACACATACCCATCGGCAGGCCGACAAAGCAAACCCCGTAATCCGAACCACACTTTTCAATCGTTTTCATAATCCGAATGATTTGCTTCCCGTATTTCACCAAAGGCCCAGACATTTCAATAGTGAGGCGGACGCCCCCAACAAGGACCAAACCGAGTCGACTTCAAAAAAGGGTAGCGGAAGTAAAGTTTATTAAAAATTATCGGAATGACAAATCTTTAAAATCCACTACAGAGCGCCCCGAACAAGCGATCCCGAATGGGCTCCAGTAACACCAAGCAGCACAAGCCCGAAATGATTCACCCCATCACCATCCCTGACAAAAAGGATCGTTTATTGGAATGCATCCCCATACCAAACAAAGGCGAACAACAGGCAACACAGCAGTTTCCAATACGCCCCGTTCGCGCCGAACTTCAAGCGCCACGGTCCAATAAGATTAAATACCATCAAAAAAGACCGGACCATCAAATACCCCAATTTTGCTTATTTTCGCCCAGTTTAAGCGAGCTGTCCATTTCTGGTAAGAAGAGGTTTTTGGCGGGTCCTCATTAAACCCATCTCCTAGCCGACGTTGAAAGTCCGAGCCGAAATTCTTCGCAAATGTCGCACTCAGATGCAATTCACGGCATTTTAAGCGATTCGAGGCCGTTCCATAATAGCGCGATTCTCCCGTTCATTTGCAATTTTTCGCCGATCCTTCGTCCTCCCCCAATTCCTCCGTCTCACGATATTTTTTCAAAAGCGTCGAACTGAACTTTCATTAAAGTTAGTTTTATTAGCTATTTCACGATTCGACACGTTTTGCTGAGCCAAAGCAATAATTTTGGCCTTTCAGTGAGGGTCATCTGTTTTCCTTTAACCATAATGTTTAATGTTCACCAAATTGAATCTCCCAAAATAAATTTTAGCAACCGACAAGTCGAAAATTTTGCAAAAAGTGAAGAAAACAATCGAGGGGATTCCCCAAAATAAAAGTTAAGCGACTAGAATACAATTTGGGAAACCCCGAGCTAGAGAAGGCAAAAGTTGCAATAACCTTAAAGTGCGGCTTTTTTTTTGTCGCTGGGTGTAAGTCTACAAATAAAGCTTGACATATTCTATTTATGCAAAAAATATTTAAAGTTCAAAATTCTCACACAATCCACAGAGTTTGACGATTGTTAACAAGGATGTCTAACGCCCTAATTTTTTTTACGGTTAATAGTTATGTGCGCGCAATAAATAAGTGTAATACACAAATAACAGTTATCACGTTATTATGTCCAAAAAATGCAGTTTTGCGCTTTCTCTTTTCCTTCTATAATTTCCTTGTAGTGTGCTTTAGCGATGATCAAAAAATTGTGAAAAAGTATCACACGTTATTCCAGTTACATTCATTCTTAGCAGCTAACGTTAAGTTTTGCGAACGAAATGAGTAAATGGGACAGAATACTTTGCTTTCATTTGTGGTTAGATAAGCACATAAAATTGGTACTTTGAATAATATAGTTAAATCTTTTAAAATTAACAAAAAAAAAAAATATCAAAGAAGCTAACTTCGGCTATGTCAAAGTTTATATACCCTTGCAGTCCTTGGCAATAATTTTTTTACATTTTGAAATTTCTTTCCCTTCAACTCAATTCATCAATACACAAACAAAACATTCAAATTATTTCTCTTTTTATAAAAATTTTTCTTCTTCTTGCATCATTCCCTAAGCGAAGTACAACACGCATACACATACAGTTCTTGTAGCGCTGCGTCTGTGTGTGTGTATGCATATGCTGCCGGCAGCAAACAGCGCTGCTTGCTGCTCAAACAGAGCACATTTGAACCGATTTGTATTGACTGTAACTTGTGTTCTATTTATCCGATCAGATTCAAATTCTGGGATATGTCAATTTATATTAAATACTATCATATTGGTAAATTTCATAGGGATACTCCAATTTTTGCAAAAATGTTTGTTCTAGAGCTATATGATATAGTGGTCCGATCCTTACGATTTTCATACTTTATCTCACCCGGGTAATAAAAAGCCCATAAAAAAATTTCATCCCAATAGCTCTTAAGATGGCTGAGTAAAACGCGTACGCACAGACAGACGGACATGGCTATATCGACTCAGCTTCTCATGCTGATCAAGAATATATATACTTTATGGTCGGAAACGTCTCCTTCTGTACATTTCAAACATCTGAACAATTTCATAATACCCTATGTAAGGGTATAAATAAAATCACAGTGAAAATAAAATATATAAACTGGAGCTACTGCCTAGGCATAAAGCTCATTGTTTACAGTTTGCCAAGAAATACAGAGTTTGTACTCTCAGTTTGAACTGAGTGGACAAATATTGTTTTTGGTAACTACAAACACTAAAGTTATCAAATTCGCGATTGCGCGCCCCAAAGTATGTCCATGTGTCCATAAATTTTTATATGATTATATGGGCAAAGTTCCTATATATTAAAAAAACTCTAAAGCCTTTCAAAACGCATAGAGCAAATGCACAAAACGATGTTGCGTTGTTAGAGACCGTTAATGTGCCACTTGGATAGGACACATATGTACATTTTCTAGCTGGATAATGCATCCAACGATTCAACAAAACTTACAGACGCTTATCTAAAAGTCTCTTAAATTCTTATCCTAGACTGGTCAACAAGCAGACTAGACCCAAATTCAAAAAAAAAATCTTTAAGGTGTCTTAATTCTACGGCTTTATGCCCACGGAAACCAATTTGAATTAAATTTAAATTGCTTATAAAAAACCATTGTTCAAGAATCGGACATATTGGACATTCCAATTCTCCAAAACTTTTTATACCATACACCCATAGGGTGAAATGTTATATTAAAGTCGCCAAAATGTATGTAACAGGCAGAAGGAAGCTTTTCCGACCCCATAAAGTATATATATTCTTGATCAGTATCAACAGCCGAGTCGATATAGACATGTCCGTCCGTCCGTCCGTCCGTCCGTCCGTCCGTCCGTCCGTCCGTCTGTTCGTATGAACACGTAGATCTCAGAGACTATAAGAGCTAGAGTCACCAAATTTGGTACGTAGACTCGTGTATTACTTACGGTGGTCAAGTTTATTTCAAATTTTTGCCACGCCCCCTCCGCCCACGAAATTTAAACAAATTTGATTTTCTTAAAGACTACAATAGCTAAAGACATCAAATTTAGTATGATTAATCCTTTAGTAAGCGCGCACAAATTTGTTGCAAAAAAAATTTGCCACGCCCCCCTCCGCCCACGAAATTCAAACAAATTTGATTTTCTTAAAGACTATAATAGCTAGAGACACCAAATTTTGTATGTGTATTTGTTTAATAAATGCGCATATATTGTATATGCAAAGATTCTGCCACGCCCCTTTCCGCCCCTGTAATTTGGGAAAACTCGATTATCTCACGTAATTTTCTACCTTTTGTAATCAATTTTGGCACACTTGAATTTGATACTAATACCCAGCAAAACACCAAATTTGATCAAAATCGGACAAAAAACAACCAAGTTATGCATATAAACGTTTTTCCATAAGGCCGTAGTTGGCCGTTGGCTGGTGGGGGCGCTAGGGTGCTCGTATACTTGAGTGAGGGAGATTATAAGATATGCTTGTAATAAAAAGCATGTGAAAATGCATTGGTTTAATAAATTTGAAATATTTGTTTTACTGGTGTATGGTATACCTAAGTCGGCGAGACGACTTACTTACTTCATTTAATCTAATGACAGCTCGTATTTTTTGTATTATAGGTATTATATGTATTGTTGTATGATCTTCCATTATTATTCACCAGTCATAAAATAGGTATGTGAGACGGGCAGAGAGTGTGAGTTATGCATCCACATATGTATATTAGCGGTCAGTATGGGAAACATGCTGACTCGGCTCTAAGCGATGAATGCAATAAGTACATATCATATTACGTTTGCACTTGCAATGTGTGCTGGCACTTGGCACGCTGTCGCTGAGTGACAAAGGCAATGCCCATGCATTGTCGGCTAACAAAGTGTTGCCGTTCAATATTTATGTTGAGTAATCAGAACTCGTATGTGCATACACTACATTTTAAATTGTTAAAAAAAAAGAGAAGAGGGATATTCAATATTTTAAATTTGTTTCAGTTAGTTTTTATTTTGTATTTTAAAATTAAGACGCAAATTAACAATTTGTCCCAGTTACTTATTTTCTTTGAAAATATGTTCTTTCATTTATTTCTAATCTTGTCTTAAGCTTTTTATACCATACACCCATAGGGTGAAATGGTATATTAAAGTCGCCAAAATGTATGTAACAGGCAGAAGGAAGCTTTTCCGACCCCATAAAGTATATATATTCTTGATCAGTATCAACAGCCGAGTCGATATAGACATGTCCGTCCGTCCGTCCGTCCGTCCGTCCGTCCGTCTGTCCGTATGAACACGTAGATCTCAGAGACTATAAGAGCTAGAGTCACCAAATTTGGTAAGTAGACTCGTGTATTACCTACGGTGGTCAAGTTTATTTCAAATTTTTGCCACGCCCCCCTCCGCCCACGAAATTTAAACAAATTTGATTTTCTTAAAGACTATAATAGATAAGACATCAAATTTAGTATGATTAATCCTTTAGTAAGCGCGCACAAATTTGTTGCAAAAAAAATTTGCCACGCCCCCTCCGCCCACGAAATTCAAACAAATTTGATTTTCTTAAAGACTATAATAGCTAGAGACACCAAATTTTGTATGTGTATTTGTTTAATAAATGCGCATATATTGTATATGCAACGATTTTGCCACGCCCCTTTGCGCCCCCGTAATTTGGGAAAACTCGATTATCTCACGTAATTTTCTACCTTTTGTAATCAATTTTGGCACACTTGAATTTGATACTAATACCCAGCAAAACACCAAATTTGATCAAAAGCGGACAAAAAACAACGAAGTTATGCATATAAACGTTTTTCCATAAGGCCGTAGTTGGTCGTTGGCTGGTGGGGGCGCTAGGGTGCTCGTATACTTGAGTGAGGGAGATTCTAAGATATGCTTGTAATAAAAAGCATGTGAAAATGCATTTGTTTAATAAATTTAAAATATTTGCTTTACTGGTGTATGGTATACCTAAGTCTGCGAGACGACTTACTTACTTCATTTTTTTGATTAAAGTCGGCTGAAATATATTTATAAATTTAAAAAGTTTAAAAATAAATATATTTTATTTTAATATTTGAATCGGTTTAGTTGTTATAGATAGCAACATAGTGTCCCATTTACTTATTTCGCGCACCTTACATTAAAAATACTTAAAATTATAAGTGATGAATTGCAAAAAATTGAATTTTCATTGATTTATTTCACAAATAAAATTTCGTTCTGCTTTTGAAAGTCCTCGAAAATTTCCATATGAAAGTTCTGTTGCGTCCTTTTTTTATATTTCCGAAGAATTGGAATCTATGGTGACAAATAGAGATTGATCTCGCGATTCTAGTCTTAGTTTCTGATTCATAGTGGGTTAAAAGTTTTTTTTTGACCGAGCAATGTTGATTTGTGAGATGCTTACAGAAAACTGTCTTGAGTTCTCTAAACTAAGGAGAAAAGCAATGAAATAATCGATGGTTAATATTGAATATCAATATTCAATAATATCATAATTAAAAGTTGCTTCAGAAAAGTAAAATATTTTATTGCTTGTGTAATTAAATAATGTTCCCTAATTTCAGGGGAAGCATATGTTAAATCATTGGAATTACACATTACAGCTGAATACATCAACAAGACGTATCTTTCTTGTTCTCAGGTGAGTCTGGGTATTTATTTTTATTAGATAACAGCTGCTTTTTATTTTTTGAGTCGTTGATTTTGACCTTCTTTAGTTTGGTTATTTTGAAAACGTTTTCAATAAATACTATAGGTATTTAAAAATAATATACATACGTTATCTGTCACACTATATTAAAAAAAATTACAAAATATACATACGTTATCTGTCACACTATATTAAAAAAAAATACAATCGAATTAACATTTTATTATACCATGCACCAATAGGGTGTAATAATATATTAAAGTGGCCAAAATGGCCATCTAAACCATCGATGTGTCGAATTTCAAATACAATACAACTCAAGTGCAGCATTTGAGTCCCAACAGCGGGACTCATAATCTGAACACAAATATGCTGACACACCGGCACCGGCCCAAAGTCCTTCCTTAAAATATGAAAGAAGCTAACTTCGGCAATGCCGAAGATTATATACCCTTGCAGTCCTTAGCAATAATATTTTTACATTTTGAAATTTCTTTCTTTGCAACAAAATATACATACGTTATCTGTCACACTATATTAAAAAAAATTACAATCGAATTAACATTTTATTATACCATGCACCAATAGGGTGTAATCATATATTAAAGTGTCCAAAATGGCCATCTAAACCATCGATGTGTCGAATTTCAAATACAATACAACTCAAGTGCAGCATTTGAGTCCCAACAGCGGGACTCATAATCTGAACACAAATAGGCTGACACACCGGCACCGGCACAAAAGTCCTTCCTTAAAATATGAAAGAAGCTAACTTCGCCAATGCCGAAGATTATATACCCTTGCAGTCCTTAGCAATAATATTTTTACATTTTGAAATTTCTTTCTTTGCAACTCAATTCATCAACACAGAAACAAAACATTCAAATTGTTTCTCTTTTTACTACAATTTTTTCTTCTTTTTCCATCATTCCCTAAGGAAAGCACCGCAGCGCTGCATATGTATGCATGTGCTCTGTTTGATTTGATAATGACGTAGTAGGCAGCAAGCGGCGCTGCCGGCAGCTCTTGAACCGATTTGTATTGACTGTAACTTGTGATCTATTTATTCCATCGGATTAAAATTTTGGTATTTTATATCCAATACTATCTTGTAAATTTCCTAGGGATACTCAATTTTTTGCAAAAATGTTTCTTCTAGAACTAAAGTGTTGGAAGAAATAATAGAAACGGCAACTTTTTTGATTTTGAGATCTCTTTTTTTAACGTTGGACAAATCATCCGACCTGAAAATCAGTGTTTTAGAATGTGGGATAGTACTTCTATTATTTTCACATTCAGTAAAAAAAATTTTAAGTCTCATAGATGTAAATTTTTTGGTTTTAATTTAATATTCTACATTAAAGGTTGTTAAATCCACTAAATTTAATAACCTTATATGGAGTATGGGTCGTGGCACACACTCAATAGAGATTGAAAAGGAAATAATAAAAAACTAAGAAACTCTGGTCGTTCAATTGCAAAGATCGCCAAATTAATGAATTGCCCAAGAGTAAAAGGGCTTTCCGCTATTCATTGTGAATATAAGCAAGAAAATCGTGGCCGCACCCACGTCTCAACGTCAAAATTTGCACAGATCATCATGCTGGATGCGAATAAAAACCCATTCATCGGAAAAGCTCAAAAATAAGTAAAATCCATCAAATAACCAGTAGGACTATCCGGGGTTAAAGGCATATAGTATCCAAAAGAACCGTGGTTGAGCAAGAACAATATAAAATATCAAAGAAGCTAACTTCGGCAATGCCAAAGTTTTTATACCCTAGCAGTCCTAGTCATTAATATTTTTACATTTTAAAAATTTCCTTCCCTCAATTCATCATTACACAAACAAAAATACAAATTATTACTCTTTTTACTACAATTTTTTCATCTTCTTCCGTCATTACCTAAGCAAAGTAGAACACGCATACACATACAGTTCGTGTAGCGCTGCGTCTGTGTGTGTGTGTGTAGGCATGTGCTCTGTTTGATTTGATGATGACGTAGTAGGCAGCAGGCAGATTTGAGCCGATTTATATTGACTGTAACTTGTGTTCTATTTATCCGATCAGATTTTGGGATCTGATATTTTATATCAAATTCTATCATATTGGTAAATTTCATGGGGATACTCCAATTTTTGCAAAAATGTTTATATATATAGTAGTCCGAACCTGACAATTTTCATACTTTATCATCTCATCAAATTTCATTCCAATAGCTCTTAAGATGGCAGCGTGAAGACGGACGAACGGATGGACGGACGGACAGACGGACATGGCTATATCGACTCAGCTTCTCATGCTGATCAAGAATATATATCCTTAATGGGATGGGAAACGTCTCCTTCTGTGCGCTACAAATATCTGACCAATTTTATAATACTCTCTGCAAGGGTATAAAAATAAAGAGACATTACCCCGTCACTTGGGCGTAAACACATTGAACTCACACCCTAAAGAACATGAATGTTACTGTTCGAAACAAAAGAGACCAAAAGAAAGGCGGAACATATTTAAAAAAAATAATCAAACCGGATAAAAAGCCGCCTCGAGGTCAATCTTCCAAAAAAAGATTATTTCAAAGGCAACACAAAAAGGTGATCAGGTTGTCTGTATAGCTATTTCAAGAACCACCAAGCTCTATCATCAGTAGACTTTGCTAAAGAACTGCAGAATCGTTATATTCATACCAGTCAACGCTAGAATTCCAACTAAATGAAGCGTTGAAGACGAAGTTGGTCAAAAGCGTAACAATTGACCCCAGCATTAAATGTGACGCAGACTAGATGTTGTAAAATCGGTGCCGAGTTTTAAAGGTGACCACGAAGAATATGTGTCTTCCAGGCCATAAAGGCATATCAGGTCTACAAAAGATATAGAAGTGAAACACATTATGAAGTAAAATAAAGTGGGTGGAGCTGCACAAGCACCACATAACACTGTGCTTCGATGTACTCATTGGTAAGCTTGATTGCACATACGCCGGCAAAACGTTTCTGCGCGTTGTCAGGCACCAATTAGAAAAGTTGAGGCAAGGCGACCTAGACTTAATGCAGTACTATGAAGAGGTTGCGAAAAATTCACTCTTGTCACGATAAAAATTGACATGACGCATGAAGCAGTCTTTCTTAATACAGAAATTATGAGCGATGCTCTGCGCGCCTTCATTGCACTTTTAAGGGTCTGGTTACTTCAGCACAGACCAAAGGTTTGCTTAGCGCTGGCTCGTGAAGCAGTTCAAGATAGGAGCCACCCAGAGGAAAATAATAATAAGAAAAACCACCACTTTACGAGAAAACAGGGGCAAAATAGACCCTCTTCACTGATGTTTTTGTTTATAATATTCTCTTTAGACTTTTAACTTCACTTTAACTTTTTCACTGTAAGGCTAGTTCCCAGGGAATTTTGTTTTCTGAGCTCTCTAGCCCGAGGCCCCCCCTTTATATAGGACCTGACCTGAAGACAAATTTGTTTCTAAACATGTTGCTAAAGCAAAGATGCTTGTCGTCCTGCAAAGTCAATATTCCCAGCAACATTCCAGGTGTCAGTCTGTAGCCGCTGCAAAGGTAATGCTAGGGCTACAATTGCCTGTGAACTAATTTGAATGAATTTATGGATAAAATAAATGTATTCAAGATTAATTGTTTAGTTTTGCGACCTTTTGATTGTTAGTTGTGTGTTTTTTGCCGGCTCGAAATCAAATTGTTGTGTGAATACAAAAAAAAACAGCATCAGGACGAATTATCAACTTCAACTCCAAACATGTATGCAACGGATGCTCAACATGTCGGACCCAATTTTTCATAAAGAAACGAAGGAAGAAATACGACGGATATTATAGGATAATGACTTTCCAAACCACATCATAAGGACTTTACTTAGATCTCACAATAAGAAAACCAATAAAGAGGTTTCGAGAATGCGCTTTACACTTTGGAGATGCTGCACATAATAAATACCGCGACAAATATAAGACTTAATTATAAGGTAGATACAGACAACTGCGCGATTTATACAGGCATTTAGGGACAAGTCAGTGTGTAGCTTCACGTCACAGTGTGCGGACGTGTAAAAATAAGTAGGTGTTTCTTGTTGCTAAATTAATGTTTTATTTTTTGGATAATTCTTTTATTTTTTTTTTTACAAATGATGGGAAGTTTTTTGAAAGATATCGTTATTATTATCATTGGAGATTTTGCTGCTGGATATTATTAGGTTATAATCATTTAGATTTTCGGATTGAACTTTCGGTTTTAAAAGGGTAACGTCATTATCGCTTGTATTAATGAACCTTACATAAGTTTTTTCACTATTTGCTACTGTATTGGCAATGAAGACACCTGTTTCTAGCTCTTGATTTGGTATAAAAATTTCTAAAGCATTGTTGTTTATTTAGATAAGTCGGATCACTTCTGATCTTGCAGGTATTGCAACCGTGTTCTTGCTTACATCATTTCGTAGAGGCACAATTATTTATTCATGCCAGTCGTCTGGTCCCAATATTAACCAGTCTGCGACAGTTTAATAGTCAAGAATACAGTTGTATATTTTAATAAAATCAATACCATACTTACACTGGGTATCGGAAAGTTATCATCGACTATATAAAATATATACCTTACTTGATTTAATTGTAGTTCGACATCAACCTGTCTTAGAGTGTCTGTAAACCCGTATCCTATTCTATTAATTTTTATTTTATTTGTAGCGTCGATGAGCGTGTTGAGAACCTGTGAGACTTTAAGAATTGATATGTCTGCTCCTGTGTCTACGAGTAGTGTACTTGTGAGATGGTTACAAGTGATATAAAGCAGCTTAGATTTAGATTTATTGTGAATATTTTGACTTCAAAGATGTGCTCCTGTTTTATTAAGAATTCTGAGGTGTATTGGGGTTTTCCATCCCTGTTAGGGCTCGAACGCCTCTGGTATTTGTATTTTGGTTATTTGAGTTCTGTCGTCTGTTATTATGATATCCACCTCCACAACCGCCTCTTTGGTGTCGTGAAAAATGTTTGCCTCGTTGGCCTCTGTGTTGTTGTTGTTCCAGTTTGAGTTCTCTCCAGTTACCATTGTTGTTATAGCGGCGTCTACCGCGATCATTATGCTGGGCATAAAAAATGGTATTATTTTGGAAATTGTTTGAGAAGCCTGTTTATACCGAAAGAGTAGTGAATCTTGCGATGGCTTCATTTGCTGAATCAAAGTTTCCTCATTCCATTAATATTATGAATCTTTGAATTTTAGTATGGCTTACCATAGCATTTACCGCAACTTTGGTTGTGTATTTTATGGCTTGGTCGTTTGGAAGACCATCCGAAATATATTCGCTTTTAATGGCGTCAGTCAATTCAGTAATTTCTTTTGTATATAAAACAGTAATTGGGATTTCCTTGCAAGTTTTTAATTTTTGCTGTTTAGAGATCTACTGATTCACCCTTAAAGATTGTTGACAGTTTTTGGATTTCTTCATCAATCGTTGTTTCAGAGTTTAGGGTGTTACGCGCTTGACCTTTTAGTTTAGATTTTATAATTTCGATGGCTATGGCTTCGTGTGTTTCTTTTATAGCGAAGCGCTCCAAGAAAGCCTGGTAGATTGTTGATGTCACCACCAAAGTATGGTAAAAGCCTGGTTCTGAACTCCGTAAAGTTATACTACTGTTAAAGTCAGAAACTTGTTTGAATGTTATTTTATGTCGTTTTAATCTTAATGTTCCTTTTTCTTTGCAATCATTGTAAAACGCTAAAGCTGCTATTTGATGGGATTTAGAAAGGCTGTTGTAATGGGTTTTAAAAAGAAAGCCTGATTTTTGTTAGAGGGCTTTTATAATATTAGAGAGTTTTTCTTTGGTGCCGTCTGATGTATTCCTATCCTGGGAGAGGCACTTGATTGATTTGTAGAGTTCCTCTTTAGTATCGCGAGCTTCATTTATCATATGTTCCCAATATGTCATAATAGAAAACTCTACACTTTGTCAAGATCATTAGTTCGACTCATTATGTTCTCTCTATGCTACGCTTATGAATGGAATACATTGTCAATATGAATTGATAAAGGAGTATTATTACAATTATGAAAATGAAAATCTTAATTGTTACTAGATTATTTTGAGGATCCCATGGTGCAACATGTATCTCATTGAGTACATTTGCCTTTGGGTCTACCATTTTGCTTTCCTCAGACCCCATAACAATTGCGAAATAATAGATATATATTTTGATGTATATATTGGATTTAAAATTATTATTATTAGACTTCAGTAGTTCAGGGTATTTATATTTCTTGTTGTGGCTCATGCTTTTGAGTTGGGTAATTTGAATCATATATTTTGCTTGTTATGATAGCGTATGTGTACTTCATCAAATGATTATAATATATAATAGTTTTTTTTTTATCCCCTTGCAGAGGGTATTATAAAATTGGACGTTTCCGACCCCATAAAGTATAGGTATTCTTGATCAGCATGAGAAGCTGAGTCGATATAGCCATGTCCGTCTGTCCGTCCGTCTGTCCGTCTGTGCAAATCAACTTCACGCTGGCACCTTAAGAGCTATAGGAATGAAATTTGATACTTGAGCTACTTTTAGCCCGGAGATGATAAAGTATGAAAATTGTCAGGATCGGACTACTATATATATAAACATTTTTGCAAAAATTGGAGTATCCCCATGAAATTTACCAATATGATAGAATTTGATATAAAATATCAGATCCCAAAATCTGATCGGATAAATAGAACACAAGTTACAGTCAATATAAATCGGCTCAAATCTGCCTGCTGCCTCATCATCAAATCAAACAGAGCACATGCCTACACACACACACAGACGCAGCGCTACACGAACTGTATGTTTATGCGTGTTCTGCTTTGCTTAGGTAATGACGGAAGAAGAAGAAAAAATTGTAGTAAAAAGAGTAATAATTTGAATTTTTGTTCGTGTATTGATGAATTGAGGGAAGGAAATTTTTAAAATGTAAAAATATTAATGACTAGGACTGCTAGGGTATAAAAACTTTGGCATTGCCGAAGTTAGCTTCTTTGATATTTTTTTGAAATTTTTGGTTACGTTGTATTTTTTAAATATATAGAAATTAGCATTTTTATTTATTGAATACATATATTTTATTTAATTTTTTTGTTTATTCTATATATAAATATTAAAAAAAGTTGTTTTCATATATTGTTGCTTGTTCTTACTATTCATGGCAGTGGCGCAAATTCCCCGCGCAGAGGGGCCGTGTGCAGACATAACTGGCCGTCCTGTAATGAATATGTTAATGGCCTACATTGTGCGTGTGTGTACTTATGGATAAATTGAATATGCCTCCATGGTGTACAGCACCATACAGTGAAGGCTTAATCATAAGAACACTATACCGTTACTATATGTATATTACAAAAAATACAGCCCAATACGTTACTTTAGGGAAAGTCTGTTTTTTTGCACTCAATCCTGGTCATAGAACTTTCACAACCATCACGTGCGGAGCAGGATGCAGTAGTTTTAATTTAAGTCCGTCGTTCCAGGCTCGGTCGAAGGCCTGCTTTGACGTCCGGTGAAGATAAGCTATCTTTTCAGGAGCAAAGCAACATGTTCACGATGTGGTGGCGTTGTTTTGGAGCGCCGTGATGTCTTTGGATGCCAAATTAACGTTTTTTTTGGACTCATAATGTCTGCGTATCTAAATTATTTTCGCTGGTAGTCGCTTAATGGTGAGCGCCCCAATGCCACCACATCCAGAGATTTTGGTCGTCTTTTTACGCAGAGTGGGCAAAGTGGCATCCGCGTTTTTGACGCCTCATGTGCTGAATGGGATGAACGTATTTGCCATATGCCTCGCCAACCTTTCAGCTGCCTCTTTGCTGTGTCTATTAAATGATGGTGAATCCTCGGGTACATTCTCCTCACTGTCGGCCTTTGCTGTATTTGGTGGTTTGCCAGAGCTTTTGATGTTCTGCAGTGGCATCGTTGTGGAGTTCGAAGTCCACCGCTTTCAGCTTTTTGGTAGCCAGATTAAAGCTCTTTTGTGCAACGGATTTCGGCTACACTGCTATACACGTCTTACAAGGGGAACCTCAGGTATGCGAATCACCGAATTGAATGAATTTTAGATATGCCATTGAATTTCCCGTCATTTGAAGCTGTTTGAAATATTTCGGCGCACTATTCTATATTTTCCTTATAAATTGCGTTTAAAGCTATAGATTTGGTGACTTATAGCTAAAACGCCGAGTCGACTTCAAGCGGTTCGGTGGTGTAAGGGGCAGAGGTCCTGCCTAAAATTGACGAAGCCGTGGTTCAAACCCTGTCCAAAACTTGGATAGTTTTGTATTTTTATTTTTTTTGCCTTAAAATGTATTTTTTTAAATAGCGAAATAGGTCATTTGCTGATTTTTGATTGAATTAATTTCTTATGCCTTTACAAAAATATATATGTAATAAATACGTATATATACGCAATATAACTTCTGTCTTCACATTTTTTGTTGTGATATACATCATCAAAATACGAAATATAACATTTTTCCAAAACCATGAACATGCCAAAATGATGCTTTTGTCCAAAAATATACCAACTTTAAATCAATTTAGAAGAAACAAACCATTCATTCATTCCCTTCAATATCAGGGATGACAAGTGGTCCTCTCTGGATGAAATTTCTAGATTTTCTTCCATAAGCGTTGAGGAGTTTTGCATTCGCTTTATTATATTTTTAACCTGCCCGAAAAATACAGTCCATAATGTCGTGCTTATAGCAAGTATTACCTCAAGCATACAAGCTTCAACATATGTATATAAAAAATGTTTCCAATTACAAATCATAAAAAAAGTACTTTGCCATTTAAAAAAATAGTTATTGAAAAGGCAAAAAATAAAAATGAAAATCCAAAACTAACTAGTTTTGTCAACTCTAGGCTGGACCTCTACCCCTTACACCGCCGAGCTGCTTGAAGTCCATTCTGCGTTTTACCTATAAGTCATCGAAGGTAAAGCTTTAAACGCGATTTAGAATTAAAATATAGAATAGTGCGCCTAAATATTTCACACAGAGTATTCTACAACATATCTAAAATTCATCCAAATTGGTGATTCGCATACTTGAAGTTCCCCTTGTTAGACGTTTTCGTCACTGTGTTTGTTCCCCACAAATCGCAACACCATTGGTAATAGGAACATATTTTTCTTATTTTATACCTTTTACCCAAATAAAGAGAGGAATGTCCTTAGGGTTCCCACAAATCGGGACACCATTAATAGCAACATATTCTTCCCATTCTTTTTCAGAGCTCTTACACAAATTAATAGAGGAATGTCGTTATCTTTTAATATCATCATTTTAAAATTATTTTACTGAATTTTCTTCCGGAACGTTGCAATATTCGGTTAAAAAATATAGTCTCTATAAACGGAGACGTACTAACTGGAGGACCTTTCATATAAGTTTGAATGGGGACAAACCAAGTCATCGAATTTTCGTCGCTATAACGGGACGGACGCTATAAGCGCAGTCGGTATAACTGGATACTATTGTATTGAATATTATAAAAAATAATTTGTTTTTTCGATTTATGCGGTTTTGCGTCTTATTACACCATTTAAATGAGATTTTACTCTGTTTTATTATTGTTGTTGTTTTAATTTTTGTCTATTTCGCAGTTATAATTTCTTTCAGCTATACTAACTACCTATAGGTCCCTAAAAGTACTATCGCAGTATTATCGCAGATAGGAATTTTTCTGCGCTGTATTATATTTTTACCATACACCCATAGGGTGAAATGATATATTAAAGTCGCCTAAATTATGTAACAGGCAGAAGAAAGTTTTTCCGACCCCATAAATTATATGTATATATTCTTGATCAGTATCAACAGCCGAGGCGATCTAGCCATGTCCGTCTGTCCGCCCCTCCGACTATAAGAGATAGAGGCACCAAATTTGGTATGTAGACTCATGTAGCATGTACAGTGATCATGTTTATGTCAAATTTTTGCCACGCCCCTTTCCGCCCACGCAATTTAAAAAAGCGTTTATCTCAACAACTATTATAGCTACAGACACCATATTTGGTATGTATATTTGCTTAGTAAATGCCCACATTTTGCATGTATAAAGATTTTGCCACGCCCATTTCCCCCAACGAAATTATAAAAACTCGATTATCTCCCGTAATTTTCTACCTTGTGGAATCAAATTTGGCACACTTAAATTTGATACTAATATTAATACCAAAATCGGACTAAAAATAGCCGAGTTATGCATATAAACGTTTTTCCATAAGGCCAGAATTGGTCGTTGGTTTGTGGGAACGCTAGGGTGCTTGTATGCTTAAGCGAGCGAGATACTAAGATATGCTTGTAATAAAAGGCATGTGAAAATGCATTTGTTTAATAAATTTTAAAAATTTGCTTTACTGGTGTATGGTATACCTAAGTCTGCGAGACTTACTTACTTTATTATACTCATATTTGAGGTCTTTTTCGTGCACATGGTAATCTTTATTTAACTTCTTTGCCGTAAGCTTCAATGTTATCGACTGTGTCTAACTCACTGGATGTCATGAAACAATGGGTGGTGATGTGTAATGACCAGGTTCCAGTTTAATTAAAATAATGAAGATACGAACACGTCAGTGTACTTTGATTGAAGCTTTCCACCTTGCCGTCTGACTGTGGATGCAGCTACGTGGTACGTGTCTTTAACAGTCATCAGCCACATGCAGGCTTGGAAGATCCCTGCCTCGAAGTTGCGTCCTTAATCAGTGTCAGGGGAATGGAACGCCGAATCGACAGAAGACTTATTGTACCAGTGCTCGAGCTACAGTTTGGTTCCCATGGGCCGTAGTTGGTAGACGGCCTAGAATAACGATCGCTGGGAAGAGACTCCCATTTTGCTTGGTTGCAAGCGACCGACGGTTCTTCGAGGTGGTCCTTTGCGTGCGTTGCAGATAGTACAGCGTGCGCATCAGCGGGTTATATCGGTACTTTGGCCGATCCAGTAAAATCGTTTCTTCGCTTTGGCTAAGGGGTTCATAGCACTGAAGTGACCTCCGGCTGGAGACTTGCACGCCTCGAATGACAGCATCTACCAGTGAGTGGGGCATAGTAGTGGCTACCGATATGTTTCCGAGTTTTTTATGGTAATCACTTCTATTTCATCAAAAGCTAATCGGTCGTAGAGATGCCACAAGGCTTAAATTACCGGGCTCTCGCCCCACAATGTTGTTTTAGGCGGTCGTTCAAGATGTTCAATCAATCCAATTCAATCGATGCTGAATCCGCATGTCATACTGTTGCAGACGTTGTATCGAACGTGCCATCTGCACTTCTGGTTCTTTGAAGTGGTACAGCCACTGTAAAGATGCATGGTCAGTCCATACAAGAAACGGACGGCCATACAAATAATGATAAAAGTGTTTAGTGGCACGGACTACGACGAGGAGCTCTCGACGTGTTACACAATAGTTACGTTCTACTGGTTGGAAACATTTACTATAATATTCGATTACTCGATCTTGTCCATCTTGTAGTTGATGGAGCGCCGCTCCCGCCCCAGAATTCGATGCGTCCATGTCTAGAAGGAAACGGCAAAGCGGAGGCTGTCGTTAAACACTGCTTCAAGGTGTCAAAGGAGTGATTGCAGTGAGTATCCCATTCAAAGCGTCGGAGTTTCTCGGTCAGCTGGTGGAGTGGTCGAGCTATAGTAGCGAAGTTGGGGATAAATTGTTGTACCAGAATCTGTTCCTACATATGTCCCGGCATTCCGCTAAAAGCGCATTGGGGCATGCAGAGATTCCCTGGGTCCTTGTATCCGATGATAGTTAATAGTTAATAGCTCAACCGGTCGCTCAAATTTGCCCCAAGTTTCAGTTCCATCGAACAACAGCAATAAACCCGAGTTGAAATGTGGGACTGGGCGTGATCGTGTCCACGCCGATCCGTAGGTTATAGAAGCGACCCGTGGCAATTCGTCCTGCCTTGGTTGGGGTAACCCGCCCTACGTGGTGTGCTCCGACGGCGAAACGGTCCCTGGCACCGCGCCATTCTGTTGTTCCGAGCCTGCGTCGATTTCTTAGGCATTTTACACGTGGTGAGGTTTTACGCAGTAACCGAACTTTGTGGGACAAAATAACGCCACCCGTGGACGAGCGGTTGGTTGACGGTTTGGCGTTCGATTTTCAGGCCGCAGATAAATCGGCAGAATCGCAAGAAAACAGTTATTTTATTTCGTTTATTCAATTCTTTTTTTTTTTGTCTTGGCGGCAGCGAGAACTTTCAAGTCCTGCTTCTCCCTCTCTTTCGCCTCTTCTCCTTCATCCGACTTGATGCGTTCGGATGTTTCCTCTCTGGTTGCACTGCACTGCCTGCTAGTGGACTCATAGAGCCTTCACGCAGTTTTTTTGGCTTATCAGTTGCACCAAACATTTTATGGAAATTGTGCCGCTCCCTGCCCGGCTCCACACACTTGGAAATTTCGGTCTGAGTTCTGACGAAAGTGCCAACCACTGGTTTCAAAAATCCCGAAATTAATTATTAAAAATTTTCTGACAATTAATTTTTGCACAGGGCGGATTTGAACCTGGTACTTTCGCCTCCATAGCAGAGTGCTTGTCTTGGGGCCCACAGAGCGAATTGGCAGCTGGAGGGCTGAAACACAGTTATATTCCCTTTGGACCCTAGAAGTATGCCGCACTTTTTCTGATCAATTTAAAGCTCCGCTTAAAAGCTTTACGCAGATTTGCGGAGTTGGCAGGGGCCAGTATCGGGGTTTTTAAGCCCAGGCCTGTCCAGTAAACAGCTGGTACCAGCACCACGAGCTATCCAGCTGTTATAGGAAAAAAAGAGGTTGGAGAAAAAACATAAGTGTGTATATATATATTTAAAACAGGAGACTCGAATCAGGAAAATAACTTTTTGTTGGAGTTATCGATGATGATAGGGTGCGACCTCACCACTACTACACTCGCGAGCGCGAGAAAAGGCGGGGAGAGCTTCTGGCGCCCCCACCCCCCGATCAGACGACCACCGACGGCCCATGTACGTTTTAGGCGGAATCGCATCCCGAAAACGAGTAAAAACCGAATTTACTATGGAGCGACGAAACCAGCGTCGTTCCTCTTTCGGTATATCGTGTTTTTTTCGACTCTGCGCTACATGATCTATAGATCATGTGTATGCGTGTTGTGCTTTGCTTAGGGAATGTTGGAAGAAGAAAAAATTGTAGTAAAAAGAGTAATAATTTGAATTTTTTGTTTGTGTATTGATGAATTTAGTTGCTCGGACAGAAATTAAAATATATAAAAATATTATCGCCAACTTTCCACTACTGGAAATCGCCATATTCAATTGCGTACGGGTTTTTCATCCGAACACCCGTTCTTTTTCCTGTCGATTTTATTTTGCGATTTGTAACATTTTTCAACCCGAACCAATTCGTGTGTGTCGGGATATTTTGTAAATTAAATAAACCAGAATTAATTTAAACGAAGTTCTCGCGCGTTTTAATTCACTCACCACTCACCAGACCCCAGAAGAAATTAACACCAGCCAAAGTTGAACACTAGCAAATCCTTCCGCCCCTCCACGAGCATTGGTCCTTCGAGCCGGATATCCTTCCGCTCTTTCAGCTTGCATCGGGGGAATTCCTAATAAGTACAACATTTCCTATTAAAAATCCCATTCATATTATAAACGATTACATACTTATAAAAGTGTGAGGTTTCCCGCTCTTCCATATGACCTGTTCCAAAGGTTACCTGGTATTTCCCAATCATTTTTGTGTTTATAAAGTGCATTTTTTTTTCCATTCTTGGAAATTCTGATTGTCCAAAAGTCCAATTGCATAGCAATATGTATGTGTATGTATATACACATGTATTCATACATGTAAAAATAGCTGTGTTTTTAACCTACAAGTAAAAGTGTTTAATAATCGCGAATTTGTAAAGTACCACTTATCTTAACTTAAAGTGTAAAGCACACTCCACGGGCTGAGCATTAGTCCATCGGCATAAATTATTAATGCCAAATAATTTGTACATCCATACATATGTATGTACATACATACATACATATATACATATGTAATAATTTTTGCCGCGGTAAGCACACTCATACATACATAAGTATGTACATACATAGATATATATGTATGTAAGATGTGTGCTGGGTTGCTGGTCGTTTTTCGTAGCCCTGGCGATTGAGAGAAGAGGCAGAAGGTTGGCGAGAGTCGAGAAGTAGCGTCGTCGTCGTAAAGTTGCCAGCGAAAGAAGTCGAAAGTCGTCGGAATAATTAAGTTGAAAAAGTCAAGTCGTTTTTTAAGTTGAACATTGAAACGTTGTATTTAATTAAGCCTAATTTGTGAATCCTATTCTATCCTATCTATTAAAACTTTCTATTGGTGTTTATATCAATAAACCCATTACATTTGGGGGCTCGTCCAATCAAACTCGTACGTTGGAGTGCTCGTCCTATCAAACTCGTACGTTGGAGTGCTCGTCCTATCAAACTCGTTCTAACCTATACACACGATACGTTGGAGGCTCGTTCTATCGGTTAACATAGAAACAATCAGTGCTTAAGTTGTGAAATGGTTTTTAAAAGTTGGTAAAAATCATTTAAAGTTGTAAGTTGCTATTGTGAAATTCCCGAGAACAGTTGTGAAATCAAAAGAGTTGTTGTTGTTGAAAAAAGCGGTAATGTCGAAAACGAAGCGTTCGCCGGCAAAGAACGCTGAGAAAAAACGCGCGGGCGCCGAAATGTCGCGACTAAACGAGACCTTGAAAAAAGCTGACGAAATTGAAATACAAGAAGAGACGCAAGAAGTTGGATGCATAACAAGAGCCAGAGAAGTACGCGAAGCGTTGTTGCTGGATTTGATCGAAAAACGAGAAGAGAACACGAAAGAGAGCAATATGGAAGAAGAGAACAACACGATGTTGAAAAATTTGATACAGTTGCTGACGCTGAAAATGGAAGCTGACGAAGTGAAACAGGGTGACTCAGGCATTCAAGCAGACGATTTCGCTAAAGTGGTACCCGACTATGATGGACAAAGTATGCCTGTGGAGATGTGGTTCAATAATTTTGAACTGAATGCTGAGGCCTATGGACTAACTATGAAGCAAAAATATGTTCAGGCACGATCTAAAATGACTAAAGTTGCAAAGTTATTTTTAGATGCAACTCCAGTACGCAGTTATGATGATCTTCGTGTCCAATTGGGAAACGAATTCGGCATGGACAACGTATGTAGCGCTAATATACATCAGAAGCTACGTGAACGTAAGATGCAGAAAGAGGAAACCTTTCGAGAGTACATGTTTCATATGAAGTCAATCGCAGCAGAGGCCAATATAGATATGAAATCGGTGTTGCGCTATATAGTAGACGGTTTGATCATGAAGAACGACTTAAAGATCAACTTATATTGCGCCCAGTCATTCAGAGAGCTACGAGAAAAATATGAAATCTATCAGCACGCAATAGAAATGGCAAAGATCGATGTGCCACAAGGTTTGAAGAAAGTTAGCCAGAGAAACTACGAGAAAAAGCCCCGTTGCTTTAACTGTGGATCAAGCGAGCATCTTAGAAAGGAATGCAATGTGACAACAAAATGTTTTTGCTGCAATGGTGAGGGTCATATCTCAAAGAACTGTCCAAAGTTTGCGAATATTGGTGCGGTGTATAGTTCGAAGCGCATGGAGACTGCAAACATTGGTGTAGTACAAAATCCAAAACGCATAAAGGAAGTGGATATAAAAGGTTGCAACATTAACGCTTTGGTTGACACAGGAGCGGATGTGTCTTTGGTGTCCAGAAGCGCTGTAGAGAAGATTGGAGTTAAAAATCTACAGAAAGCTGTCAAGAATTTGGTTGGTCTAGGCGGAAAAATTACTCATCCGCTTGGTACTTTTCAAGCCGAGGTCAAGGTGGACGACGTCCAGACAGTCCAAAAATTCGTTGTGGTCGCAAACGAAGATGTGCCGTATGATGTTGTACTCGGCTATGATTTTATGGAAAAGTTCTTCGTTACGTCGTCTGAAGCAGGATATAAGTTTTATCCCCCTGCTGGTGATAAGACTTCTGAGGATAATCAGTTAAGTATTTTTAATGTAACAGAAACCGATTCTGATATAGATGTACCCTCAGATTTCGAAAATGATGTGCGAGCAATGATCAACGACTACAAGGCCGTTGAATACCCAAACGTTGAAGAGAGAACCCAGAAGGCTGCAGGGCCAGTAGCAGAATTAACTGATGCAGTTAGTCTACAGATTGTCCCAGATGGTGCTATCTTGCCGTTTCGCCAAGCACCAAGTCGTCTGCCGTCTATTGAAGCTGCAGCAGTGAAGCAACAAGTCGACGAATGGCTCAAGGCTGGAATCGTTCGCCGATCGTCATCCAATTTTGCCAGTCGAGTCGTGGTGGTCAAAAAGAAAGATGGCTGCTATAGAATCTGCGTAGATTTTCGAAAGCTAAACAGTATGGTGTTGAAGGATGCGTTTCCGGTTCCGATAATTGACGATGTCCTAGAGAAGCTGCAGGCCGCAAAGTTTTTTACAGTCATGGACTTAGAGAATGGATTCTTTCACGTGCCGATTGAAGAATCAAGTAAAAAATACACAGCATTTGTGACCAAGGAGGGATTATTCGAATTCAACAAAGCTCCGTTTGGATTCTGTAATTCACCTGTAGTATTTATCCGATATGTGACAAATGTTTTTCAACCGTTGTTAAATGCTGACGTGCTGGATCTGTATATGGATGATATTATAATCCATGCAACGACAGCAGAAGAATGTCTCAATAAGATGAAGAAAGTTTTTGACAGAGCAGCAGCGTTTGGACTTAAAATTAAATGGAAAAAGTGTCACTTTCTAAAAAACACTGTTGATTTTTTGGGCCATACGATCTACGATGGACAAATTAAGCCAGGACAAGAGAAGACCAAAGCTGTCAGCAAGTTTAAAGTACCAGAAAATGTAAAGGCAATTTAAGCATTTCTGGGCTTAACTGGATTTTTTCGCAAGTTTATTAAGGGGTATTCAATTATTGCCCGACCATTGACTGATCTTTTACGTAAAGACGTTGCTTTTAGGATGGATGCGGTTGCACTCAATGCTTTTGAAGAATTAAAAAGAGCTCTTACTGTCGAACCAGTACTGAAACTGTATGATCGCAATGCCAACACGGAAATTCACACAGACGCGTCAAAGATGGGATTTGGAGCAGCATTGTTGCAATGGAAGGATGGCCAGTTGCATCCAGTGTGGTTTTGGAGCAAAAAGTCTTCGGAAACTGAGGCTCGACAGCATAGCTACATTTTGGAAGCGAAAGCAGTATATCTTGCCTGCCAGAAGTTTAGACAATACGTTTTGGGCATCAAGTTTAAAGTTGTTACTGATTGCGCAGCATTTAAGCAGACAATAAACAAGAAGGATGTTCCTAGAGACGTGGCGCGATGGATTGTCTATTTGCAGAATTTTAACTTCGATGTGGAGCATAGAGCTGGAGAGAGACTTAAACATGTGGGTTGTCTCAGTCGCTATCCACAAGGAACTATGATGATACGATCGGAAACGTCGGCACGATTTAAAAAAGCACAGCAAGAGGATACAATGTCAAAGGCTCTGATTGAATTGTTGCAAAATCAACCCTACGAAGATTTTAAATTAAAAGGCGGTCTTTTATACAAAACGGTTGGCGGTAATGAACTTTTGGTTGTCCCGAAACAAATGGAAAAATAGATCATTGTTGATGCCCACAATGTTGGTCACTATGCGATGCAAAAGACAATGCATGCAGTTCAGCAGTCGTATTGGATACCGCATTTAGAGTCAAAAGTTGCCGAATTATAAATAACTGCGTCAAATGCATAATTTATAACAAAAAGTTTGGCAAAAAGGAAGGATTGATGCAGGTGATAGACAAGGGCGATAGACCTTTAGAAACGATACATGTGGATCATCTTGGGCCTTTAGACGCAACATCAAAGCAATATAAGTATATATTTGCTATGGTCGACGCCTTCACGAAATTTGTTTGGTTATATCCAACAAAAACAACAAGTTGCGAGGAAGTACTACGAAAGTTAAAGGAGTGGTCTGCTATATTTGGTAACGCTGTTCGAACTATCAGTGACAGAGGATCTGCGTTTATAGCTAAAGATTTCGAGGAATATATCAAGTCGAACGGAATTCACCACGTTTGGACAACAACGGGCGTTCCAAGAGGCAACGGTCAGATTGAACGTGTAAACAGATCTATCATTACGATTATTTCCAAGCTGTCTGCGGATGAACCGGCTAAATGGTTTAAGTATGTGCCAAATGTGCAAAGAGCTATTAATTCTCATGTCAATGTATCAACAAAAAGGTCACCATTTGAACTAATGCTGGGTGTTCAAATGAACAATGGGCCAGAGAATCAGATTCTTGAGTTGTTACAGGAGGAAGTATGCGATAAACTTGATGAAGAGAGACAGTCGATGAGAGCTGCTGCCAAACGGGAAATTACTAAAGCCCAGGAAGCATACAAGAAACAATATGATTCAAAACGCAAGTTGGATAACGTATAAAAAGTTGGAGATTTGGTGGCGATTCGGCGTACACAATTCGTTGCGGGTCGCAAGCTTGCGAGTGAATATCTTGGACCGTACGAGGTTATAGCAGCTAAACGATGCGGAAGATACGATGTTACGAAAGCCGCAGCAGATATCGAGGGGCCAATGCTCACAGCTACTAGCTCAGACAATATGAAGTATTGGCGGAACAACCAGGATTCGGACGAGTTGTCATCGGGGTCGGATGACTAAGTTCAGGATGGCCGAATGTAAGATGTGTGCTGGGTTGCTGGTCGTTTTTCGTAGCCCTGGCGATTGAGAGAAGAGGCAGAAGGTTGGCGAGAGTCGAGAAGTAGCGTCGTCGTCGTAAAGTTGCCAGCGAAAGAAGTCGAAAGTCGTCGGAATAATTAAGTTGAAAAAGTCAAGTCGTTTTTTAAGTTGAACATTGAAACGTTCTATTTAATTAAGCCTAATTTGTGAATCCTATTCTATCCTATCTATTAAAACTTTCTATTAAAACTTTCTATTATATCAATAAACCCATTACATGTATGTCCACATACTATTAAATTTCACACAAACAAAATTAGTTGCAGCCACTCCGATTGGCTTTCCGCAATTTAATAATTTGAACCCTACATAATTAAACAGGAAATCGCGATATTCGTTAAACAATTTAAAATTAATTAAATTCACAAAACATAAACAACGGCACAACAGCTGACTCCCGATCAGTGCTGACACTCAAGTCTCATCAGTGCTGACACGTAATTTTCGTATTGTGCCAAAAAAAAATATTTCAACTCGCAGTATCTAATTCGCAAAATAATTTCTAAAGAAATATATAAATATATATAAATATATGCATTTTGATTTTTGCGTCATAGATCCATGAAATTGACCTAGTCCGCTTAATGAAAATTAATTCCGAGTTTTGTTCCTTCATTGAAAAGTTATCGGCACTCCCAATCCTACTGATCTCCATTTCTCCATATTTTATACTCTTATAAACTTCAACAAATGTCCACAGTGTATAAAGTGATTATATATCCTTATAATTATTCACACAACTGTGAATAATTTATGCTATCTATGCTTATTCATTGTGTTCATTAAAAGGGAGGAGACACTTTTCCTTCTCACTCCTCTATCCTTAAATTATACAGTCCACTTACAGCTTCGTTTCGATCTCCTCTCTTGAGAGCTCTAATTTCACGAAGTTATTTGTTCCCATTCGATTCGTAATAGCTCAGAGAACACTCTACGAAGTCTCTTTCCGACTTTGTTGCCGTGTGCGAGGCATTAACGGCGTTCGAGGCTCGCGAGGCCCAGGCTCTAGCTGACGATGTGCCACTCCATTAAGATACACTTATACCAGCTTAAGTCACTTTGGGCAAAAGTCGAGGCAGAGTTTTCACGATGCCATGAGGCATCGTCCAAAGCACATTACTACAATTAAAGCTAAACATGAATATTGTTATATGGTATATGTGCGAGGCGGGACTTGGTTTGGAGAGCGAATCGAGCAGTTGTCCGCGAAAATGGCTCCTCCAGCCAGGATCTCCGTCGATTTCACCCATCGAAGTCGAAATCTTCAACGGAGACAGCCTGGCTTGGTCTACATTCCGTGATTTGTTTACCGCGATTTTTATCCATAATCCAAGCCTAACACAAGTGGAGAAACTTTACCACTTAAGCTGCAAAACTCGCGGGGAAGCCAGAGCCATTGTTTCTAGGTCACCCTTGACCAATGAATGGTTCTAGTCCGCGTGGGATAACCTCACTGCGCACTACGAAAATAATCGATTATTGATTATGAGCCAAGCCAAGCAGCTTTTACAGATCTCAGCTGTATCCCAAGAGTCTGGCAAAGCGTTGAGAGAACTGCAGACGTCAATTCAAGGTTGCTTAACCGGTCTTGAGCATTCCGGGGCTCGTACAGACAATTGGAATATCCTTCTCATGGCAATCTGTACGAGCAAAATGCCCAAATCCACCCTTATGTTGTGGGAACAGTCCGTTCCAACTAAGACTACCGTCTCATCCTGGGACGACCTGAATCAATTCCTAACTGATCGCCACCGTGTACTAGAAGCCACAGATGTCCAGATGCAAGAGCTCAGGCTTTTCCCGCTCAAGTGCAAGAGATTTCTCAAGAGACAGATTTCTCCTCCTAACGAACCGCTGCGACAGTTTCAAGCAGTCGCCGTTGTGCTGCCTAGTGTAGCCGAAGCACTTCCGTCTCGCGCCGTCCCGAATAAGGTTAAGCAGGATTCGCTTGACCTTCCGCTTGCTGATACGCAATTTCATCAAAGAGCTCCTGTGGATTTGGTGCTTGGAGTCGAGGTCCTTCCCACTATCCTTGGGGAACGAATCATCAAGAATGTTGGTGATTCTTTCGTGGGGATCGAGACGATGTTCGGATGGGTTCTCTGTGGATCCGTTATTGGAAAATCCAGACGGTCTCGGTCCACCTCCTCCAGCAGTCCGAAGATGTCTCTAAGGACAGCAGCACCATCCGATTTAGAACGCAGTACCAACTTCTTCAGGTGCCGCGTTTGTCAAGGGACACACGCGCTCCGTCTGTGCCGACAATTTCGAGGACTACGAGCTGACGACAGGTTAGGGGTAGTCTTGAGCAACGGATACTGCCCGAACTGTTTCGCTCATGAGCATTCCAATGGTTCCTGCAGGAGCACAACAGTATGCCATCGTTGTGGCAAGCAACACCACACGCTCTTGCACATCGATAGCTGAGTCGCGTACATCCAACCCAAAGAGCAAAGACCCGAAAGGCACCCGCCTTTCATTCGGACTTCTATCCAGAGGTCATCAGCCATCGTGCCGCCGACTCCATCTGCATTTAAAGTTCCCCCTCCATTTCCACCTATGTCTTGGCGATCCAGAACGCTGCCATCCCCTATCCTTAGACATGTCCAGCGAGGCAATTGCAACTTGTTGCAATGGGGCATGTTCATCCGGTGGCGTGAACAGCAGAGAGTGAGGGGTAGGGTATTTTTCCAAAACGGAATGCGGTCATACTGAGGGGTGTGACGAAGGGCTCTACTGCAAATCGCCATATTCAATTGCGTACGAGTTTTTCGTCCGAACATCCGTTCTTTTTCCTGTCGATTTTATTTTGCGATTTGTAACATTTTTCAATCCGAACCAATTCGTGTGTGTCGGGATATCTTGTAAATTAAATAATCAAAATTAATTTAAACGAAGTTCTCGCGCGTTTTAATTCACTCACCACTCACCAGACCCCAAAAGAAATTGGCCACCCGCCAAAGTTGTACACTAGCAAATCCTTTCGCCCCTCCACGAACAGTCAGTTTTGTATAACTGTTATTGACTGAACCGAAATTGATCAAGATCGGAAGACTTTATAATATAACTGCCATCGGTCGGAAACAGTGAGTTTTATTAATAGCATTCTGACTTTAAATGCGATGATCATAAAAATTATTATTTGTCAGTCAAGTAATTTTTTTAATGACTGCAACATATTTCAATAGATCGATCGGTGGTAGACTTTAATTGACTTTGATCAATAACATCATAGTTTTCTAAGCTTTTGTCATAAAAGTTACTATTGATCAACCTAATATACATAATAAAGAATGTATTTGATATCGGATAATCGGATTAGACTTTTTGAATAAAACCTTTTTTTCTTTGACGGTTTTAGGAAAACAAAAAAAACTTGCAAGTGTATTCAAATTTTGGCTCGGTCGAAGTTAGCCACGGCCGGTTATATATCGTGGTGGCGCAAGAATTGTCGCTTACTAAAAAGGCGCAGGAAATGTACCGAGTGGTACATCAACCGCATCCATGGTGGTGGTGGGGCCGTGTTTACTTGGGCCAGAAGCCCTGCTTCCTACCTCTGGAATCACATTACTTCTCTTAGCCTTCTTTTGAGGCGATGGACAAGTGGGATGGCTGTAAGTCGGTCCTCCCCGCTCCACCCGTACTGCTAAATGCCTGGGTTGTTATGCCTCTTTGGAAAAAGGCATTGATTATCCGCAGGACGGAGTGTCTAAGTGGCTCTTGGCATTGAATACCATTTTTTTGTCCTCCAAACGTTGTTGTCTTGCCAATTAAGCAAAATCGCTATGTAAAGAATTAAAGGTGGCAGTTGAATGTTTATTAATAAATTGGAGCCCTTTCTATATGTCAACGTAATGCTTACATTAGGTTATGCAGTGTGTCATGCCATTCACTGAAAGGTCTACACTGCGCGCCTGTGTACTCATGGATAAAGGTGATATGTACGTGGTGGTGTATTGCAGTTTTTAATTTGGGCCTTATCACTACACCGTTACTACACGGTTAGTATATATTCCAGTGTAATTTATTTTATATTTCACATGGATTTAATAGTTAAACTACTATGAAATATATTATGAAAATAAAATAAATTAAATATACAGAAGAATTCCGTTATATGTAACAATGCTCGAAGGACTAACAATTTTACGTAGTTATATCCACACCGGGAGAACAAAAAAAAAAAATTGTTTTCTTGATTATTTTACGGTTGCCACGTTCATAACAGCCTTTAAAATAAAAACAATTACATTTTGATCAAAACTAAGAATTAAATAAATCTTTGACTTATAATAACAGTTGTGTACATATATCATTAAATGACAATGCATGCCGTGAGTTAAGGTCAGTATAGCTTCTTAGCGGAAGCCTTAACTGTCTCCAAAACACTAGGTGCTGACACATCTTCACTTTGATCTTACAAGAGGAACTGTAACGATCCTTTCTCGTCCCTTGGGATATCTATTCTATCTCTTGGGCTAGGTTCGGCACAACAAAATTTATTTTGTGCCCCGGTGAAATTAGAACAGGTTTGTTTATTGATTTGTTTTGGTGGTATGTTTATTTACGATTGTTTATGGGCTTGGTTGGATATGACAAGTTTCTCTACGGTAATTCTGGACCTGGACAGCGTTGGTGAGTCACTTCGAATCCCTCGTTGTCCCTTCTTGCCTTCCCTTTGCTCCTGTAGCCGTTGCTGGTTGTTGTCTCAGCCTGTATCGTGTGCTTGATTTGTGCTTCACACCTCTGCACCTCTTCGCTATGCTTGTTGAGATGGCTTTTGCTTTATGGCTATGGGACGAATCCCGTAGCTATTATCACGAAGCAGGATGTGCCTCAGCAATTGGTACTCGTCAGGATATATAGATCCTGGAATTTCGGCAGTAGGATATATCCTGGTGGCTACCACTGACTTTGGATACTCCTGGAAATGCTTGGCTTCTCTCCAATTTAATATAGCTTGGGTACGGTGTTTGTTATCCTTATTTAAGGACTTGTTGCTATCGGATGAACTGTACAGGTTACTCGTAAGGCCTGTATAGTTCCTAGTTTTTCTGCTGCTCCTTGTGTTTCCTTGATAAGTTCTAAAGGTTACTCGTAAGGCCTTAATTACTTGTTACTTGATCACGACTTGATGATTTTTGATTGATGGGCGTTGCCTTTATATAGGCAGCTCCCACGGCCTCAGGAATAGGTTGTTGTAGTACCGCTATACAGCTGGTACATTGCCATCGGCCCTCTGCTTTCACCCACGCATCCACTTGTTGCTATGCGTGGTGAAAGTCCCGTAAATTCTTGGCGCATATGTCCACTTTCTCTGTGGCTGCGCTCCCATTTATTCCTTGTCCTTGTCTTTGTTGCTTGTACGAAATTGCCAGCGGTCGCCTGTGGTTCGATCGAGCCATGCTTGATCGTACGTCATGGGTTCGAGTTGGTTCAATCGAGCCATGTTGGACTTGGCTGCCCATCGCACGTGTGTGCATATCGGTTTTTGCATTATGCTTCCCACGCATCTTCCCGCTTGTACGAAATCGCCAGCGGTTGCGTGTGGTTCGACTGGCCAAGTTTGATCGTAGACCACTTATATTGAATCGGTTCGATCCATCAGCAGCAAGTTCGGTCGCATACCGTACGTTTGGTTTGTGTCTCGGCTGTATCTTGTATCTGGTGCATCCTTTGCACCGTTTGATTGTGTTGCTGCTGGCTTGTTCTGTGGGATATTATAGTTAATTATAATGTTCCTCACAGAAATTCAGGTATGCGAATCACCGATTTAGATGAGTTTTGGATATCTTGTAGAATATACCCCGTCATTTGAAGCTGTGTGAAATATTTCTGCGCACTATTCTATATTTTCCTTATAAATCGCGTTCAAAGCTATACCTTCGGTGACTTATAGGTAAAACGCAGAGTGGACTTCAAGCAGCTCTGTGGTGTAAGGGGTAGAGGTCCTGCCTAAAATTGACGAAGCCGTGGTTCAAACCCTGCCCAAAACTGGATAGTGTTGGATTTTTATTTTTTTTGCCTTAAAATTTATTTTTTTAAATAGCGAAATAGGTCATTTGATGATTTTAGATTGAATTAATTTCTTATGCCTTTACAAAAACATAAATGTAATAAATACGAATGTAGACGTAATATACACTAATTAACTTCTGTCTTCACATTTTTTGTTGTGATATAAATCATAAAAATATTAAATACATATGTAAACACCTATTTATTGAGTTAAAATGATAAGGATTAGTTTAGAGTCTTCAGATTTAATTTCTAAGTTTTCGGCAGTTTTCGGCAGTTGGTGCGTCTAGCTTGTTCAAGCGTCACCGGAAGAAGAGAGAGAAAACTTTCAGTGCGGCACCAGGCCGATACCGATATTTTCCATAGGCGACTTAATACTAACAAACGATACTTAAATCCTAACAATCGAGACTTAAATACTAACAATCGATACTTATTACTAACAATCGATACTTATTACTAACAATCGATATTACAATACCGGTTTCGATATATGCGTGAGTATTTAAAAGACTTGTAAATAATTGGGATCTTACAACTCGGCCGTCCTGACGAAGGATCGACCTCGATCCCAGTGGCCAACCAGGGGGTAAACAACAACATCAACTGGCCAGGTTAAATTTCACCTCATCAGCAGCGGCAGTTGCAGCAACTCATGCTGTCCTCGGTCGGCGTCGTCAGTTGCTCGTCCGGACTGGAGGAGGCAGAAGCAGCAGGCGAGATGACTGTAGCGGAAGACGGCACGGAGGGCACTACGGCAGGCATGTCTTCCCATTGGTCAGCGGCCAAGGGAACGTCAGCGTCAGTAGGATGCGGCCAACAGTATGCATGGCGGCATGCAAGGCATCGAGCAGGGCAGCAGACGTCATCGTCAGATGAAGAGCAGGAGTAATAACGGAGGTACCAGTGGCTCGAATCGCCACTGACTGTACTGGCAGCGGTAGGCACGGAAGTGGGTACGATAGCAGCGGGTACAGCAGTAGATACGGCGGCGGCAGTCACAGCAGTGGGCACGTGAGCAGCGGGTACAGCAGCGGCGGGCACAATGGCAACCGGTACTGCATCGGCAGGCACATCAGTGGGCACATGAGCAGCGGGTACAGCAGCGGCGGGCACAATGGCAAGCGATACTGCGGCGGCAGGTACAGCAGTGGGCACGTGAGCAGTGGGTACAGCAGCAACAATTACTGCAGCGGCAGGCACATCAGTGGGTACGGCAGCGGCGGGCGCAGCAGCAGCGAGTATGTCAGCAGTCGGCCCGGCAGGGGCGAGTATGTCAGCGGTTGGCCCAGCAGGGGCGGATGTGTCAGCAGTTGGCCCGGCAGGGGCTAGTATATCGGCAGTTGGCCCAGCAGGAGCGGATGTGTCAGCAGTTGGCCCAGCAGGGGCGGATGTGTCAGCAGTTGGCCCGGCAGGGGCTAGTATATCGGCAGTTGGCCCAGCAGGGGCGAGTGTGGCAGTAGTTGACCCGGCAGGGGCCAGTATATCAGCAGTTGGCCCAGCAGGGGCGGATGTGTCAGCAGTTGGCCCGGCAGGGGCTAGTATATCGGCAGTTGGCCCGGCAGGGGCTAGTATATCGGCAGTTGGCCAGGCAGGGGCTAGCATATCGGCAGTTGGCCCGGCAGGGGCTAGTATATCGGCAGTTGGCCCGGCAGAGGCTCGTATATCGGCAGTTGGCCCAGCAGGGGCGGATGTGTCAGCAGTTGGCCCGGCAGGGGCTAGTATATCGGCAGTTGGCCCGGCAGGGGCTAGTATATCGGCAGTTGGCCCAGCAGGGGCGGATGTGTCAGCAGTTGGCCCGGCAGGGGCTAGTATATCGGCAGTTGGCCCGGCAGGGGCTAGTATATCGGCAGTTGGCCCAGCAGGGGCGGATGTGTCAGCAGTTGGCCCGGCAGGGGCTAGTATATCGGCAGTTGGCCCAGCAGGGGCCAGTATATCAGCAGTTGGCCCAGCAGGGGCGGATGTGTCAGCAGTTGGCCCGGCAGGGGCTAGTATATCGGCAGTTGGCCCGGCAGGGGCTAGTATATCGGCAGTTGGCCCAGCAGGGGCGGATGTGTCAGCAGTTGGCCCGGCAGGGGCTAGTATATCGGCAGTTGGCCCAGCAGGGGCCAGTATATCAGCAGTTGGCCCAGCAGGGGCGGATGTGTCAGCAGTAGGCCCGGCAGGGGCTAGTATATCAGTAGTTGGCCCAGCCGTGGCGAGTATAACCGCGGCGGGCCCGGCAGGGGCGGATGTGGCCGCAGTCGGCACAGCAGCTCTCGGTACTGCAGCAGCGGCGGCTCCAGTGGCAGCCGGTACCGCAGCGGCAGTCACAGCAGTGGGTGCACCAGCAGCGGTGGGCGTGGAGGCGGCCATCTTAGTCGCAGAACGTGTGGCCTGCGTCGGAGGCGATGAAGTTCCATCAGGTTTGGCGGCAAGCGACGACAGTGCCGATTCTTCACTGTCTCGTGTGGCGGTGCCCAGTCGGCGAGTTTGCCCGACTGTGAATGACGGCGGTACCTCGACTCCGCTTGCGCGCAGAGCTCTCGTCATCTCCTCCTTAGTAACTCCCATCGTGGAGTAGGTCAGGACAATTTTCCTTAACTAAGCATAACTTGTCAAAATTGGTGGCGTGCACAGAAATATATCTATTTCCGTCTAGTAATCCCACTTCTGAGTTGTAAACACCTATTTATTGAGTTAAAAACATAAGGATTAGTTTAGAGTCACCAGATTTAATTTCTAAGTTTTCGGCAGTTGGTGCCGAAGCGTCACCGGAAGAAGAGAGAGAAAACTTTCAGTGCGGCACCAGGCCGATACCGATATTTTCCATAGGCGACTTAATACTAACAAACAATACTTAAATCCTAACTTTCGAGACTTAAATACTAACAATCGATACTTATTACTAACAATCGATACTTATTACTAACAATCGATACTTATTACTAACAATCGATATTACAATACCGGTTTCGATATATGCGTGAGTATTTAAAAGACTTGTAAATAATTGGGATCTTACACATACATACATTTTTCAAAAACATGAACATGCTAAAATGATGCTTTTGTCCAAAAATATACCAACTTTAACTCAAGCAAGGTGCGGCCTACTTGCAACGAGTTGGATGAAATGGGCCATATTCTGGCCTTAATTGCTACCCATTATTGCAGAGATAAGGATGCTAGTGGCAAAATTAACCCCAGCATGACAAACGAGTTTAGGGAGAAGGTGGCTCGGCGTAGGCCGAATAGGCAGCTGGACCATGTCCGTGAGCACGTAATGCGAGTTCGACGCACCGCTAAAAATTGGCTTCTTCTAGAACTCCGGAAATGCACACCGGACACTTATCAGTCCCTTATGGAGGCGACCAGCCAAGTCCTTGGCGAGGAGGTAGGCGTGAAAGCTTTAACTCGCAATAAGGCTGTAGCTGTTCACGGCATGGACGAGAAAGCGACGCCCCTGGAATTAGTGGCTAAGCTGACTGACAAAGCCAAGGTCGAGGCGACGGCCATTAGAGAAAAGGGCTTCCCGTCTAGTTTTTGGAATACGATGTCAGCCGTGGTTGAGCTTCCCAGGCAGTGGCATTGAGACTCCTCGAGGTGGGCAGAGTTCGAATTGTATGCGCGCTGTTTTCGTTGCCTATGTGTTTATGCCGCAAACTGCCCAAGCGACACAGATAGGTCAAATTGCTGCTTCCGGTGTTGCAATCCTGTACACAAGACTGCAGACTGCTTGGCCGCCGTCAAGTGCTTATGTGCCAAGAAGGGCCTGAGTCCGTTAAACCACCTACCGGGTAGCCAGGTGTGCCCATCCAGTGGTGCCCCGAGGACGCAGAAGGAAGCCAAATGATTCAACCCCATTTGAAGTTCTTGCAGTTGAACTTGAACCACTACATAGCCGCTCAGGACCTGCTTCAGCAGACTGTGCGTGAGTTTTCGGCGGATATAGCTTTACTGAGTGAGCCCTATAGAGTAGGAGAAAATGGTCGCTGGGCCAAGGCAACGTGCGGCAAAGCAGCAATCTGGTGCTGCGGTAGTTACGAGCTAGTCATGCAGAACGTCCTATCTAAGGAAGGCTTCGTCAGAGCGTGGATCGGCAGAAACTGGGTGTACGGTTGCTACCTTGCACCCAGCCTGTCACTGGAGCGTTTCGGAAGCATCATAGACAGCATCTCGAACGACGCAAGAGGACTGCAAAGTCTCATCATCGGTGGGGATTTTAATGTCTGGGTCACCGAGTGGGGCAGCACCCGTACTGACGCCCGTGGCCGTCTTCTTCTTGAAGGTTTAGCTAACTTGAGCATATATCTGCTTAACGTCTGCACAAAACATACCTTCAGAAGGGCCGGCACAGGATCGGTAGTGGATCTTTCCTTCGCCAGCGACTGTATTGCTGCTTCGGCTGATTGGAGCGTAGGCGTGGCATACTCTGCCAGCGACCATGAAATTGTGGCATTCTGCATGGGCAGAAACAGGCACCCGCCATTGCGAACGTTACCGCTTCGGAAATCCTTCAAGCTGGATACTCTCAACCCGCTTTTGTTCGCCGAAAGCCTGGAAGGACGCACGGTGTGCCCCAACACAAATGCAGAAGAGGCTGCGTACCTGATTGTGTCGAGACTCGATGAAGCGTGTGTTGTCAGCATGGCCCAGCGTGGGTCATTCTCGCGCCACCACACCCCAGTCTGCTGGTGGAACGAGGCAATCGCTGATGCCAGAAGGGTTTGTCTTCGAGCGAGACGGCTATATCAGCGGGCAAGACATTTGTCCAACTTCAAGACACTCGGTCTGAAGTACAGAAGGCGGAAAGCCCTTAACGTGGGAAAGCAAGCAAGAATGTTTCATTGAGCTTTGTGATTCGGCAGAACATGACCCATGGGGCAAAGCCTACCAGACGGTGGTTAAACGAGTACATGGAAACAGGCAGTCATCCCCATCAGACACGGCCATTGTGCGCTCTATCGTCAGCAGCCCATTTCCCGATGCCCCGGAGTTATCGAATGTGTCTCCTTTGGGCACACACCTACAAGTGGAAGACTGCTCGCTCGCTCGATCCGGTGAGGCGTCAAAAGCCAAAAAAGGCCCGGATCACGTCTCTATCCCCAACACCGCACTGAATCGCAGCAACGCTACACCCTCATGTGATCACGGAGTTGTATTCAAAATGCCTAAGAGAAGAAGTCTTTCCCACCACGTGGAAGCAGCAAAACCTTGTGTTGTTGCCCAAGCCCGGAAAACCACCAGACGAGGCATCCTCATAGCCCAATTGCCTGTTGGACACAGCTGGTAAGACGCTGGAGTCGATACTTTGCTCGAGACTTGAGTCGGCGATACTCGTACGCGCTGGCTTATCCGAACATCAATTCGGATTCATAAAGGCCAGATCCACAATCGACGCAATAAACCGTGTCGTTCACCTGGCAGCTGAAGCAATCGACGGCACTCGTTGGAAAGGCGGCAGTAAAGAATACTGTATCGTGGTGACGCTCAACGTGAAGAATGCGAATAACTCAGCAGAGCGGGATTCCGATCCCATCCCAGTATCCGTACTGGACGGGCTGGCAACATTCAACATACCAAGCTATTTGATGAACTGCGTGCGGAGGTACCTTCGTAACAGGAGAATCCGATACACGACGGATGATGGCCTGGAAGAAAGAGTGGTTTTGGCCGGGGTTCCACAAACCGCATGCATCAGAGTTGGTGACTTCCTCGTGGTATCCAAGCGCGCCATAAAATACCTAGGTGTCATGCTTGACACTAGATTGTCCTTCAAAAAACACTTAGAATTCTGTAGTAACAAGGCAGCTGCAGCAGACGGTGGCGAGGGAAGAAGCCAATCGGCTCTCCTATTACTTTCCCGCCTCTCAGTATTGGCCCCGATTTTCCTGGTCTGGGTGAGAGATTTATCCAGCTTGCAACGAATTTTCTTTGTTGTTGCACAATTTTCTTCCTCTTCTTCATACCGGCATAAACATGTGTTCGCGCGAGTGTTCAATAACGAAGACAAGTGGAGCCCCTGGCTCTGTACAACCAAACGGAATTAAATTCAAATTCCAATCCGCAAACATTACCGCAATTTTGTGTTTGGATTCGGTCGACGAACTGGGTTTCCTGAACCAATGGCTAAATTTGTCGCATCGTTGGAACACCATTCCCAGTCAAAAAGTGACCTATTGGGCGAGATGAGCGAGGAAGCCGTATTTGGCCGACGTCCGTTGATCGAAATATCTCCTCCACCAGCCCAGCCAAATCACCTTCAGCGTGCGCACAACCAGTGTATCGTCCCTACCTCTCATTCCCCCGGTGATCTCTCGCATCGCTGAGCTAGATGAAATGGGTGTGTTAGTATGGCAGCTCGATCACACATTCAACAAGCGGAACGACAACCAAAAGCCAGTGCGGCATATTAATATGAGCACAAAGCAAGCTATCGTAAGGCTGAAAGTGTTGCAGGAGTTGCTCTGCCAGAATGCGTTAGCGGGCATGCTTCAAAAAGCCACGCAATTTGGGGACAGGAATACGCAAACGTCACCAGCGGCGACAATCCTGAACAAGCAAATGGCAGATCCAGATCGCAGAGACATACCCACGAGAGGATGCAGCAACCCAACGCCAGACGGCCGCCAAAGAAAAAGCTAGGAGCCCCTCAGTTTCATGAAGACCGGGCAGCCAGCCCCAAATATGCCGATATAGACGCCAGAGGATAACCGACTGCCGACTGGCAGCAAGTCACGGCCAGAGGGGTCAAACGAACGCCGGCCACAAGGCAAAAGCTAACAAACAAAGCTAGCAAACAAAGGCAGCTTAACTTACAGCGAACTGCTCAGAATGGTAACTCGTAGCGAAGATGAGAACCAAAAGGCAATCGGAGCGAGAGTTAAAATGGAAGGACAAAAGGTGATGTCTTGCTCGAGATAGGAAAACCCATGGGCAACAATCTCCAGCAAATGAGCGTAAATATCGGCGCGGAGCTTGGAGGTCAGTTTGGGGCCAAGCCATTAACAGACGAGATCGCACTCGACACCAAGGATCTCGAAGAGGAGGTACGTTGGGAAGTAAGCGATGTCTATATGGCCAGCGATCACAAGGCAATTCTCTGCACTATAGAGGGCCGCCGAAGATATGACAATCCACCCGCGAGACCCCAACGGTACAATACAAAACGTATGGACATTAATGCTAACACCGCCTCGTCGGCAAGAGGACTGGTTGCGTAACTCGTGCGTATCTAGCATGCCCCGAAAAAATACCTGCCCAAGGGAACACTTACCGACATACTGGTGGAATGATGAAATCGCCAACCTTCGCAAGCAATGCCATATAGCCAGAAGGAGACACCAACGAAATCGAGTCAGCGATAATTCAGAAACTCTCCGTACAGAGTTCGAGCAGAAGCGCAGGGACCACAAACTGGCAATTCGATGTAGCAAAAGATGTTTTAATGATCTTCTTGTAGAATCGGAAAACTATGTATGGGGCAGACCGTACGAAATCGTAATGATGAGGCTCAAAACTCACCAAAGGACAGAGCCCCTCAGTCGCTGACATGGACTACATAATATGAGAACTTTTTCCCCCTCAGCCTTCCAACAATAGCCCCATTGCACCGATGGATGTCGAAACAATATCTCCAATAGGAGATACAGGCAGCCGTTGTGCGAATCAGAGTCAGGTTATGCCCGGGTCCCGATTGCATTCCAAACGAAGCTCTGAAACTTGCGGAGTTCCAACACCCGGAAATATTCGTGTCTGTATTCAGCAAAATCATTAGCGACGGAGTCTTCCCAGATCTCTACAAGAAACAAAAGCTCACGCTGCTTCCAATGCCAAGAAAGCAAACCATCGAGTCCACAGCATACAGACCTAAATATGCCTTCTGGACACGACAGACAAAGTACTCGAAAGAATACTATCGGATAGGCTAGATGAGAAATTATACTGTAACAGCGCACTGTCGGATAACCAATTTTGTTTTCGAAAGGTGCTGTATACTATCGACGCAATTAAAAAAGTGGTGAGCATAGTACGTAATGCAATAGCCGGTGACCGATGGAAAGGTGGTGCCAAGAAATATTGCATCATAGCCACTCTAGATGTAAAAAATGCATATAATACGGCAAGATGGCCTTGCATACTACATACATAGATGCTCTGCGAAATTTTGGCATACCACATTATCTATTGAAGGTAATAAGCAGTTATTTCTCCAATAGAAGCCTCTACGCTAACACACTTGAAGGAGAAAAAGAAAACAACATCACTGGAGGTGTCCCACAGGGTTCGGTCTTGGGGCCTTTGCTGTGGAATGCCATGTATAACGGCGTTCCAAATCTGGAATTACCTGCGGGGGTCGAGATTGTAGGTTTTGCTGATGACAAAGCTGTTGTATGCGTAGCAAAAAATTTGAGCGAAGTAGTAGAGACAATTTGCTCGAACGGGATCGCTCGAATGCAACAATGGCTGGCTACAACGGGCCTTCTCCTGTCTGAAAATAAAACACAAGCTGTTCTTGCAGTACAAAAAAGTGGAGACAGCAGCCGGCCCGTAAGAGCTAGAGGAAATGAGCATATTGCAGGATGAGATCATGGAGAGGATGAAACCAGAGAAAAAAAGGAGGTAGGCGGGTAATCACGAACGCCATACGTTGAAAAGTGAAAAGGCTGAAGCAGCTCCCAGTGGAATTAAGCTCCTTGATTAGCGGAAACATGGTCGAGACAATGGTGCCAAAAGTGTCCAAAGGTTCAAGCTGATCGAGTCAGCCGCGGGTAGCCACTTCGGCAATTAAGTTACTCCAGCTAACGTAGACGTCACCATTAACCAAGCGGTCAACTATAGAACCAGGTAGTATATAGTACGAGACAGCCATATGCCCTTGCTAAAGCACCAAACCGGCGCCCAAAGCTTGGGCAACCCGAAGAACCTCAGCAGCAGCAACAGCGAATAGCCACACAAGAAGGCGACGAATTCCACCGGACGCGATCTTAATCAAGGCCAACGGCAGTCTCAGCTATAGCCAAGTTCTCGCGATGGTGACCAGGCGCACGGATGACAAACTGCTACTATTTCACGAGCTCGTTTCCAAAGTTCGAAGTACTGCAAACGACGCGCTGCCTTTGGAGCTCCGGAAAGACCAACAATGGAAATTAAGTCACTCGGAAAGAATATTACCATGGAACTAGGTGACAAGGTAGGATTAAGGGCTCTCCAACAGCAAAGGGCTATAGCGATCTATAACTTAAATGCAGCGAAGACACGGGAGGAGTTACTGACAGATGCGCTCACAGTCAAGAGTCTACGCCCGGGCCTGCGGAATTGCTAGACGGAAATAGTAAGGGCGTCTGAGGCGGTAATCAAGAAACTCACGGATCTGGGTTTTGTAATGATAGGCTGTGGAAATTGCCCCATTAAAACACTCGAAGAACGGCAACTGAGGTGATATAAGTGTCTTACCGTCGGTGCGCGAGATGCTCCAACATGGAGGACAGGTCACGCTGCTGCTTCAAATACGGTGAAGCAGGCCATATAGCAGCCAATCGTCTTTTATACGATGCCAACTGCTTCCTATGTGCTGGACAAGGCCTGAGCCGAAAAAATCATCTAGCAGGCAGCCGCCTATGGACAGCGAGGGGCGACTCGAGGACTACAAAGCCGCTCCAATGACTTCGTCAGCACTGAAGATTCTGCAGCTGAACCTAAATCACTGCAATGCGGCCCAGGACCTATTGCAACAGACGATCAGAGAGCAAGTGACTGACGCCGACTGGAGATCCGCAATATTGTGGGACATCAAACCCGCTGATGGACACAAAGTGCCTATTGATGGATGGACACAAGGTCCCTATTGATTACCTTGGCAGGTGGTCCTGGAACATTGCAAAAAGTTTTCCCACAGCGAAAATCCTTCCGAACTGACACTCTAATTGTACCAACTTTTCGAGCGAAGCTGGCGGGGCTGCAAGGATGTATGACGCAGCGTACGTCCTACCAACTGCGTGGACGCTTTGCGCGACCATCGTCACAGCCAGGATACAATAAAGGAGTGTGGATGCGAGGAAGTAATTTTCATAGTCCGCAGGATGGGACCGAGCAAGACCCCTGGGCCAGACGCTAGCCCGAACTCGGTCTCTCGGTTTGGCTGTCTCATTCGTCCCTGGAGCTTTCACGGAGATGTTCAACCAGTGCCTGCGCGAACGCCAATTTCCGAGCATTTGGAAACGGCAAAACTTATTGCTTCTCCCTAAGCCGGGCAAACCAACGGACGAGGCAACCGCAAAAAAGGTCCTTGAATATATCACAGGAGCTCGGATACAACAAGAAATCGAACGACATGGTGACCTATTCGAAATGCAGTTCGGCTTCAGGAGAGCACGGTCCACAAATGACGCAATCAACATGGTAGTCAATATTGCGGTGGACGCCATTGCTGGAATGCGATGGAGTTGCGGATCCAAGAAATACAGCCTAGTGGTTACATTGGATGTGCGAAATGCCTTTAACACGGCGAGATGGAGTAGGATCCTGGAGGGACTAGAGTTACTCGGCGTAGCAAGGGGCTTGGTGCAGCTAGTAAGGAGCTACTTTGAAGGACTTACCCTACAGTAAGCCACTTCTAAAGGCACGAAAGAGCAGTAGGTTTTATCGGGATAGTATCCTGAGACTGCAGCTGCCGTCGCACACACAAATGGTCAGGTTTGCGGAATACGTTGCACTGATGATGAACACGCCAGGCCTCTAGGAGGTACGTAGAAGTGTTACAAGGTCGATAGCCCTTTACGCCGCTCCTATCTGGACCGATGCAATGGACACAAGGAGCTATCTCCGCGACCTATAGACTCAGCGCAATCAGAGTGTGCAGCGCCTTTGGGACGGTGTCGGACGAGGCGCCGCGGCGGTGGCTCTAGCATGCATGGTGCCAATTGATGAATTAGTCAGAGAGTCCAAGGCCATGTACTACGGGAAGAGGACGAACGCCTCCAGAGGCGCTTTATCAGAGACGGGCAACCCGCAACACCAGCGGCTACAAAAAAATAGGCCAGTGGCAGAGGCGCTGGGACCTATCGCCTAAGGGAAGATGGACGCAACGGCTTATCCCCAAGCTCGACTCCTGGTTGAACAGACAGCACGGCTAGGTAAATTTTTGCCTAACTCATGTTGGATGACCTTAAAAAGTGGGAGGCGGTCAGTAAGTTGAGTTGTAGGAAAAGAATTTTGAACATGAAAAAATAATATTACCAAGAATTGGAAGGGTAAACTTTGGCATCGCCGAAGTTAGCTTTTTTCGATATTTATTGGTAAAGTGATGGCATAAGCGGTTCGGAAGATGCGAAGACCCGATAACTTCTTCACAGTCTCGTCGATGTCCGACCAGTACAGCAAGATGTGGTGCTGGAATTCTAATCAAGTCCAGGCTTCCGTACACCGAAAACACATCTGTTCGTCAACTGTTCTGCAAACGTTATCAGTATGTGTACTGATTGGCTCGATGGAGATCTTATCCACTGATTTTGGTTTATGGATTCGGGCGGCTGATCTCTGTTTTTAGGGCACATGCCTGGCTCATGTTGGTCAGTGCATTTGAGGCATCTGGGAATTTTATCGCAGAAGTTATGTGTGGTTAAATTCTTGACACTTGGCATTAAATATTAAATATTTCCTTTTTGTTTCTCGTCGGTTCCAAGTCGGTAAGGAATAAGATATCGCTCATTGTGCCTAAGCTTAGCAAATTATTCTCGGATGAAGAACAATGGTGAATGACAGCTTTCTATGCCCCCCCTGGCTTTTATCGGTACGTATGGTCCCAAAAACCAACACACTGGATGTCATGACACAAACTTCATTATCTCGGTCTCATTTGTGGGTAAAGCATCACTGCCGATTGCTTCCTTGATGTGGTTGACCATGCCAGTCATGTCTTCTATATTGGAAATGTAAATTTGAGGTATCTTCTGCGACTTTGGAGAATTCTTAGAAAGAGGAACAGTGGAAAAATATTCGGCATTGACGACGCCATACGTCGTCCACATCTTTTTCTTACTTACTATTTGCTTAACGTATTTTCCCGTCACCACTACGTCCCTCACTAAACCCTTCTTATCCTTCTTTCCCGTGCCGATCCCTGCGCTGCCATAACTCTATATCTAATTTGACCCGCCCATATTAGTATTACCCGCCTCGGCTCCCTTTGTTTCATCAATTCCTCTACTGACTGCATCGGCCACATTCGCCGGCCACTCCTCCTGCTCCATTGGCTCGTATCATCGTACACTTGCGGCGCCGGGCACGACATTTGCCGTGCCAGCCCTGGCCTTCTATCCCCGATATGTCCCATGGGTGCCGAAATTTGACACCTTAGCGACGGCCGTGGCCATACCCATGGGTATTCCGAGTGTTCTCCTTGTTTCTCCGTCTGTTGTTGCTGGTCTGGTTGACCTTGCCTGTTAGCTGGTGTTGGCATCCCCATTCATCTAGCATTTTCTTGAATATTCTGCTAGTGAATTGAACCCCATTATTCGTTATCACCACCTTTGGTGCTCCAAATCTGGCTAGAATCCTTTCCCGAAAAGCCTTAACCAAACTGCCGATGCCTTGCGCATAGGTATCCTGTCCATTTAGAAAATCTGTCAACGATTTCTAATAGCATCTAATTTCCGTGTTTCGATCTTGGTAATGGCCCAACGAGGTCGGCACATATTGTAGCCCATAGTTCTTCTGGCACTTGTGTAAGCATATTTCCTGCAGCCTACTGTTGACTTGGTTTGAATTGTTGGCATATTGTGCACTTCCCGACAAAAGTTTTGATGTCTCGTTGCATTCCCGGCCATTGGTATCGCACTGCAGTTCTGGCAATCGCTCTAGTCGCTGCCGTCGCTGAAATATGATTTTCGTTTATTACTTGACCAAGAGTTGCTTTCGGCACACATAGTTTCCATGACACCACTTCCTATTGGCCAGCACGACGCCATGATGTCTCGTTGCATTCCCGGCCATTAGTATCCCACTGCAGTTCTGGCAATCGCTCTAGTCGCTGCCGTCGCTGAAATATGATTTTCGTGGTGCTTCTCATACTGTGGCGACCATATGCAAGAACCGTACTCTACGGTAGGACGGAATAATTAACTAGCCAGGATTTTGGTTGTGTAGTAAATTTATTTAACACCTAAGTCATGGACGATATTTTAGGGCTACAATACACAACACCCGTAATACCCAGATGGATCATAGAACTGAGTGGCACCTCTCATGTGAGTAGAACGTCGTAGCACCAGTGAGGCAGGCAATGATTGAGGATCATCTCGTGTAGGATTGAATTGTCTAGAGTGGTTACTGGAAATCAGATCTTTCGTATTGTCATCAGTATCTGATGGTGCCTGATGAGATATGCTTACTTCTTTTTGTTCAATTCGGCTTCGAATTTGGTAATGACGCTTATTGATGCGATTGTCTGTTAAACAGACTTTGTAAGACACTGGTCCTCTTGGCTCGGCTATGTAGGCTTCTATCCATTTTGGACCCGGTGCATAGTTTCATACCTAAACGGAACTGCCTGTAGCAAAACATTTCCTATAAACGTAGTCGTACAATGCTCAGTACGAACAAGTGGCCCATATGACACCAGGACCGGGCCTGTTACGAATTACCCTAAGTAAAGTTAATGCATCAACCTCTACCCTCTCCGACCTAAGAGCAAAGGCGTATTACATATATAAAATATTCAATATATAAATTAAATTGAAGAAATACAAAATGTTAAATGTAATAAAATAATGGGTTACATATAAAAAGAAGAAAACAGGATAGGTTAAATTATAGTTTTTACACCCGGAAGCGATGTATCGGAACCGATAACGTGGCACAGTCTGTTGTAGTCACTACATGGAATACGAAGAGGTTCATGCAGAGCAAAGGTAGTTGTGCTGGTAGGAAGTATAAGCGGTGTGTAATTGGTCCTTCTAGATGGAACAGAAATATTAATTTGGCTGAACAGTTCGGAAGAGTCAATCTCACTATTCAAAACACCAAAAACAAGATCCATACTCCAATATGGGGTAGACTAAAGAGGTATAAAGTATTTTGGTAGTATATGGATCCTTGAACTCCTTTGACCTTGAACTCCTTCGACCACCAATGGTTTTGGCATTCCACGTATTGCATCAGCTTCCGCATTGTAGCGTCAGTTGTAACAAGTGAGACTATAGATGTGGAGATTAGAAATCTGAAGTCTCTTCACCCGCCTTGTTACGCTTTCGAGACTCAGTCAGTCACAAGGGTTGAAAGAAAAAGAGAGCAATGACTAAGAGATATAGAAACGAGAGAAAAAAAAAGTTAAAGACCGCGAGCGCGGGAGCTAGAAATCACGATAACAAACACACTGCAACGAGAAAGAGGAAATAAAAAAATGAGATTAAGGTGGGAGAAAGAGGAGAAAAGAAAAAAGGAACAAAAGTTATTAGGACAGTGATAAACAGAAGTTTAAGTTGGTAAAATTATTAACACAAAAAAAACAAGAACGCAACGAGAGGTACGGTGCAAGTTGGACTTAACAATATAATTTAAATCGTTATCGCAAATGTAAATGCCGTGCCATTGTCTGACACGAACTGATCTGGTAAACCATGAGTAGCGAAAAGTTGCCTGAGAACTTTGATTGTAGCAGCTGAGGAAGTGAAGCTAACAACAGCAACCTCTAGCCACTTTGAATAGGAATCTACGACCAGAAGAAAAGTTTTTCCTTGCAAAGGTCCTGCGAAGTCGATGTGTGGACGGGACTACGGGCGCTTGGCTGAGTCCCAATGATGCCCCGGTGCCTCTGAATGATCGTCACGATTCTGCTGGCATGGAATACATTTCTTAACAATGAGCTCAATCTCTGCGTCAATGTTTGGCCACCAAACATAGCTGCGCGCTAACGCCTTCATTTTTACAATGTCTGGATGAGCGGCGTGTAGAGCAGCTGGAATTGTCGGGATTTTGGCGGAATTACCGCGCGATTTCCCCAAGTCAATTCTCTTTTATTTGTAGAGAGCTGTTGCCGACGGCAACAGTATGGATGAACATTGATTGCTCCAATTTCATGTCGAGCGATACCCTTAACACCCAGTTCGATACTTTCGCCAATAAGGTGTCCTTCGATGTTTGAGCGGCAATCAACACAGCACTTACGATTGGCGTTGCTGCTAATTCGATCATAAGCACATCATCGATGCTATCAGGATCTGATGCTGTTGATAGAAGGCAACGACTTAGAAAATCCACATTGCCCAATTTCGATCTGGAACGGTGTACCAGGTCGAATGGATATGCTGGAAGGAACAAAAACCGACTTAGCATCTGATTTGTTTGGAACTGGTTTTGATGTGAAAATACCCAACAGAGGTCGATGATCGGTGATTAGTGTGAATATACGACCGTAAACATAGTTGTGGAACTTATTTACTCCATATGGTGACGCATCACAAGCTAGTACTAGTGGCAATGATCCATCGTAATGAACAAGTATGTTGTCTGATCCAATGAGTTCCTTTAGTGTATAAAAAGACTTCTCACACTGCTTGTCCCACTTCCAAGGAATTTTTTTATCTAAAGACTGTCATCAAAATATGGTAAGACTGTCATCAAAATATGGTAAGACTCCAGAAATATTCTGTACAAAATTCTCAATACAGCTTTGAAAAATGCCTGGTGCTGACGAAATTCCAAATTGCAATCGAGTACCTTTGAATGCACCCTTATGTGTTTTGATTGTTTGCAACAAAGACGAGTCGACTAATAGCTGATAAGCTTGATGGATGCGAGCAACGTGTTGATCGCCGGTATTTGGTGGCAGTGCGACTGATGGGCTTTTTTAAAGTTGATTTATTTATAGTCGACGAGAACATGAATCGAGCCGTCCTTAATAACTGGTACAATAACAGTAGTCCAATCTGAGCACTCCACAGGTTTAAGAATCCCTTGTTTGCATAGGCGATCCAGCTCATCCTCGCGGGTGCGGCACAACCCGCACATTGTTGTCCATTTCCTTAATGTAGAGGACGATGTGATTTGATTCTGTAGATAGCCTCTTTAATATGTCTGATAGCCTTTGCATTCGCTGCTGCAGCTTCACTAGTAGTTGCTCGTTCCAAAACTTTCTGCACTTTCAATTCAGTGTCTGCAAAAAAACTTCTCTGCAAGTTTTCATCCCTCATGCCACATACAAAACGATCACACAGCATTCTGTCAAACGCTGCTCCAAAATTGCAACTGCCAATATACGCAGTTGCCATATAGTTTCCGACGGTTGCATCCGGATATTGGTTACGTTTGTGAAAATGATGAAACGCAGCGATTTCGGATGGGCGTTGACAAAGATGGTTATTTGGAATCGGAACTGGTTAGGAAACGCCAATGATGTCAAAAGATCGTAGACTGGTGCTCCCACCAGTGTTAGGAAAGATGCCTTTTTGTGACCTTCGTCTTTGACATCATTGGCAAGCAGGAACAACTTAAATCGCTCCAAATATGAGCCCCATTTATTTGGGGTCGTCATAAATGTGTTCCGTTGAGTATATTTAGCACCCGTTGAATCAATTAATTCCTTATTTTCCTCAAATAAGCCGGTCAATGGATTCTCCCTAAATTCACCAGCAAGCGACTCTGCAATGCAAATGTGTGTGTGTGTGTAACGTTTGCAAAAATTTCACCACAGCATGTATATGTAAACGTATGTATATGTATGCATTTGTGCGTAACAATTTTTTGATGTTTTGCCGTCAATAATTCCAAGTTCAATTCCGGATGATAATTAGCATCCCATCCATGTATTATGTACTTGGATTATTTATTACAGTTTAGATACAAAGTTATATTATGGCAAAGTTAATTTTCGTGTGTGTTCTGCAATCAACATGGCTGGAATAACTAACTTAATGGGAGGCGCGAGAAAATTTCGTTGTCAGATGGCTTGTCACATTACAGGGCTGCATACACAACAAATATCTAATAGGTTGCCAAGTATGGAGTACATCTATAAAAAAACAAACCTTTACATTCAGAGCCGATGAGACTTAATGGGTTGGTTTCACAGCAACACTGAAGATCATTATCGTTTTAAAGCAAACAAGAAGACGATATGTCTTTAAAACTGTACAAAGGCACACGATAACGTGTCACTACCAATGGAAGATTAGTTACATAATGAGTGAATGGGAATCGTCACCCCCCTTGGTGACTTAACTTTTTTTCTACCTCATTTTTAAGCTCAATTGCCACATTTAGAGCGAGCAAAATAATAGTAGTGAGGGATCTTTCTTTGCAGGAAACTTAAATCATTGCTATAAGATTAGTTTTTTTTTACCCTATTTTATGTGTTAAGGGGTTGACGATAAAAGATTCATTAAAGTATTCGAATTTGCAGACTTGAATGTGCTTAAGTGCTCTCTCACTGCAGTGCAAAATGCATTAAAATGTGGAAAAATATCAGAAAGCCACGACCGAAAGCTTAAAATCTTCCCCAAATTAAAAAAGAGAATAGAGAGAGTCGTTTAGCTTCGTCCGTTTGCAACTGCTGTGGCGATCCAGGAAGAGCTTGAAGTGCCGGGCAGTGTTTGGAAAGTACGTCGAGAGTTAACACTAAATAACTATAACGTTCACAGTCCTCGGAAAGTTTCGCATCTCTTACAGAACAACAAAAAAGAACGGATTGAATACTCAGAATTCCACCCAAATTGGCCTGTGAACAAAATGGTAAAACATACTATGGTCATATGAGTCCAAAATTGTGATGATATTCGTCGACTGAAAAACACGGAGCACAGTCCACAGTACACCACCAAGACTATTAAAAATGTCGAATTACGGTGTTGGACCTACATATATGCTGCATAGAAGGCATCATGTGTACGTTAAAATTATTGAGGAATGGATGGTACCATATTTCGAATAGAAGATATCTTTTTGTTGGGTCTTTTAACAAGACAATGACCCGAAATACACAAGAAAAGTGATAAAAGCTCGTATCGATAAAGCAGGAGTAAATTCCATGAAGTGACCAGCACATATCCCCCGATCTGATCCCCGATCCTCTCCCGATCTGAGCACGATCGATATTTTGTAGTTCGACGTTAAGAACGGAGTAGCTGCTGCAAAGCCCACCACTAAAAGAGATCCTTGGACTGCTACAGTTTGTACATGAAAAGCCATAACAACAGAAAAGTGCCAGAAACTAATAGCTTCCATGCAGCGTCGCCGCGTAGCCTAACTAGGGACAGTGGACATGCCACTAATTAATAATAGGCTGATATATAACTTGGTCTTTATTTTGAAACTATTTCCTTGCAAAAAAATCTCTACACTTTAAAACTTTTGTGCACCTCAAAATATGTGCTACAATAGTAGTGTACCTCAATTTAGCACTATTGACACAAAATCTTCATTATTTTCAGAAAATCAAAATGGAGTGGAGTAATATAATAAAAAACAGGCCAAATAACATATTTGCATAACAAAAATTCTCAGTTGAGCCACGATAACATAACTTTCTATGCTATTATTAAAATGTTTGATGCCACTACTATTTTTTTTTCTCGCAGCTGTATGTCGATCTAAGTTTCTTAAACCCATGTTGAGATGACAAAAAAATAGAGCTACAGAAATTGTGTTGATGTTATTGTTTTCTCAAATGGTTTAGGTATGGCAGACAATTTGGAAATACCCCTATAACTGAAGGCTTCTGACTTCTTCCCACTTTATGAAGAGGAAAAATAAAAAATTCCTTCCAAATAGAAGCGTGGGCGAAAGATGTGACACAAGACACCAGAAGATGTGACGGACAGTGTAAACAACATAAGTATTGGCTTACATAGCTCCTCTGCGCAAAACCTTAATACGCAGCCGGGTATTCCATCAGGGCCAGGTCCAAATACCAGTTGGACGGAACTGAGCACGCTAAGAACCGAGCTTTCATCGAACACAGGGCTTGAGATACAATTAGACGATTATAAGTAATAAGGATAAGGCGTATTCGCTTGATAAAAAATAAAGGAATAAGGAATTTTGAAAAATCAGCAGACATATCGGCAATAGCCTGATCAGTGTCAGATTTATTGTTTTTGAAAGGCAAGTAAGACGCGTACGCTGTTGTTTTACGTTTTGCGTTTTAAAAAATGATTAGGATCGCGGGAAAACCCGAATTGGTCTTGCTGGGATTATTACTATCCCAGCAATTGCTGGGAAATGTATATATATATGTTAAGGTAGGTGTATACAAACCGAAGCTAACTGCAATATGCAATGAAAAAGAGACAACAAAAAAAAAAAAAGAAAAGACAAAAACTTGACACAAGCGTGAAGTTAACGGAAAAAGAAAAGAAAAGAAAATATATTTATTTTTAAACTTCTTAAATTTATAAATATATTTCTGCCGACTTTAATTAAAAAAAGCTTAAGACAAGATTAGAAATAAATGAAAGAACATATTTTCAAAAGAAATATGTAACTGGAACAAATTGTTAATTTGCGTCTTAATTGTAAAATACAAAATAAAAACCAACTGAAATAAATTTAAAATATTGAATATCCGTCTCCTCTTTTTTTTTTAACAAGTTTTAGAGAATTTGAATATGTCCGATTCTTTAATAATGGATTCTTATAAGCCCTTTAAATTTCCAAATTGGTTTCCGTGGGCATAAAGCCGTAGAATTAGGATACCTCAAAGATTTTTTTTTTTTTTTGAATTGGGTCTAGTCTGCTTGTTGACCAGTCTAGGATAAGAATTTGAGAGACTTTTAGATAAGCGTCTGTAAGTTTTGTTGAATCGTTGGATGCATTATTCAGCTAGAAAATGTACATATGTGTCCTATATAAGTGGCACATTAACGGTCTCTAACAACGCAACATCGTTTTGTGCATTTGCTCTATGCGTTTTGAAAGGCTTTAGAGTTTTTTTAATAAATAGGAACTTTGACCATATAATCATATAAAAATTTATGGACACATGGACATACTTTGAGGCGCGCAATCGCGAAATTGATAACTTTAGTGTTTATAGTTACCAAAAACAATATTTGTCCACTCAGTTCAAACTGAGAGTACAAACTCTTTATTTCTTGGCAAACTGTAAACAATGAGCTTTATGCCTAGGCAGTAGTTCATGTATTTAATTTTCACTGTGATTTTATTTATACCATTACATAGGGTATTATAAAATTGTTCAGATGTTTGTAATGCACAGAAGGAGAAGTTCCCGGCCCCATAAAAAGGATATATATTCTTGATTAGCATGAGAAGCTGAGTCGATATAGCCATGTCCGTCTGTCCGTCCGTCGGTGCGTATGAGTTTTAATCAACCTTCCTAAGAGCTATCGAGTTGAAATTTTGTTTGGGGCATTTTATTACCCGGGTAAGATAAAGTATGAAAATCTTTGGGATCGGACTACTATATCAAATAGCTCTAGAACAACATTTTTGCAAAAATTGGAGTATCCCCATGAAATTTACCAATATGATAGTATTTGATATAAGATCTCAGATCCCAAATCTTATCGGATAAATAGATCACAAGTTACAGTCAATACAAATCGGTTCAAGCGCTACCGGCAGAGCTGCTTGCTGCCTACTAGGTCATCATCAAATCAAACAGAGCACATGCATACACACGGAAGACGGAAAAATTGTAGTAAAAAGAGAAACAATTTGAATGTTTTGTTTGTGTGCTGATGAATCGTAACGTATCGAAAACGTAAACAAATAATTGCCAAGGACTGCAAGGGTATATAATCTTCGGCATTGACGAAATTAGCTTCTTTCATATATTTTTTTTTTGTTAATTTTAAAAGATTTGAATAAAAATTATTGTTAAAAATTGGTACTTTGAATAAAAAAAAAATGTTAAAGTACCAATTTTATGTGATTATTTAACGACAAATGAAAGCAAAGCATTCTGTCCCATTTACTTATTTCGTTGGCAAAATTGAACGTTGGCTTCTATAAATGAATGTAACTGGAATTCCGTGTAATACTTTTTCACAATTGTTTGATCATCGTAAAAGGTCACTACAAGAAAATTATAGAAGGAAAATAAAAAGCGCAAAACTGCATATTTTGGACAAAATAATGTGATAAGTCTATGTCCCACTTATAGAGCGCACCACCACCACTACCTCCAACAAAAAGATTTCCACGTCTCTGGCGCAAGACACAATTGAGATAATTTTTTTTATCTGGTTAGATTATGACCTATTTGAAATTTAAATCAACCCTTGCATTTTAGCCGGCTAGAGGTCAATCTTTTAAAAGAAGATTACATCGAAGGCAACAAAAAAGGTAGACAATTTTTTCTCTCTTAAAAAAAAAAAAAAAAAAAACTTAAACTTAAAGTTAAAATTTAATACCAAGTTAAATTTTTTTTTTTTTAACGTTTAATATATGTTTGTTGAATCTACTTTTAAATTGGAGCCTAACAACAAGTTTGAGATATTTTTCTTAATCTAGTACTTAAGATAAATCCAGGGGATATTGCAGGCGGCCCTAATCATTTATTATTGGGTTTGTCTGTCATTTCTTTTAAGACGAGTTCTATTATTAGTTCGCATAAGGAAATTGGCAAGAATATTAGGATTTGCATCCAGTTTCGCGGAATACTTTAGTTGTTCACTACCTATTTCAGATTTTACGCTAGGTATATTTAGATCATTTTGAATGTTGTCGTTCCGTATGTACCACGAAGCCCCCCGTGATTGATCTTAAAATCTTCGACTGCGCCCTTTGTATACTCAGTACGGAGTTGTATATGAGAACTTTATACTCCAGACGTAGAGGGGACCGAGCGTTGATGATCCAATGTAAGCTACTCGCTTTCAATTTAAGCTGTGACTTTTTTGCTTCGATGTGCTTGCACCAAGTTTGTCTTCTGTCTAGGTGGATGCCAATGTAAATGTCATACACGGCTTGAGGAATTGGTACGTTGTTTAGCATTAGAGCTGGACAGTTTCTTCTGTTAAGCGTAAATGTAACATGTTTGCATTTCTGCTTGTTGACCCGGATACGCCAGGTTGCTAGCCATTCATCTACCTCCTTGAGGTGTTCCTCTACTTTTGCAGAGGCTTGTATTGGGCATTTGGATCTGCTGAGGATTGCCGTGTCATCGGCAAAAGTGCACGTTGTAAGTCCTGAACTCGTTGGTAAGTCTGCAGTGTACAGAAGGTAGAGCAATGGGCCGAGTACATTGCCTTGCGGTACACCAGCTTTGATTTCAAAGTCAGCCGAGACGGAGCCATTACATCTTACAGCGAATTTCCTATTGTAAAGGTAAGATCCCATGAGTTTGTGGGAGTCTTTGTCGGATTTCGAACATCAGACCCTCCAGCTAAACTGTATCGAAAGCCTGGGCATGGTCGAGAAAAACAGCCGCACAGTATTCTTTTTAGTTCGAATGCTGTACGTATTTCGGATGTTATACGTTTGACTTATTCAATTGGTGTGAAGGGATTGTGTTCTCTGATGCCAAAAATGAGTTTAGTCGGATCTGCAGGACCTTTTCAAAAAGCTTCGAAAGACATGGCAGCAAACTAATGGGCCTATAGGATGATGGCTGGGTTTTGTCCTTTCCCACTTTAGGAATCATGATGATAGTGGACGGTTTCCACGCTCTTGCGAAGTAACCAATTCTTATTATAGCGTTGAGCAGTTTGTAGATGTATTGTATGGCGATGGTAGGGAGTTCTAGGATCATTTTCTCTGTGATTAGGTTATGGCCACGGGCTTTGATCGGCTTTGTGTGGTTTTTAATAACTGCAGTGATCTCATCCGATTGGAGTTCCGAGTACTCACTATCCGTTTATATGCTCGAAGAGGGAAGTACAAATGAGTTTGATGTTGGTTTGGCTGGAAAACCATTTTAGGATGTGTGGCAAATACGGATGCCCTCTCTTCGTCACTGCGGGCCCATCCATCGGTTGGACCCCTTATTGGTGAAACTGTTTCTGTAGGAGCGCTTAAAGTTGGGTGGGCTTTCCACAGACGATGTTTAGTGCTGGTTGGACTAAGCTTTTCTATGTATTTCCTTTGAGCCTAGATTTCCTGTTGTCTTAACTCCTTGGAGAGGTTGCGATTGGCATGCCTTAGGCGAAGTTCTGCAGCTGGTGATCGAGTAGTCTGCCATTCTCTTCTTAGACGTCGTTTTTCCGTTATTAATTGAGCTATCCGCCGGTTCGTAGGCCTGTCAACAGGTTTAGCGTACGTAGAGGCATTTGTAGTAGATACTATTGCTGCAGCTCCCAGCATCGACGGTTTGGACGGTTATAGCAGTTGCTTGTAGGTGCTGTGTTTCAAATCTGTTGAGGAACGAGTGTTTTATACGATTTTTGATTAGGATACCAGTCCCGCCATGAGCTTTTCCGTCTGGATGATTTGTTACGTAGAAGGTATATTTTGGTATTTGAAAATTATTTTTTGATGTTAAATGTGTTTCCGATATCAGCAAAACGTCGATTTCACTTGATTATGATTCCGCATCAGTTTCTGCATACAGTTTTGCATGAACGTCATAAAAGCGGTCATGTTTTGATTAAGGTTATAAATAGGGCCTCTAAACGACTTGGAGTTTGCTGGCTAAGTTCTGGTGCTCTAGGTTTCTGATTGTGTAGATGGTGGAGTGACGGCGTCTCTTTCTCGGGCTCCGTCTGTCCAGTTCGGAGTACACTAGCGAAGGATACACTAGAGCAGCATTTGCTACACAGTGTAAAAATGGGTCAATTTGAACAAATTTGTTCAATTTTTTAAAATCTAATCTAACATAATCTTTGAGACCCCAGCCACTCTGAAGTTACATAAAGAAAATTAGAAAACAGTCACTGGTTTCTTGATGCTAGCATTTAACCTAATTCCAGAGTTTGATGCCAAAACAGAAAGCCTCCAGAGTTTCATGGACGCATTAAAGAAATAGCAGTGTGCCTTATAAAAACTTAAAGGCTACACTAGAAAACTAATAACCTCTGAGCAGATAGAAGCAATAATTAATAATTTAAAAACAGAATCGGTAGCGTCACTAACTGCTAAACTAAAAACCTACCACAGAGAAACAAAACAGCAAGGCTGTACGTCCAGAAGGTTGAAAAGCTTACTGAATCTCTGGAAGCAGCCTTTATACACGATGGTCTACCCTCGAAGTATCTAAGAAGTATACTTTTAATCGCTACAGAGGCTCTAACAGAGAATTGTATAAACAATCAGGTACGTAACTTACTACAAGCAGGAATATATGACATGAACGAACTGACAACAAATTTGGTGGACAGTTCCACATCGGAAACAGAACAGACAAACTCAGTCCTGCACTGCCGTCAGCAACAATACATCAGAAATGGACAAAATAATTACCGTGGCAGAGGTAATTACCAAAATAACGGATATAGAAATAACAATAACACAAGTGGATATCGTGGAAACTCACGATACAATAACCGAGGATGGAATTATTCCATCCGAGGCAATTCCAGAAAAGAAAATGGTACTCTACGAATTACCCAAAGTAATTCGGAAAACCAATAAGTCCCTACAGATATTCAGGTGAAACATTCAACCCTAGTCTTAGTATTTTTATCAAAATCAAAAATGAAAATACAGGCAACATTTCCACTTTCTTGTTGGATACTGGTGCAAACTTATGTATCAATATTAAAAGATAAAACTGCAAACTAGATTTGTGTGAACCCAACGATTCACTAATATTAAGACCAAATAATTTAGATTTTGTAATAAACATCCCAATATTACACACCTGTGACACAGTCCTCCCAGCAAGATCTGAAGTAATCCGACAAATAAATATTTCTAACGAAAATGCAAATATCGTCGTCTTAAATCAAGAAATCGAAAAGGAATATTTTTTTGGGAATTCGATCTAAAGTCCGAATCAAATATTTGTCCGAATTTTAAATACAACCAAAAGAGTAAAAATTTAAAATTTAAAAAAAAAAAAAAAAACAAATATGAAACATATAAAAATTATGAAATAGTACAGAAAACTAATGACCAAAGAAGTCAATTAGTAATGCAAAAGCTGAAGTCAAACTTCCCATTTATTTCAAAGTCTCACTAGAAGAACTTGGTACCAAGTACACATACATATTCGGTCTAGAAACCGAATCAATAACAATAAATAATTTTTACAAACAAGAACTAAGATTAAATGATAAACAGTCACTGTACATACATAAAAAATTAAAGAATACCACACACTCATAAGGAGAAAAAAACAAGACAGGTCGATAAACTCATTAAACACAGAATAGTTTAACCCTCAGTGTCCGAGTATAATAGTTCGTTACTACTGGTGCCGAAAAAAGGCTTACCAGAATCAGAAAAGAAACGTTGGCAATTAGTAATAGACTATCGTCAAACCAACAAAAAACTATTATCCGATAAATTTCTTTTACCAAGAATAAATGATATTTCCGATCAACTTGACAGAACCAAATATAGCATATATATTCACCAAATAGAATTAGGAGAAAATCGCGACGTTTTACGTAATTTTCCTCTAGCAATGGATTTTATTTATTTATTTATGGATTGACATAATAGTCATCCATTGTTTTGAGAACCACATGCTGAAAAACCTAATGAATATTTTTCACATATGCAGAAAACACAACCTTAAACTGCATCCAGATTTATATGATTATTAATTTAAGTATATATATAACTGGACCGTTAATTTACGTGATTTTTCGAGAATAAAAAAGTCAAAGAATGTGCTGGCTTTCAAAGGTAATTTTCGATTATATTTTCTTCAAATTTCTTTTAACTAACGAGGCGAAGTGGGCGAATTCGATCCCTGCGACTCCCACGCTCTCGGCTCGCCCTTAAATCCAACATCAAACACTAAGCGACGACACGAACAATACCACTAGCACTCATCTGCGCTAACACCGGCGCCCTTGGAGGGCTATAATGCCTTTATCAAATCGGCAAGTGTTCAGCAGCCGCTGAGATTCTCCTGGTCCGGAGGCTCCTGGTGCGGCAGTTCCCTCAGCGGTCCTCCGACCAACAAGTGCCCGGGTGTTTTGGCCTCGCCGTCGTTCAGCTCCTGGTTTATTGCCACGAGTGGCTTGGAGTTTAATATGGCCTCGACTGCCACTAGCACCGTCTCCATCTTCTCTGCTGTTATGTTGGCGTTTGGCAGATTTGACAACTGCCTCCCGTAGACCCCAAAGTACGGCGCTCTTGGCGGTATGAACGCAATTTCGCATCCGCTTCTTGATGCGAATTCTCGAACTGCGTCCACCTCGCCTTCGATCTTGCGACAAAGATACAGCAGCTCCCTGCTCGCTCCGATAAAAGTCGTCGCGTTGTCGCAGTGGACCACTCGGGGTACTCCTCTCCGGCTGATAAACCTTTGGAAAGCCAAAAAATGTATTAGTACTCAAATCGGACACTAATTCCAAATGAACCGCTTTAGAAGAAAAGCAATTCTTAAAAGCTTTCGGAAGAGCTGATTATTTTGAAATACAGAAGGATGATACACACCTCCTTCCAAATAGATGGAAAAGAGGAAGATTCGACAGACAATAAAAACTATTTTAAAATGGGTTTACATAATGCGTTTGCACAGGACCTGAGTACACATCCAGGTAGACCATCTGGCCCCGGAGAATAAACAGGTTTAACTAATTTAAGTTCGCTAAGAATAGAACTTTCATCAATCACTGGATTGAAAATGCAATTAGCCTTTTTTAAATGATAAGGATACGTACTTGCTTGATATTCCGGTATTACGTTTAGAATTAACACAATTATGAAATTGTTTAGGGTCAGAAGAAAACTTAAGCTTACAGCGCTGAAGATAATTCTTATAGTATTGTGTATCTGCCGGCAAATTATCCATTATTTGCGTCATAAGTCGTGGCTTATATTTGAATCATAATACACAAGACCTTACGGTCTGACGACAGGTAGGGTGCGCATTAAAGCTCTTGGGTCAACATGACAATTCAATAAATGGAGATGACGGACATAGCTTCGAACAAATTGCGAGCTTTATGATAAAGTAAGCGGAAATTTCGCACCATATGCAGTAGGAGCGTTTACAAGTCGCCCCCAACTCTCAACAACGAAAATGAGCACCACGAACCAGTGTACTCGTGTACAAAGGGAGTCAAACCTTTTCTGACCTACTTTGGCGCTCTTACAATCCCTTTCAATATCATCTCAAAATTGTTTCTTTTAAAATATTTGTCCGAGAATTGTACATGCTGGTTGGTAAGCCACTCAGATTGAGATTTACTAAGAAACTCTGGACCTTTTAGCCAAATCGAATCAACTAATCCATCAACACAACAACTCCATGACACTATCTCAGCTGGGTTTAGTTTTATTGGCACATAACGGCAAACTATGTTCTCTGACCACTCTTGAATTTCAGCCACCCTGTTCGAAACGAACGTAGGCAGTGTCAATGAGTGTGATTGTATCCATCGTAGTTATTTCCGAATCCGCCCAAAGGAATACACGCTTGATTGTTACCATTATGATATTTCTGATTCGGTGACAGAGATCTGCGAGAAGGTGAGCGGCACACAGCTTAAGTCTAGGCAATGTTTTTGTCTTGAGAAGCGCTACTTTAGATTTCGACGTTAGCAATGAAGTGCTAAGACCTTCCGCAGTTTTAAATCGAACGTAGATACAACATCCATATGCTCTCATTGAGGCATCAGCAAATCCATGAATCTCTGTTGGTGATTGAGGTTCAGTATGGACGAATCGTGGAATTTTTATTTTCTTTATATTTACTATAGATGCTTTTAATTCGTTCCATGCAGTCTCCAAATTCATTAGAATTGATTCGTCCCACTCAAGTTCCTTGAGCCACAGCTCTTGCATTAATATTTTTCCTCTAATAATTAGGGGGACTCAAAAGACCCAACGGATCAAAGAAACGAGATGTCATCGAGAGAATGTTCCGTTTTGTCGCTCGGAGGCTCATAAAGGAGTCATCGAATTGGAATTGGAGTACGTCTTCCCCATGTGCCTTGGTTAACTCTGATTCTGAAATTGTTATCGGCGTTGCTGTGCTAAGGGAAGCGGAGACTACAGAACTTTTTAAAAACCATTTGGTTAACTCAAAGCTTGCTTTAATTAATGCCAGTGAACCTTCAGACTTGATTGGCAGAACACATTAGGGGATAACTGTGCCTGATAACTTCAGTAGCTTTTGGATGTGAAAATTCAATCATCTCACCCAGCTTTGTCAAACACCATACGTAGCTGTGTTCAACCTAAACATTTTTAAAGAATCATCTCTGGTTATTCTCCACAATATGAGTTCGAATTATCGATCTGCTTTATGTACCATTACAAACGAAATCGAAGCAAAGTCGAGTAGAGCTCTTCTTGAATGATGGGACCCACCATCAAGATGTCATTTAGCGATGTTTGAGACGAAGTTTTGCGTGATGCATCGAATACAACGCGAAGTTTCGTCGACGTGCTTTAAAGTCTTAAAATAACCTGATGTGGAATGGAGTAGTGTGGATGTGTTGTAAGGAAGCTCTGGCTGGCGTACAACTCTCAGTCTCCAGAGTCAGAAAATTTATTTGACTCTGTAGACCTTGAGAGTATTGTGGATAACATGAAGGCCGCATGAAGGGACGAGAAAGGGAAACGGAAAGGGAAAAGGAGACATCAAGAGAGGCTGCAACGACTGATCTTGGCTGCCAAGCGAAGCTCGAAATCCCGCTGGCCAAGATCGGTTGCCTCTTCACCTGGAGCGACTGAGTCTTAAGATCGGCGACTGATTTCGACTGCAGGAGAATAACTCATCCCGCCGAAAACCACCGATTCCATGGCTCCACTCCAGATTCTTACGGGACAAGGGTAAGGGAAAAGGAAGAGGGTATACAGAGACTAGCGCGATGACGGGTGTTCATGGTCGGCAGAATATAATGAGGAAAAACGTGGAGCTTATCTATTTTAATTATTTTTATTCATAAGGAGGTTGTTTCAATGGTCACTCACTATGTCATATTCTTTAATTTTATGCCTATGCTCCAACTCACCCCTGCTCTCCCTGATTATATCCTAAAAGTGAAAACATACGATGCGTCTTACGCTTTGGCACGTGTCACGATCTCCGACCCTCTCTTTCGCTTTCGAGTTTTTGTGCTTTTTGCGCCTCGGCCGCCGCTAAAAGGTTAACCTACCAGCGACGCGTCGACTCCGTCGCGACGCCAAGACGGTAGCCAGAAAGAGGGAGGCTTAAATCGTAAGCATTGTCTGTCGAAAAAAAGGACTACTAGTTTAACTTAATATATACATATATCAGAAGGGGATCAGAAGGGGACACATACACCCAGCGACAAAAAAAAGCCGCACTTTGAGGTTATTGCAAGTTTTGCCTTCTCTAGCTCGGGGTTTCCCCAAATTGTATTCTAGTCGCTTAACTTTTATTTTGGGGAATTCCCTCGATTGTTTTCTTCACTTTTTGCAAAATTTTCGACTTGTCGGTTGCTAAAATTTCATTTTGCGGAGATTCAATTTGGTGAACATTAAACATTATGGTTAAAGGAAAACAGATGACCCTCACTGAAAAGGCCAAAATTATTGCTTTGGCTCAGCAAAACGTGTCGAATCGTGAAATAGCTAATAAAACTAACTTTAATGAAAGTTCAGTTCGACGCTTTTTGAAAAAATATCGTGAGACGGAGGAATTGGGGAGGACGAAAGGATCAGGCAGAAAAAATTGCACAAATGAACGGGAGAATCGCGCTATTATGAGAACGAGCCTCCAGAATCGCTTCAAAAATGCCGTAGAAATTGCATCTGAAGTGCAGCAACGATTTGCGAAAGAAATTTCGGCTCGGACTATTCAACGTCGGCTCAAGGAGATGGGTTTAATAGCAAGGACACCAGCCAAAAAACCTCTTCTTAACCAGAAAATGAAGACAGCTCGCTTAAACTGGGCGAAAAATAAGCAAAATTGGGGTCAATTTGAATGGTCACGGATCATATTTTCTGATGAGTCCAAATTTAATCTTATTGGACCCGATGGCTGCTTGAAAGTTCGGCGCAGAAACGGAGAGCGATATTCGGAAAACTGCTGTGTTGCCACTGTTAAGCATTCGCCTTATGTTATGGTATGGGGATGCATTTCCAAATACAAAACAGAATCACTTATTATGCTTCAAGGAATGGTGAATGCAGAGAAGTACAAAGAAATCATTCTCAGTGGACTTGTGCCTAGCATTGAGTCGATTACTGAAAGAGAAAAAGAGCCCATATTCCAGGACGATTCTGCACCTTGTCATCGGGCGCGCTCTGTAAGTGGATTTTAAAGATTTAGTCATTCCGATAATTTTTTAATAAACTTTAACTATCCGCTAACCACAGATATCAATTTTGAAGTCAGAACTCGGTATTGAGTCCTTAGATTGGCCAGGGAACAGTCCTGACCTCAATCCTATTGAAAATGTCTGGGCTCTTATGAGTGCCAAAATACGAAAGGAAAAGCCAAAATCATTACAGGAATTAATGAAAACGATTGAAAAAGTGTGGTTCGAGGATATAACGGCGGAGTATCTGGAGACTTTGTACGAGTCCATGCCGAATAGGGTCAAATGTGTTATAAAGGCCAAAGGTGGCACTACCAAATATTGATAACTTTATAATTTAATTTAAAAATTCAGAATGAAATATTTTGGACTATATTATAATTTATATTAACAGCAAATAGTTTAATTAATATGAAAAAATTTTGTTTTTGTTGAAAATTCTTTGTTTTTTTACTTAACAATTTTTTTACTTAAGAGGTCCAACTTACTGAAAAATCAATTAATTTGTGTGATTTCAGAAAAATTGTTTTTTTTAATTGGATAAAAGACGTATAAAAATTAAATTTTTAAAAATGTATGTGGAATTGATTGATTAATCGAAAAAAAATTTAAATTAATCAATGCATTGATATTTAGATGAATCTCTGAGCAAAGAACGCACCAATTTGCAAAACGGCCGGGTGCGGCTTTTTTTTTGTCGCTGGGTGTATATCGTCACAAAGTAAAAATTTTATTGTCGGTTACCGTCATATGTCCCAATGAAAGACATTCTTTCATTAATTTTTTTTTTTTAGCGGACGTTGACGATACTATGCGCAGTACGTTCAAGTGGCCTCTACGACACCAGGACAAAGCCTGTTACGCGCGAGCCCAAGCAGATAACTGTCCACCTCCCACCCGACCGACCGAGGGGTGCAGCCGTATAACGCACGGCACGAATCGCGTGGACAAATACACAATAGAATAAACAGACAAACAAATAACTAAAAAATACCATAGCTATCTATTAACTAAATGGGATAGGATAGAAGTTTTAATTATATTAATAGAAATCTCTGAGCCAATTACAGGGAATAGAAGGTTGTAATCAGAGCAGAGGACCCTAAAAGGTTCATGCAGGGCATAGTTAGAAGAACAACGACTAAGGGATAAAGGGATCAAAGGATGTCTACTCCGTCTACATGGTACCGACAGATTTACCTGAGCTAATAACTCAGGCAAGTCGATATCACCAATTAGGAGCATAAAAATAACACCAAGCATAATTCTACGGTTAGTTAGGGAAGGAAGGTTAATCAAGAGAAGTCTACTAGAATACGAAGGCAAATTGACATTGCGATCCCAGCTTAAGCCACGAAGAGCAAATAGCAAGAACTGCTTTTGAACGGATTCAAGTCTAATCTGGTGCGACTCATATTGAGGTGACCAAATGCAAGATCCATACTCTAAAATAGGACGGACAAGCGAAGTAAAAAGAACTTTAGTTGTATAGGGGTCATCAAATTCCTTTGACCATCTTTTAATGAAACCCAAGACACTCATGGCCTTTGCGACCGTGGTGGAAATATGGGTGTTAAAATTTAACTTATGGTCCATAAGTACGCCCAAATCATTCATATTATTTAGACGTTCTAAAGGACTTTTGTTTAGAAAATAAGTGACCAGTTGAGGAGAGTTACGAAAAAAAGTCATTACCTTACATTTGGTAGTGTTAAGATTTAGTAGATTAAACTGGCACCAGGATTGAAAGTTATTAAGATCAGCTTGTAGCCGAGTAAATGAATCTGTATCTTTATAAGTAAGACAAAGCTTGACATCGTCAGCATACATAAGCACATGCGAATGAACAATGACTGATGGAAGATCGTTAATGAATAGTGTAAAAAGCAGAGGGCCAAGATGACTACCTTGAGGTACACCAGAAGTCACAGGAATGGAATCGGAAAAAGAAGACTTAAAAAGTACCTTCTGTTTTCTATTTGTTAAATATTCTCGAACCCAAGAGAGGAAAAGGTGTGGAAACCCAATGTCGCGCAGCTTAGAAAGTAATAGGGTATGATTAACGGAATCAAAGGCTTTGCTGAAGTCAGTGTATATAACATCAGTTTGTTTACTATTTTTGAACCCCTTAATAATTATTGATGTAAATTCTAAAAGGTTAGTGGTTGTAGATCTACGTTTCACAAACCCATGTTGGGATGGCGAAATAATAGAACTGCAAAAATGTTGCAATTGAGAAGTTATAATTTTCTCAAAAGCTTTCGGAATAGCGGACAATTTTCAGATACCTCTATAGTTAGAGGCTTCGGACTTTTTGCCATTTTTATGCAGAGGTATGATATACGACTCCTTCCAAATAGATGGAAAAGAGGAAGATTCGACAGACAATAGAAACAATTTTAAAATGGGTTTGCATAATGCGTTTGCACAGAACCTGAGTACACATCCAGGAAGACCATCTGGCCCCGGAGAATAAACAGGTTTAACTGATTTAAGTTCGCTAAGAATAGAACTTTCATCAAACACTGGATTGAAAATGCAATTAGCCTTTTTTAAATGATAAGGATACGGACTTGCTCGGTATTCCGTTGAGGAATAATGCCTGATCAGTGCTCGCTTTTTTATTTTGAAAAGACAAAAAAGATGGGTGCACGGAGGTCTTACGTTTAGAATTGACAAAATTATAAAATTGTTTAGGGTCAGAAGAAAACTGAAGCTTACACCGCTGAAGATAATCCTTATAGCATTGTGTATTAAGCATCATGAATTTTGAACGAGCGACTGTATACAGAGCATAATCTGATGAACGACGTGTTTTTTGAAACTTTTTATAATATCGTGTCTTCACATTTTTCAAATTGGATAACTCACGAGAGAACCAGGGAGGTTTGTTAAGCCGCTCCAGCCTACCGAGAGGCACACAAATATCAAAGAGCGAATTCAGAGTATCATAGAAAAAACGAACAGCTGAGTTCATATCTCTACAATTGTACAGATAAGACCAATCGGTATTAGTAATGTTTTCGTTAAGGGTGACAAAGTCAGTCTTACGAAAGCACCTAGTTAGAGGAAACTCATTTGAACCAAGTAATGGTGAAAGCAAGGGCAGATCAATTTTTAAATTTAATGTAGGATGAAATTTGTCTTCTGGAAGAACAAATGGTTCGATCCTAGAAACCTCACAATAAGAAGTATCCTCTACAAAAATAAGATCTAACGATTTTCCATTAGAATTTAAGACAGGATTGACTTGGGATAAAGATAAGCCTAGAAGGCCGTCAATAAAGTCATGTGACAAAGAGGGCAGCAACATGGTAGATTCATCTGTTAGTGACCATACTAAAGCGGGTAAATTAAAATCACCTACAACTATGAGCATGTCTTGACTGGAAACTAAAGAGGAGACAAACTGAATTGCCTCTAAATGATTTAAATATACCACCATGTCTGACAATGGTGGAATATAGGAACAAGTAATAAAAGCATTAAAAGATTTGAAATTTACTTTAACACCGACAAACTCAATCTCCTGGGTACTAGAAAATTAAATCATTTAAGATGATAAAGCACCATCAACAGCTATTAGAACGCCACCGCCTACGCGAGAAATCCGGTCGCTTCTGAATATAGAAAAGTTTGTGGAAAACACCGATGCATCAGCAATGTCAGGTTTTAGCCACGTCTCTGTAAAAGCTAGAATGTTATGCTCAAAAGAAAGACTATCTACATAGAGATTAGGAAGTTTGGATTTCAGTCCTCTAACGTTCTGGTAACCCAGGTTAAGGGACGAAGCTAGTTTTTTGACACACCAGCAGATGCTGATGTGGCAGGAATAGTATTAGTTGTTGTTGTTGGCAAGCGAATCGGTTGCCGATTTTTCTTTTTACAGTATATTCCTTAACTATTATATGTTTCGGCCAAAAATCTTCTCGACATATAGTGTCGAAAATATTGGGAGAAACACTAATTTTAAAGGACGAAATGTCCCGAGAATAAGAAAATTTAAACTTCTCCACCGCAATATTCGAGACGTTAACTTTCTTCCGAATATAGGCTATTACATCATCAGATGTGACAACAGGGTCTAGCCTAGAAACAAATATATGTTTCTTTGGTGGTATGCCAACGAGAGGCCGCGGTCCCGAAGCATCAGCCGTAGCAGTAACGTTGGACAAGTCACCCACTGCGGCAGTCAACTTGTTTACGGGGCCCTCAATACTTTTGGAACTATCGGCAATTTCCATTGGAATGGGTAATTGCCCGGACACATCGGACACTACAATAGGCATCGTTTTTAAGAGATCATTCCCAGGTGATACCGGTAATTCCTTACTAATAGCATTCACAACCGGGCTCTTAAACGATATCAACTGCTGTACATTAGGAGTGGACGGTGCGGTGGTGGTGGAGACCGGTCGGGGACGATAAGAGACGCTGGCGGATCTACAGATACTGAAACACCCCAAGGACTGGTCCTTTTACGTTTCGGAGACTCATTCACAAGCGATAAACTCCTGAACTGAGTCTCCACCGCATTAAACTCCGCTTGGAGTTTATTAAAACCTGCCCTTAAAGTGTCAAAACTATCTCTAGTCCGCCTCATGAAAGAGCGCATCTCATTCTCGACCCCACGGCAAGCATCACATCCATATTTTAAGCCACCGCCTTTAGCAATAGACTCCTTGATTCTGCCTGTGTAACCTGCACACTTAACGTGAACCGCATTGTCACACAGCCAACAAAGAATATAATCATGGGAGTCAACCGGATGAGTGGCCACTATGCAATTATTTTTTGAGCAGACAACCATTTTATCAAAATTTAATTAATTTAATTAAAAAAGGAAAATACAAAAAAATAAAAATTCTAAAGGTTAAAAATCTGTGTATAAGAATATACTGACCAGTTCTGACACAAGGGTTAATGTGCAGAGTAAGCCTTCACAACTAAAGAAAAGAAATTACAAAAATACACAAAAACAAAAAACACGTATCACAGAGTCGCGGGTAGGCAAAAGACGAGAGCGCAAATCAAACAAGAATAGGAAAGAGCGGGAGAGCGCGTCAAATTGAACACATGCAATAACAATTTGTACGCAAGAGCGCGAGAGTTAGTTAAAACGGTAACGACACAAAAGCAAAAAGAGATAAACAAAACAACAACACCGCTAACGCAAGTATTGCTGTAAGTTTTGATTTTATTTAAATTTAAACAAATGCACAAAAGCGACAGCAAGAATTCGCGAAATGAAAATAAAATTCGGATGCTGGAAATATTAGCCGGTAATGAATTTATTAATAAGTTATAGAAAAGAAGTTAATCGCGAGAAAAAAATAAAAGTTGATAAGCGCAAAAAAAACACGTCCGTTCTCTGCAACGAGTGAAAATGTTCACGAACTAGGTACATGATTCGTAATTCCACATCATTCGACAATCTTCTTTCGAGCGAGAAAAACCGCCGTATAGCAACTTCATATGAATGCCCAAGTGCTTTCAGGCTCGACTTAAACGGCAGCTTCACCTGAAAACGACCGGTAAAATTTTCAAATTATCAGCTGGTGCGCTAGAGATATAATTTTGATGGGGAAAGGAAAATGTTCGATTGTCCAAAATTTCTGCAAGGTCTTGTCAATTGAGCATAAGACTTCGTTTTGATAGCTTAAATTGACTGTCCTCTTCTGAACTAATCCCACATCAGAAGAATACCGACTGGATACAACCCATCCGAAGATGGTCTTTTGAAGGGTTGGAAGTCCTAGACCTTGTTTTACTTGTTCTATTGATAAAAGATCGTAAAAGGAATCTGCTCCAATGAGCATGTTTATTTTTTGCGGCTTTTAAAACTGTGGGTCAGCTAATTTCAGATATTTAATTATTTTCCACCCAGTGACATTAACGGTTTGAGGTGGCTGATATGACGAAATGGACTTCAGAACCACCGTAAATACCAATTCTTTGACTTGTACATTGGATTCAGAAATATCAAGCAAGTTAATTGGACCTTTTCTCTAGGTAACTGCAATCGTTGGGCCATTTCTTCCGTTATCGAGTTGGTCATAGAACAACAATCGAGCAAAGCTCTGGCTAGCACGAAATCACCAACGCCATCGAGCGCAGTAGAAAGAATCACGTTCTTCAGAGCCGTCACATGTATAACATGTGTATAACATTGTTCGTCTTGTGAAGGTGATGGTAACGCTCGACCACTGTTGACTGTGTATATGTGCAGCAACGTATGATGCGACGGACAGCAAGTAATACTATGGTCTTCGAAATTGCAATATGAACATTTTGGGGACTATCGTCAACTTTCTTACTTGCCACAAAACACGAAAAGGTGCTACGATAAATTCTCGTGAAAACTGACTCAGACTCAACAAGGTCTACCGGAGGCTTTGCTGATATCTCGGACGACATATGTTGATGACGCAAATTTAGTGTCGCCCTGCATTCTCTCCACGACGGGATTTACGCATGAACCAACCTTGTTTATAACTAAGGGAATTAGAATTGCATTTTAATGGCAGATCGCCTTAATCGTACTTGTTCTCGGTGACTTGGAATGCTTTAACAGTTCCTAGAGCTTCACTGGAGAGACACGAGATCAAATAATTAAATTTCTCTATCTTGAGAATTGACCTGTCATTATGAACAAGGGTTTCGAACAACGGGATAACATTTTTAAACTCTGAGTACTTCCCACTAATCTTTGGCAGTTTTAAATTCAAAAGACGGGATCGAGGCGGTGGTTCGGACGTATGTTCTTCGTGCCCTTTGGTATCGGACAAATTGTTTAATGCCAACCTAAGTTGAGATTTCGCCAAAATACACAACTCTTCTAGCTCTAACCTATACTCATTGTCGGAGTCAAATGTCTCCACTCGAGTTTGATGAAGATGAATAATTTAATAGGACAAACTCGAAACGATTTTGTTGTGCTTGGCAACAAGAGGTAAAGCGGTTTATTTGTTAGTATTTATTTATATATCATATGTGCGTGCATTTATTATTGTAAAGCTCAACTATGTATGTACTTTCAACTATGTATGTACTTTCCGCTATAAACTGAAGGCCTGTGGTCAAAGAGAATTTCTCGATGTGGGCTCTTTCAAGTTTTAGCACTTTACCTGAGCTTTGATCTCCGGTTTGGAATCAATTCTCCTTATCTCCTTGTTCGACATCGAGTCTTTCATCGAATAAGACAAGGGTATGAACAGCTCGAGACAAGATGATTAATTTCACGGCAGACGAGAAGAATTTGTTTATTTGGCGTTTAAATGCCCTCCGACGCGACGCACTCGAATAATTAAATTGGCAATAGCTTTATTGACAAATTTACCAACAACAGTTACCGGTTTTTTTTACGTATTAGTGTATAACCATTTTTTTTTATATGTATGTATGTATCAACACCACAAAATATATATATAAATAAAGAATAACGGTTCACTTTAATATTCTGTTTGCACTGTTTGAACTTTCACTATCAAAACGACGAAACATAAATATTGAACTTTCGTAAGTCCTATGTTCTTTATCTATATAACTATGGAGCAAAAAATCATTGACCAGACGCTGCTGTCCTAATCTTAGAACTTTTTTTAAATCTTAATAGTCGTAACTCAAAAAGAACAAATTGGTATGAGTATATTTAATAAATCGCCCAATCTAAATCAATTTTTATTGGAGGACGTTGATGATTCTATGCGCAGTTCAAGTGGCGTCTACGACACCAGGACAAAGCCTTTTACGCGCGAGCCCAAGCAGAAAGCTGGCTGCGTGTAGAGCCGTAAAGCGCATGACACAAATCGCGAGTACAAATAGACATCAGAAAAACAGACAAACAAATCATAATACTACAGCTATCTATCTAGCTATTTACATGTAGTTTATATTCAAAGTTATTTTTTATTAACAAGTTAATCTTCTTTATTTATTTATTTTTAGGTTTCTGTGCCACAGACTGGTCAATTAGCTTTAGATCTCATGTGTGGAGTGTATCCTGCATCACGGTGCAGCCCTACGAAATGGTTTAATTATATGGGAGACGCAAATAATCCGTATGTTCCGTTTCAAATAACATATGTTCAACATAAAACAAATTCTTCCGAACATGGATTTATTCCTTTGAATTCAAAAACCACACCCTGTAATGAAGCAGTTACGGTAAGTTAATAACCATCGTCAGTGTATAAACACAGTACTTTCGAATTTTTGGAAAAATTCCCATCCCCTATAATTTCATGACATCCAATGATATAGATCCAGCATATAACATTGAGTGTTACGACAAAGAAGTTAAATATAGATTACAATGTGCACGTAAAAGAGCTTAAATATTAGTAGAATACACCAGTAAAACAAATATTTCAAATTTATAATAACAAATGCATTTACGTATGTTTAAAAAATTCTATTCACATGCTTTTTAGAAGCATATCTTAGTATCTCGCTCACTCATGCATATGAGCACCCTAGCGCCCCTTGGCTACTTCTATTCCGATTTTTATCAAATTTGGTATTTTGCTTAATATTAGCATCAAATGTAAGTGTGTCAAATTTGATTGCGTAAGGTAGGAAATTGTGGGAGATAATCAAGTTTTTTCAAATAAGGGGGACGGAAAGGTGCGTGGCAAAAATGTGAAATAAACTTGATCACTTACATCCTACACGAACCTACAGACGGAGAGACGGACAGATGACGGACGGACAGACAGACGGGCATGGCTATATCGACGCGGCTGTTGATTCTGATCAAGAATACACATTCTTTATGGGGTCGGAAAAGCTTCCTTCTGCCTGTTACATACATTTTGGCAACTTTAATATAGCATTTCATTTTATGTATGCTATAAAAACAAGGTAGTTAATCAAAATATCTACAATAAGAAAATAAACACATTGATAGGAGATCTACTAATTGTAAGAAATGAATCATGACACAAACTAGATAGTAGATACAAAGGGCCCTATAAGATCGTTAGTGTAGATATGAAAAATAATAATGCGAAATAGATACAAATTATAACAACAAAAATATATGTATATATTTGTTGAAAGAAAAATAAATAAAGGCGATGCGTAAACGAGAGTTATCCCCACGATAGAGACTTTGAGGTGCTTTTAGGTTTAATATTTTGTAAAATAATTGACTTGACTTGATTTGTTGCTAACTCCATTAATAATTCTGTCAGAAGTACGCTGTTGACGATCCTATTAATCCAATCGAAAACCTTGTTGATGACTCTGCTGTTGAATCTGTCGAAACCCTACCGGAGACTGCCGATATTGTTCCCTTAGCATTGTATGAACTTGTGTGTTTTTTCTTTTTTTCCTTTGAATTTGTTACACTCGTTTCACTGTACCCATCAATAAAAATGGCTTCCTCACACACACACGCTGCGAATCAGTCGGTGAATCTCCGTCTTTCTTGTCTGCTTCGTATATCTCTGTCCCTTTCTGTAACTGTCGTTCGCAAAAGTAAAAACTTAAAACGTGTGGCAGAATGACGACGCATATGTAAATAGAGTGATCAAGAGAGGCTGCAACGACTGATCTTGGCTGCCAAGCGAAGCTCGCTTGGCCAAGATCCGTTGCCTCTGGGACTGGGAAAGTAGATGAAAGGGGTGTGGGGGGGGGTTACGGGAATAAGTGTTATGGTGGTTAAGGGATGCGGGTGGTGAAAAGAAACTGCAACGACTGATCTTGACCGCCAATCGAAATCCCGCTGGCCAAGATCCGTTGCCTCTTTACCTGGAGCGACTGAGTCTTAAGATCGGCGACTAAATTCGACTGCAGGAGAATAACTCATCCCGCCGATAACCACCGATTCTTTGGCTCCACTCCAGAGTGCTACGGGACAAGGGTAAGGGAAAAGGGATAGGGTATACAGAGACTGGCGCGATGACGGGTGTTTATGGTCGGCACAATATAATGAGGAAAAACGTTGAGGTTCTTCTGTCTATAGCAATGTGCAAAAGCTAAAAGGACCTGAAAATAGGCTCACTGGATCGTTCATGTCCAATAAGTATCCTCGTTGCTTAGATTGGTTTCTTCTTGGATTTTAGCTTCTGTACCCTTGAATGGTCACTCACTAAGTCATTATACCCTTGCAAAAAGGGTATATTAATTTTGGTAAGAAGTGTGCAACGCGTAGAACGACGCATCTCCGACCATATAAAGTACATATATTCTTGATCATCACGACGAGACGAGTTCATATAGCCTCGTCCGTCCGTCTGGATCAACGCAAACTCCTGCTAGACCGTAAATCTATAGAGCTGAAATTTTGCACGTAGGCTTGTATATACTGCACTGTTCGCATATCTCGGATTCAGCCGGATCGGACCACTATATCATATAGCTCCCAGACAAACGTCAAAGTCACGAACAGTGTTTTTTCTGAATAACTATCTATCGCTATTTTTTGAGCTATCGTCATGAAATTTAATATTGGTGAGTTTATTGCACCTATAAACAACTGTGCCAAATTTGATCAAGATCGGGTGACTATATCATACACCTCCCATAGGAACGATCGGTCGAAAACAGTGACTTTTGTCAATAATTTCGTTACTTTTGAAGCGATTGCTTTCAAAATAAACATGTGTTAGTTTAATATATCTGTTAATAACTGTGCCGAATTTGGTAAAGATCGGGTAACTATATCATGTAGCTCCCATAGGAACGGTCGGTGGAAAACAGTGACTAAGATTGAAGGCCGTTCTTTCGCAAACATTACCCTTTTTAGATTAAACAGTTAGTTTAGATAAAAGAGTTACTAAAAAACTAGCAAGGGTATACAAACTTTGACGCGGTCGAAGTTAGCCCCGGCCTTCTGTTTTTTTCTTTAATTCTATGCCTATGCTCCAACTCACCCTTGCTCCTAAAGGTGAAAACATACGATGCGTCTTACGCTTTGGCCGCGTCACGATCTCCGTCTCTCTCTTTGGCTTTCGAGTTTTTTTCCTTTTTGCGCCTCGGCCGCTGCTGAAATGTTACCCAATACGGTAGCCAGAAAGAGGGAGGCGTAGATCGTAAGCATTGTCTGTCGAAAAAAAAGGACTACTAGTTTAACTTAATATATACATATATCAGAAGGGGAACGGTAATGCGGTGTCAGACCCTGCCCAGTATTGGGTCTCGTCACAAAGTGGAAATTTTATTGTCGGTTTCCGACATATGTCCCAATGAAAGACATTCTTTCATAAATACTAGGTATATGATTCGTAATTCCACATCATTCGACAATCTTCTTTCGAGCGAGAAAAACCACCGTATAGCAACTTCAAATGAATGCCCAAGTGCTTTCGGGCTCGACTTAAACGGCAGCTTCACCTGAAAACGACCGGTAAAATTTTCAAATTATCAGCTGGTGCGCTAGAGATAGAATTTTGATGGGGGAAGGAAAATTTTCGATTGTCCAAAATTTCTGCAAGGTCTTGTCAATTGAGCATAAGACTTCGTTTTGATAGCTTAAATTGACTGTCCTCTTTTGAACTAATCCCACGTCAGAAGAGTACAGCCCGGACACAACCCATCCAAAGATAGTCTTCTGAAGGGTTGGAAGTCCTGGACCTTATTTTACTTGACCTATTGATAAAAGCATGAGCATGTCTATTTTTTGCGGCTCATAAAACACCTTTTTCTATTTAACTGCAATTGTTGGGCCAGTTCTTCGGTTATCAAGTTGGTCATAGAACTCTGGCCAGCACGAAGAGGAACAAAAAATTTTAGTAAAATAATATTATAAGTTATTGCCAAAGACTGCAAGTGTTTCGGCATTGCCGAAGTTAGCTTCTTTGATTTTTTTCTTATATGTAAGCGACTCCCAAGATTCGTAGCTTTTTGCAACTACTGCAGTCTACAGTCTACAGAACTTAGATTTTGTTTGGTCTGAAGAATGCCAAAGAGGATTTGAGTATCTAAATCAAGCTTTAATAGAACCCACACTGCTACAGTATCCAGATTTTAGCACAGAATTTTGTATAGTTATTGTGATAAGCAATTACCAGTAGCATGCGCTTCTCGTTCATTCCCTAAAGGTGAAAGTAATAAAAGCATTACTATTATTATTACACAAATTAGATTACAACAATTCGGAAGATTGGTTTATACTTAGACCACGAAAATTAACGTACCCAATTTATGTTCCAATAACATTCAATTCTGGTAATAACTCAACACTTCTACCAGCAAGATCCCAAGTGGTACGCAAAATAGAACTATCTTCAGCAGAAGATAACATTTTGATTCCGAATAAGGAAATTAAACCCGGCGTTTCTGTAGCAAACACTATTGCAACAGCGCAAAGTACTTTTGTCCGATTCTTAAATACCACCGATAAATGGCAAATAGTAGGCTTTAACAATTTAAAATTTGAATCACTTTCGAAGTACGAAATAGTTTAAAATACCGAAGATGTAAGAAAAGAATCTGTTATTCATAAATTGAAGAAAAATTTCATATAATCAAAGACAAACTCGAAAAGTTATGCACTGAGAATAGTGATGTGTTCGGACGTGACACCGAACCGATCACAACAAATAACTTTTACAAATAAAAATTAAGACTTAAGGATGATGTACCGGTATATGTGACAAATTACCGGAGTCCGCATTGCCAAATAGACAAGATCCAGCGACAAGTTGGAAAGTTAATTGAACCGTCTGTTTCGCCTTATAATAGCCCACTCTTACTAGTCCCAAAGAAAACACTTTCGGGACCTAAAGAAAAAAACTGGCGATTAGTAATTGACTATCGTCAAATAAACAAAAAATTGCTATCAGATAAGTTTCCGCTCCCCAGAATTCATGATATTCTTGATCAATTGGGAAGAGCAAAATATTTTTCTTGCCTTGACTTAATGTCAGGTTTTCATCAAATTGAACTAGAAGAAAAATCAAGAGATATAACGTCTTTTTCAACGAGCAATGGCTCATATCGTTTCACACGATTACCTTTCGGTCTAAAAATAGCACCTAATTCACTTCAGAGAATGATGACAATAGCATTCTCAGGGCTTGAGCCTAGCCAAGCTTTCCTCTATATGGATGATTTAATCGTTATTGGTTGTTCTGAACCACATATGATTAAAAATTTAGTTGATGTTTTTAAATTTTGCAGAAAAAACAATCTAAAACTGCATCCAAAAAAATGCTCATTTTTTATGCATGAGGTGACATTCCTAGGTCACAAATGCACAGACAAAGGAATCTTGCCAGACGACACAAAATTTGACGTCATCAAGAATTATCCAGTCCCACATGATGCAGATAGTGCTAGACGTTTCGTTGCATTTTGCAATTATTATCGACGTTTCATAAAAAATTTCGCCGAATATTTCCGGCACATAACAAGATTATGTAAAAAGAATGTTCCATTCGAATGGACAGCAGAATGCGAAAATGCATTCCAATACTTAAAAGAAAAGCCCGTTCAACCTAATCTATTGCAGTACCCAGATTTTAGCAAAGAATTTTGCATAATCACAGATACAAGCAAACAAACATGTGGAGCAGTTTTAACACAAAACTATAATGGACTCCAGATTCCAGTTTCATATGCATCAAGAGCATTCACTAAAGGTGAAGGCAACAAGAGTACTACAGAACAAGAGCTAGCAGCAATACACTGGGCAATAACATATTTCCGACCATATATATATGGAAAACACTTCACAGTGCGAACAGACCATAGACCATTAACATATTTATTTTCCATGGTCAACCCGAGTTCAAAACTAACACGCATGCGGCTAGAATTGAAAGAGTACGACTTTACAGTAGAGTATTTGAGAGGTAAAGATAATTTTGTGGCAGACGCCTTATCGCCGATAACAATATCCGAATTGAAACGTATGAATATAAAAGTCATAAAAGTCACTATCAGGCAAGAAAGTAGACAGAAAAACTGCGCAGCTGATAAAGAAGAACTTTTGCCAAGGCAAAAACTTCAAGATGCTTCTAGGCCCAACGTATACGAAGTCATCAATAATGACGAGGTACGGAAAGTAGTGACCTTGCGAATAACAGAATCTAAATGTTCACTGAAACGTGAAAAGAAAGTTGGAATGGAATTCTCAACTTAGGTCGAAGGATTGAAATGCAAGCCGGTATACTTGAAATCAGACAACTAAAAGTAGCAACGACCGAAAACATCTTTGAAGTTATTTCAATAGATTCTTTTAAAAATATAGGCAATACTACTTCAGCCGGTGACCCTAATAAAAAATACAAAAAAAAAAGAAGCAAAATTGTCTACATAGCATGATGATCCTATACAGGGTGGCTATACAGAGGGTGCTTTTGACAGAGTAATAGTGGACACCAATGGTCCACTCCCAAAATCTGAAGATGATAATGAATACGTTGTTACTTTAATATGTGACTCCACGAAATGCTTAGTAGCAATTCCAATCAAAGGCTATATTCGAATCAGTACGGTCCAATGAAGACGTTCATTACGGACAAGGGAACAGAATACAAAAACACAATAATAAATGATCTGTGCAAATATTTAAAAATAGACAACATTACTATATCTAGTGCACGCCACCGAGAGACCATAGGAACCGTTGAAAGAAGTCTTAGGTCATTCAATGAGTACATTCGTTCATATTTATCAGTAGATAAAACTAATTGCGATGTATGGTTACCATATTTTGTGTCCTGTTTTAACACAATCCCATCAGTAACATACAAATTATAAATTAGGAATAATAAAAATAAGATATGAAATAAGATTGAAATTTTTTTACGAAAACATCTACGACAAGAATTTGAGACGTCATTAAATTAATTATTAACGAAATTGTCAAAAATACTAACTTCAATGGTCTGTGGAGAGGCTTTGTGATACAGCACTAACAGTGGGATCCGAGAGAAAAACAAGATCAAGGATTCGTTTAGAAAAGTTGCCCAAGAAGTGTACCCTTGAGTTGCCTCATAAACAATCGCCAGGCCTAATCCATACATCCTCTCCCATTTTGCTTTGGCCTATATCATCATCTTGTATCTCTTTATGTTCTTTTTGTTCATATTGAAGTATCCTGTACAAACCCAGGTGTACCTCAATCTATATCGCTCGGAAATTATGATCAATTACTGGATCATGCTGGTTCCCAATTACTTGCGCGGATCCCAATGCTCCTCCGCCTCCACTAACTGTAGTGCCTCAACGCAAATAATGATTTATCTCCAGGCTTGCTCTATATACTTCTAAGACATCTGTGGCAGGGTATTACATACCCTGCTAAGGTGTCAATTCAAAAGTATAAGTTTTCTAGGCCTCGCGAAGTATCGCGAAATTTGGACAGAGGTCTTAGTTGTACACGAGTTCTGCGCTCCCTTTCGAATTTGTCTTCTTTGCTGACTACTTCAAAAAACCAACAATATCTAGTCTGTACATTCAGTATTAATATGTAAGAGGACTTTTTACCAAGCTCTCGAAACTGTTGTAGGACAGCCAAACATTTTCGGCTGAAATATTAGCTTTTTCTGAAACTTGGCTTAACTCCTCTGTTTTGGATATCGAAATTCTTTCTAACTATTTTTTATAGAATTGATCGTGTTGGTCGTCGTGGCGGTGGAGTACTCATTGCTGTCAACTCGAATCTGTGTTCAAGTGTTGTGCCGATTGATCTCCCCTATTATTTGCCTCGAATATACATGTTTAAAGATCGTGATTTTCTTATAGTTTTAGGTGATTTTAACTTGCCTAATGTTTCTTGGCTTGTTGATGATAATCTATCTTTCCTAATTGAATGTCCGCTATGTCATACTTGAATGTCCGCTATATCAGTTGAATTCTTTTCTTAACTCTTCTTAAAGAATCCTTGATCTTGTTTTTATCTCGGATCCCACTGTTGGTGCTGTATCACAAACACAGCCCCTTGTAAAGCCTGAAGATCCTTATCACCCTACCATTGAAGTTACTATTTCTTACAATTCCGTTAATAATTCATTCAATAACATCTCAAATTCTCGTCGTAGATGTTTTCGTAAAACATATTTCAATCTTCTTAACAGCCTTATTTTCTCTCTTGATTGGTCATTTCTATTTGAGTGCTGTGATATAGATTGTGCACTGGTTCAACTTGAGGTGTATTTTCGTTTCCCAATATCTAACCTGTTCGAGTTACCTCAGATGTCCCCCAAGGCAGTCAACTGGGACCACTGTTATTTACCCTGTTTATAAAAGATTTGCCCTTGGCCTTGGTTCATTCACACGTGCTCATGTTTGCGGATGATGTCAAGATTTGTTATTCCTATAACGATCCTTCTTACCAACAGTATTCGCAATCAGATCTCGATGCATTCTGTGAATGGTGTCATGTAATAAATTACACCTTGATGCCTCAAAGTGCTCTTTTGTGACTTTCAGTCGTTTGTCTCCGCTCCTAGCTCATTAGTCTATTAAGTCAGATCTATTGGCTTGTGCACCATCATTTAAAGACTAACGCGTTATTTTTGACCCAAAACAGTAACATGGTGAGCTTTCTATGTGTCTTTTAATAATTGAAAAGTATTCCTGTATAAATAAGCTGACCAGAATTACGGCATATATATTAAGATTTATTGGCATTAAAAAAAAAAAAAAAAAGATAGAGTGTACCCATCATATGTCACCGTCAATGAGCCTAAGAATGCTAAAAATGTTATAAGCTTAAATCCATTTTTGGAAGACGATGGAATATTGCGCGTGGGGGGAAGATTGCAAAATGCCATCTTATGAGAAATCAAATTCAAAGGAAATTTTGGATTTTCAGCTTAAGAAACGCACTTTAAAAAAACGTGAGGGAATGCGTCACTTGTGCCAGATACCGCCAAGTAACTTCGGAGCAAATTATGGGTAACCTACCCAAAAACAGGGTAACGGTGTCATCTCCATTTCATAAGACGGGGTAAATCGCTAACATATATTCCGATAATGGTACAAATTTTGTGGGAGCGGCTAGGAGGCTCGATGAAGACTTCAAAAAAGCAGTTTGAGATAACGTTCAGGTTGCCCCTGTTCTAGAACAAGAACAGATCAGCTGGCATTTTAGCCCCCCGGCAGGACCTCAGTTCGGCGGTATTTGGGAAGCGGGAGTAAAGTCGGTCAAGTATCATATAAAAAGAATAATAGGAGATAGGAATCTCACATATGAAGAACTGGCAGCTTGTGGAGCGTGGAGCGTGTCCACGGATTTAAGAAAAATGGATTCGATTCCTGTTTTTGGAAGGGAAATCGCGGAATGAAATCAAAGAGGGATCGGATGCTGTGTACGGTGACTCTTCTCTATCGATGGAGGATAACGTGGTAAAAGTCCACAATCTTGAATTGGCAGACCGCCGATTAAAAGTGCGCGAGATAACTGAGACAGTAGGTATCTCAAAAGTCCGCGTGGGTTAGGATATAACCCACATTAGATTTTGGGCATGAGAAAGCTGTCGGCGCGATAGGTGCCGCCGTTGCTTACTCCGGACAACAAGCACAACCGTAAGACAACATTAGACCAGTGTTTGACGCTGTTTTAACGCAATCCGAAGGAGTTTTTGCGTCGTTTTGTAACCGTCGACGAAACATGGGTCCATTGGTACAGTCCAGAGACCAAGGAACAGTCGAAACAGTGGACTTCACCAGGCGAATCTGCTCCGAAGAAGGCGAAGACTGTCCTATCACCCGGAAAAGTGATGGCCACCTTTTTCGGGGACTCACAAGGTGTGATCTACATCGACTACCTGGAGAAAGGCCAAAACAGTCACATGGGCCTACTATGCTGAATTATTGACCCGGTTCGATTAAAGAAAAAACGGTTCCATTTGGCGAAGAAAAAATTATTTTTTCGACATGACAACGCACCGGCTCACACCTCCGCCGTCGCCATTGACAAATTTGTCGAATTGGGCTACAAACTGCGACTTCTTTTTGTTTCCAAACATCAAAAAGTCACTCGCCGGACAGAAAGTTGAGTCGAATGTGGAAGTCGTCGCCGCCACGGAAGACATTTTTCAGACCTCGAGAAAACTTATTTTTTCAGACGGGTTAAAAAAGTTGGAGCATCGCTGGATCAAGTGTAACAACCTTAAAGGACTCAATGTTGAGAAATAAATCGACACTTCTCCACAATTTTTGTTTTTCATTTGTAGGCTAAGTACTTACTGCCCACGTACATTTAGAGCCGGTATGGTTTAACAAATTGCTGCTCCATTCTAAAGGTTGTTAAGATCGGATGAAATTAGCTTAACATCATCAAGATCCTTCAAAAAAAAAAAAAAATTGAATAGCAATAGACCCAAATGACTACCCTGGGCTACTCCATAATTCATAAAGAGGACATTTCTCTGTTTATCTGTTATTTGTTACCATTGGAAAAAGGTTATGTTAATCTTGGTGAGAAGTGTGCAACGAACAGAAGGCAGCACCGCCGACCATATAAAGTATAGACATGTATGTTCTTGATCAGCACGACGAAACGAGTTTACAGAGCTATATCCGTCGGTCTGGATCGACGCGAACCACTTCTAGACCGTTACAGCTACAGAGTTAAAATTTTGCATGTAGACTTTTACTGCACGTACTGTTCGTATCATATGGCTCCCATACAAATGTTAAGTCACGAACTGTGACTCGTCTCTATAACTTCGTTGTTGTTTTACCCTGTGAATAGGGATTTCCGAAGAGAAAGAAAATAACCCAGTCTTCATTCGTTGAATTCAAAATATGAACTGATTTTATTTGAAAACTCTTAAACTCTAAGAAGCGACAATTGTTCTTAAAAATACTTATTCTAATGCCCCACGTTTTCGGGGGTTGAAAATTGTTTATATTTCATGCTCAGCGCTGGTTACTTGATACCGCGCCGCTGTTATAATCTTAAGTGTTTTCCACAGAGTGTGGATGCATGTTTTGTTTGGTATTAAGCAATAATTGTCATATGAATTTTATGACTTACTTTTGTTTATGTTTCTGTTTCGAATTGTATATTTCATTGGGGCATCTGATTTGGTGAAGCCATCTCAGATGAACACGATGTTTATTCAGCCATCTTAAGAGCTATCGGGATGAAAATTTTTTTGGGGGGCTTTTTATTACCCGGGTGAGATAAAGTATGAAAATCATCGGGAGCGCACTACTATATCATATAGTTCTAGACGAAACATTTTTGCAGAAATTGGAGTATCCCCATAAAATTTACCAATATGATAGACTTGGATATAAAACCTCAAATCCAAAATCCTGATCGGATAAATATAACACAAGTTACAGTCAATATAAATCGGCTCAAGCGCTGCAAGGGTATATAAACTTCGGCATAGGGTGTTTTGAGTAAAAATTGATGATTCCTCCTGATGCTGTTGGCTTACTATACCATTTTAGTTTTAATTCGTTTTCTCGTCTGATGATCATAGAGTCCAAATACGCCAGTTTTCCATTGTCTTCCAGCTCCATAGTGTATTTAATAGTCATGTCAAATGAATTTAGGGTGTCCAGTGTATTCTTGAAAAAATATCATCTACATATTTTGTCAATAATCTTGGTGGTCTGATAAGTTTATCCATGGTAGTGTCCAGAAGATTTTCCATGACGATGTCCGCAATGACAGGTGAGGCCGGAGATCCCATCGGCATTCCTTTTAATTGTATGAATGTTTGGTCCTTATAAGTAAAATATCTATTCTCTTGGATGCAGAATTTTACTATTTCCATTAATAAAGCTTTTGGTATCCTTGTGTATTCCTGTATTTTAGTCCATTTGTTCCGGATCGTGTCCAATGCTAAAACCGTTGGTATGCTTGGAAATAATGATACCAAGTCAAACGAAATTAATTGGTCATCGTCACAAATGTAAGTGTTATTTATGCGTTGTTTGAATCCTGTTGCGTTTTTTATGTTATATTTCGAGTCCAATGTTATATTCCTTAAAATTTGTATAATGTATTTACAAAGTCCATAGGATGGTGAGCCAATTGACGAACAAATTGGTCTCAGTGGTGTCCCTTCTTTGTGTATTTTTGGTAGTCCATATATTCCTAAAGAGATCGCCGTAGTTGTTGTCATTCTTTCTTTTCTTTGAAATAAAACCCATCTTATGTAGTTTGTCCACCAGATTGTTGTTCTTTGTCTGTAATCGTGTTGTTGGGTCTTTCCTGAGGATTCTATAGGTGTTTAGATCCGACAATATGTCCATCATTCTGTGGTCATAATCAATCTTTTTCATTGCTACCGTTTTATTTCCTTTGTCAGATGTTAATATCAAAATATCGTCATGTTGTTTTAAAAATTTGTATGTCCGTTGAGTTAAATCTAATAATGCACGATCTGTTGCATTTATGTATTTCATCGCTCTGTGCTCTTTAACCATTAAAGAGAACGCAGTACGCGCTGCCTCTTGTTTCTCTTTTTCCTTGATCGTCTGAACTATTTCCTCTCCATCGGCAATGTATTTAATGAGAGGGAGCTTCTCGTGTTCTATGGGAAGAGCAAACTTTGGACCCTTTGATAGCAATGATTTTATATCCGGCGGGAACTCCACTTCTGTCTCATTTATAAACCAATCGTCAGTTCTGTTGTTGTTAAAGAAAGCAAAGTGTCGTTTGTTGTTTAGTTTCTCATGTTTCATCCCATGATGTTCCCGCAATGTTTTTGTTAGTCTTTTTACTGTTGTGTTCCCGCAATGGAGAGAGAATTTTGAGAATTTCGAAAAAATCGTTACCAAATTTTTATTAATCTGACGATAGTCAATTACTAATCACCGTCAGATTAATAAAAAACTGTTGTCCGCTAAATTTCTACTACCTAGAATTAATGACATTTTGGATCCACTAGGTAGAGCAAGTATTTTACATACCTTGACTTAATGTCAGGTTTTCATCAAATTGAACTCGAAGAAGAGTCACGAGACATTACTTCCTTTTCAAATTGTAATGGCTCATATCGATTAACGCGATTACCATTTGGTTTAAAAATCGTGAAAACTCGTTTCGGAGAATGATGACTATAGCATTCACTGGACTTGAACCGTCGCACAGTGGGGCCTTCTGGCATTTAGCATTGCAAAAATCATAGCGTCTAAACCAATAAAGCGATTTCAAAAAAAGCATGATAAAGAATACCTTAAGCTTCAAAATGAATGTTTGTCAAAAGTGCTGGGTGTTCGTGGTGCTGTAATATTCAAGGTCAAAGTCAGAAAATATTTCCAAGCATGTTTTTCCTTTAAAAATGGATCGAAACCCGGTTTTTTTTTATTTATTTATTTATTTACGTCAACTAAGTCAGCAGTCGATGAAAAAGCTTAAGCTAAAATACAGATAATAATTAATTCACGAAGGTAGCTTAGCTTTATGCACAACTAAACATCCCCGACCCGGTGGAGGTGTTTTATTTGCAACAAGGTGCCATCTATGCCCCGAATCACAGCCAATGTGGTCAGGGATGAGTTGCAGCCAATCCAATATCCAGTGCAGAATATTTTAAGTGGTTTCGCTATAGATAATTAAAAAGTATAGCGCAAAGAGAAGTGACAGATAGAAGAGGAGAAAAAGGGTGAGAAAGGTCGTTAAAAGATTGGCAAAGAACACGAAGAGGTTCGTGAAGAGAGTAGTTAGTCAGACATCTACTAAGGTAAAGAGGAAAAAAGTTTCTAGTCCGACGTGAGGGAACACAAAAATATAGCGTATCTAGTAAATTGGTAGAACTGACTTCGCCGTTGACTACTTTATGTAGAAAGAGAATACGAGCCTACGGTTTTAAAGTGAAGGAAGATTAATAAGAAGAAGACTGTCAGAATGAGAAGGTAGGCGAAGATTCCGGTCCCAATTGAGACCGCGTAACGCAAACTTAAGGAATTGCTTCTGTACCGATTCAATACTACGCTGGTGAACATCATATTGAGGGTTCCACACTGGTGAGCAATATTCTAGAGTAGGGCGAAGTGTATAAAACCTTTGTCACATATGGATCATCAAATTCGTTGGCATAACGTTAATGAAGCCAAAAAGACTGCATGCTCTATTGACAATTGAAGATATATGAACATTAAAAGAAAGTTTTGGGTCAAACATAAAAGAACATAACAGAACAGACTTAATAGAGTGATAAGCTAGAAACGGCGACAAACGACTGACAGTCATAAAAGAGCTATTAGAGGCATTAAGGTGTAATTTATTAACGTGACACCAATCACAGAACGCAGAAAATTTGCAATTGATGGCTGATTTTCTTCAAAATAATTTTCAATATTTACATCAATATCTAATAAACTCATCATTTCGGGACTATAGTTGCTATTTTCCAAATCCTTTCGTGGTCGCACGTGTCTCAGTGATGCAATATGTGGGTCCGAAGAGGCTGCTAGCATGTTAAAAAGGTCTTCATTTTGTCTAAGACGAGAAGTTTTTAATGTATTAGTGTATCTGAACCTTTTTGTTTTTACATTCCTGTGCTTCTTCGGATAGCTCTCCAAGTGGTAAACACTAATATTCTATTAAATCCTTTCCGTGAGCCAAAATCCTATGTACCGTTGGGGTAAGTTTTTTTTTGCGGATACAATTCAGTCAAAAAAAGAGCAGTCTTTGAAGTATATACGGCAAATTTTTCACCATTTACCATTTCCTTGCAATATATGAATGTCGTATAGTCCTCAAGCCAAACTTCATTTTTTTTCGCGAAATTTGCCAGATTTCTGCCGCTTGCGATCCATTTTCGCCTTAAGTTGCATAGTTTATTTTTTTTTACCTTAACCTCCGTACTAGCGTTTTCGAATAAAACGCTCATCTCCTTTAGCAATCCCATTTCAAAATCATTTAAGTTTTCACACTCGTGGAAAACTTTCAAAATCCTTTCATTCTTTAACAACATTTTTGCACAAATAAATAAAACTGTCTTGAATTATATTCACAAATACTATTCAGTCCTGATTTAAGGTGTTTCCACTTATGAAGTTAAAAATAAACTGTCGCAAACGAGAGGAATAATTAGCTCTTTATGTTACATTTTTGAATTAACTAGGTAGAACGAAAAATCGGTATTACCCTTTTTGTATTAATTAGGTAAAAAACTTAATATTTACATCCAATTAGGTAAACAGAAATTACGACCAACCCACAATTAGGACAAATTTTTCGTCAACTTTAATAACATTTACCATTAGCAATTTATCATTGTAGAAAGGCATATATGTAAACAGGTAGTATTTGCAAAACAGCATTACGCAATGTTATCATTTAAATACAAAGAAGCTACAGGCCAATACGCATGCGCTCTTCTTCTTCCTTATACCTGCAGCGCATTTGTTAGGCGAGGTTGCCTTAGTTATATGGCTTACGCATCGGTGTCGCAGGTCTCCGCATATTGGGACTATATACATCTGATAGGTAAATATTTCACCTACCTAGTGTACGTCGTCGTGTATTGATACTCGTTGATCTTTGCTAGTATTATTCCACCAAAGTTCAAAAAATGCCAATATTTAGTACATTTTTTAAACGCTTCTAGTTCAATAACGATTGTTGAAATCGCCCAATATTCAGTTTTAAAGTTGCGATTTTTTTTTTAAATTATAATTTTTTCCTATTTACTAAATATGTCTCAACTTTGAGCGCCTCTAGCACCCATGAATCTCAACCGATTTCAAAAATTTTTTGGATTCATAATCTCTGAAGTATTCTCTATCGATTGTATATATCATTTTTGCCCAACGCGATCATGAAAAAACTGATTTTTGCAACGCTATCCGAGCAGCGGCCCAACTGTGCGTCGCATGCATTTCGTTATATGAATGGTTTAATAGTCATAGGTTGTTCCGAAAAACATAAGCTCAACAACAGATGTTTTTGAGAAATGTAGGCAACAGAACCTAAAGATACATCCCGAAAAATGTTTATTCTTCATGAATGAAGTCACCTTTTGGGACATAAATGCACAGTTAAAGGATTCTTGCCTGATGACAGCGCTAGAAGACTCATTGCATTTTGCAATTATTTCCGACGATTTATAAAAAATTTCGCTGAATATTCTCAACATATAACAGGATTATGTAAGAAAAATGTAAAATTTGAATGAACCAGTGATTGTCAAAACCCGTTTGAACATATAAAATCATCATAAATGAATCCCACTCTGTTACAGTACCCAGATTTAGCAAAGAGTTTTGCATAGTTACAGGTGCAAGTAAATACGCAAGTGGATCAGTCCTAGCCCCGTTCACTTAACCAAGCAAAATTCTGATAATTCTCACTAATGTTTGGGAAATCATTTTCAATAAGAGCTAATTGAGAGTCTACAAATCGGCAAGAGTCGTTTGTAAGAGTAATTAATAAATCCAGTTGTCGCATCAACTGGGACTTTTCCATTTTCAACAGCTAACAATTGTTTAGTGGTTAGCGATAATGATCTTACGTTATTCCACAAAAGTGATGCCTTCAGGCATCATCAGCAGGCATTCCACGGGGAATTACTAATTAATTTCCTATGTGCCTTTGTGCCTGATCCCAAACAATGAGCTTGCATTGCACTGGATCGGGATATATTGTATGTTGGAGTATCAATTGTGTTTAAATTGAGTGGCAACTTAAGTGCAGAATGTGCAGTACGACCGCCATCTAAAAGAGTCGCCGCAATTCTAGATGATGCTAACGCCAAAGCTATGTCGACATATCTTTACATATGTCGTCTTTGTATTTGTTCCATAACTGAATTGGTTGTGAAAGGAAACATGTGGTAATTGCGAACAGCGTTCGTGTTTGGTACGCATTTGATAAATCAACTGAATCCGCAAGTGTTAAATCCCAATTAGAATTGTTCTCCAGCAAACCCAATAGTTCACATGCTTCTCGATATGTTTGGCATTGGTGGCCATTTACAGTTTTCAAATGCGCAAATGATTTTGGTTCACATACATTTACCAACAGCAGTCGCAAATAAAAGCATTCATCATTTCTAGGACATGCGACCTAGCGCATCAGTGGCAAATACCTGTGGCCAATCTGGAACTGGGGTTCCTTGTTTACAACGTTGGAATTTCTTAATTGATTGATTCCAAGTGTAAAACTTGGTCATTTCAGCATACATCATCGTCGCTGCGAATGGATCTGTTTCACGCATTGCAAAGAAGCTAGTCAATGTGATCGATGGTAGTCTCTCAGCTCGTTGTGCCGCATTATCCTTAGTGAAGTAAACTCTTTGTTCATTTCCAAATGCACTGCTAAATGTACAACTGTGGGATATCTTTCATGAATTTGAAATGAGAATAATTGCCACAGTGCTTCGTATCAGCCTATTTGGAAGTTGCTGATTTCGTCATTCGCATTTTCCGACGCAATACCAAACAAAGCCATGTCGCTGCCTTTTGTGACGTACTTGAACAAATTTTTGACTAATTAGGCCCAATGACAACTCTCAACGTTAGCATGTGCTTCGAAAATTCGTGATAGAAGCGGCAATATGGTACAATAAATTCATTTTCGATCTCAATCTCTTGCATTCGAACTTTCACTTTGATAGTTCGACCATTATATTCTTTTGAATGTGGACGATAAACTGGATATCCATCGTTCTCTGTGACTGTTTCAGCAACTATCGGTCGCGGATATCGGTTTGTGCACTTTCCAACAGCCATGCAAGGCGATAATCGATTTAATGCACCGCATGGACCATCAATGTCGTTTAGATGGGGATCAGTAACTGGATCAGGAATTTCTGCTGATATGATGTCATTCACTTCATGTGAATGTAATTTGTTCAGCAATCAAATTAGGATATGAGCATGCGGTAGTCCACGCTTCTGTCATTCCACCGAGTACATATAACAACGTGTGTTACCAAAAACTCGATACTTAAACACTTTGGCAATTACGTCATGGCGATCTAGCGGTTTTTGGCCCAGGCCCAACTCACGTTTAATTTCCCTCCACTTCGGATTGCATGTGAACCTAATAAATAAATCCGGATTTCCATAGAGCCATAGCGTCTTGAGCGTATTCGTGCATGTGGCGTGGGCTTCCGATATAAGATGATCGGAGAATCGTCAGGCGTCCACCTGACTTAATTACCTCCTGAATGAATAGCATCACGCAAGTGTATATACATAGTGTTCAGATCATAGCTTTGCCTGATTGAATCGGGTGAACGCTAAACTTTCGGTCTCGACTTTGACATAGATGTCGACGGCGAACTGATGGTGTAGCCGACGGCACTTCAGAATGACATTCTCCTCATGCGTACGAATCATTATGCATAATTAAATGGATTTTTAATGGAAACCAATAATGGCAATAATTAGTGTGTTAATATTGTACCTGTAATTGGATCGACCATCTTCAACGTGATGTCGTATACGTCTTGCCCTTGCGAATAAATGATTGGATATTGTAAAGCATCGTACAAACGATGTGTCTCATTTACACGATGCATGATATTAATTCTTCGCTGAACGACAATGTCTTGTGGTGTAGTTGGAGCAACATCATCAACGATGGATGCATTGAATCTTCGCACATGTTCACCTGTTGGGGTACGATCTGCTCTTATGGCAAAATTGTGCGTATCCGATGGTATTCGTTGCAATGCTGTTTTTAACATATTAACCACAGCGTTATTAGCGTGAAAAACTGCTTGCAACTGTTTAATAATTCGTCATCTGATGTTGGCACCATTGAACCATGCAAATGATATATTTGTCTTTATATGTATCTGTGATGGCAATCAATTGATTGGTGTGAGTGATTGGTTGTGTGTGTTGTATCTTTTACCTTGCATAGCATGAAGCCGTCTTCTCAAATGATATTAGCTCCAAAAGAAGTTATGCGGAAACAGTTATTGTATTCAAGGATGCGTTGAAGAAAAGGGTTGGAATCGGGATCAGTTCCCTTGATCAATGGTTTCAGTGGGTGTGGTGGTGTAAGCAATGGATCTAGTTTGACTTTTACCACTTGCGCAGCACAATCCAGCCGTTTCTCTTTTGAACATTAAGCCATTGCAATATCGGCATACAGTTGTCATTGGTCCAATTTCTAAATTGTCATCATCACTGTAGTTGGCAGTGGGATCGTATTGGAATGCGTGTGCTCACGTGTTGTCTCAATCGGTCATTTTCTCTTATTATATTTAGTCTTTCTGCGCTTAAGTTCTGTGAATACACTTGTTGCTGGCTTGCATGTCTAGTGCGGCGGCCGATGTTTGCACGTCGTACTCTTGGCATTTTGGTAGCGTCAATAAGGAAAGTCCGACTTATTTTTATACTTTTCTTTGCTATAAACTTAACGGAGCCCGAGACCTTTCCAACAAGTGCAAAACCGTGGAAATCTGTTCGTGCGTTCTGGAGTTATAGTTATATCGTTTGTAACTGAAATAGGAATAAATGAATTTCCTACCACGCGGTTGACATGTGACTGCCCCCCGCCTACTGCGGTCGATACACGGAAAGCCGTTATAAAACCCATTTTATTCGCGCAGGCGAATATAGATTGGAAGTTTTCTTTGCTATAAACAAATGCAAAACCGTGGAGTTATAACGTTAGGGAGGACAACACGACTTATTTTTATATATAAGAAGAATAAAACTGAAAGTGAAAACACTACAGGAATTGTTCTCTACATTTTGTGGAAAATAACTTACTGGAGCCAGAAGGGCCCAGATTGGAAGACACCTAACAAAGGGCTCATAGTCGGTGATCGTTTCACTCTACAGCTGATTCAGACGGACGGACAGATTGATAGACGGACGGATGGACAGACGGACGGACATGGCTATTTGAACTCGTCTCGTCGTGCTGATCAAGAATATATATACTTTATATGGTCAGAGATGCTTTCTTCTCTGCGTTGCACAACATGACCAACATTAATATACCCTCTTTACAAGTGTATAAGTTTAAAAAAACCCGTCGTTCATCAGATTAAGCTCTGTGTACAGTCGCTCGTTCAAAATTCATGATGCTTAATACACATTGCTATAAGAATTATCTTCAGCGCTGTAAGCTTCAGTTTTCTTCTAACCCTAAGGAATTTTATAATTTTGTTAATTTTAAACGTAAGACCTCTATGCATCTTTTTTGTCCTTTTATAATAAAAAAGCTAGCACTGATCAGGCAATTTCCGATATGTTTTCGAGTTTTTTCAAAACAACTTATTATCGAGCACGTCCGTATTCTTATCATTTAAAAAAGGCTAATGGTATTTTTAATCCAGTGATTGATGAAAGTTCTCTTCTAAGCGAACTTAAACTAGTTAAACCTGTTTATTTTCCGGGGCCAGATGGTCTACCTGTATGTGTAATCAGGTTCTGTTCAGGTTCATTTTAAAATTGATTTTATTATCATTCGTCTGCATAAAAATGGCAAAAAGTCCGAAGCCTATAATTATAGGAGTATTTCGAAAATGTCCGCTATTCCGAAAGCTTCTGACAAAATTATAACTTCGCAATTGCAACATTTATGCAGCTCTTTTATTTCGCCATCCCAACATGGGTTTGTGAAACGTAGATCTACAAGCACTAACCTTTTAGAATTCATCTCCAAATTATCAAGGGGTTCACAAATGATAAACAAACTGATGTCATATACACGGACTTCAGCAAAGCCTTTGATTTTGTAAATCGTACTCTATTAGTTTCTAATCTGAACGACATTGGATTCCCACCCCTTTTCCTTTCTTGAGTACGAGAATATTTAAAAAACAGAAAACAGAAGGTATTTTTCAAGTCTTATTTTTCCTATTCCATTTCTATGACATCTGGTGTACGATGTCAAGCTTTGTCTTACTTATAAAGAAACAGATTCATTTAGTCGGCTACAAGCTGATGTTTAAAATTTTCCATCCTGGTGCCACTTTAATCTATTAAATCTTAACAATACCAAATGTAAGGTAATGACTTCTCATCGTAACTCTCATCTACTGGTCACTTATTTTCTAAGCAATAGTCCTTTGGAACGTGGAACGTGTACTTATGGACCATAAGTTAAATTTTAACACCCATATTTCCACCACGGTCGCAAAGGCCATGAGTCTTCTGGGTTTCACGGAAAGGTGGTCAAAAGAATTTGACGACCTCTTGTAACGATCTTTTATCGTCCTTCGGGATGTTTTAAATCTTTTAGGGCTAGGTTCAGCACTCGACGACTTAAAGGTTTAAGTGTGTATTAATATTTATTGCGTATACTTTTGGGTTTGGTTGAATATATATGTGTTTTCTCGACTGTTTTGATTATTGATTATGTTGAGTTCGGGACCAATTGTCCTTCACGTATGACTTGCTGATGCTTGCGAAGTTCATAAGGTTAGTCGTAAGGCCTTATAAACTCGATAACTTGCTTCGGTATCTTGTACTAGTAACTTTTAAGGCCACAAATGTTCTTAAGGTTACTCGTGAGGCCTTAAGAGACTTGTTGCTTTGCTTGTTGTTCACTTGATCAAGACTCGATGACTTGATCACGACTCAATGACTTGATAATTTGCTGGTAAAGCTGGTAAGTTTACATCGGCCCATGGTTTTCATTAGCGCTAAACATGGGTGAAAAGTTTGCCTTCATTTTTTGCATTACTAATTGACTTCTTTGGTCATTAGTTTTCTGTACTATTTCATAATTTTTTTATGGATCGACTTTGATTTTTTTAAAATTTAAAACTTTTATTCTTTTGGTTGTATTTAATATTCGGGCAAATATTTAATTTGGACTTGAGATCAAATTCCCAATAAATATTCCTTTTTCGGCTTCTTGATTTAAGATTGACGATATTTGCATTTTCGTTAGGAATATTTATGTGTCGGATTACTTCAGATCTTGCTGGGAGGATTGTGGCATTACTGTCACAGGTGTGTAACATTGGGATGTTTATTGTAATGTTTATCTAAATTATTTGGTCTTAATATTAGTGAATCGTTGGGTTCACACAAATCTAGTTTGCAGTTTTATCTTTTATTATTGATACATAAGTTTGCACCAATATCCAACAAGAAAGTGGAAATCTTGCCTGTATTTTCATTTTTGAATTTGATAAAAATACTAAGACTAGGGTTGAATGTTTCACCTGAATATCTGTAGGGACTTATTGGTTTTCCGAATTACTTGGGGTAATTCGTAGAGTACCATTTTCTTTTCTGGAATTGCCTCGGATGGAATAATTCCATCCTCGGTTATTGTATCGTGAGTTTCCACGATATCCACTTGTGTTATTGTTATTTCTATATCCGTTATATTGGTAATTACCTCTGCCACGGTAATTATTTTGTCCATTTCTGATGTATTGTTGCTGACGGCAGTGCAGGACTGAGTTTGTCTGTTCTGTTTCCGATTTGGAACTGTCCACCAAATTTGTTGTCAGTTCGTTCATGTCATATATTCCTGCTTGTAGTAAGTTACGTACCTGATTGTTTATACAATTCTCTGTTAGAGCCTCTGTAGCGATTAAAAGTATACTTCTTAGATACTTCGAGGGTATACTGTGTTTAGCAGATGCCGCACATTGATTTTTTATTTAATATTTTATTATGCATTGCATACAATTTCAAACCCACATTTATGGCTACAAATGGCTAACAATAGTATTTATGTCTTTTATGTTTTCCCCATTATCTATATTTTTTACGCTATTTACGACACTAGAAGTTGGGAGATCTATTTTGAATTCTTTAAAGCCCATCTTACTTAGAAATTTTATCTTTGATCGTTAAGACTTTGATTAATTAAGGATTTCCTTGAGGTTTTACGGATTCAACTCATTATTCAAAAGATTTCATTAAGGTTTAATTTCATATTAAGGTTACAAGTTATTTATTTTAAAGAGAAAAAAATGGAAATGGAAAAAAATGTTTTTGAGAGTATGTGTTGGCTCACAATTCAGATACACATTCGGATTAACACGCTCTATCCAGCGTTGTTGGTCTCTGTTATATATGTACATATGAGTTTTTTTTTTCGTGCATGTCCTTTCCAGCGTTGTTATTGCGCTGCTACTATAGAAAAATTCCGAATGGACATCTGAATTGGCGAAATCAATTGGAGTGGACGGAGACGGTACTTGCTGGTACTTATTATTATTTGGCGAGTCCCATACATTAGCATCTTAATTGTGCTTTCTAGGTAATAAAGGTGGTGGTGGCGTTCCTGGACCTTTCATTTTATGACTAGATCTTGGTCAATCTTGCCCTCGAGGCTAACTTAGCTGGCTGGGATGCAATTGACCCCCATGTTGTCTTTTTGTGTGCTGACGTGACTTGCCTTTTTGTTTCATCCCCAGATTCATTTGTATTGTGTTTATACCATACACCCATAGGGTGAAATGGTATATTAAAGTCGCCAAAATGTATGTAACAGGCAGAAGGAAGCTTTTCCGACCCCATAAAGTATATATATTCTTGATCAGTATCAACAGCCGAGTCGATATAGACATGTCCGTCCGTCCGTCCGTCCGTCCGTCCGTCCGTCTGTCCGTATGAACACGTAGATCTCAGAGACTATAAGAGCTAGAGTCACCAAATTTGGTACGTAGACTCGTGTATTACCTACGGTGGTCAAGTTTATTTCAAATTTTTGCCACGCCCCCCTCCGCCCACGAAATTGAAACAAATTTGATTTTCTTAAAGACTACTAATCAAATTTAGTATGATTAATCCTTTAGTAAGCGCGCACAAATTTGTTGCAAAAAAAATTTGCCACGCCCCCCTCCGCCCACGAAATTTAAACAAATTTGATTTTCTTAAAGACTATAATAGCTAGAGGCACCAAATTTGGTATGTGTATTTGTTTAATAAATGCGCATATATTGTATATGCAACGATTTTGCCACGCCCCTTTCCGCCCCCGTAATTTGGGAAAACTCGATTATCTCACGTAATTTTCTACCTTTTGTAATCAAATTTGGCACACTTGAATTTGATACTAATACCCAGCATAACACCAAATTTGATCAAAATCGGACAGAAAACAACGAAGTTATGCATATAAACTTTTTTCCATAAGGCCGTAGTTGGTCGTTGGCTGGTGGGGGCGCTAGGGTGCTCGTATACTTGAGTGAGGGAGATTCTAAGATATGCTTGTAATAAAAAGCATGTGAAAATGCATTGGTTTAATAAATTTGAAATATTTGTTTTACTGGTGTATGGTATACCTAAGTCGGCGAGACGACTTACTTACTTCATTTATTTAAGTAGACGAGTGGCTATCGTCATTTCGATTTGACCTATTTGTAGTTGTAGCACTTTTTTCAACAAGTCTTCGAGAACTCCAGGCATTTAATAATTAGGGGAGAGGGCCCAGTTGTGACTCAGGCCCAGTTATGTCATTCTCAAATATTTTTGAAATGCGGTATTGAATGACAGTTTGAGCCCTGTAAATCATGTTTGTTAGACGTTCTGCAGTTTTTGGACAGACCCCAACGTTAATAATCGTATTGAATATACGCGTACCAAACATCGTGTTGAAAATCGCGCGAAAAAGTTTTTTTTTCATTTTTTTCAAAGTACCAAAATTATGTGAAATTAACAGTGAAAAGGTGAGTGTAATGCATAAAAATATTGTATTTGCCGTATATTTCGTGATTTTATAAAAATTTATGTGATTATGCAGTGTCTATAAAAAATATACATACATATAAACTTTAAACTATAAAAAGGCCCGGTTATGACTCAGCTGGGGGCCCAGTTATGTCCCATTTTTTTTTTGCACTCGGATTATGTAAAATTGTCAAATTCCAACATTTTTGTTGTTGTTTAACAACAAGGAAAGGAAATTTACATATTGAGATCAGTTTGTCCGAGAATATTCTGGAAGATCTCGATCGGGAATGCTTCATTTGGTAATACAATGATTAAGTAACGTTTAGGATTTAAATGACTTTACATAGTTTTAGTCAATGTTCATGTAATTGAACCACTGTATATTTTCTACTGTTCTTTACGTACGCATTTGTTTGTGAACGCAACGTTGCTACATCCGTTATTTGCAATTTCACAAACGTTGCTCAGCTTCAAGTGCATGCGTAACCAAATCACTCACATTTTGACGGCGGCAAGGGACAGTCATTGTTAATAAATTATAAATCTATAACTGAGTTTGCGTTTTTCATCCATGGCACCTGCAAAGCTGTTGCCAAAGAAATTGACCGCTGCCAACTCTATCCATTGCAATGTATGCAAGCGTCCATTTCATTCAAAGTGCGCTAACATGCAAGCAAGTTATTTTACATGCAAAAACTGCGAAAGTGACATGGACGACGAGGAATAAAAATCGTTGTCATTTATGGTCATAGGAGTCCATTTTCTTTTGTGTTTTTCATTGTTTTTGCCATTGAAGGCCCACATAATAAATAAACCATTAAATTACAACAATTGGTGTGACATTCCTTTCATATTTTCTTATATTCAGTGAATTTCTTAAGGTGAGTCATAACTGGGCCACTTTTTTTTGGCCCCAAAAAAGTTATCCAAATTAAATCTGTTCCAAAATTTTTTGAGTAACTCAAATAAACATACTTTCTTTGGAAAAAAGTTGCGTTTGGTTAATATTAAAATGTTAGTCTTCTTAATTTTTCAATTTCCTGAACTGAAGAAAAAATTTCGATGTTTTTCAAAACCCGGGTCATAACTGGGCCCTCTCCCCTACTTATTACGTTTGGCATTGCTTTAGGCTCCAGGATAATTAGGTGCTTTATTGGGTGCTGTTAAAAGTTCAGCTCTTTGTGTTAAATTATTTTTGGTATCAATATTTTACACAGCACCGTAATTTTGAGAGGATTAATAATGGATTCAGCAACAGAGTGCTGGCAGAGCTAGCGACAGCGCTTGTGACAAGTTTTTGTTGTTATGTGTTCTAATACAAAAAAATATTCTCTTTTTTTGAAGAAAGTTTTATGAAACGGACTGGGGATGCATTTAAAACCCTGTCAGCTGGCATTTATAAGCTCCAGGAGGAGCATTTGGGGATGGAGGTTCAATTCAGAAGTTCTTAACTTTTGATTGAGTCTCCGACGCGAAAAATGCCAGGTCGCGTCCCTTAGTCATTCGGCACCTCGATCTCTACCAGTTCCTGCTTCCGACAATGACCCTATGTCATCAAATGTACAGCAACTGATATCGTTTAGGAGTCCGGTCTTGGCAGGTGTGGAGTCTCTTCCCATTTCCTTTTGGAGACAGTATCCCACCTACTAACACGATATCGGTTGTAGTTTCCGAACCGTCCGGGCAAACATCCGTTCCCAGGAATATTGCCAATAATGTAATTATAAAAGGAGCTAGTAAAGTGTTGGCTGTTTCAGCTGCTGTTGCATCTTTTGTTGCTGCTACTGAAGTGCCTGGCACTTCCGGTTTCCTACTAAAGTATGATGGCATATTCACATTGCGATCCCAATTAAGACCGCGAAGAGCAAAAAGATGAAATTGATTTTAAACAGGTTCAATTTTACTTTGGTGCGTCTCATATTGAGGTGACGATATGCAGGAACGCACTCTGAGATAGGCAGGATTAATGAAGTGTACAGAATTTTGGTTGTGTACGGATTGTCAAACTCTTTTGGCCATCGTTTCACAAACCCAAAAACATTCATAGCTTTACTAACTGTAGCAGAAATATGAGCACTAAAAGTTAAAAGTCCGCGTACTAAAGCATTTGAGAATGTGTCACTATCAATGAAAAATCGTTTATAAAAGGAGTGATAGCAATGGACCCAAATGACTACCCTGAGGTACTCCAGAGGTCACTTGGATAGTCTTAGAAAATGAAGAGGACCTTTTGTGTACGCCTAGAAAGATATTGAAGAATCCAATCTAGCAAAAGTCTGGGGATGCCCAGTGGGTTAAACTATATAAAAGCAGAGTATGATTAACAGAGTTAAAGGCTTTGCTGAAATCACCTTATATAAAAGCAGAGTAGTCTGATTAACAGAATCAAAGGCCTTGCTGAAGTCAGTATAAATGACGTCAGTTTACACAGCAGTCTTGAATTCTTTGATCGAGTGAGATATATATTCTAATATGTTAGTATTTGTCGATTTACGTTTTTTTAACCCATGTTGTAATGACGAAATAATGTAGCTACAAAAATGCTGCAATTGAGACGTTATTATTTTCTCAAATGCTTTGGGTATGGCAGATAATTTAGAAATACCCCTATAATTGGAGGCTTTGGACTTTTCCACCTTTTCATGAAGAGGAATAATATATGATTCCTTCCAGATAGACGGGAAGGCGGAAGATGTGTCGGACAGTGTAAACAACTTAAGTATACAGCATTTTGTATTCAGCACCATAAAATTTTATGAAGCAACTACATAAAGGGAAAAATCGGATGCTTTAACGGACTACTTTGCGGAAAAATTCAAAACTTCTGAATTGAACCCCCATCGCCAAAAGCTCTTGAACGCCAGCTGATAGGGTTTTAAACGCATCCCCAGTCCGTTTTATAAAACTTCGAATCTCGAGCTTCCAAGCCACGACACGAATCACAGCCCCATTTAAGACCGCTACCCTGTGCATTACGGTGTCACATAACCAACGGTAAAGAAAGTCTTCACTAGTCTTGCTAAGATTATTGCAATTATATTTGCTACTGCATTATTTGATATAATTGATTCATGAAAAAAATAAAACTAAAAATATTGAAATCGTTTTGTAAATAAATAAAAGAATATATTATTTAAAAGAGGCGTATACAATCCAAAGCTAACTGCAATTTCCAAAATAAAAGGGAGAAAGAAAATTAATATTTTTATCGTAAACTAAATGGGCTTGTGGGCTTTGCCCAAAAAGAATACTACCACAACCCACCGTTATTATGAGCAATATTGAAGCACCAAGCGGCAGTTATAATGCCACATCAGCATCTTGGCAAGGGCAAATCTGGAAAACAGTACCGTTTCTCCCCTAATTTAAAGCGCAAGAAGAAAGCGCATGTAAGGTCTCCATCGAGCAGTTCGGACTCATCCATGTCGGTGCAATCTGAATCCGAAGACGATTCGCCAAAACTCGGCGAACTCCAGAGCAAAGTCCAAACCACGGATAAAGAATCGACTATTAACAACACCAACAGTTTTGCTCTGCTTGCAGAAACCAAAACCAACCCGGGTGTCACCCCCTGCCGATACCACAGGCAACAAACGCGCTGAACCCAAGAGCCCGCCCATTTTTATTCCGGCTGTTTCAGATGTTGCCGAAATGCATAAATTCATATCTAAAACCATCGGCAAGGACTATTCCTACAAGGCAGGTAAAAATGGCGAGGTCCGTGTGATGACTGCTAACGCTCGAGACTACAAGCTCCTCATAGCTGCCCTGGAAAGCGCGAATAGATCGTTTTACTGCTACCAACTGAAGCAAGAAAGAGCCTACAGAGCGGTAATCAGGCACCTGCATCACTCCACCCCCCTTGAAGACATCCGAGAAGAATTGGGAGCTCTTGGACACCCAGTTCGGCATATCATCAACGCCAAAAATAGGCACACAAAGGTCCCCATGCCCATCTTCTTCGTTGATTTCGAGCCAGCCAACAATAAAGAAGTCTTCTCCGTCAAGCGTCTCTGCAACGAAGTCGTAGTCATGGAGCCCCCTCGAAAAGACAAAAACGTCGTCCAATGCCACAAATGCCAGGAGTTTAGGCACACACAGCACTTCTGTAACATGCCTGCCCGATGTGTCAAGTGCGCAGGCAACCACACTCCTTCAATGTGCACAAAAGACAAGGACGCCCCAGCCAAATGCGTTCACTGCAACGGGAACCACACTGCCTCCTACAAAGGCTGCAGAGTGTATAAAGAAGTGGCCAAGAAAACACTGCGAACTGCAAACCATATCATTGTAGAAAGGCATATATGTAAACAGGTAGTATTTGCAAAACAGCATTACGCAATGTTATCATTTAAATACAAAGAAGCTACAGGCCAATACGCATGCGCTCTTCTTCTTCCTTATACCTGCAGCGCATTTGTTAGGCGAGGTTGCCTTAGTTATATGGCTTACGCATCGGTGTCGCAGGTCTCCGCATATTGGGACTATATACATCTGATAGGTAAATATTTCACCTACCTAGTGTACGTCGTCGTGTATTGATACTCGTTGATCTTTGCTAGTATTATTCCACCAAAGTTCAAAAAATGCCAATATTTAGTACATTTTTTAAACGCTTCTAGTTCAATAACGATTGTTGAAATCGCCCAATATTCAGTTTTAAAGTTGCGATTTTTTTTTTAAATTATAATTTTTTCCTATTTACTAAATATGTCTCAACTTTGAGCGCCTCTAGCACCCATGAATCTCAACCGATTTCAAAAATTTTTTGGATTCATAATCTCTGAAGTATTCTCTATCGATTGTATATATCATTTTTGCCCAACGCGATCATGAAAAAACTGATTTTTGCAACGCTATCCGAGCAGCGGCCCAACTGTGCGTCGCATGCATTTCGTTATATGAATGGTTTAATAGTCATAGGTTGTTCCGAAAAACATAAGCTCAACAACAGATGTTTTTGAGAAATGTAGGCAACAGAACCTAAAGATACATCCCGAAAAATGTTTATTCTTCATGAATGAAGTCACCTTTTTGGGACATAAATGCACAGTTAAAGGATTCTTGCCTGATGACAGCGCTAGAAGACTCATTGCATTTTGCAATTATTTCCGACGATTTATAAAAAATTTCGCTGAATATTCTCAACATATAACAGGATTATGTAAGAAAAATGTAAAATTTGAATGAACCAGTGATTGTCAAAACCCGTTTGAACATATAAAATCATCATAAATGAATCCCACTCTGTTACAGTACCCAGATTTAGCAAAGAGTTTTGCATAGTTACAGGTGCAAGTAAATACGCAAGTGGATCAGTCCTAGCCCCGTTCACTTAACCAAGCAAAATTCTGATAATTCTCACTAATGTTTGGGAAATCATTTTCAATAAGAGCTAATTGAGAGTCTACAAATCGGCAAGAGTCGTTTGTAAGAGTAATTAATAAATCCAGTTGTCGCATCAACTGGGACTTTTCCATTTTCAACAGCTAACAATTGTTTAGTGGTTAGCGATAATGATCTTACGTTATTCCACAAAAGTGATGCCTTCAGGCATCATCAGCAGGCATTCCACGGGGAATTACTAATTAATTTCCTATGTGCCTTTGTGCCTTATCCCAAACAATGAGCTTGCATTGCACTGGATCGGGATATATTGTATGTTGGAGTATCAATTGTGTTTAAATTGAGTGGCAACTTAAGTGCAGAATGTGCAGTACGACCGCCATCTAAAAGAGTCGCCGCAATTCTAGATGATGCTAACGCCAAAGCTATGTCGACATATCTTTACATATGTCGTCTTTGTATTTGTTCCATAACTGAATTGGTTGTGAAAGGAAACATGTGGTAATTGCGAACAGCGTTCGTGTTTGGTACGCATTTGATAAATCAACTGAATCCGCAAGTGTTAAATCCCAATTAGAATTGTTCTCCAGCAAACCCAATAGTTCACATGCTTCTCGATATGTTTGGCATTGGTGGCCATTTACAGTTTTCAAATGCGCAAATGATTTTGGTTCACATACATTTACCAACAGCAGTCGCAAATAAAAGCATTCATCATTTCTAGGACATGCGACCTAGCGCATCAGTGGCAAATACCTGTGGCCAATCTGGAACTGGGGTTCCTTGTTTACAACGTTGGAATTTCTTAATTGATTGATTCCAAGTGTAAAACTTGGTCATTTCAGCATACATCATCGTCGCTGCGAATGGATCTGTTTCACGCATTGCAAAGAAGCTAGTCAATGTGATCGATGGTAGTCTCTCAGCTCGTTGTGCCGCATTATCCTTAGTGAAGTAAACTCTTTGTTCATTTCCAAATGCACTGCTAAATGTACAACTGTGGGATATCTTTCATGAATTTGAAATGAGAATAATTGCCACAGTGCTTCGTATCAGCCTATTTGGAAGTTGCTGATTTCGTCATTCGCATTTTCCGACGCAATACCAAACAAAGCCATGTCGCTGCCTTTTGTGACGTACTTGAACAAATTTTTGACTAATTAGGCCCAATGACAACTCTCAACGTTAGCATGTGCTTCGAAAATTCGTGATAGAAGCGGCAATATGGTACAATAAATTCATTTTCGATCTCAATCTCTTGCATTCGAACTTTCACTTTGATAGTTCGACCATTATAATCTTTTGAATGTGGACGATAAACTGGATATCCATCGTTCTCTGTGACTGTTTCAGCAACTATCGGTCGCGGATATCGGTTTGTGCACTTTCCAACAGCCATGCAAGGCGATAATCGATTTAATGCACCGCATGGACCATCAATGTCGTTTAGATGGGGATCAGTAACTGGATCAGGAATTTCTGCTGATATGATGTCATTCACTTCATGTGAATGTAATTTGTTCAGCAATCAAATTAGGATATGAGCATGCGGTAGTCCACGCTTCTGTCATTCCACCGAGTACATATAACAACGTGTGTTACCAAAAACTCGATACTTAAACACTTTGGCAATTACGTCATGGCGATCTAGCGGTTTTTGGCCCAGGCCCAACTCACGTTTAATTTCCCTCCACTTCGGATTGCATGTGAACCTAATAAATAAATCCGGATTTCCATAGAGCCATAGCGTCTTGAGCGTATTCGTGCATGTGGCGTGGGCTTCCGATATAAGATGATCGGAGAATCGTCAGGCGTCCACCTGACTTAATTACCTCCTGAATGAATAGCATCACGCAAGTGTATATACATAGTGTTCAGATCATAGCTTTGCCTGATTGAATCGGGTGAACGCTAAACTTTCGGTCTCGACTTTGACATAGATGTCGACGGCGAACTGATGGTGTAGCCGACGGCACTTCAGAATGACATTCTCCTCATGCGTACGAATCATTATGCATAATTAAATGGATTTTTAATGGAAACCAATAATGGCAATAATTAGTGTGTTAATATTGTACCTGTAATTGGATCGACCATCTTCAACGTGATGTCGTATACGTCTTGCCCTTGCGAATAAATGATTGGATATTGTAAAGCATCGTACAAACGATGTGTCTCATTTACACGATGCATGATATTAATTCTTCGCTGAACGACAATGTCTTGTGGTGTAGTTGGAGCAACATCATCAACGATGGATGCATTGAATCTTCGCACATGTTCACCTGTTGGGGTACGATCTGCTCTTATGGCAAAATTGTGCGTATCCGATGGTATTCGTTGCAATGCTGTTTTTAACATATTAACCACAGCGTTATTAGCGTGAAAAACTGCTTGCAACTGTTTAATAATTCGTCATCTGATGTTGGCACCATTGAACCATGCAAATGATATATTTGTCTTTATATGTATCTGTGATGGCAATCAATTGATTGGTGTGAGTGATTGGTTGTGTGTGTTGTATCTTTTACCTTGCATAGCATGAAGCCGTCTTCTCAAATGATATTAGCTCCAAAAGAAGTTATGCGGAAACAGTTATTGTATTCAAGGATGCGTTGAAGAAAAGGGTTGGAATCGGGATCAGTTCCCTTGATCAATGGTTTCAGTGGGTGTGGTGGTGTAAGCAATGGATCTAGTTTGACTTTTACCACTTGCGCAGCACAATCCAGCCGTTTCTCTTTTGAACATTAAGCCATTGCAATATCGGCATACAGTTGTCATTGGTCCAATTTCTAAATTGTCATCATCACTGTAGTTGGCAGTGGGATCGTATTGGAATGCGTGTGCTCACGTGTTGTCTCAATCGGTCATTTTCTCTTATTATATTTAGTCTTTCTGCGCTTAAGTTCTGTGAATACACTTGTTGCTGGCTTGCATGTCTAGTGCGGCGGCCGATGTTTGCACGTCGTACTCTTGGCATTTTGGTAGCGTCAATAAGGAAAGTCCGACTTATTTTTATACTTTTCTTTGCTATAAACTTAACGGAGCCCGAGACCTTTCCAACAAGTGCAAAACCGTGGAAATCTGTTCGTGCGTTCTGGAGTTATAGTTATATCGTTTGTAACTGAAATAGGAATAAATGAATTTCCTACCACGCGGTTGACATGTGACTGCCCCCCGCCTACTGCGGTCGATACACGGAAAGCCGTTATAAAACCCATTTTATTCGCGCAGGCGAATATAGATTGGAAGTTTTCTTTGCTATAAACAAATGCAAAACCGTGGAGTTATAACATTAGGGAGGACAACACGACTTATTTTTATATATAAGAAGAATAAAACTGAAAGTGAAAACACTACAGGAATTGTTCTCTACATTTTGTGGAAAATAACTTACTGGAGCCAGAAGGGCCCAGATTGGAAGACACCTAACAAAGGGCTCATAGTCGGTGATCGTTTCACTCTACAGCTGATTCAGACGGACGGACAGATTGATAGACGGACGGATGGACAGACGGACGGACATGGCTATTTGAACTCGTCTCGTCGTGCTGATCAAGAATATATATACTTTATATGGTCAGAGATGCTTTCTTCTCTGCGTTGCACAACATGACCAACATTAATATACCCTCTTTACAAGTGTATAAGTTTAAAAAAAACCCGTCGTTCATCAGATTAAGCTCTGTGTACAGTCGCTCGTTCAAAATTCATGATGCTTAATACACATTGCTATAAGAATTATCTTCAGCGCTGTAAGCTTCAGTTTTCTTCTAACCCTAAGGAATTTTATAATTTTGTTAATTTTAAACGTAAGACCTCTATGCATCTTTTTTGTCCTTTTATAATAAAAAAGCTAGCACTGATCAGGCAATTTCCGATATGTTTTCGAGTTTTTTCAAAACAACTTATTATCGAGCACGTCCGTATTCTTATCATTTAAAAAAGGCTAATGGTATTTTTAATCCAGTGATTGATGAAAGTTCTCTTCTAAGCGAACTTAAACTAGTTAAACCTGTTTATTTTCCGGGGCCAGATGGTCTACCTGTATGTGTAATCAGGTTCTGTTCAGGTTCATTTTAAAATTGATTTTATTATCATTCGTCTGCATAAAAATGGCAAAAAGTCCGAAGCCTATAATTATAGGAGTATTTCGAAAATGTCCGCTATTCCGAAAGCTTCTGACAAAATTATAACTTCGCAATTGCAACATTTATGCAGCTCTTTTATTTCGCCATCCCAACATGGGTTTGTGAAACGTAGATCTACAAGCACTAACCTTTTAGAATTCATCTCCAAATTATCAAGGGGTTCACAAATGATAAACAAACTGATGTCATATACACGGACTTCAGCAAAGCCTTTGATTTTGTAAATCGTACTCTATTAGTTTCTAATCTGAACGACATTGGATTCCCACCCCTTTTCCTTTCTTGAGTACGAGAATATTTAAAAAACAGAAAACAGAAGGTATTTTTCAAGTCTTATTTTTCCTATTCCATTTCTATGACATCTGGTGTACGATGTCAAGCTTTGTCTTACTTATAAAGAAACAGATTCATTTAGTCGGCTACAAGCTGATGTTTAAAATTTTCCATCCTGGTGCCACTTTAATCTATTAAATCTTAACAATACCAAATGTAAGGTAATGACTTCTCATCGTAACTCTCATCTACTGGTCACTTATTTTCTAAGCAATAGTCCTTTGGAACGTGGAACGTGTACTTATGGACCATAAGTTAAATTTTAACACCCATATTTCCACCACGGTCGCAAAGGCCATGAGTCTTCTGGGTTTCACGGAAAGGTGGTCAAAAGAATTTGACGACCTCTTGTAACGATCTTTTATCGTCCTTCGGGATGTTTTAAATCATTTTAGGGCTAGGTTCAGCACTCGACGACTTAAAGGTTTAAGTGTGTATTAATATTTATTGCGTATACTTTTGGGTTTGGTTGAATATATATGTGTTTTCTCGACTGTTTTGATTATTGATTATGTTGAGTTCGGGACCAATTGTCCTTCACGTATGACTTGCTGATGCTTGCGAAGTTCATAAGGTTAGTCGTAAGGCCTTATAAACTCGATAACTTGCTTCGGTATCTTGTACTAGTAACTTTTAAGGCCACAAATGTTCTTAAGGTTACTCGTGAGGCCTTAAGAGACTTGTTGCTTTGCTTGTTGTTCACTTGATCAAGACTCGATGACTTGATCACGACTCAATGACTTGATAATTTGCTGGTAAAGCTGGTAAGTTTACATCGGCCCATGGTTTTCATTAGCGCTAAACATGGGTGAAAAGTTTGCCTTCATTTTTTGCATTACTAATTGACTTCTTTGGTCATTAGTTTTCTGTACTATTTCATAATTTTTTTATGGATCGACTTTGATTTTTTTAAAATTTAAAACTTTTATTCTTTTGGTTGTATTTAATATTCGGGCAAATATTTAATTTGGACTTGAGATCAAATTCCCAATAAATATTCCTTTTTCGGCTTCTTGATTTAAGATTGACGATATTTGCATTTTCGTTAGGAATATTTATGTGTCGGATTACTTCAGATCTTGCTGGGAGGATTGTGGCATTACTGTCACAGGTGTGTAACATTGGGATGTTTATTGTAATGTTTATCTAAATTATTTGGTCTTAATATTAGTGAATCGTTGGGTTCACACAAATCTAGTTTGCAGTTTTATCTTTTATTATTGATACATAAGTTTGCACCAATATCCAACAAGAAAGTGGAAATCTTGCCTGTATTTTCATTTTTGAATTTGATAAAAATACTAAGACTAGGGTTGAATGTTTCACCTGAATATCTGTAGGGACTTATTGGTTTTCCGAATTACTTGGGGTAATTCGTAGAGTACCATTTTCTTTTCTGGAATTGCCTCGGATGGAATAATTCCATCCTCGGTTATTGTATCGTGAGTTTCCACGATATCCACTTGTGTTATTGTTATTTCTATATCCGTTATATTGGTAATTACCTCTGCCACGGTAATTATTTTGTCCATTTCTGATGTATTGTTGCTGACGGCAGTGCAGGACTGAGTTTGTCTGTTCTGTTTCCGATTTGGAACTGTCCACCAAATTTGTTGTCAGTTCGTTCATGTCATATATTCCTGCTTGTAGTAAGTTACGTACCTGATTGTTTATACAATTCTCTGTTAGAGCCTCTGTAGCGATTAAAAGTATACTTCTTAGATACTTCGAGGGTATACTGTGTTTAGCAGATGCCGCACATTGATTTTTTATTTAATATTTTATTATGCATTGCATACAATTTCAAACCCACATTTATGGCTACAAATGGCTAACAATAGTATTTATGTCTTTTATGTTTTCCCCATTATCTATATTTTTTACGCTATTTACGACACTAGAAGTTGGGAGATCTATTTTGAATTCTTTAAAGCCCATCTTACTTAGAAATTTTATCTTTGATCGTTAAGACTTTGATTAATTAAGGATTTCCTTGAGGTTTTACGGATTCAACTCATTATTCAAAAGATTTCATTAAGGTTTAATTTCATATTAAGGTTACAAGTTATTTATTTTAAAGAGAAAAAAATGGAAATGGAAAAAAATGTTTTTGAGAGTATGTGTTGGCTCACAATTCAGATACACATTCGGATTAACACGCTCTATCCAGCGTTGTTGGTCTCTGTTATATATGTACATATGAGTTTTTTTTTCGTGCATGTCCTTTCCAGCGTTGTTATTGCGCTGCTACTATAGAAAAATTCCGAATGGACATCTGAATTGGCGAAATCAATTGGAGTGGACGGAGACGGTACTTGCTGGTACTTATTATTATTTGGCGAGTCCCATACATTAGCATCTTAATTGTGCTTTCTAGGTAATAAAGGTGGTGGTGGCGTTCCTGGACCTTTCATTTTATGACTAGATCTTGGTCAATCTTGCCCTCGAGGCTAACTTAGCTGGCTGGGATGCAATTGACCCCCATGTTGTCTTTTTTGTGTGCTGACGTGACTTGCCTTTTTGTTTCATCCCCAGATTCATTTGTATTGTGTTTATACCATACACCCATAGGGTGAAATGGTATATTAAAGTCGCCAAAATGTATGTAACAGGCAGAAGGAAGCTTTTCCGACCCCATAAAGTATATATATTCTTGATCAGTATCAACAGCCGAGTCGATATAGACATGTCCGTCCGTCCGTCCGTCCGTCCGTCCGTCCGTCTGTCCGTATGAACACGTAGATCTCAGAGACTATAAGAGCTAGAGTCACCAAATTTGGTACGTAGACTCGTGTATTACCTACGGTGGTCAAGTTTATTTCAAATTTTTGCCACGCCCCCCTCCGCCCACGAAATTGAAACAAATTTGATTTTCTTAAAGACTACTAATCAAATTTAGTATGATTAATCCTTTAGTAAGCGCGCACAAATTTGTTGCAAAAAAATTTGCCACGCCCCCCTCCGCCCACGAAATTTAAACAAATTTGATTTTCTTAAAGACTATAATAGCTAGAGGCACCAAATTTGGTATGTGTATTTGTTTAATAAATGCGCATATATTGTATATGCAACGATTTTGCCACGCCCCTTTCCGCCCCCCGTAATTTGGGAAAACTCGATTATCTCACGTAATTTTCTACCTTTTGTAATCAAATTTGGCACACTTGAATTTGATACTAATACCCAGCATAACACCAAATTTGATCAAAATCGGACAGAAAACAACGAAGTTATGCATATAAACTTTTTTCCATAAGGCCGTAGTTGGTCGTTGGCTGGTGGGGGCGCTAGGGTGCTCGTATACTTGAGTGAGGGAGATTCTAAGATATGCTTGTAATAAAAAGCATGTGAAAATGCATTGGTTTAATAAATTTGAAATATTTGTTTTACTGGTGTATGGTATACCTAAGTCGGCGAGACGACTTACTTACTTCATTTATTTAAGTAGACGAGTGGCTATCGTCATTTCGATTTGACCTATTTGTAGTTGTAGCACTTTTTTCAACAAGTCTTCGAGAACTCCAGGCATTTAATAATTAGGGGAGAGGGCCCAGTTGTGACTCAGGCCCAGTTATGTCATTCTCAAATATTTTTGAAATGCGGTATTGAATGACAGTTTGAGCCCTGTAAATCATGTTTGTTAGACGTTCTGCAGTTTTTGGACAGACCCCAACGTTAATAATCGTATTGTATATACGCGTACCAAACATCGTGTTGAAAATCGCGCGAAAAAGTTTTTTTTTTCATTTTTTTCAAAGTACCAAAATTATGTGAAATTAACAGTGAAAAGGTGAGTGTAATGCATAAAAATATTGTATTTGCCGTATATTTCGTGATTTTATAAAAATTTATGTGATTATGCAGTGTCTATAAAAAATATACATACATATAAACTTTAAACTATAAAAAGGCCCGGTTATGACTCAGCTGGGGGCCCAGTTATGTCCCATTTTTTTTTTTGCACTCGGATTATGTAAAATTGTCAAATTCCAACATTTTTGTTGTTGTTTAACAACAAGGAAAGGAAATTTACATATTGAGATCAGTTTGTCCGAGAATATTCTGGAAGATCTCGATCGGGAATGCTTCATTTGGTAATACAATGATTAAGTAACGTTTGGGATTTAAATGACTTTACATAGTTTTAGTCAATGTTCATGTAATTGAACCACTGTATATTTTCTACTGTTCTTTACGTACGCATTTGTTTGTGAACGCAACGTTGCTACATCCGTTATTTGCAATTTCACAAACGTTGCTCAGCTTCAAGTGCATGCGTAACCAAATCACTCACATTTTGACGGCGGCAAGGGACAGTCATTGTTAATAAATTATAAATCTATAACTGAGTTTGCGTTTTCATCCATGGCACCTGCAAAGCTGTTGCCAAAGAAATTGACCGCTGCCAACTCTATCCATTGCAATGTATGCAAGCGTCCATTTCATTCAAAGTGCGCTAACATGCAAGCAAGTTATTTTACATGCAAAAACTGCGAAAGTGACATGGACGACGAGGAATAAAAATCGTTGTCATTTATGGTCATAGGAGTCCATTTTCTTTTGTGTTTTTCATTGTTTTTGCCATTGAAGGCCCACATAATAAATAAACCATTAAATTACAACAATTGGTGTGACATTCCTTTCATATTTTCTTATATTCAGTGAATTTCTTAAGGTGAGTCATAACTGGGCCACTTTTTTTTTGGCCCCAAAAAAGTTATCCAAATTAAATCTGTTCCAAAATTTTTTGAGTAACTCAAATAAACATACTTTCTTTGGAAAAAAGTTGCGTTTGGTTAATATTAAAATGTTAGTCTTCTTAATTTTTCAATTTCCTGAACTGAAGAAAAAATTTCGATGTTTTTCAAAACCCGGGTCATAACTGGGCCCTCTCCCCTACTTATTACGTTTGGCATTGCTTTAGGCTCCAGGATAATTAGGTGCTTTATTGGGTGCTGTTAAAAGTTCAGCTCTTTGTGTTAAATTATTTTTGGTATCAATATTTTACACAGCACCGTAATTTTGAGAGGATTAATAATGGATTCAGCAACAGAGTGCTGGCAGAGCTAGCGACAGCGCTTGTGACAAGTTTTTGTTGTTATGTGTTCTAATACAAAAAAATATTCTCTTTTTTTTGAAGAAAGTTTTATGAAACGGACTGGGGATGCATTTAAAACCCTGTCAGCTGGCATTTATAAGCTCCAGGAGGAGCATTTGGGGATGGAGGTTCAATTCAGAAGTTCTTAACTTTTGATTGAGTCTCCGACGCGAAAAATGCCAGGTCGCGTCCCTTAGTCATTCGGCACCTCGATCTCTACCAGTTCCTGCTTCCGACAATGACCCTATGTCATCAAATGTACAGCAACTGATATCGTTTAGGAGTCCGGTCTTGGCAGGTGTGGAGTCTCTTCCCATTTCCTTTTGGAGACAGTATCCCACCTACTAACACGATATCGGTTGTAGTTTCCGAACCGTCCGGGCAAACATCCGTTCCCAGGAATATTGCCAATAATGTAATTATAAAAGGAGCTAGTAAAGTGTTGGCTGTTTCAGCTGCTGTTGCATCTTTTGTTGCTGCTACTGAAGTGCCTGGCACTTCCGGTTTCCTACTAAAGTATGATGGCATATTCACATTGCGATCCCAATTAAGACCGCGAAGAGCAAAAAGATGAAATTGATTTTAAACAGGTTCAATTTTACTTTGGTGCGTCTCATATTGAGGTGACGATATGCAGGAACGCACTCTGAGATAGGCAGGATTAATGAAGTGTACAGAATTTTGGTTGTGTACGGATTGTCAAACTCTTTTGGCCATCGTTTCACAAACCCAAAAACATTCATAGCTTTACTAACTGTAGCAGAAATATGAGCACTAAAAGTTAAAAGTCCGCGTACTAAAGCATTTGAGAATGTGTCACTATCAATGAAAAATCGTTTATAAAAGGAGTGATAGCAATGGACCCAAATGACTACCCTGAGGTACTCCAGAGGTCACTTGGATAGTCTTAGAAAATGAAGAGGACCTTTTGTGTACGCCTAGAAAGATATTGAAGAATCCAATCTAGCAAAAGTCTGGGGATGCCCAGTGGGTTAAACTATATAAAAGCAGAGTATGATTAACAGAGTTAAAGGCTTTGCTGAAATCACCTTATATAAAAGCAGAGTCTGATTAACAGAATCAAAGGCCTTGCTGAAGTCAGTATAAATGACGTCAGTTTACACAGCAGTCTTGAATTCTTTGATCGAGTGAGATATATATTCTAATATGTTAGTATTTGTCGATTTACGTTTTTTTAACCCATGTTGTAATGACGAAATAATGTAGCTACAAAAATGCTGCAATTGAGACGTTATTATTTTCTCAAATGCTTTGAGTATGGCAGATAATTTAGAAATACCCCTATAATTGGAGGCTTTGGACTTTTCCACCTTTTCATGAAGAGGAATAATATATGATTCCTTCCAGATAGACGGGAAGGCGGAAGATGTGTCGGACAGTGTAAACAACTTAAGTATACAGCATTTTGTATTCAGCACCATAAAATTTTATGAAGCAACTACATAAAGGGAAAAATCGGATGCTTTAACGGACTACTTTGCGGAAAAATTCAAAACTTCTGAATTGAACCCCCATCGCCAAAAGCTCTTGAACGCCAGCTGATAGGGTTTTAAACGCATCCCCAGTCCGTTTTATAAAACTTCGAATCTCGAGCTTCCAAGCCACGACACGAATCACAGCCCCATTTAAGACCGCTACCCTGTGCATTACGGTGTCACATAACCAACGGTAAAGAAAGTCTTCACTAGTCTTGCTAAGATTATTGCAATTATATTTGCTACTGCATTATTTGATATAATTGATTCATGAAAAAAATAAAACTAAAAATATTGAAATCGTTTTGTAAATAAATAAAAGAATATATTATTTAAAAGAGGCGTATACAATCCAAAGCTAACTGCAATTTCCAAAATAAAAGGGAGAAAGAAAATTAATATTTTTATCGTAAACTAAATGGGCTTGTGGGCTTTGCCCAAAAAGAATACTACCACAACCCACCGTTATTATGAGCAATATTGAAGCACCAAGCGGCAGTTATAATGCCACATCAGCATCTTGGCAAGGGCAAATCTGGAAAACAGTACCGTTTCTCCCCTAATTTAAAGCGCAAAAAGAAAGCGCATGTAAGGTCTCCATCGAGCAGTTCGGACTCATCCATGTCGGTGCAATCTGAATCCGAAGACGATTCGCCAAAACTCGGCGAACTCCAGAGCAAAGTCCAAACCACGGATAAAGAATCGACTATTAACAACACCAACAGTTTTGCTCTGCTTGCAGAAACCAAAACCAACCCGGGTGTCACCCCCCTGCCGATACCACAGGCAACAAACGCGCTGAACCCAAGAGCCCGCCCATTTTTATTCCGGCTGTTTCAGATGTTGCCGAAATGCATAAATTCATATCTAAAACCATCGGCAAGGACTATTCCTACAAGGCAGGTAAAAATGGCGAGGTCCGTGTGATGACTGCTAACGCTCGAGACTACAAGCTCCTCATAGCTGCCCTGGAAAGCGCGAATAGATCGTTTTACTGCTACCAACTGAAGCAAGAAAGAGCCTACAGAGCGGTAATCAGGCACCTGCATCACTCCACCCCCCTTGAAGACATCCGAGAAGAATTGGGAGCTCTTGGACACCCAGTTCGGCATATCATCAACGCCAAAAATAGACACACAAAGGTCCCCATGCCCATCTTCTTCGTTGATTTCGAGCCAGCCAACAATAAAGAAGTCTTCTCCGTCAAGCGTCTCTGCAACGAAGTCGTAGTCATGGAGCCCCCTCGAAAAGACAAAAACGTCGTCCAATGCCACAAATGCCAGGAGTTTAGGCACACACAGCACTTCTGTAACATGCCTGCCCGATGTGTCAAGTGCGCAGGCAACCACACTCCTTCAATGTGCACAAAAGACAAGGACGCCCCAGCCAAATGCGTTCACTGCAACGGGAACCACACTGCCTCCTACAAAGGCTGCAGAGTGTATAAAGAAGTGGCCAAGAAAACACTGCGAACTGCAAACCAACCCATGATAACCAACAACGCAACCTCGCAGAATGCTTACACTCAGCACGTCACTACTGGATTATCTTATGCCAACGCTGTCAAAGGCGCTGCCTTTTCTGGTGAAACTCCTAAAACAGGATTCAACCTCCCACCCCTTCCACCGCTCCCAGAATCCAACTCCCAATCCTCCCAGCTGGAGCAAATCATTAAGGTTATGCATGCTCAATTGGTTCAGATGACCCAAATGTTCAACACCCTAATGGCAGCCTTATGCAAATAGGCCTCAAACTAGTATCTTGGAACGTCAACGGCCTATGCAAAAGATGGGCAGAAATCGACCTTTATTTAAACGCTAATTTCGGCCAGTGAAGAGTGATGACCCCAAAGCATCAAACCCTGCAGCGGCTTTTCACTTCATTTCAATGCTATGTACAACATGGCCATTAACAAATTTAATTATTGTCCTACAGTGGACAGATTTTAAATATACTTAAACACAAAAAAAAAAAAAAAAAAAATTGTAAAGTTTGAAGCGAGGGTGGAAGAGATTGACCAAAAATGAGAAACTAAGCAACGCAAGAATAAAACAGAATATGCACTGTTTTGTTTTAATTCTAACGGACGTTGACGATACTATGCGCAGTACGTTCAAGTGGTCCCTACGACACCAGGGCAAAGCCTGTTACGTGCCAGCCCAAGCAGATAGCTGTCCACCTCCCACCCGACCGACCGACGGGTGCTGCCGTATAACGCACGGCACGAATCGCGTGGACAGATACACATTGGAAAAAACAGACAAACAAATAATACTACAGCTATCTGTGAAATAAATAGGAAAGGATAGATGTTTTAAGTATATTAATAGAAGACTCTGAGCAGATTACATGGAATAGAAGGTTGTAATCAGAGCAAAGAACCCAGAAAGGTTCATGCATGGCATTGTTAGGAAAACAAAGACTAAGTGATTAAGGTATAATAGGATGTCTACTCTGTCTACATGGTACCGAGTCAATATCACCAATTAGGAGCTTGTGCATAAAAATAACACCAAGCATAATTCTATGGTTAATTAAGAAGAAAGGTAATCAAAAGAAGTCTACTAGAGTACGAAGGCAAATTGACATTTCGATCCCAGCTTAGGCCACGAAGAGCAAATAGCAAGAACTGCATTTGAACTGATTCAAGTCTAATTTGATGCGACTCATATTGCGGTGACCAAATGCAAGATCCATACTCTAAAATAAGAAGTACAAGCGAAGTAAAAAAAACTTTAGTGGTATATGGGTCATTTATTTAAATTTATGTTGGCTTTGATTAAATATTTAAATTAAGCTTCGATTTAAACTTCGCGATGAGTGTATACTTAATCAAAAATAAATTATTAATAATCAATTTAACACCATAAGGGGACAGAAAAATTTTTAGTAAAGCGGAAACGGAAAAAACACCACCGACTTCGACGAGTGACAATTTTTTAATGCAAGGATGGCCACGTAGTTGCTCTTTGGCTCACGTGGCTCTTTATCGGCAGAGGCTGGGCGGAGAAAAATATCACTTGCGAGTCGACGCACACAAAAAACTTGTATGTCTTGAGTTTTATGACGGGTCATAAAACGATCTTATTTGGGTCGAGCGAGCGATCGTCATTCCCCCTCCGCCGCAAATTTTAATTGTGGTCAACCTCCTGTCCACAAACGTCATAAAATATGAGGCACACAAATTATTGTATGCGTCAACTCGCAAAAGTGACCTTTTTCTCTGTCTAGCCTCTGCTGCTGATGCTCTGGCACCCAAGTAAAAAAGAAGACTTTTAGCAATCTCACATTTTACCACATTTTTTGTTTGTATCGTTACAGAGCGAACTCCCATCATGCTCATGCAGCGACTGTGCATCTGCCTGCCCGTGGGCTCCAGCGGAGCCAAAGCTACCTCATCAATTAAAAATTTGTGGGCTTGATGCTTTTACTGTTATTATGACAGTTGTCTTTTTTGTTGGAGCTCTTATATTTTTAATGGGATCTTTCTTATTTACAAAAAATTCACTAAAAAGTATGTATGAATTTTGTTTCTAGATAAAACAACGAAATCATTTATAAAGGTAACTGTTTTTGACCGATCCTATGGAAGCTATATGATATATTCACCCGATCTTCATTTAATTCAGCACAGTAGTTAAACTGAGAAATTTATTTTTTTGACAATCGCGTCAAAAGTAACCAAGTTATTGATAAAAATCACTGTTTTCGGCCGATCGTTTCTATGGGAGCTATTTGATATAGTCATCCGAATTTTTATGACAATAGCTCAGATTATTAGATTATTTTTTGGTAAACTGAGTTGGTTGTGAATTAGGTTGACTTAATAAATAACAGCATATTTCAAACGTTATTATAAAATTTGTCAGCTGTTTGTAACGCACAGTAGGAGACGTTTCCGAGTATACGTTAGAGAGACGTTAAATAATACACTCATGATAAAATAATAAATAGACACCTTAAAATTCTAAAGTTAAAGTTTTTTAGGCCTCGCGAGATATCCTCTTTTAAAATTACTGTACCAAATGAGCTATGGGAGAACCTAATTTAAGGCCAGAGGGCGTAGATGTACACGTGTTTGCGCCCAATAAGCCCTCCCGTCTGTTGCCTGTACAACAATTAGGAAATTTACCTTCTGCTACAAAAAACTAATAACGTCTAAGAGGACTTCTTATCAAGCTCTCTAAACTGTTCTGCTGACCTTCTCGGCTGACATATTAGCTTTTTCCGCAACTTTGCTCAACTCCTTTGTTTTGGATATCGAAATTATTTCTAAAACTTTATTTCTTATAGGCTTGGTCGTGTTGGTCGCCGGTGCGGTGGAGTACTCATTGCTGTCAACTCGAATCTGTGTTCAAGTGTTGTGCCGATTGATCTCCCCTTAGGTGTTGAGTTTATTTGCGTCGAAGTTACATGTTCTTACTTTAGCTTATGTATCTCTTGTTCATATATACCTCTAGCTTCTGATATCATGATGTCATGCACCATGCTGAAGCTTTGCAAACTATTTTAAGCCTACTTGAATGTCCGCTATATCAGTTGAGTTCTTTTCTTAACTCTTCTAAAAGAATCCTCGATCTTGTTTTTGTCTCTGATCCCACTGTAAATGCTGTATCACAAACATAGCCCCTAGTGAAGCCTGAAGATCCTTATCATCCTACCATTGAAGTTACTATTTCTTACAATTCCGTTAATAATTCATTTAATAACATCTCAAATTCTCGTCGTAGATGTTTTCGTAAAACGAATTTCAATCTTCTTAGCAGTCTTATTTTCTCTTTTGATTGGTAATTTTTATTTCAGTGCTGTGATATAGATTGTGCAGTGCTCTTAATTTTCTAATTGATAAATGCGTTCCTTATGTGAATGTCTTTACCGTCTCCAGTGCGCCGGTCTGGTTCACACGTAGGCTCTCTAATCTCCGCAACATTAAATCGAGATATTTTAAAAGATTTAAAAAAACTGGTTCGCGACTTGTCTATGTGTAGCCAAATCTCAATTTTGTCTATTAAATACTTAATGCTACAATAATTATATCGTTCGCGGTAAGGTTGAATTTTATAAGAACCCCAAAAGATTTTATAACTTTGTTAATTCCAAAAGACGCTCTAATTTACTACCTTCCACCTTCAAACTTAATGACCAGACAGATAATAATGATTCAGATATTGCAGATCTGTTTGCTAAATTCTTTTAGTCGACTTATTCTACAACTGCTTCAGATCCCATATCTTATCCCTTCTCAATTCCACATTTAAATTGTATGTTTTTTCCTAGTATTACTGAAGACTGTATTATCTCCAGCTTGTCATCAATGACGTCTTCCTTTGTACCCGGGCCTGGTAATATACCTAGTTGCATCCTTAAAATGTGTTCGATATCCCTATCTAAGTCTTTATCACGGTTTTTCTATACATCGAGTGAAATTTGTAGCTTCCCTGATATTTGGAAGAACTACCGTGGCATTGCCAAACTTTAGGCAATACCTAAGCTGTTTGAGAAAATTATTACGTCTTCCCTTCAACACCTATTCAGATCCACTATTTCTCCTTGTCAGCATGGCTTCATGAAAGGTCGTTCGTCGCTTACCAAACTTTTAGAGTTGCACCATGGCTTCCGTAAAAAGTGTCAAACTGATGTTATTTATACTGACTTTAGTAAGGCTTTCGATACGGTTGACCATTCTCTGCTTGGCTTGGTAAAAGTCGTATCTTATTGGCAGAATCAAAAAGGTGTCTTTCCGTTTCTCGATATCTAAAACTGTTCGAGTTACGTCAGGTGTCCCCCAAGGCAGTCATCTGGGCCCGCTGTTATTTACCTTGTTTATAAACGATTTGCCTTTGGCCTTGGCTCATTCACGCGTGCTCATGTTTGCGGATGACGTCAAGATTTGTTATTCATATAATGATCCTTGTTTCCAACAGTACTTGCAATTAGATCTCGATGCGTTCTGTGTTTGGTGTCGCGTTAATAAATTACACCTTAATGCCTCTAAGTGCTCTTTTATGACTGTCAGTCGTTTGTCGCCGTTTCTAGCTTATCACTCTATTAAGTCTGTTCTGTTATGTTCTGTTATGTTTGACCCAAAACTTTCTTTTAATGTTCATATATCTTCAATTGTCAATAGAGCATGCAGTCTTTTTGGCTTCATTAACGTTATGCCAACGAATTTGATGATCCATATGTGACAAAGGTTTTATACACTTCGCCCTACTCTAGAATATTGCTCGCCATTGTGGAACCCTCAATATGATGTTCACCAGCGTAGTATTGAATCAGTGCAGAAGCGATTCCTTAAGTTCCCGTTACGCGGTCTTTATTGGGACCCGAGTATTCGCCTAGTATTAACCTTCCTTTACAACCGTAGGCTCGTATTTGGCATTCTCTTTCTCCGTAAGCTAGTCAACGGCGAAGTCATTTCTACCAATTTACTAGATACGCTATATTTTTGTGTTCCCTCACGTCGGACTAGAAACTTTTTTCCTCTTCACCTTAGTAGATGTCTGACTAACTACTCTCTTCACGAACCTCTTCGTGTTCTTTGCCAATCTTTTAACGACCTTTCTCCCCTTATTTCTCCTCATCTATCTGTCACTTCCCTTTGCGCTATACTTTTTAATTATATACAGCGAAACCACAAAGCTATGCTACCTTTGTGAATTAATTATGATTTGTATTTTAGCTTAAGCTTGTTCGTCGACTGTTGATTTAGTTGACGTAAATAAATAAATAAATAAATGCATCCTCTCTGCTAAAAGCGACCCTCTTTGTGAACGTGGCACACGATCTAACGGGGACCCCTTGCAACGGGCATGAAATGACCCAACCGAATCTCGTCTCTTGAGCCATTAAACTACCGCACAATTCTATAGCCCATATAGTATATGACGGCAAATCATCAGCAACTTGGGACAGGACAAACGCCTATATCTCTATTTGCACTGGAGAATGTTCCCACAGTGAAAGGATTTTTCATCAAATTGCCAAAAAAGATCCTTTCACTGTAGGAACATTCTCCAGTCCAAATAGAGATATAAGCATTTGTCCTGTCCCAAGTTGCTGATGATTTGCCGTCATGTACGATCTTTCATTAAATTGCCAAAAAGATCCTTTCACTGTGGGTACATTCTCCAGTCCAAATAGAGATATAAGCGTTTGTCCTGTCCCAAGTTGCTGATGATTTGCCGTCATGTACGATATGGGCTATCGAATTGTCCAAATAGATTTATTAGCGTTTGTCTGTTTGTCAAATTGCCAAAAAACAGAAAATAACGAACATGCCACCCCACGTGGTGACTGGCAGGCCACAGTGCTCAAAAGCACGATTGGTGCTTTTGCCAGCAGAGCAGTCTGGTGATCTTGTAATGCCTTTCCGGACTCTTGGGAAATTTGAGGCAGGTCGAGAAGTGCTCTGAATTGGCTGTTCACGATAATACGTTTATTTGCGAAACGCTGTTTGAGTGCATTGCATGCCGTTGCAAAACCATAATTTGTAAGCGGGAATTCGGTACAATGAAGTTGGCTTCACCCTTAATTTTCGCTAGGAGATGGTACAGCTTTTCAACGGGGGAAATTCGAGAATGGCTTATTTAGATGGCCGTAAACAAGTTACCGGACGTAGGCCATTTTAGGTTATCTCCCGTAAAGAGCTCTGTGTCAATGAGTGGAAGTCGACAGCCTCGATCTGCTGGTGCAGAGGTAGACCCATGACAGTTCGGAGGAGTTGGCGCAGAGGCTTCATGGATAAGCTCGCTTAATTGAGCTGTGCATCTCTCGTAAATTTGGTAGCACTTGTCATATTTAGTTTGGATGGCTAAATTTTCAGAGGTACCGTCTTTATTATCTGGTAGTGCCTTGCATTTCTAATATTCCTGCTCGACGCCCTCCCACAACGCTCGAACTCGATCACGACGGACTTGGAGCGTAAACACACTGACCTCGGACAATGAAGTGACTTGGGTGTCGACTTCAAACTGAATCAGTTTATGGTCGATCGAGATAAACTTGTGCAACCTTATGGTGGAAGCAACTGGATTCCTTTGGGATTCGGACCGAGTGATTCTTTGAGCGGTTACCAAAATCTGTGGAAGTGGTACTAGTGGCTTGACCTTATTTTGGCGAGAAGTTGTGAAAGGGTCTGAAGCGCTCTGAAAGGACAAGTAGTAGGGCTGGTACTCCTCTGACGCGGACTTGGAGACAAAATCGAAGACATGCGCGTCGCAGCAGTGATATTAGCCCCTTAATCGTTAGAATGGCAGAATTGCAGTTATGATAGCAGTGAACTGGTTTAGGGCTTGGGAATTAGTTCGAGCCAAATAGAAAATAGAATGCTCGGGATAACTTGGAACGCCTTGAAATTGAATAAAAATCCACAAATAGGACTTGTTGTAACGTTTGAGATAATATGGAATGTTGCAAAGAAAAACAAGGAGCGGCTTGGAACGCCTTGGAATTTAATAAAATCCACAAAAACTACTTGGATCGTTTAGGATAACTTCGAACGTTGCCAAAAAGCCGAAGGAACAGCTTGGAACGCCTTGAAATTTGAATAAAATCCACAAACACGACTTGGAAAGTTTGGGATTTCTTGGATCGGTACCGAAAGGACCAATGAATGGCCCGTTGCCAACCGCACCCGAGGAATCGAACGCAAAGTGTGGAGTTTGGGCCATTTTTTTTTTTAAGAGTTGAACTGGAACGGAAAATTCGCGAAGTTTGCAAACCGAAATGATTCGGAATATATATATATGTGTGTATGTATGTGTGTTATGTGTCTCCGCTTATTCGGAAACCAATAATGTTTAAATGTGAACATGTGTATGAGTATGTATAGTTATTATGTGTCTCCGCTTAATCGGTAACTACAAATTTTTAATTATGTAGGGGAGAGGGCCCAGTTGTGACTCAGGCCCAGTTATGTCATTCTCAAATATTTTTGAAATGCGGTATTAAATGACAGTTTGAGCCCTGTAAATCATGTTTGTTAGACGTTCTGCAGTTTTTGGACAGAGCCCAACGTTAATATTCGTATTGTATATACGCGTACCAAACATCGTGTTGAAAATCGCGCGAAAAAGTTTTTTTTTCATTTTTTTCAAAGTACCAAAATTATGTGAAATTAACAGTGAAAAGGTGAGTGTAATGCATAAAAATATTGTATTTGCCGTATATTTCGTGATTTTATAAAAATTTATGTGATTATGCAGTGTCTATAAAAAATATACATACATATAAACTTTAAACTATAAAAAGGCCCGGTTATGACTCAGCTGGGGGCCCAGTTATGTCCCATTTTTTTTTTGCACTCGGATTATGTAAAATTGTCAAATTCCAACATTTTTGTTGTTGTTTAACAACAAGGAAAGGAAATTTACATATTGAGATCAGTTTGTCCGAGAATATTCTGGAAGATCTCGATCGGGAATGCTTCATTTGGTAATACAATGATTAAGTAACGTTTGGGATTTAAATGACTTTACATAGTTTTAGTCAATGTTCATGTAATTGAACCACTGTATATTTTCTACTGTTCTTTACGTACGCATTTGTTTGTGAACGCAACGTTGCTACATCCGTTATTTGCAATTTCACAAACGTTGCTCAGCTTCAAGTGCATGCGTAACCAAATCACTCACATTTTGACGGCGGCAAGGGACAGTCATTGTTAATAAATTATAAATCTATAACTGAGTTTGCGTTTTCATCCATGGCACCTGCAAAGCTGTTGCCAAAGAAATTGACCGCTGCCAACTCTATCCATTGCAGTGTATGCAAGCGTCCATTTCATTCAAAGTGCGCTAACATGCAAGCAAGTTATTTTACATGCAAAAACTGCGAAAGTGACATGGACGACGAGGAATAAAAATCGTTGTCATTTATGGTCATAGGAGTCCATTTTCTTTTGTGTTTTTCATTGTTTTTGCCATTGAAGGCCCACATAATAAATAAACCATTAAATTACAACAATTGGTGTGACATTCCTTTCATATTTTCTTATATTCAGTGAATTTCTTAAGGTGAGTCATAACTGGGCCACTTTTTTTTTGGCCCCAAAAAAGTTATCCAAATTAAATCTGTTCCAAAATTTTTGAGTAACTCAAATAAACATACTTTCTTTGGAAAAAAGTTGCGTTTGGTTAATATTAAAATGTTAGTCTTCTTAATTTTTCAATTTCCTGAACTGAAGAAAAAATTTCGATGTTTTTCAAAACCCGGGTCATAACTGGGCCCTCTCCCCTATGTATATGAAATGGAAATAAGCAGAGGTATGAATGGATTGGATGAATATAAATTTCTATATACAAAATTAATCATTTCTATTTGTATGTATTTTTTATTTTATCGATGTGTCTGATTGACATGCCCCCATTTTATAGAATGTCGCAGGACAAAAGAAACATCTACAAAGTGTGGTCTTTATACATATGTAAAGGGTTTTTTTTTTCTAAACTTTATTAATTGGGATTGAAAACTTTTCTCTTTGTTGGAACCACTTTTCACTTAGCGCTCACACTTTTGGGCTGTATTTGCAATTTTTTATGGATTTAGGACTGGATATATTTTTGGGACTTATACATTGTTAAATTTACTTTGAAATCATTTTGAATATTTTAGATTCATTTAAATACAAACAAATGTGTAAATTTTAGGAAAGTGAGAGAAAAAATCTTGAAGTAGGCGCACAAATATGGCGCTTATATACTGGACACATATACATACATATATGTATGTATAATAAATTGGGACCAAATTTTCTCTCTTTTGAAGAGGGAAAAAACAAATTAAATGCAGGAATTATGCACGAAAGTAATTAAGTAATTTTTCGATTAGGAAAATCAAGGGGAGCCAATTATATATATGTGAGTATGGGTACGGATGTTGGAGGCATGTATGTACATATACTAATATACATATAATTTAAGAAAAAATTACTTAGTTTGAAAATTATGAAACTTCACCGATGCTGTGGTTCGAGAGGATCTTGAGATCCGGCTCGAAGGACCCAATGTTTGTAGGGGGGCAGAATTTCATCCTTCTTTTGTGGGGGCAGCCTAATAAATCTTCTTTCCCTCAAAGTCCATAAAAAAAGTGGACACGCACATGAAGTATACTTTTACTTCTTGCTTTATTCACATCAATTATAATACTGACTTTTTTTTCTTTGACTTTCATTATGTTAAATGGTATATAGGCATGAGACAAACAAAAAAAATTCCGTTAGTTTTACTAATTTTAAAGTCGCTTTTCACAATTTGGTGCTTACCCCCACAAATTTCGTTGTTCACAAAATTTGCAGTGTTTCGGTTAGTTGCGAAAAAATAACTAAAAAGTTTACAAATCTGTCAATAGTTAGTGTAATTAATTAGATAATTATGGTGTAATATTATTTCCAAAAACTAACGCAAAAATTTCCATGTTGGTAGGAAGAGGATCGCAATACTCTACCGAGAAGACCGAGTGGATCCTAAACCTTGAAAAACAAGGTAAAACTTAAAAAAAATATCGAAATTTTAGTTGGATGTTCTGCCAAGGTGGTCAGATCCCAGTTCAGCATTGCCGGATTCAATGCGGCGCAGGTGCTAAACCGCTATTACCAATAATTAGTTCAGGACTAAATATTAAGTCCTAAGAACCAAAGGTGACCTGAATTTGAAGATTCAAATAATTTGGAATCGACAAATTAAATTATTCATTTTCACTGCTATTTTTATGAACAGCACATAATTCCCCAATTTTACTATCTTGCTCATTTCTGAATATGGAGACTTTTTGTTTGTGCAAAATGGTACTAATTGTATTATATATAAAGATTATGAATTTATAAAAGATTGGTGCATTTATGGTCTTTTTAATATGATTTATCAACTTTAAAGTCAAAGCTTAAGGGCACTGCTATTTTCGTGAACACAGCTGTATATTTATATGTTATTATAAATTTTAAATGTTATCTCTCTAAGCACTGGACGAATTTATGGAGAGCCCTCTTGTAGGTGTCTCTGGATGTTTTACCGTCCACCATACGGACGTAGCCATCCGGGCCTGGATATAATTTAACAATTCGTCCAATCGACCACTGCAAGATTGGCACACTATCCTCTTTATCTATCTTAGAATTACCATCATGCCTTCTTTGACATTGTTATATGGTTTTAACGGATGAGAGTTCAGCACTGCTTCAACATTAAAAATTATGGTAGACAGCTGTTCAAATGTTAGGCTTGCTGTCGATATGTTTTTCTGAAATAAATGCTTACTGGATTTTACCGCAGTTTCCCATGTGGGATACCTCAAAATGTAGTGACCGTGGAGAAAGAGTTTTGCACTTTTGTTTTTTTGTTGCAAAACTCTTTGATCCTAATTGCTGCCTTTTCTGAGTGTATTGTATCAGTCAGCTCCTTAAGTTGGTTGTTTGATCCAACAAAGTTTGTTGCATTATCGCAGTATAATGTCTGGCATATTCCTCTGTGCCCAATGAAGCGCTGAAGGGCGCCCACAAATGAGGAAGTGAACAGGTCTCCGACCAACTCCAAGTGTACTGCCTTGGTTGCAAAGCATACAAATACTGCAATGTAAGCGTTGTCGGGACGTTTTCCTCGAACCTTATGGTGGATCCAGAATGGTCCAGTCTACTTGTTTAAAGAATTGAGGCTGGTACTTGGTGCATACTACGCAGCCCCGGATCACATTCTGGACTATCGGTTTCACCTTGATGATGTGGTACTGTTGCCGAGCTATTCTGCGTAGTGCCTCATGTCCACAATGAAGATTCTCTTCATAAAGTTTCCGTAGTATCATTTTTACCACCGCAACATTATACGGCAAGAGATATTGACTCCATGTTTCCGTTGTTACTGGTGCTTGTTGTAGCCGAATTGCTACTCGTATGATTGAATGTTCATCCAGTACTAGTAGCAATGTTGCCACCGTGCTTTTGCGATCTAGCGGTTGATCAGGTCGTTTCTTTAAGTGCCGTGCTTGGTCCAACTCTTCCAACACTAACTGAGCCGTTGGTTTTCTGTTCTGCTTGTGACAAAACCGTAGCACATATGCCACTATTCGCTGTAGCCGGTAAAATGAATATCTGTGATTTACCGTATATATCCATTCACTCGTGTTGTTGGCTGCTGAATACCTTGGTTTTCTTTTCAGCGGTATCGATCGTGTGCTCTGTAGGCTTAAATCGTGCTGGCCAGCCACGTTGTGGTCCTAAGCTGGGCGGCTGATATGCCTCGAGACAGAACATCTGCTGCGTTGAGCGCTGATAACACATGACGACATTGCGTTGGATGTGATATTGCATGTATTTTGGTCAACCAATTAGCCACAAAAGTGTGTAAATGTGATGTCCGTGAATTAATCCAAGAGAGTACTACTGTTGAGTCTGAGCAGAAAAATGATTCAACACTTTCCGATCCTAATTGGAGATCCTGTCGTACTCTATCCGTGAGTTCAGCTCCAAGTACAGCTGCACATAGTTCCAGCCGGGGCAGTGTCTGCTTTTCAAGGGGAGCCACTCTTGACTTGGCGCACAACAATCTGACCGAAACTTGGCCATTTTTAAAGGTTGATCGGACATAAACTGCCGCTCCATAAGCCTTTTCTGATGCATCAACAAATGTATGCAGTTCCTTTGAAGTGGGGACCTTGCCATCAAAAATATGCCTTGGAATTTTCATGTGGTTCAGTGCCTGTATATCCTCTCGGTAGGCTTCCCATTGCTTCTCCAAATACGGCGGCAGATCACCATCCATCTCAATTCGTTCGGTAGCAACATGTTGAAGAAATATTTTCGCTCTTACCACTACCGGTGCGAACAGTCCTAGAGGATCGAAGATTTGACCGACTTCAGATAGTACCACTCTTCTGGTTATTCCTTTTGTATGTTTTTGAGCCTTTCCACATAATTGATCTTCTTTGGGTGCCCATACGATTCCCAATGTTTTGACACTTGTTTGTTCCAGTGTGTCACCGAGATTGATGTCAGCAATGGTATCTTCCTTTGGAATTTCCTTTAGAAGCTGACTGCTATTTGAACACCATTTTCGTAGATTGAAACCCTTAGGTCTCAAGATTTCTAGCAGCTCTTGTCTTATTTGCAGGGCTTCTGGTAAACTGTCTGCTCCTGTGAGACAGTCATCAACATAAAAGTCATTTTTTAATGCTAATGCTCCCGACAACAATTTTTCCATGTTTTTCAGTGCCAAATATTCCAGACACTTCGTCGCTAGATATGGGGCTGATGTGGTTCCATAAGTTACCGTTTTTAAACGATAAAACTTTAGTTCTTGACTTGGATCCTCTCTCCACACAATCATCTGATTGAATTGATCGGCAGGGTTTATCCAGACTTGACGATACATTTTTTCAATGTCGGCAGTGAACACATATTTGTGTGTCCTGAACCGCGGAAGAATTGAGAAGAGTTGACTCTGTACAACTGGTCCAGGATATAAAATGTCGTTCAGTGATTTTCCTGACGACGTTTTGCAGGACGCATCAAATACCACTCTTAACTTGGTGGTGGTACTTTCTGGCTTTAGTACACAGTGATGCGGTATAAAGTAATGGTTTTTGGGAATTTGTTCCACCATTACCTGCTTCATATGTCCGAGCTGTTCATATTCTGACATAAATTTTACATACTCCTTTTTTATGTCAGGGCTCATTCGCCTCTCTAACGACATGAAGATTCTCCAAGAGATGAAGCCTCTTCAGCAAATGGAAGCTTTACAATTAGTCGATTGTCCGCCGCCGTGTGTAGATTATCGAGGAAGAATTTTTCGCAATACTCTTCCTCCGGACTCTTGTATCGTTTCATTGGCTCTAGTGTGTCTAGCTGCCAGAATCTTTCTAGAGATTCCTCTGGATTCGTCATGCCTACCATACATGTGATTGAAGCTGACGTTGACATATTAATTCTGCCAGCAATAATCCATCCAAACTCTGAATTTTGTAATGTTGGACGGTTTCGATTGCCCCGTCTTCTTTCTGGTAGCAGTATAGCATAGTGATTATCAGCTCCCAACAGCATATCAATTTTTCCTGGTTTATCAAATGTTGGGTCAGCTAATTGAATGTTGTCTGGCAATTTCACTTTCTGCGTTATTTGTTCTGTAGGTTGGTCACCTATTATGTGTGGCAATACAAATGCCTCAACTAGCATTGCGAACTTGTTGTATCTTGACTGTACAACCAAGCTTACTCGCGCCTTGCTTATCTGTGGTTGACCACCCACTCCATTTATGTGCACATGAGTCTCGTTAATTTTTAACGATAACTTCTTTACTAGCCTCTCTGAGACGAGGTTTACTTGTGAGCCGCTATCTAGGAGTGCTCGAAACTCTCCTTTCCTTTCATTGATCCCTTTCACCACTACCTTGGCCGTTGCCAATAGAGTGTATTTTCTGCTAATTCCATAAGCAGAAACTGCAGACGCAGATGTAGCAACTTGGTTGCCTGTTTCTAAATGCAACATTGTGTTATGTTTTTTATCGCATTTGAAGCATCCCCTCCAAGAGCAATTTTTAGCCATATGGTCCGACTTGAAGCAATTGACACACAATTTGTGTCTCTGTACCCAATTAAGCCGCTCTGCTGCGGATTTCATTTTAAACTTTTCACATTGGAAGAGTTTGTGCTTTGCCTTCTCGCAGAAAGCACACAAGGAACTGTTTGTCCCAAATGCTGCCGCGCATGTCTTCCTTGGGTTTTGTTTTTCAATGCTGCGATTGTCAATTCTTGGTTTCCCAATCGCCTCTAATGTTAGGAAGCGCTGTTCCAAGAATGATAGGAAATCCTTTACTTCCTGTAGCTCCCTGGTGTTGGACAGAGATTGCTCATATAGTGCGTGGTTGAATCTATCCAATTTCCTTGTCATATGAAACATTATGACAGCATCTGACGATTCCATATTAACGCCTACATTTTTTAAAGCTTGCAATGATTCAAAAATATTATCATGCAAATTCTTTATAGAAGCTGCGTCATTTCCCACATTTGGGTGATCAAACAGCTTTGCCAGTATGGCTGTTACTAGAACTCTTTTATTATTAAATCGTTCCTGCAACACTGACCAAGCAGTGTTGTAATTGGCTTCTGTTAATTCCAGGTGCCGTATCAATCTCTCTGCTTCTCCAGAAAGATTTGATTTTAAGTACCACATTTTCTCTATTGTGGATACATTTGACTCATGAACCACCTTTTTATAGATGTCATGAAATTGTTGCCATTTCAGGTAATCCCCATCAAATTTTGGAATGGGAATTTTGGGTAATTGCAATGATTGTATTGATTGCAATACAGGCGGTGATTGTATTACTACATTTTCTACTGGTGCCACACAGAATTTTAGCATTGTATTTTCTGCGGCTACAAACGTAGATATATTATATCCTGCTTCGGCTGGATTTTCCGCTAGGCGATGAATCTCATAATGGATTTCTTCTATTTGCCTCCATAATTTGTCGACTACTGATTTGTAGTTCATTTTTTCTTGAGGCACAATTTGACTTAATGTCCTGGACAATGAATCCAGCAGCGCACTTTGTTTGCGAACCAGTGGTTTGATCCCGGCTCGCTCTTCTTCTCGTTGGCGAGCTTGTCTCTCTATTTTTATCTTTGCCAAATGGTCCTTCCAGTCTTCCACTATGTTAGTTACAACCGCCTTCATTTTGCTGAAATAGTCCGTTACAAAGTAGTCATCTTCTGTTGGCACGTTGTTTAATTTGTCCAATAACTCCTTATGACTTTTCTCGAAGTTCTCCCACATGTATTCCAGGAGCTCAAGTTTCTCCTCGAAATAAGATGGCTTCATTTTCCTGGCAAACGAATCCTTTCTGGTATTCCGAATGAAAGCCTGAATTGCTTCTCCTCGTTCTGTCTGCTGCTTATAAAACTCCTCCATGTTTTTATATTCTTATGTATTTGCTTATTTGTACTAGTACTTGACCCGATGGGAGTTTATTTATTTTGTCAAAGACAGGGAACGCTCCGACTCGTTCCTAAAATTGGTCAAGTGTAGCACAAATAAGAATAAGAAATAAATCGAAGTCGTCTTTTGATTTTTGCGTTACCAATAGTTAATTTTTATTTCCAATATACCTATTCTTTTACACTGATAAACGCCACGACAGTGAAACCAGTTTATTTTTTGAGTTTCTTTTTCTTTAGCGGACGTTGACGATACTATGCGCAGTACGTTCAAGTGGCCCCCTACGACACCAGGACAAAGCCTGTTACGCGCGAGCCCAAGCAGATAGCTACCCACCTCCCACCCGACCGACCGAGGGGTGCAGCCGTATAACGCACGGCACGAATCGCGTGGACAAATACACAATAGAATAAACAGACAAACAAATAACTAAAAAATACTATAGCTATCTATTAACTAAATGGGATAGGATAGAAGTTTTAATCATATTAATAGAAAGCTCTGAGCCAATTACAGGGAATAGAAGGTTGTAATCAGAGCAGAGGACCCTAAAAGGTTCATGCAGGGCATAGTTAGAAGAACAACGACTAAGGGATAAAGGGATCAAAGGATGTCTACTCCGTCTACATGGTACCGATAGATTTACCTGAGCTAATAACTCAGGCGAGTCGATATCACCAATTAGGAGCTTGTGCATAAAAATTACACCAAGCATAATTCTACGGTTAGTTAGGGAAGGAAGGTTAATCAAGAGAAGTCTACTAGAATACGAAGGCAAATTGACATTGCGATCCCAGCTTAAGCCACGAAGAGCAAATAGCAAGAACTGCTTTTGAACGGATTCAAGTCTAATCTGGTGCGACTCATATTGAGGTGACCAAATGCAAGATCCATACTCTAAAATAGGACGGACAAGCGAAGTAAAAAGAACTTTAGTTGTATAGGGGTCATCAAATTCTTTTGACCATCTTTTAATGAAACCTAGGACACTCATGGCCTTTGCGACCGTGGTGGAAATATGGGTGTTAAAATTTAACTTATGGTCCATAAGTACGCCCAAATCATTCATATTATTTAGACGTTCTAAAGGACTATTGTTTAGAAAATAAGTGACCAGTTGAGGAGAGTTACGAAAAAAAGTCATTACCTTACATTTGGTAGTGTTAAGATTTAGTAGATTAAACTGGCACCAGGATTGAAAGTTATTAAGATCAGCTTGTAGCCGACTAAATGAATCTGTATCTTTATAAGTAAGACAAAGCTTGACATCGTCAGCATACATAAGCACATGCGAATGAACAATGACTGATGGAAGATCGTTAATGAATAGTGTAAAAAGCAGAGGGCCAAGATGACTACCTTGAGGTACACCAGAAGTCACAGGAATGGAATCGGAAAAAGAAGACTTAAAAAGTACCTTCTGTTTTCTATTTGTTAAATATTCTCGAACCCAAGAGAGGAAAAGGTGTGGAAACCCAATGTCGCTCAGCTTAGAAAGTAATAGGGTATGATTAACGGAATCAAAGGCTTTGCTGAAGTCAGTGTATATAACATCAGATTGTTTACTATTTTTGAACCCCTTAATAATTATTGATGTAAATTCTAAAAGGTTAGTGGTTGTAGATCTACGTTTCACAAACCCATGTTGGGATGGCGAAATAATAGAACTGCAAAAATGTTGCAATTGAGAAGTTATAATTTTCTCAAAAGCTTTCGGAATAGCGGACAATTTTGAGATACCTCTATAGTTAGAGGCTTCGGACTTTTTGCCATTTTTATGCAGAGGTATGATATACGACTCCTTCCAAATAGATGGAAAAGAGGAAGATTCGACAGACAATAGAAACAATTTTAAAATGGGTTTGCATAAAGCGTTTGCACAGAACCTGAGTACACATCCAGGAAGACCATCTGGCCCCGGAGAATAAACGGGTTTAACTGATTTAAGTTCGCTAAGAATAGAACTTTCATCAAACACTGGATTGAAAATGCAATTAGCCTTTTTTAAATGATAAGGATACGGACTTGCTCGATATTCCGTTGAGGAATAAGTTGTTTTGAAAAAACTCGCAAACATATCGGCAATTGCCTGATCAGTGCTCGCTTTTTTATTTTGAAAAGACAAAAAAGATGGGTGCACGGAGGTCTTACGTTTAGAATTGACAAAATTATAAAATTGTTTAGGGTCAGAAGAAAACTGAAGCTTACACCGCTGAAGATAATCCTTATAGCATTGTGTATTAAGCATCATGAATTTTGAACGAGCGACTGTATACAGAGCATAATCTGATGAACGACGTGTTTTTTGAAACTTTTTATAATATCGTGTCTTCACATTTTTCAAATTGGATAACTCACGAGAGAACCAGGGAGGTTTGTTAAGCCGCTCCAGCCTACCGAGAGGCACACAAATATCAAAGAGTGAATTCAGAGTATCATAGAAAAAACGAACAGCTGAGTTCATATCTCTACAATTGTACAGATAAGACCAATCGGTATTAGTAATGTTTTCGTTAAGGGTGACAAAGTCAGTCTTACGAAAGCACCTAGTTAGAGGAAACTCATTTGAACCAAGTAATGGTGAAAGCAAGGGCAGATCAATTTTTAAATTTAATGTAGGATGAAATTTGTCTTCTGGAAGAACAAATGGTTCGATCCTAGAAACCTCACAATAAGAAGTATCCTCTACAAAAATAAGATCTAACGATTTTCCATTAGAATTTAAGACAGGATTGACTTGGGATAAAGATAAGCCTAGAAGGCCGTCAATAAAGTCATGTGACAAAGAGGGCAGCAACATGGTAGATTCATCTGTTAGTGACCATACTAAAGCGGGTAAATTAAAATCACCTACAACTATGAGCATGTCTTGACTGGAAACTAAAGAGGAGACAAACTGAATTGCCTCTAAATGATTTAAATATACCACCATGTCTGACAATGGTGGAATATAGGAACAAGTAATAAAAGCATTAAAAGATTTGAAATTTACTTTAACACCGACAAACTCAATCTCCTGGGTACTAGAAAATTAAATCATTTAAGATGATAAAGCACCATCAACAGCTATTAGAACGCCACCGCCTACGCGAGAAATCCGGTCGCTTCTGAATATAGAAAAGTTTGTGGAAAACACCGATGCATCAGCAATGTCAGGTTTTAGCCACGTCTCTGTAAAAGCTAGAATGTTATGCTCAAAAGAAAGACTATCTACATAGAGATTAGGAAGTTTGGATTTCAGTCCTCTAACGTTCTGGTAACCCAGGTTAAGGGACGAAGCTAGTTTTTTGACACACCAGCAGATGCTGATGTGGCAGGAATAGTATTAGTTGTTGTTGTTGGCAAGCGAATCGGTTGCCGATTTTTCTTTTTTACAGTATATTCCTTAACTATTATATGTTTCGGCCAAAAATCTTCTCGACATATAGTGTCGAAAATATTGGGAGAAACACTAATTTTAAAGGACGAAATGTCCCGAGAATAAGAAAATTTAAACTTCTCCACCGCAATATTCGAGACGTTAACTTTCTTCCGAATATAGGCTATTACATCATCAGATGTGACAACAGGGTCTAGCCTAGAAACAAATATATGTTTCTTTGGTGGTATGCCAACGAGAGGCCGCGGTCCCGAAGCATCAGCCGTAGCAGTAACGTTGGACAAGTCACCCACTGCGGCAGTCAACTTGTTTACGGGGCCCTCAATACTTTTGGAACTATCGGCAATTTCCATTGGAATGGGTAATTGCCCGGACACATCGGACACTACAATAGGCATCGTTTTTAAGAGATCATTCCCAGGTGATACCGGTAATTCCTTACTAATAGCATTCACAACCGGGCTCTTAAACGATATCAACTGCTGTACATTAGGAGTGGACGGTGCATTAGACCGGTCGGGGACGATAAGAGACGCTGGCGGATCTACAGATACTGAAACACCCCAAGGACTGGTCCTTTTACGTTTCGGAGACTCATTCATAAGCGATAAACTCCTGAACTGAGTCTCCACCGCATTAAACTCCGCTTGGAGTTTATTAAAACCTGCCCTTAAAGTGTCAAAACTATCTCTAGTCCGCCTCATGAAAGAGCGCATCTCATTCTCGACCCCACGGCAAGCATCACATCCATATTTTAAGCCACCGCCTTTAGCAATAGACTCCTTGATTCTGCCTGTGTAACCTGCACACTTAACGTGAACCGCATTGTCACACAGCCAACAAAGAATATAATCATGGGAGTCAACCGGATGAGTGGCCACTATGCAATTATTTTTTGAGCAGACAACCATTTTATCAAAATTTAATTAATTTAATTAAAAAAGGAAAATACAAAAAAATAAAAATTCTAAATGTTAAAAATCTGTGTATAAGAATATACTGACCAGTTCTGACACAAGGGTTAATGTGCAGAGTAAGCCTTCACAACTAAAGAAAAGAAATTACAAAAAATACACAAAAACAAAAACACGTATCACAGAGTCGCGGGTAGGCAAAAGACGAGAGCGCAAATCAAACAAGAATAGGAAAGAGCGGGAGAGCGCGTCAAATTGAACACATGCAATAACAATTTGTACGCAAGAGCGCGAGAGTTAGTTAAAACGGTAACGACACAAAAGCAAAAAGAGATAAACAAAACAACAACACCGCTAACGCAAGTATTGCTGTAAGTTTTGATTTTATTTAAATTTAAACAAATGCACAAAAGCGACAGCAAGAATTCGCGAAATGAAAATAAAATTCGGATGCTGGAAATATTAGCCGGTAATGAATTTATTAATAAGTTATAGAAAATAAGTTAATCGCGAGAAAAAAATAAAAGTTGATAAGCGCAAAAAAAAAACACGTCCGTTCTCTGCAACGAGTGAAAGTTCGATCTATATTATATATTTTTAAAAATTGCTGACCAATGCCAAACTATATACTCGTGCGTACTACCTGGGTTACTGAACGAGGTCAGAGATTGCTGACGCCAGGGAATGCAATATAGTTTATAAGTTGATCAAACTTTTTATTTTATGAAAATAACTTTTTTTTATGATTTGGTCGCCTCGTTGACACAAATCTTGTTAATTGTATTTACCGAAGTGATCGCCTAGTTGATCAACTTTTATTCAATGGGTATGAATTGCTACCCCGTTGCGGAAAACTAACTCCTAGTTTTCCAATAAATTGTTTTAGTCGCCAAAGTGGCTACGCAACGATTGCCAAGTTAATCAATTGTGATGTTTTTAGTCGGGACCCCAGATTGATGTGAAATGTTCATCAATTTGTGCCCTCGCTTAGGATTCTTCTGTGTCCAAAGCGTGCAAAGAAAGTAGTCGCCTAGTTGACCAGTTTCCTTGTTGTTGAGATATTGGTCGCCTGAGTTAACCAAACCAATTCTCACTTGATGACGGTTTCACCAAGTCTGTAACTCTTTCAACTTGGAGCCGCCAATGTCGGGGTCACCAAAATGTTCAATGAAAGACGTTAGTATTTCTTGAATTTATTATTGTTTATTTATTTATAATCAAATAGGCACTAGCACATAAACCAGTGACTAATAGTCGTCGCAACCAACACATAAATTGGGTGGACTTCGGAGCGAGATTACAAAGGTAGAGATGGGGGCCAAAGACACAGCGATGCACACCCGATGTAGCTACAATTGGTATCTGATCTTACAAAGAATGATGCATTTCTTTTATAGTATAACTAGAGAGCTCACCAGTGCATAGTTCGACATAGTGTTAGGTCAGCAAAATACGTCTTTATTGATAATAGCTAACTATAGCAACTTGATGAACTAGGTCTTTATTGTTAACTGCTGACCATATCAGATCTACTTATGACTGATGAGCCATCGATATCTATAATGGGTTACATACTTATATTGGCATACATTTCCATTTGTTCTATATTATAATTGTTTTAATGTTATCTTATTTTATATAATCTAAACACCAACAGGTCCCAATGTTTGTTTTTCATTTTTACAGATAATTTTGTAAGTATCACGCATTGCAAAATTTGTTACGCTACACCAAAACGGGTGAGATTCAAATTCAGGTATACACACAAACACGCTCGCCAACAAATCGAATACCGCGGTCCTACAGTATGTAGGGCGCAGCGATACCATCACGAATTCGCCGCAAACATTCACTCCTGTGACTCGCGACGAATCTGTGTTAGGAGCCGGTCTTCTAATTGGTCAGGTAGGGGACTCAGTTGGAATGAAATCGCCTACATCGACAACTTAGGCAAAGCATTGGCCCCCTATTCCGGAGGTCATGCTGAACTCGGCTGATGGATTAGCTCGATTGAGGAGATACTGGCTGAAATAGCGATAAGTGGAAACCAAATCGCGTACAAAATGATGCTGAGGCGCATCCGCCAGAAATTAACCGGCGAAGCCGCCAACATATACTATGAAGAAGAAGGAGACAACACGTCATACAAAGCTATAAAACGCGTGCTTAAGAAGCACTTCTCCGATAAACGCTCCCCGGAGGACATTCTGACTGCCATGCGAAATTTACAACAAGAGCGTGACACGGTGGACTCCTACTACGTTAAATTTCGAACCTTACACAGGCTGTATGTGGAAAAGATTAACGAACGCACTCTCTCGCCTGATCTGAAAGAATTGACAATTAAACAAAAGAAAATAAACAACTCGGGCGAGTTTGTTCGCAACCTAAACCAAGAATTGCAAAAACATCTCATGCATTTCGTCCCAACGACAGTACACGACGCATACCGTGAAGCTTTGCACATCGTCAGGCAGATCCACAACCTCCGGCTTGAGAAACCCACGCCGAGCAACAACCAGGGGAATAATGACCATCGGGCCCCTCTCTCTGACAAGAATTACAGTGGTAATGATAACCCTTTCAGGGGGAACTAAAAGTCTGGCAAGGATTACAAAAGGAACAACCACAAAGAAAAAAAACACTTATGGGAAAAACAATTGGGACCGTAATTATGGGCCGGAACAACGGGCACTACCATGGAGAGAATCGGTCCGATCAGGAAAAACCAGAAGATCGTGGCCACAGGCAAAAACAAGCCCTGAATCATTTGACTATGGAAGGCCCAGACGCCGCAGATGACTCCAAAGCCGAGACAAGACAGCCGGACAACCGACAAAGCCTCAAGAAGAATGAAAATTTTATGAGCTCAACCGAACCGAGTACCGTACTTAAAGTACGCCGAGTACCGTACTTAAAGTACGCCACAAACGAAAAGAAATGCTAGCCATCCAGAAAAAGTTGCCCTAGATAATAAGGTTACAGTAAGCACACAAACAGGGAAGAAGCTACACAAATCACACATCAAGTAAAAAACACAACCTTTACACATATCACCCATACAACTAGAAGCTAAGTTAACTTTAATATCACACTAACACCTTTTACTTTTAATACAAGCACCCTCATTTTGTGCCTCTCATCGGTGGAGAGTTACCAGGTTTTCAAATACGAATCCCCAGTAGTGACGTTACAGCAAGGGAAAGGATGGAGAATAGAAGGACGCACAAACTTGGTACACGTAATTCCTCTCGGCTCATTCGCCGGCTTTGCGGAGAATCTATCACTAACCCCAGATCAATACCCATCCTGTGACCTCAAAACACTGACTTCCCTTAAAATTAGAGATTTCAACACAAAAATTAAAGAACTCACGGTCTCCAACAGGAAATTGAGGCGCTCACTAAAATGGTTGGGTTCGGCATGGAAATGGGTGGCAGGGTCACCAGATTCTGCTGACTGGGACCACATTTTACAATCCCAAAACTCCCTCATTAGGGAGAATAACCAACAGTTAACCATTAACAATCAATTCTTGTCCAGCATCCAAGAAGCATTCGAAAAAACCAATGAATTAGCAGGAGCCTTTAAAACGATCAACAAGGATAGCGATTCCGAATTGTCCATTCTACTGAATAAGGTCCTATTGCTTGAACGCAAGTTGGACGAGATCATACGAGCATGCCAACTCGCTAAAGTCGGAGTGGTAAACTCAAACCTGCTGGACATGGACGAGCTACAGGACATCATCAGAACGACACCAAGTCTGCCCTACAACAACATCATAGAAGCCATTGAATTCGCTCAACCGACTATCTACGTGAACGGTACTTTGCTCCTATACACAATAGCAATGCCACAGGTACTGCAGCAGGAATACTCGGTCCAGATCATTAGGCCGACTATAACAAACGACCAACAACTTGACATTCTCTCGATAAGAATTCAGGTAGGACCACGAGACACCTTCATTATAACGAGAAATTGCCAGACCATGGGCAACATCACCATATGCAAGGAATCGGACCTCACCAGTCTGGACAAGGATTCTTGTCTGTCAAGACTGGTAAAGGGTGGCACCGCAAAATGCCACTCATTAACCCACAAACAAACGGCGTTATGGAATCAGACCTGAACGGCACCTTCATCATTCAATTCTCAAACGAATCAGTGACAATTGGTAACAGAACTTTCAAAAGCCATACGATCACAAGAATAGTGGCAATATCTTGACCGTCTGCGGGCAGGAGTGGGGTGCCTCCACTTGAGTATACCCCTCAAATGGGGATACCCAGCTCGCCTTTAATTTTCTCCATAGCGGAAAAATGACTCCAGAGATCGCCTCTTCAGGCTGGCTATGGTGGAAAGCGATCCTTCAAATGGTGGAGGATAATCCAGATATTTCTGAATGGTCATATCGGGAACATTAATCGGTCTTAGAGAATGGATGGAATGGGAATGGAAAGGGGATCGTTTCCTCGTCATCATCCGGATTGGGCACGATAATTCTCGAACTGGAAAGATCACCCTCCCATAGGTTGTAGCTCTGATTAGAGTTCGGTGAATCACCACTTGCGACTCCAGGGAATAACTAGGAAGTCGAATCTGAATCCCCATCGGATTCAGAACTTGAATCCACTATTATGACTTCCTCCTCCATAGCCTCGTCATCGGAAGAAGAGTCGCAATAAATGATTTCCGCTTGTGTAGCCAGGCTAAAATTTTTGTCCGATTGATTAGGGATTTCCGAAGAGAAAGAAAATAACCCAGTCTTCATTCGTTGAATTCAAAATATGAACTGATTTTATTTACAAAAGTACGGAGATTATATAAGATTATCTTAGGCTCTAGGAGGTACCAATTGTTCTTAGAAGATCTTATTCTAGACTCACACCCACGTATTTGGGGGTTGAAAATTTATTATTATTTTGGACACGGCGTCGGCCACTTGACATCCTGCCGTTGTGATCTTTTGGGTTAGTTTAGAATTACAAGTGTTTTTTCCCACATCGTGTGTGGCTGATTGTAATTCTAGTCATATGCTAGATTAGTTGTTTGGTACAAAGGTTGCATTGTGTTTTATTTAGTGCATCTGATTTGGTGAAGCCAGCCAAGATGAACACTATGTTTATTCTTAAACATTCTGCAAAACGCCACCAAATGCGGCGTTTTGGACTTTATTTTTATAGTTAGTTGTCTTATACAATCTATTATTAATATTATTATTAGTAAGATAACTATTGTTAAGGAATCATGATCAGTTACATGACGGACGTTCAACCTAGCCAATCTTATGTTCCTTTACCGATTGTAATCGACTTCCTATTCTTACCAATTCTGCAGTATGTATTACTAAGTTGTCTTCTACTGGTTTTTAAATTATTTGGCATATTACCTAACGATTTCTGTTTTGGGATATTTACCCCCTCCTGATGTGCATTACTGTGCTGACTTCTAGCCTTTTTATAAGGTGGAGTATTTAAACAATAACTACGTTTACTTTTTGACCTGTTCCAATGTGATCTTTGCTCCACTATTTTGAAATATAGCTGATTGCTGAAATTTGAGTGGTTATTCTGGTTATTATTAAATGTTGTCCGTTTATAATTATTTTGCCATATCTGCTTTTTCGGTAGTACAGTTTCGGACAATTTACTACCGGAATCTATTTTAATATTATTTTTTAGATAATCATTATCTAATTGAACCCTTGCCTTCTGACTATTTTCATTTTTTACTGACTCTGGGATATATATATACTTTTTCTTCCCCAATTTTCACTTTACCTCCAATGTGAGGTCCTGTCGGGGGCCATAAATTTATCTCTTGAGTTTTGTTTTTGTATTTCTTTGGAATTGTATTATTTTTATTTTGAAATTTACCTTTCTTTTTCTCGCAACGTTGTTCAAAACCTGTGACATCTATTGTTGTTGCCACTACAGATTTATTCTGATTTGATTTGGCGCATCCCGAAACGATCCAACCAAAATGAGTATTCTGGCCTAGCAGGCCATCAATCTTTGTAAATCCCCCTTTTAAGATTTGGGTATATACTTTTACTCCCATTATTATATCAATCCTACCAGGTTTATTAAAGGTAGGATCAGCTAGAACGTAAGTTTGCCATTTTGACATATCCACGTTTGCTATTTTTAATGGAAGAGCTTTCATTAACTTTGGCAACACAATTGCCTCAACCCTAAGATGTCCTTTCCAAGGATTTCGCGTCTTCACATCTATTTTTACCTTATATTTTGATTTATTAGATTTTATTGAGGACACGCCACTTATTTCTGTATATTGTTTAATTTTAGCTGGTTTTAATATTTGAGCAGCCTTTTCAGACAAAATGGTGCTCTGTGAACCACAATCAATAAGGGCTCTGAGAGTCTTACATCCTCCATTTATATTTTTTACTTGTATTACAGCCGTGGCCAACAGTGTTGGTTGTGCGGTTACACAAGTATTAACTCTCTCCTGTTTTTCTTCAAAATGGAGTAAGGTATGGTGTTCCTTACTGCACGATGAACAGACCATTTCATTAGTGCACACCTTATTGCTTGAATGCTTCAAGCATCTTATGCAAAGCTGCACTTTTTTGGCTGTTTCGTACCTTTCTGTTGGTGTCAAACCTTTAAACATATAGCACTTGTACGCTTTGTGCCCGGCAATTTTGCAAATCGGACATTTATCTTCGACTTCCGCATAATTTAACACAGTTTTTAGCGGTTTTTTCTCTTCTTTGCTCATGGCACTTAGCGAGCAATATCTTTGTTCCAAGTATTCCATGACATCAGATAGCATTTGAATTTGCCTTGTTTTTCTAACCTGACTCTCATACAATTGTAGAGCCTCTCTGTCAAATTTCTTTAGTAGGAGTTGTCCGAATATGACGTCAACTTCATCGGACAAATTTGCTTTTATTTTAATTAAGTGTATTGACTCATTAATTATGTCAATCACTCCTTTAACACTTTTTGCGGATTCATTGGTAATCATCGATAAATCAACAATCCGACTTAATTGTTCGGAAAATACCCTCCGATTATTTTCATACCGCTTGGTTAACAATTCCCAAGCGGCACTATAATTGTCAGCTGAACCTGACAATAGATGGGCTACCATGCTCCTTGCTTCGCTCTTTAACGCGGATTTTAAATAATTGATTTTAAGAGTCAGACTTAAATCTCTTTTCAACTAATTCCGCAAATAATTCCACAAACAGGTCCCATTCTCGAGGCGCTCCAGAAAAGGTTGGTACCTGTATTTTTGGCAACACTGGTAGTTCGCCTCTCACGGTTACATTCTCAACTTTCGAATTTTTGTGATCGTTTATTTTCTCTTCTAATGCTGACAAGGTATTCTAAACGTCGAACTCCAATTCTTCTACGACTTCTTTAAACGTTTCATTACATATGAGTTCATTTGTATAAGCTTGGCACATATCTACCTTCTTGAACAAGAATTCATTTTTTTTAATATATGTACATTTCCAAATATTGCTGGTTAACATTAGCGTTTTCATTACTGGAGGACGCATTCCCGCACGACTCTCCTTTCCTATCATCAAATATTTCTGACCTGATATGCAACTCTAACTACTTCTCTAACAATTTTGCAGTCTTATTAGTGAACATTTAATATGGTGTATGTATGTATGTGGGACAATAAATTCATTTTTTTATACCCTTGCAAAAAGGGTATATTAAGGAAGGGCATAGAAGGAAGCATCTACGACCATATAAAGTATATATATTCTTGATCAGCACGAGGAGACGAGCTCATATAGCCATGTCCGTCCGTTCGTCCGTCTGGATCAACGCAAACTCCTAGACCGTAAGAGCTACAGAGCTGAAATTTTGCACGTAGGCTTGTATATACTGCATGGGTTGAATATCTCGGCCGGATCCGACCACTATATCGTATAGCACCCATACAAACGTCAAAGTCACGAACAGTGACTTTTCTTAATAACATCTTTATTTTCTGAGCTATCGTCATAAATATTAATATTGGTGGTAATTATTGCAGCTATAAACAACTGTGTCAAGTTTGATTAAAATCGGGTGACTATATTATATAGCTCCCATAGGAACGATCGGTCGAAAACAGAGACTTTTATAAACGTTATAAATAACGAAGTTATTAACGCAATTGCTTTCAAATTAAACATTTGATAGTTTAATGTATCTGTTAATGACTGTGCCAAATTTGGTAAAGAGCGGGTAAATATATCATATAGCTCCCATAGGAACGATCGGTGGAAAACAGTGACTTTCATGAGAAAGTGCGCTATATCCTATGCTAAGATTGAAGGCCCTTCATTCGCAAACATTAGCCTTTTTAGATAAAACAGTTAGTTTAGATAAAAGAATTACTAAAAAGCTTGCAAGGGTATACAAACTTTGACGCGGTCGAAGTTAGCCCCGACCCTTTGGTTTATTTCGATATATTTATCCCCTTTTTTTTTTTAGAGAGAGAGAAAATTGTCTGAATTGTGTCTTGACAGACAGCCAGAGGGAAGGTCATAGTTTGGGAGGGAAAAATTAAGCTTTTTATGCAATTAGGTGAAAGTTGGTAAAACAGTTTCTTTTGTCATTATAGTATAGAAATACATTGCATTTCTCACAAAAAGTGTATGAGCGGAAAGAAAAATTGTTTTGGCAGAGTTCCCTTTGCTTTTGCCATGTTGGAAAATGCCCAATATTGTCCACTCGAACGGAATTCTAGGGGATTTCCTGGTGTTTTCTTTTGCTGGTAGGAGTACCTTCCCTGCTTGTAGCCAGCCGGGGATGAAGTTGGAGTCATCGCAAGACTTCCGCGCTTCTTTATTTTTCCTGCCTTGACCAGGTGCTCAGCTATTAAAAGCTTGAAGTCGAAGAGTCCCATGTATTGATCTGACTTACGACGCCATAAAATCAATGAATTAGTTTTTTGATTAAATAGGATTGCTTCCCACGTAGGTGGAAAGAATGTTGACTACCTTATTGTCAAACCAAGAGACAAGGTCAAGCTGAACTCCATCGATATCAGTAACTTTTTCGAACATGCTTTCACGTCCTTGCTTTTCAATTCTTTTTTCAGTTGGCATCTTTGAATTAGGTACTCGATTAATCCTCACCGTACCCAAAGCCAATATGCCATTTTCATAAGGTAGGCTTGAAGTTTGGGACTAGTAAACCATTCTCGAAAAATAGTTTGTAGTTTTTTCCTTTTGGTATGGTTGCCGATAATCTTGTTACAACATTTCCGCTTACTCCCCAATTTGGGGCCCACCCGGCTATATATCACTTTGGGCTCCAGCAAATATACCAAAAATAGCCAAAGCCAGATACTCCACTCAAAACAAAATTTTTGATGCCCCATTTGTGAGGTTTTGCTGGATTATACTGTTTTAAGTGGTGACGGCACTTCTGCTCATCAACCACCAAATGTTCTTCCTTATGTATAAGCAGAAATTGATTACGGATTTTGTCTAGCACCGGTCGAATCTTGAATATCTTGTAATACCCGGCTTTACCTGCCAACTGCATATCGTCATTATTGTTGAAGTGAAGAAAACGTTTTATAGTTTCCCATTTGGTGCAACTCATGGTGCCATGTATAAACTCTTGACCAAGAGTCGTATTCCAATAGAGTCTTGAAGATGGTAATTGAACTAACGATATGGATATGACCATGCCGATAAATTGCTCTACTTCATTTCGGGTAATATTAGCGGGCCTATTTATATCAACTTGGAGTGCATATACAGTTGTGTTCAAAATAATAGCAGCGCACATAAGCTCTGACTTTAAGATTGAAAAAAAAACATCATATTGACTACAGGCCAAATTTTTTTTTACAATTTAGTATTTACGTTTAATTTCAAACAAAATTAGTGTGTTTTTTTATCAAAAAACTTATTTCATTTATAAATTTAAGTAAAAAATGATAAAAATGCCGAAATTGCCCTGTTCAAAATAATAGCAGCAAAAATCGAAAATGTTAAATGTTTCAACTAAATTTTGTTTATAACTTCATATATTAAATTAACTTGTTTACTTATGAACTAATACTTGGTTGTGAACCCCTTATTAGCCATAACAGCTTCACATCTCCGCGGCATAAAGTCAATTAAGTCCTGGCAGCGCTTTAAAGGAGTCTGAGCCCGTGCATCTTGAACAACTTGCCAAAGTTGCGCTTTATTGGACGGTTTCGACCACACATCGTTTAACGTCCCCCCACAAGTTTTCAATCGGGTTGAGATCTGGGGACTGTGCTGGTCATGGCATTACGTCAATCTTTTCCGTTGCAAACCACTGTTTGGCAAGTTTACTGGAATGCTTTGGATCATTGTCCTGTTGGAACGTCCATTTTAGTGGCATTTCCCAAGAGGAATATGGAAGCATAACGTTTTGTAGTATATCCACGTATACTTTTGCATCCATAATCCCATTAATCATGTGGATAGGGCCTACTCCGCCATATGAAAAACAGGATCCAGTTCCACCGAACAACAAAAGGGCCATTTTAGGTGCTCTTTAGCAAACTGTATTCGAGCTTTGATATGTTTTGAAGTTAGAAGTGGCACTTTTCTTGGACTTCGGGCCTTCGGTTTATGCTCCAGAAGTCTTCGCCGACAAGTTACGCCACTTACAGACAAGTTTAGGTCTGCTTTTATGGATTCCGCAGAAGCAAAAGGATTAGCTTTGCTGGAGCGCACAATGCGTCGGTCGTCAATGTCAGTGGTAGATCTTTTCCTGCCGCGGGTTTCGGGTTTGTGTTGATACTTTATCGCATTATTAATCATTTTAGAAGAACATCCAACAAATCTTTCGATTTCCCGGTATGTTTTCCCTTGCTTTCTAAGGCTTAATATCAATTTGCGCTTTTCATTTGAACAATGTTTGCCTTTACCCACTAAAGTAAAATTTTTTTCATTATTTTGGTGTATTCCCGTATAAATAATAGTAAACTCAATAATTAAACTTACTTTTAACAAATTAACAACTTTTAGTTGAATATTTTTAATATTGAAATGAAGCGCTGCTATTATTTTGAATAGGGCAATTTCGGCATTTTTATCATTTTTTACTTAAATTTATAAATGAAATAAGTTTTTTGATAAAAGAAACACACTAATTTTGTTTGAAATTAAACGTAAATACTAAATTGTAAAAAAAAAATTTGGCCTGTAGTCAATATGATGTTTTTTTTTCAATCTTAAAGTCAGAGCTTATATGCGCTGCTATTATTTTGAACACAGCTGTAGATTTAACTGATCAAAAAAGGAATTCATCAGATCGTTGTTTAAAAAAAATTAAAAAAAGTCAGCCGGTGTCTCTAGTTCACTGATACAAGTTGGAAGAAAAAAAATTGTATATGTATGTACAATACAATATATATCATGCACGCGTTACTGCAAGTAGAGCCATATGGCTTCTGCAGTTTTTTTGCGTAAATTAGTACTTGTGATGCTTACCTATACTCTAAATATTTTATTCTTCAAAAATAAAAATACTTTTCAGCGACAAAAGTGTTTTTTAGTAGAGCAAATTAAATTTTAATTTTAGCAAAATTCACTTTCGTTCATCTGCTTGAGCCGATTGCAAAAAAATGATTGAAACTTGCGATAAGACAACAAAAAAAACCTATGAACATCGAATTCCAACAGAAAATAGAGCATAAATAATAACTGATAACAAACGGTGAACGTAATTACCGTTTTACCAAAAAAAAAAACAAAATTACTGAAAATGAGAAGCCATTTATGGCTTTCTATGCGGTATTTCTGCGATCCCCTTGCGGTTCTTCGCTCTTTGGTGAAGTTCAGCTTTCTGTTGGTCAATACGCTCTATGCAGCGTTGTCTGTCCTCTTAGCACAGGGTCTAGCATGACGCACTAGACGGTGCTGTTGGGCGCCGGTGCTGGTTTTTCAGATATATTTGACTCCGGGGTCTAGATTGTCGCGCTAGACGATGCCTGTGCTGGTCTTCACACAGGCGTACTCGCAATAAGGGGTTTTAAATGGTCCAGGGCAGTCCGTTGGACCCGTCTTCTCCGCTGCGTTTTTTTTTTTTTTTTTTTTTTGCTGTGTCGTTGCTCAGCTGCTTTTGTCCAGGGCCTACGGGCTCATGCGGTATCAGTGCCGGCCATCGCACCAGATTTTCTTATATTGGCAGTGTACGTTCAGCAGCCTCTTCTTTGCAACTATCTTGTTGCTCTGCTGCTGTTCGTAGTTGCCGATTTTTAACTACATATACACTAGTTAACTTTTTTTTCGAAAGGGCTTCGAATACGCCACACACAACCACTCCCTTCGTCGAAAATACCACAGTTGCTCCACTAGCTAAACTGCCTTTATAATTGGACGCACGCACTTTTTATTTATTAAGCAATATTTTGCTTTAATATTATACTCTGTCTCTTACCACTGGTGGGGGAAGGTGATTTTAGCATTTACACTTCCATAAGAATTCAGAGTTTAAGGAGCTGACTCACCCTCTGAGTCTCTTTCCACTGGTGGGAGAAAACTGGAGAGTTCCTTTTTCTCGAAGGTCCAAAATGAATAGGGATTCGCAAAGAGAAGGAATATAACCAAATCTTCATTCGTTGAATTCAAAATATGAATTGATTTTATTAAAAAACTCTTAAACTCTAAGAAGCGACAATTGTTCTTAAAAATACTTATTCTAATGCCCCACATTTTCGGGGGTTGAAAATTGTTTATATTTCATGCTCAGCGCTGGTTACTTGATACCGCGCCGTTGTTATAATCTTAAATTTTTCCACAGAGTGTGGATGCTTTTTTTTGTTTGGTATTATGCAATAATTGTCATATGAATCTTTATGACTTATTCTTGGTTTATGTTTTTGTTTCGAATTGTATATTTCCTTGGTGCATCTGATTTGGTGACGCCAGTTCAGATGAACACAATGTTTCTTAAACTGTTTTTTTTTCTCGTATTTTGCTATTATGAATAATTTTCTATTCCAAGCTTATTTATAAAATGAATTAATATTATGACCAATAGCAGCATCAGAGACACCTCCTATCTAATTTACGATTCAAATTAGAACCATTTACTCATATTTAATTTTTTTAAATTTGATGACAAAATTAAAGTTATTGTATTTGTTTGGTGTAATTTTACCATCCTTTTCACAATTCAAAAGAGAAGTTACTATTTCAGACGGTTAGATTAACCTATTTATCGATATTCTGTGAATGTAACACTGGCAGTTTGTCAATCACTGGAACAAATGTGTCTTTCAAACAAACAATGAATGACAAAAAACAGATAGAAACAACGTAAATATGTTTTGCATGTTTCCAGTCCGATCAAATTTAAACAAATTTGATTGGTTGGTAGAAATTTGTAAGACTAAAGCCCGTTTCCCACTCAATCCATTGGCGGAAACGGTTGGAATTAACGGTGGTTCTGAAATAAAGATTCCCACTGGCTACATCCACCATCTCTTAACAGCCTAGATGCAAAGTGCTGTGAGAAAAATGAATAACTTTTAAGTTGTGCAGTTTTAAAACAACTTAAAAAATAGCAATATTTAACAAATATAGTTAGTAACTTATAAATTTTTGCACATTTGAAGACTTTAAATAGACCCACAGTACACTTACATACATATCTGTAGGCCTATGCCTAAGTATATGTATACACACATTCATGGACATTGTCATGAATAACAAATTTTTAGTTTGGATTGATTTCTGAGTAGCAATGATTGGTTTATATTGTGAAGTTTGAAAAAGATTGATTTGCATTTTATAGTATTTATTTCGTTTGAAAAAGATTTGATTTCTGTTTTATAGTTTTAAGTTTGGAAACAAAATTTTATTTTAATAAGGATATACATATATATAAATAATCAAAGAATGTAGTATATTACTTCGATGTAGTATCGATACATCGATGATTTTTCCTGAAAAACATCAAAACATCGATGTATCAATAGCTCTATTGTGAACCATCCCCCAAAGATATGGTTGAATTTTATTGAATTGAATTGTTTACATATTTAGTTTAACTAAATATATTTGCGTAGTATTGTATGAATAATATATGGAGTCAATTTAGTTGAATCACATTTATAGACATATGTACATGTATATGTATTTATACTTGTACATACCCTTCTCTTATACTTCTTCACTTATTTTTTTTTTTTTAAATGATAAATAACAAACTTTGTTGCCTTTCGGCAGCCGATTGGGTTTTATTGACGACATTAGATTGTTCGGGTGCCGTGGGCTAAACTCACCTTGAAATATGGTGGCAGAATATTTTTTGCCGACGTCGGTGGCTCCTATTTTGTTTTAGTTTTTACTTAAGCGTTGTTGGTACTTTTTTTTTTGTCTTGTAGTGTTTAATTTATTTGTTGAATCTTTTTTTAACTTAGAGCCTAACAACAAGATTGAAATATTTCTTCTTAGTGTAGTACTGAATAGAAAACCAACGGCCCCTATCACTTTTTATTATTGGGTTGAAACGTTTCTTTTTTTAAGACGAACCCAATCACTGGGGTTCGACTTAAAAAAAAGACCATTATTAGCCAATGTAAGCTGCTCGCTTTTAGTTATAGCTGCTGTCGCTGAAAATATATAATTTTATTTGTGTTTAAGCTACATATTGTGGAGGTGCCTTGAGTAAAACTTGCAGCTCAAGAGAAAAAAAAAAAAAAAAAGTAAAAAAAAAAAAAAGAAAGGCAGGCAGCATTTAAAAGAACCGCGAATGCACTGCTTGATTGCAGAAAGAAAGCTCACCACAGTGGTACATTTCTTTTTCCCATTATGCCAATAGCGGATAATGTCACTTTGACAATTGACTTCGGGTCTAAACGAAGATCAAGGTTAGGCATAGAGCCTAGGCGAACTATCTTGATGAATTCTTTTCAAATTGGCAACCGAGCGGAACAGTCCTTTGCAGGAAGTGAACAAAAATTAATATTTCATTTTCTTTGTGGTTAAAATAACCCAAGTAAATTTTTAAATCCGAATAAATACAAGCCATCCTTCATGGGCTTGAATCGGTAATAAAAAAGAAACAAATGATGTTGGTGTTCTCTATTTCAAGATATACTTCTTGAGTAAGTGCTAAATTTTCTTTAAATTATTTTCTCGGTATGTCTCGGTTCATAATGCCAAAAAGAAAAAAAGGAAATTAAAATGTATTGCTTTGATTAAGCAGAAGGTAAATATACAGCTCTAAAGAAAAGAAAAAAGAAAAAGACGCATTAACGACATTCATATTTTATCATAATAATTTTTTCTGTTAGACAAATGTAAGGCCCAAATTTTGGTGTTGATGATTTCCAAAGCCAGAATTCCAAGACATTTATGTTGGATAGTGCAAGCAGCGAAGAAGTTATTCACCAAAGGGGACGAAGCAATTACATTGGCGACCATCTGATCAGTCAAATTTCGATACGACACCGGCAAGTGCTAGGGCAAGCGGTGAGAAGTGAAAACAACGAAAACGCGCAGCCCAAAGAATAAATTGTATCCGAGTTAAAAAGTGGGAAAAGTTGCAAGAAAAAAAAAAAGTCTAGCCAGAGTGAAAATCAAGTAAAAAAAGAGTTTGAGTCAGAAAGCCATAGTGAAAACGAATGAAAACGAAAATTTGTAACTTCTTCTTTTTGTTTAAATCTCGGTAATAGTCTATAATCGAAAGTAATAATTAGTAAAAGAAAAAAAAGCAAAAGGAGTGAAGCAAGTGAAAAAAAAGTATACAAAGAAGAAAACGCAAAGCAAAATTTCGAGCCACATGTGCAAAACCAAAATTTTTTTTTTTTAGTCACGAGGTAACATACACTAAGAATGAAAAAAAAATGAGCAAAAACAAAAAAAGGAAAAATGAAATCTAATGAAAAATTGAAAAGTCAAGAAAATCTATAACAGATAAAGAAGAAAGTGAAAATATAAAAGAAAACAAAAAAATTAAAAAAAAAAAAGAAGCATGAGCAATTGCTTTACTTGGTAACGAAAAAAAAATGTGAACATGATTGAAAAAATTAAATTAAATCTATAGCCTCTACAGCAATTCCTCGAAGGCCTTCGTCGGACGCTACAAGGGTGAGTTTTTCTACTACATTTTTTTGTTACCAAATTGTATAAATATAAAGCGAAGTCGGAGACATTAAGCAAGAGTATTCAATGCAAAGACAAAAGCGAAAACAATTGTCGTTGCTTATCTCCACTCCGTTTGCCCCTTTATATATTTTTATGTACTTCTAATGTGTTTCAAATAAAATCATGCGTAGAGAAAAAAAAAAAGAAAGAGAATGAACTGAAAAGTATCAAAAGAAAAAGGAAAGAACGAATAAATATGCATAATTGTTTTATTAAAACATTTTGTAGGTGAAGAGTTGAAAAAAATTGAACGGTTAAGTTTATATACGCTGCATATGTAAGCGTTGCGTTTTGCTTTTGCACAGTGGGTCGAAGTTTAAGAAAAAGGAGAGGTTAATGTTCATGAAGTTATGCCGATGTTTAGAATAATTTTTTTTGATTTTGATTTAATTATCTTTGAATATAAATCAATATGCGTTAAAGTTTCGAGCTATATTTTTTTAGTAATTACAAATTAATTTGTTGATCATTTATGAAATTGTAACTTTTCTTATATATATATATTATAGAATGGCTTTGGTTTTTTTAATGCGAGTTAACTTTGTCCTCAGAATTCTACTGAATGAAATATTAGATTCTAAGAAATGAATAATTGTGAGAATACATTAATTTAAGTGAATAATAATGATTTTTATAATGAGGTAATTCTCTAAACTTTCTTTTTGGGCAATCTAATGTGATTAAGGATGTTTGTTTTGGGATTTTCCCCTAGCGCTGAAAGGAAAATCATGGTAGGGTGGGTAGAGAGCGCGGCTGTAAATACACCTATACAGCCAACACTAGGACTATTTTCTTCTATTCTTTTCTCTCTATTCTATTTCGAGTTTCAGCACAGGGACTTTATTTAAAGTTGCTGACGTGTGAGCGGGTGAAACACATTCATCAAAGAACCACCCCAGCCGATTGTCTTGCTAGCCGCATTAAGAGTCCCGCAGATGAATCGTGTTAACACCAAGATAGGCCTCACACAATAACGTATACTTGCCGATTGCAATGGTTGGTAAGCCTTTATGGTTTCGTATTTATAGATATCTACGTTACAGAAATTTTTGCAGCCCAACCGTGAGGCACATTCTAATTAGATATAGCAATTTTTTTTTGCCCATCAGCTACGTTAAGGCTTTGTACGTTACAGTAATTTTTGGCGCCCAACTGAGGGGCCTGATTCTAATTAGATGATTATCTCTTTAAGGTTTTATCAGGTAGATAATTCATTTGGTAGATTGACCCCTTTTCTTCTTTTAATTTCTTTGTGCATTCTAATCTTTTATTCTATACTATCAACAATTTAAATCGTAAAGTTGACTATTATTGGAAATACCGTCTCCGGCAATGCCCAGAGATCTGGTCCGGATATTCAACTAGGTTACTAATTGTTCCGAATATTTTAAAGCTAACTGTCAACATGAACTCAAGTCAAACAATAACTGTCAAAACAGCAGAAACTACTAACTTTTGGCAAGTGACCGAGAGCTAGACTCTGGTTTGAAAAGTGTTGAGTAGACGAAGGCATGATGGTAGCCTAGACTCTGTACCTCTTGCTTTAATAGAATACGTATTACCTGGAATTATGATTGTGACAAATGGCTGAAACATCATCCAAGGAATATGATTTTTTTTTGAGAATGGAACGATGGGATGTAGAGGCAAGCGACCCTAACCCAACCGCTTAAAAAGAAAGACTCTACAAAAAAAAAAAAAAAAAAAATGAGTGTACTTATGTAAATTTCTATTTCCAGTTGCTAAGAAAATAGCATCCCTAACGCAGATTTCAAGAGTAGTCCCTAGTGATAAAGTAAATTATTACACCTTAATTCACTTAGAGTAATCCGAAAAGAAAAATTATTCAAAATTATTATTCAAGAAAAAAAAAAAAAAAAGAATTTGATTAACATTTGGTTGAATTGATAACGCTATCGAATATTTAAAAATGTCAGTAATACACAGTGATAGAGATTACGAGGAGGCACCACGATCATCCTCATCACAAGTGTGTAGCATTTGTTCACAAGTTATTTCAGACGTACACGAAAGGGCAACGACAAAGTGTATGCACTCATTTCATAGAAATTGTATAATTACTTATGTTTCGACAAATCAAGAGTGTCCGGTATGCAAGTCTTTATGCCACCTTAGAGATGTACAAGTTAGAACTGAGTTATCAGCCAGTCAAAAACGAGGAGCAGTTCCTAAAGTCCATAATACGCGACAGCAGAGGCAAGCACACCTTTTATCTGGTCCAGAACAGTCAGCAATACCTGATGACACTAGTCCGCAAAATACGGTGATGAATTCATCAGAAGAGGTAGAACCACTACGAACAGCGAAAAGACAGGGAAGACCTCCTAAGCGAAGAGTACAACGCGCTCAACCAGAAAATTTTGAGAGACATCAGACAAGAGTCAACGCCGCAGCTAGTACATCGGCACCAGCGATCGACTACGAAAGAATGTTTGAAAGAATAGAGAATCTTATAAATCAAAAGTTTGAGAGTCTGCAGACAAATGAAGCAGCAGCCAGCATACAAGAATTAAATACGCAGGCTAGAGCACAATCTTCACCCAGAAATTCGGCAATTTCTACGTCAAGTATTAGGAGCGAAAAGGTTACACAGATTATCCAGAGTTGGGGTATAAAGTTCGAGGGATCATAAAAAGGCAGTACCGTGCAAGAATTCTTGTACAGAGTGCGTGCATTAACTATGGATAGTTTAGATGGAGACTTTTCAGTAGTCTGTAAGAATCTACATATTCTCCTAACTGGAAAAGCTCGAGATTGGTATTGGAGATACCGTAAAGAAATTACTCAAGTAGAATGGACAGATTTTTGTGACAAACTGAAAAGACAATATCGTGATAACAAGGATGATGATTTAATTTTTGAAGAAATAAGAAGTAGGAAACAAAAGATTGGAGAATCATTTGATACTTTTTATGAAGATGGAATATCCATTGTTAATAGGCTTTCGGTTCCATTGGAAGAGGATAGACTAGTGCAGCAGTTACAGCGTAACCTGATACCGGAAGTGCGTGAAGCATTGTTATATATATCAGTTGTTTCGGTGTCACATCTACGACAGTTAGTACAAAGAAGAGAAAATCTATTGGGAGAGACACTAATTAAGCGTCCGATCAAGAGTGTAAATGTTTCTAAGCCCATTTACAAATCCGTAGCTGCAGTACTAGACGCCACAGAACAGTCAGAAGACGAGTTGTCGGTGAAAGAGGTAGATGCAGTTCAGCGAGTGGCGAATTCTTTGGTTTGTTGGAATTGTAACGTAGAAGGCCATCGCTGGGACATGTGCCTAGAAGATCGGATTATCTTTTGTTACGGCTGCGGAACGAAAGGAGTATACAAGCCGCAGTGCATAAAATGTTCAAATCGGACGGAAAACTATCGGAAGGGACCACCGTATGGCAACAAGCGGACGGACCCTTAGTAAATATTGCTCATAAAAGATTAAATTTTAATTTCACTGAACAGGAAAAGCAAGAAAACATTTCAGATTTACAAACAAATAGAAAGAATATTAAGTTACATCCAATTAAACCATACCACATACGTTTAAAAGAATATGCAAGAGCCCGCGAAAGAATATTTTCTGATAATAGTAATGTAGCATGCGTCAAGAGAGCACCAAAGCGCTCAACCTTGCGTATGCGTAACTTTTGGAAAGCTGTACGAAATACCAAAAGAAGGTTAATTTGTTCAGTAATTAATGAAGCCGTAGATGGCCGATTTTATGCTTCAATTTCATTTTTACAATTTTTAGAATTAGGCTTATTAGACACAGGGGCAAATATTAGTTGCATTGGAGCAGACCTGGCTAAAATAGACTGGTCGAACAATTCAAAATTTCGCAAAATTAATTCTTCAGTAAAAACGGCTGATGGACAGCCACAAACTGTTATTGGATCCATACAACTCAACGTAAAATATAGGGAGCAGATGAAGGAAATTAATTTCTTTATAATCCCTTCAATTAAGCATAGGGTAGTATTAGGAACAGATTTTTGGAAAGCTTTCAAATTGGCCCCGGGTGTAATTTCCTCGATTGAAACTTCAAATAGCAACGTGCCTAGATTACCAGAAAAAGACGGGGAGGAAAAGTTTCCGCTGACAGCAGAAGAAGAAAAACGTTTAGGCGGAATCATTAGCCTATTTCCAGACTTTGAAAGGCAAGGCCTCGGAAGAACAAAGCTTCTGCAACATCATATAGAGGTAGGCAATGCCACCCCGATTAAACAGCGATTTTACCCAGTTTCACCGGCGGTTGAAAAAGTTATGTTTCAGGAGATCGATAGAATGTTAGAGCTAGGAGTTATTGAGAAGTCAAATAGTCCTTGGAGTTCGCCCATGCGTTTGGTGATTAAACCCGGAAAAGTTCGTTTATGTTTAGATGCACGACGTATTAACGAGGTTACAAAGAAAGATGCATACCCACTGCCCAGCATCAATGGAATTTTCGCAAGATTACCAAAAGCTAACATCATCTCGAAGATAGATTTGAAGGATGCTTTTTGGCAAATAGGTTTGAGTGAGGAATCAAAAGCAATCACAGCATTTACAGTACCCGGTCGTCCATTGTATCATTTTGTGGTTATGCCATTTGGTTTGTGTAATGCCGCGCAAACAATGTGTAGACTAATGGACGAAATAATACCCCCTGAATTAAAATATTGTACTTTTGGATACTTAGACGATTTATGTGTAGTATCAGAAAGCTTTGAGGAACATCTTATTGTGTTAGCCAAGCTAGCTGAGCAATTTCGAATGGCGAATGTGATATATAGTAGGCAATGGAGGAATTTCAACTGACACATCAAAAACAGACGCGATTCAGTCATGGCCAATTCCGAAAACAGTTAAACAAGTAAGAGCGTTTATGGGAGTAGTCGGATGGTATAGACGATTTATACCTAACTTTTCAGATATTAGTTTTTCAATCACCGAGCTGCTGTCGTCGAAAAAGAAATTTGTCTGGAATGAGCAAGCTCAGAAATCCTTTGAAAAGCTTAAGTCTGCGTTGACTTCAGCTCCAGTTTTGCAGAACCCGAACTTTGAACGGAAGTTCTATGTGCATTGCGATGCGAGCGATGTCGGCATAGGCGCTACGTTAGTTCAAATGTCAGATGAAGGCGAAGAAAAACCAATTGTATTTATGTCCAAGAAACTGAGTTCAGCTCAACGAAACTACAGTGTAACGGAGCGGGAATGTTTAGCAGCATTAGAAGCAATCGACAGGTTTAGATGCTATATTGAGATGCAGGAGTTTGAATTGATTACGGATCATGCGAGCCTTTTGTGGCTGATGAAGCAACCTAATTTGAAGGGACGGTTGGCTAGATGGGCCATGAAATTGCAAAGTTACAAGTTCACGATAAGCCATAGAAGAGGTCGGGACAATGTCGTACCTGATGCGCTTTCGAGAATGTTTTCAGATGAAATAAGTGCACTAGAAGAAGTTTATCCTGGTGTTGATTTAAATTCCAACTGTTTTAGTGATAGTGAATATCAGAATTTGAAAAAAAAAGTTTTTAGATAGTCTGGGAGAGTATCCAGATATACGAGTAGAAGATGGTTTTGTCTATATACGAACTGAACATGATGATGGAAATTTAGAAAATCAAGAATCGAGATGGAAACTGTGGATTCCATCTGGTTTGACGACTGAAGTCATAGGCAGTGCTCATAATAGTGTTATATCAGCACATGGAGGAATGGCTAAGACCCTAGAATTAATAAGGAGATTTTTTTATTGGCCAGGCATGGTGTCACAAGTGAGAGATTATGTACGTAATTGTGATATTTGCAAGTCTACCAAAGCCCCGAATTACATTTTAAAACCGCCGTTGGGAAAGCCAGCAGTTTCAATGCGTCCTTTTCAAAGGTTATACATAGATCTGCTCGGTCCATATCCACGCAGTAAACGAGGGCATATTGGGTTGTTAATAGTTTTGGATCACTTTTCCAAATTTCATTGGCTTTGTCCGTTGAAGAAGTTGACATCTCGTTTAATACAGGAGTTTCTTCAGGATCATATTTTCTTTATGTTTGGTATTCCGGAAATCCTAGTGAGCGATAACGGAGCACAATTCAAAGCGGTCGAATTTAACGCGTGGCTAACGAAGCTTGGTATTAAGCATGTATATACAGCGTTGTATTCACCTCAAGCCAACGCCTCAGAACGGGTGAATCGATCAATCATAGCAGCGATTAGAGCTTATCTTAACGATGATCATAGAGAGTGGGATGAACATATTCCAGCAATCAGTTGTGCTCTGCGGAATGGTCATCATGCGAGCATTAATTGTTCTCCATATCATGCAGTTTTTGGCTTTGATATGATCACACATGGGTCTCATTATAGTCTACTAAGTAAGTTCAATTTATTAGATGAATCACTTAATCCCCTTAGGAAAGACGATCAATTGCAGTTGTTGAGAAAAGAAATAAAACAGCAAATTGCATCAGCAGCAGATAAAAACGCCAAGCAGTATAACTTGCGCACTCGGCAAATTCATTTTAGGATAGGGCAAGAAGTATTCAGAAGAAACTTCAGCCAGAGTAATTTTCAGAAAAATACGAATGCGAAATTTAATCCTCAATGGGTGAAATCTAGAGTCAGGGAATGTTTAGGAAATTGTTATTATGTTTTAGAAGACCTTGAAGGAAAATTACAAGGAACATATCATGCCAAGGATATTAAACAATGAGGTTTTCAGACTAATTCCCCGAGAAAACTCTAGAATTCGTCTGTGGTTGTGGAGGTGCCTTGAATAAAACTTGCAGCTCGAGAGAAAAAAAAAAAAAAAAAAAAAAAAAAAAAGAAAGGCAGGCAGCATTTAAAAGAACCGCGAATGCACTGCTTGATTGCAGAAAGAAAGCTCACCACAGTGGTACATTTCTTTTTCCCATTATGCCAATAGCGGATAATGTCACTTTGACAATTGACTTCGGGTCTAAACGAAGATCAAGGTTAGGCATAGAGCCTAGGCGAACTATCTTGATGAATTCTTTTCAAATTGGCAACCGAGCGGAACAGTCCTTTGCAGGAAGTGAACAAAAATTAATATTTCATTTTCTTTGTGGTTAAAATAACCCAAGTAAATTTTTAAATCCGAATAAATACAAGCCATCCTTCATGGGCTTGAATCGGTAATAAAAAAGAAACAAATGATGTTGGTGTTCTCTATTTCAAGATATACTTCTTGAGTAAGTGCTAAATTTTCTTTAAATTATTTTCTCGGTATGTCTCGGTTCATAATGCCAAAAAGAAAAAAAGGAAATTAAAATGTATTGCTTTGATTAAGCAGAAGGTAAATATACAGCTCTAAAGAAAAGAAAAAAGAAAAAGACGCATTAACGACATTCATATTTTATCATAATAATTTTTTCTGTTAGACAAATGTAAGGCCCAAATTTTGGTGTTGATGATTTCCAAAGCCAGAATTCCAAGACATTTATGTTGGATAGTGCAAGCAGCGAAGAAGTTATTCACCAAAGGGGACGAAGCAATTACATTGGCGACCATCTGATCAGTCAAATTTCGATACGACACCGGCAAGTGCTAGGGCAAGCGGTGAGAAGTGAAAACAACGAAAACGCGCAGCCCAAAGAATAAATTGTATCCGAGTTAAAAAGTGGGAAAAGTTGCAAGAAAAAAAAAAAGTCTAGCCAGAGTGAAAATCAAGTAAAAAAAGAGTTTGAGTCAGAAAGCCATAGTGAAAACGAATGAAAACGAAAATTTGTAACTTCTTCTTTTTGTTTAAATCTCGGTAATAGTCTATAATCGAAAGTAATAATTAGTAAAAGAAAAAAAAAGCAAAAGGAGTGAAGCAAGTGAAAAAAAAAGTATACAAAGAAGAAAACGCAAAGCAAAATTTCGAGCCACATGTGCAAAACCAAAATTTTTTTTTTTAGTCACGAGGTAACATACACTAAGAATGAAAAAAAAATGAGCAAAAACAAAAAAAAGGAAAAATGAAATCTAATGAAAAATTGAAAAGTCAAGAAAATCTATAACAGATAAAGAAGAAAGTGAAAATATAAAAGAAAACAAAAAAAAAAAAAAAAAAAAAAAGAAGCATGAGCAATTGCTTTACTTGGTAACGAAAAAAAAATGTGAACATAATTGATTGAAAAAATTAAATTAAATCTATAGCCTCTACAGCAATTCCTCGAAGGCCTTCGTCGGACGCTACAAGGGTGAGTTTTTCTACTACATTTTTTTGTTACCAAATTGTATAAATATAAAGCGAAGTCGGAGACATTAAGCAAGAGTATTCAATGCAAAGACAAAAGCGAAAACAATTGTCGTTGCTTATCTCCACTCCGTTTGCCCCTTTATATATTTTTATGTACTTCTAATGTGTTTCAAATAAAATCATGCGTAGAGAAAAAAAAAAAGAAAGAGAATGAACTGAAAAGTATCAAAAGAAAAAGGAAAGAACGAATAAATATGCATAATTGTTTTATTAAAACATTTTGTAGGTGAAGAGTTGAAAAAAATTGAACGGTTAAGTTTATATACGCTGCATATGTAAGCGTTGCGTTTTGCTTTTGCACAGTGGGTCGAAGTTTAAGAAAAAGGAGAGGTTAATGTTCATGAAGTTATGCCGATGTTTAGAATAATTTTTTTTGATTTTGATTTAATTATCTTTGAATATAAATCAATATGCGTTAAAGTTTCGAGCTATATTTTTTTAGTAATTACAAATTAATTTGTTGATCATTTATGAAATTGTAACTTTTCTTATATGTATATATTATAGAATGGCTTTGGTTTTTTTAATGTGAGTTAACTTTGTCCTCAGAATTCTACTGAATGAAATATTAGATTCTAAGAAATGAATAATTGTGAGAATACATTATTTTAAGTGAATAATAATGATTTTTATAATGAGGTAATTCTCTAAACTTTCTTTTTGGGCAATCTAATGTGATTAAGGATGTTTGTTTTGGGATTTTCCCCTAGCGCTGAAAGGAAAATCATGGTAGGGTGGGTAGAGAGCGCGGCTGTAAATACACCTATACAGCCAACACTAGGACTATTTTCTTCTATTCTTTTCTCTCTATTCTATTTCGAGTTTCAGCACAGGGACTTTATTTAAAGTTGCTGACGTGTGAGCGGGTGAAACACATTCATCAAAGAACCACCCCAGCCGATTGTCTTGCTAGCCGCATTAAGAGTCCCGCAGATGAATCGTGTTAACACCAAGATAGGCCTCACACAATAACGTATATTTGCCGATTGCAATGGTTGGTAAGCCTTTATGGTTTCGTATTTATAGATATCTACGTTACAGAAATTTTTGCAGCCCAACCGTGAGGCACATTCTAATTAGATACAGCAATTTTTTTTTTGCCCATCAGCTACGTTAAGGCTTTGTACGTTACAATATGTCACCGAAAAATACCATTTCTGTGCTTCAATCTACTATATACTGTCGAAGAAAAACGTGTCTACATGAATTCAAAAATAAAACTCCAAAAAATATACCAGGAACAATTCCACAACACCTGCGACTTCTTATCTTCGATATGCTTATGCCAAGCTAGGCTAGGTGGATGACAATATATGTGACGACGCGTCGTCCGATTGAGGAACTGATACATTGTTAAGCATTAGAGCTGCTTTTTCAGCTTAGCGTAAATGTTACATAGATTTAGATTTTCTTATAGCTTTGCAGGTGGACGTTGTAGAAACTAAGTGGTACACCAGCTTTAATTTCAAAGACAGCTGGGACGGAATCATCGCGTCTAACAGAGAATTCTCTATTGTAAAGATTTGACTCCATAAGTTTGTGGGTGTAGGAGTCCAGAGTCCGTCCAGCCATACCCGTTCAAGCGTTGACATCATGTTGTCGCCATTCCATACCAAATTTGACAAAAAATAGCTGAGTTATGCATATAAACGTTTTTCTATAAGGCCGGAGATGGCCGTTGGCGGATATGCTTGTAAAAAGCATGTGAACAGAATTTTTTAAAATAGGCAAATGCATTAGTTATTACAAATTTGAAATATTTGTTTTACTGGTGTATGGTATACCTAAGTCGGCGAGACGACTTACTTGCTTCATTTTTTTTGGCAGAACGACGCACTTTGCGAACGTTTTTCTTGGTATGCTGCAGTTAGCCGTCACTGCATCGTGTCACCAGTGCAAGCACATCTCTATAACCCTGACCGCTACTTGTCTCTATCAAGATGGATACCGGATGCTCCTTACCACGTTTTGGTTGCTGTTTCTTTGGTTTATTGGCTCCCACTAGTTGACAGTCGTTGATTTTGTCTGCCTCGATAGATTGTTGGACACTCTGTGGGCTTCAGCGCTTCCATGCTCACGCAGTTGATGGTTGAGCTCTGACTGTCGGGGTTTTCCAGCTCCAGGCTTTCTTTTCGGCCCTTGTATCGCTAGAACTTCTCTTTGGACGGTGGTGACGTTTGGGAACCTACATATGTATATCTTTTTTTTTTTTTGTTTGAAGTTTGAATATAGTCGACGACAGCGACAGCAACTTTCTCTCTGAAGACGTATTTAACAACTCGTTTTTTTTAGAATGACTAGCATTGTTGTGCAGTAGTTGTCCCATTCCCACTAGCTCCCTAAGATCGGTGGATACCTTAGATATCTTAGGTGCCGCGTTGTAGCTCTCAGAACTGTTTTCGGGGCACACAAAGAGTTGTTTGTTAATGTTGGCTATTTCCACTCTGTCTAAGATTCAGGATGCATTATCAAATGACTGTGCTGGCAGTAAAAACAAGACAGTAATTTAAAGGGATAAAATAAGCAAGAATGATGCAGTATTCTAAAGAGCTAACATAATGTTAATATAACGCAGAAAAAATGTAAAGAGAAATAGAAGTTTGAAACTGTGTCAAGATTAACTGTTGAGTTTGTACATGTAATGTTTATTATAAATTATAAACAATTATATACTTAGGTGCACTAAGGACAGGCTTACAAAAAACGCTAGCTAAATGTTTTAAGTATCCTTGTCTGTTGATAAATCCATGCGGCTACACAATTCACTGAGTCAAGTTACGAATATTCCGTAAAAAAAAAAAAAATTAAAATGAAGACCCTTGTCTTTGTTTTGTTTGATAATTTTTCTTGCGGCAAGATTTTATATTGCTTTCTAAAACTACTACAGTTAAGCCGACTTCTAGTGTTTGTATATTAAATCTTAAATGGTTTAATTGTTAACTCCTTTGACTTCTTGTGTTTTTATATTAAATCTTAAATGTTTTAATTGTTTTCTTCTTTGCAGATATTGATTTCCATAATAATATTAATGACGTTCATGAAAATTCCGGCTTAGGAAACGATACAACATTTCTTGAAAGGCTTGGAGCGCGTACCGAATATGTCTTTAAATGTGTGTTTACCAAGTGGGGCACATTGCTTGCCACGTATCCATGGGTTACTTTGTTAAACGGAGTCATTATTGTTGCTATCTTGGGATATGGAATCAAGTATATAGAAATAACTACAGATCCCGTGCAATTGTGGGCTTCACCGAAATCAAAGTCTCGGATTGAAAGAGATTTTTTTCGATACACAGTTTGAACCCTTTTTTAGAATTGAGCAAGTGAGTATCACAAAAGGTTAAACTGCTATTTACAAAAAAGACATTGTTGTAATTGTTATTGATCGTTGTAATTATTATGTCCAACATTTCCCTCATAGATTTTTCGTTTTTATACATATATGGGCATGGGCATTTAAATCATCTAGATATTTTTTGTTTTTTTTTTAAATCTTATCAGAAAATATTAAGATTTTAATATTGTATGTATTTTGAGAATATATTAGTTTTCCGTAATTAGCAAATCGTATGCAAAGTGACAAAATGTTTTTTTTTTTTTTTTTTTGAGCTCTTTTAATAATTTTTTTCTTTACTATCTATCTTTTGTAGGTAAGCTTTTTGTTGAGATTTATTCAACTTCATAGGTTTACAGAGTTATTGAGTAGCTACAACTAAGAAAAGAACGACCGGCACAGACGGTGCCATATACGAGAGTGTGACTTATGCATATAGGGCTGCCAGATCGGCGGGTGACAAAGCAGGCTGCCAGATGTATTCGCAATACTTCCCCTCAGATGGCGCAGTATTTGTTTATTTTTTGTTCTTCCAACAGTGTCAAACAGTGGGGATTGGATTTTTGGCCAAAGCAGATAATAGTTAAAGAATATACTGTAAAGAAGAAAAATCGACAACCGATTCGCCTGCCAATAACAACAACTAGCACTATTCCTGGCGAATCAGCATCTGCTGGTGTGTCAAAAAACTAGTTTCGTTCCTTAAACTGGGTTACCAGAACGTTAGACTTAAACTTCCTAATCTCTATGTAGATAGTCTTTCTTTTGAACATAACATTCTTGCTTTTACGGAGACGTGGCTAAAACCTGACATTGCTGATGGCTCGGTCTTTTCCACAAACTTTTCTATATTCCGACGTGTCCGGATTTCTCGCATAGGTGGTGGCGTTCTAATAGCTGTTGATGCTGCTTTATCATCTGAAATGATTCAATTTTCTAGTACCCAGGAGATTGAGTTTGTCGGTGTTAAAGTAAATCTTAAATCTTGTAATGCTTTTATTACTTGTTCCTATATTCCCCCATCGTCAGACATTATGGTCTATTCAAATCATTTGGAGACAATTCAGTTTGTCTCCTCTTTAGTTTCTAGTCAAGACATGCTCAATAGGTGATTTTAATTTACCTGCTTTGCCATAGTCACTAACATATGAGTCTACCATGTTGCTGCCCTTTATGCCACATGACTTTATTGATGGCCTTCTAGGCTTATCTTTATACCAAGTCAATCCTGTCAACTGCAGTGGGTGAGTTCTAATGGAAAATCGTTAGATGTTATTTTTGTAATGGGTTCTTCTTATTGTGATGTTTCTAGGATCGAACCTTTTGTTCTTCCCGATGATAAATTTCATCCAATATTAAATTTAATAATTGATTTGCCCTCACAATCACCATTACTTGGCTCAAATGAGGTGGTGTTTTCGTAAGACTGACTTTGCCAGCCTTAATGAAAACATTACTACCGATTGGTTATATCTGTACAATTGTAGAGATATGAGCTCAGCTATTCGCTCGTTTTATGAGCCTCTTGGTAGGCAGGAGCGGCAAAGTAAACGTCCCTGGATCTCTCGAGAGTTATCCAATTGAAAAAATGTGAAGACTCGATATTATAAGAAGTTTAAAAAAACACGTCGTTCATCAGATTCCGCTCCGTATACAGTCGCTCGTTCAAAATTCATGATGCTTAATACACAATGCTTACACCTTTTTTGTCCTTTCAAAATAAAAAAGCGAGCACTGATCAGGCAATTGCCGATATGTTTGCGAATTTTTTCAAGACAACTTATTCCTCAACGGAATATCGAGCAAGTCCGTATCCTTATCATTTAAAAAGGATAACTGTATTTTTAATCCAGTGATTGATGAAAGTTCTCGTCTTAGTGAACTTAAACTGGTTAAGCCTCTTTATTCTCCGGGTCCAGATGGTCTACCTACATGTGTACTCAGTTTATGTTTTTATTGTCTGTCGAATCTTCCTCTTTTGCATCTATTTGGAAAGAGTCGTATATCATTCCTCTGCATAAAAATGACAAAAAGTCCGAAGCCTATAACTATAGGGGTATTTCAAAGTTGTTCGCTATTCCGAAAGCTTTTGCCAAATTATAAATTTTCAATTGCAACATTTTTGCAGCTTTATTATTTCGCCATCCCAACATGGGTTTGTGAAACGTAGATCTACAACCAATAACCTTTTAGAATTTACCTTTATAATCATCAAGGGGTTCAAAAATGGTAAACAATAATAAACAATCCTGGTGCCATTTTAATCTATTAAGTCTTAACACTACCAAATGTAAGGTAATGAATTTTTTTTGGTAACTCTCCTCAACTGGTCACTTATTTTGTAAACAATAGTCTTTTGGAACGTCTAAATAATTTGAATGATGTGGGCGTACTTATGGACCATAAATTAAATTTTAATACCTATATTTCCACCACTGTCGCAAAGGTGTGATGTTATTTTTATTCACCTTATTGGTGATATTAACTCGACCGAGTTATTGGCTCAAGTTAATTTTGTCGGTACCATGTAGACTATGCCATGCATGAACCTTTTAGGGTCCTCTGCTCTGATTACAACCTTTTATTCCCTGTAATCTGCTCAGAGTCTTCAATTAACACACTTAAAACATCTATCCTTTCCTATTTAGTTCAAAGATAGCGTAACAGGCTTTGCCCTGGTGTCGTAGGGGCCACTTGAACGTACAGCGCAGAGTATCGTCAACGTCCGCTAAAAAAAAAAAAAAAAAAAATTGCAGTAACCTATAAATATACAACGTTTAGATTTTGGACTGAGCTAACTTTTTGCACGTTTGTCAAGCGAGTACACAATTTGACATCTCCACAAGAGTTTGATACTTCCGATCAGCTGTTCTATTTTTTTTCTTTTTTTGTTAAATTGTTTATTTACAGATATATGCATTTACTTAAACAAACAAAAGTACTTATTTTACTATATGTTTATGGACACTGTCTCTAATTGAGCGCTCTAGTCCTGATTTAAATTTTCATTTCATTTTGCGAATTAATTAATCTTTACATACACTAAAGATAAGTATATTCGTAATTATTTTTGCAAAGAAAACGAGAAAGGAAAAGAAAAACTTTGCTTGAGATTTAGAACTAACTATCTTAACTAAGCGGTGAAGAATTGAAAAAGGAGGAGGGAGACCACCAACATTTGCTGGGGGTATGTATGGAGAGATTTTTATCTAAAATGTATATAGTACAGTCGAATTTTTTATTTTGGGGTGTTATATCCTTATGTTCTACTATTTTACAATTAGCCCTTATGATAAATAATTGGTATACACAAATTGTTTTAAACATAATTGTTTTCATCTAAATATAGAAATATTTCTGGGGGTGTAAAACCGTTGCTTAGAGCTCGAGCAAAGTTTCGAAGAAAGGGCCTTTTATTAAGGTATTTTCCGAAATAATCTAGACTTCTTCTGACATGGTTTCTTATCAAGTTTATTGTGTTTACGTCGATTCTGCAAATTGCTGCTGCGTTGTAAAGTACTTCGTATGAGTAAAATTTAATATACATACGTGTGGGAGTTCTGTTCAAGGATATACAGGCCCTGTATTTTCCTTTCAAGTTTGCGAATTCTTTCCATATAGGAAGGAGATATATTCCACCATATAGGGCAGCCATAGGTTAATATTGGCCTGATCAGCGCTTGATACATATTTATTTTGACTCAATTAAACGCTTTATTAGTTTTTTTGATTTGCTCATTCGCGTGTCTATCGAAATAAAGGAATCTATCCAGTATAATCCCCAAGTACTTTACTTCGGCGCATGTTGAGATACAGGTGGGACCTTCGTAGTTGACTATCCTAAACTGCCTCGAATATGTTTTGACATTGTAGTTACATTTTTTAATGGGGGTCTGAATAAGATGCACTCACACTTAGAATAGTTAATCTTTAGCTGCCAATGTTTAGCAAATATAGCCAACGTGTTCATTTTGTCTTGCAATTCTGCATTTATCGTATTTATTGTATCGCTAGAGTGAAATATAACGATGTCATCAGCGTGGGCAATAATATTGTCAATCTTATTCATTAAGTCCAAGATATATAGATTAAATAGAGTAGGCGCATTTACCGTACCCTGCTGTAAGCCATTATTCACAGAAAACTCTTTATCACTAAGGACAGGGTTGATGTGAACCTTGAATTTCTTATTTCTTAACATATTGTCTAGTAAAATCATTATATGAAGAGGAAATTTGAAACTCATGAGTTTCACTACTAAGCCTTGTATCCATACTTGATCGAATGCTTTCTCTAAGTCTATAAAACATGCTCCCGTTACAAATTTTTTATTCCAAGCCCAGTTATGCTTGTTATGCCCAATGCTTGAATCCGAACTGTTTATCACTGATTAGATTTATTTTCTCAATAAGTCGGTTTATGTTTATGTTTATAATGACTTCAAAAATTTTACTAATGTTGAGAACCAAACTAATGGGTCTTAAGTTTTCTAGGTGGTGCCGTTTTCCATTGGATTGGGAAATATGAGTTGTTTAACTTATCATTAAATAATGTACAAAACACAAGTTGAACTTCTTTTGACAAATTTTTTAGATCAATATTACGAATCCCGTCTAAACCTGAAGATAATTTACCGCGCAGCTTACAAAAGATAATATCAAGCTCGTTAGCCTCAATAAAGTAAGAATCCGTTTGATCCGCTTTAAGATTGTCCGCTTTTTTTTAAAGGACTAAAAGAAATCAACGTCGATTTGGCATTTACATAAGAAGATTTTATTTCTAAAAACTCTCTGTACGCCGCATCGACCATGCGGTGCACTTCAATGTTCGTATCAATCTGTTTTACAGAGTGAACGTATTGAAAGTGACAACCGATGACGTTTCCTATCCATTTTTCATTTATGGTGAGGTATTTGTTTTGGGCATCTAGTTTGAGATTGAGATACATATGTCTAGGAAAGAATTGCCCTTTGGGTATGAAAGATATTCTGAAGCATATAGTGTTGATCTGAAAGTTATATTTTTTTCATTTAACCATGTGAATAATGCATTGCCTTTTTGATTAGAAGAACAATTGCCCCAGTTTACATGCTTGCCATTGAGGTCGCCAGACAGTATGTAATAATGATTTAGGTTTTGAAGATTAAGTGCTTCAAACACTTTGTTCACCTCGTACTTATGTTCAATATCTCTCAATATCTCAGGTGTACAATCAATTTTACAAATTTTAAAAATGTGTCTTTTTTTTTTGCCAGGTCCGAATTTTGGGTCTTTTCATCAAAATTCATTTTAAAAAATATACCGATAGAGATACGCCCGTGAAATTTACAGAATCAGAATCATCTCAATAGAATTACCAATTGAACGCTATAAATTCACACATCAAAACTTTTCACTGACATTAAATAAAAATCGAATGAAATCAGAATTTAAGGTCAAAAAAAAAAGTCTCAAATTCTTTGCCGCCACTGTAGGTAATTTTTTCGCTGTGGACCAAAAACTACTTTCCCGTTAGATAACTGTATTATTTCAGCAAAATTTTTCTTGAATAGCACATTGAAGCCGTGGTCGTATATATGTATTAGCTATTAACAGTAGATTTTCTCTAATATCTCGTGCATACAGTGTGTTTAAAAGGTTTGCAGAAAACGTACAGTTTGGTTTAAAAGTTACCCACCCGATTCCATTGATTGCTGTAGTTTCGCCGATTTAAAATTAAAAATCAATGATTTAACTCTTGCATTATTATTGTTTCGATTTTGCGCTTCGTATTCATCCAATAATTTTACCTTTAGGACTTCAGTTTTAATTAAATTGTCCGGCGACTCAATAGCTATATGGAATGTTTTATATTCTTCTAATATGCTACTGCAAGTTCGTTATCAAATCATTTGTGTTGATTACTTCAGTTTGATTTATTTTGTCTACTATGTCAAAAAACTTGTCGACGTGAACTCTCGGCGCCGAGGCTTAATTTCATCAAAATCAGAGACTTAAATAGGGTGGCTTTGCGTGCGGGACCCTTGGACTGATATATGCTATGCAGACTTTTCCAAACTTCGTTCGAAGTTTCACAGTTTTTTATTTGTCTTAATTCTGTTGTCGCCATGGCTAGAATTGAGTCAGATTTTGCTTTAGCATCTTCTTTTACCGACTGCAGCATTTTCTTCTGTCTTTGCACATGTATTGTTCACATATTTCCACGTATCTTTTTTGATCAATAGTGCTTCCATTTGAGTTTTCCAAGTGTCAAAATTTTCTTTGCCTAACGGCTTTATACGTACACTTGCGACACAAGCAAAGCCGACCGAGAGCTACACAAGCAACGTAGAACGGCACTTGGGCCGCCACACAGGTTAGACACAAAAATCTTTCTAGAACTTTTTCGCCACAACTTTTACACTTTACTTTCTTTTCACTATTCTATATCCATCGCATTATTGGCGTAGGGGAAGTATGCCTGGGCCCATAACCTGTTGAGATTTATTCAACTTCATAAGTTAACACAGTTATTGATGGATATATATATTTGTAGTGAATAGATTATTTGTGGTACAACTAAGAAAAGAACGACCGGCACAGACGGTGCCAAATACGAGAGTGTGACTTATGCAAGTTTTGAGTTCCCATGTCCTTTTCTGGTATTATCTTACCATATTTTTCCTTGTGATAAGGATTGGGACTTCCGTAATGAGTTACAACACAAACACTAGACTTAAACGTTATAAGATTGGTTTATTCAATATTACTTGAAGTCACTTGTTCTATGTCTAAACTAAGACTGCCCGAGATGCCTCATGGGCGCTGGCCGCGGCGTCAAGCCGTCGGCTGCGGCGTCGAGATCGTGTCCAAAATTAGTCACCTCGTGGAAGGTATTGCCACCATTCTTGTGATCGTCTGGCTTTTGAAAGCTCTGTTACCAATTGTCACTGATTCGTTTGAGAATTGAATGATGATGGTGCCGTTCAGGTCTGATTCCATAACGCCGTTTGTCACCTTTTTTTAAAGTTGGTCGTGTATATAGTGCCGTCCTCCAGCAATTCGCTGGGGCTTGCCGTGTAGGTTAATGAGTGGCATTTTGCGGTGCCACCCTTTACCAGTCTTGACAGACAAGAATCCTTGTCCAGACTGGTGAGGTCCGATTCCTTGCATATGGTGATGTTGCCCATGGTCTGGCAATTTCACGTTATAATGAAGGTGTCTCGTGGTCCTACCTGAATTCTTATCGAGAGAATGTCAAGTTGTTGGTCGTTTGTTATAGTCGGCCTAATGATCTGGACCGAGTATTCCTGCTGCAGTACCTGTGGCATTGCTATGGTGTATAGGAGCAAAGTACCGTTCACGTAGATAGTCGGTTGAGCGAATTCAATGGCTTCTATGATGTTGTTGTAGGGCAGACTTGGTGTCGTTCTGATGATGTCCTGTAGCTCGTCCATGTCCAGCAGGTTTGAGTTTACCACTCCGACTTTAGCGAGTTGGCATGCTCGTATGATCTCGTCCAACTTGCGTTCAAGCAATAGGACCTTATTCAGTAGAATGGACAATTCGGAATCGCTATCCTTGTTGATCGTTTTAAAGGCTCCTGCTAATTCATTGGTTTTTTCGAATGCTTCTTGGATGCTGGACAAGAATTGATTGTTAATGGTTAACTGTTGGTTATTCTCCCTAATGAGGGAGTTTTGGGATTGTAAAATGTGGTCCCAGTCAGCAGAATCTGGTGACCCTGTCACCCATTTCCATGCCGAACCCAACCATTTTAGTGAGCGCCTCAATTTCCTGTTGGAGACCGTGAGTTCTTCTTTAATTTTTGTGTTGAAATCTCTAATTTTAAGGGAAGTCAGTGTTTTGAGGTCACAGGATGGGTATTGATCTGGGGTTAGTGATAGATTCTCCGCAAAGCCGGCGAATGAGCCGAGAGGAATTACGTGTACCAAGTTTGTGCGTCCTTCTATTCTCCATCCTTTCCCTTGCTGTAACGTCACTACTGGGGATTCGTATTTGAAAACCTGGTAACTCTCCACCGATGAGAGGCACAAAATGAGGGTGCTTGTATTAAAAGTAAAAGGTGTTAGTGTGATATTAAAGTTAACTTAGCTTCTAGTTGTATGGGTGATATGTGTAAAGGTTGTGTTTTTTACTTGATGTGTGATTTGTGTAGCTTCTTCCCTGTTTGTGTGCTTACTGTAACCTTATTATCTAGGGCAACTTTTTCTGGATGGCTAGCATTTCTTTTCGTTTGTGGCGTACTTTAAGTACGGTACTCGGCGTACTTTAAGTACGGTACTCGGTTCGGTTGAGCTCATAAAATTTTCATTCTTCTTGAGGCTTTGTCGGTTGTCCGGCTGTCTTGTCTCGGCTTTGGAGTCATCTGCGGCGTCTGGGCCTTCCATAGTCAAATGATTCAGGGCTTGTTTTTGCCTGTGGCCACGATCTTCTGGTTTTTCCTGATCGGACCGATTCTCTCCATGGTAGTGCCCGTTGTTCCGGCCCATAATTACGGTCCCAATTGTTTTTCCCATAAGTGTTTTTTTCTTTGTGGTTGTTCCTTTTGTAATCCTTGCCAGACTTTTAGTTCCCCCTGAAAGGGTTATCATTACCACTGTAATTCTTGTCAGAGAGAGGGGCCCGATGGTCATTATTCCCCTGGTTGTTGCTCGGCGTGGGTTTCTCAAGCCGGAGGTTGTGGATCTGCCTGACGATGTGCAAAGCTTCACGGTATGCGTCGTGTACTGTCGTTGGGACGAAATGCATGAGATGTTTTTGCAATTCTTGGTTTAGGTTGCGAACAAACTCGCCCGAGTTGTTTATTTTCTTTTGTTTAATTGTCAATTCTTTCAGATCAGGCGAGAGAGTGCGTTCGTTAATCTTTTCCACATACAGCCTGTGTAAGGTTCGAAATTTAACGTAGTAGGAGTCCACCGTGTCACGCTCTTGTTGTAAATTTCGCATGGCAGTCAGAATGTCCTCCGGGGAGCGTTTATCGGAGAAGTGCTTCTTAAGCACGCGTTTTATAGCTTTGTATGACGTGTTGTCTCCTTCTTCTTCATAGTATATGTTGGCGGCTTCGCGGGTTAATTTCTGGCGGATGCGCCTCAGCATCATTTTGTACGCGATTTGGTTTCCACTTATCGCTATTTCAGCCAGTATCTCCTCAATCGAGCTAATCCATCAGCCGAGTTCAGCATGACCTCCGGAATAGGGGGCCAATGCTTTGCCTAAGTTGTCGATGTAGGCGATTTCATTCCAACTGAGTCCCCTACCTGACCAATTAGAAGACCGGCTCCTAACACAGATTCGTCGCGAGTCACAGGAGTGAATGTTTGCGGCGAATTCGTGATAGTATCGCTGCGCCCTACATTCCCTACTGTAGGACGCGGTATTCGATTTTGTTGGCGAGCGTGTTTGTGTATATACCTGAATTTGAATCTCACCCGTTTTGGTGTAGCGTAACAAATTTTGCAATGCGTGATACTTACAAAATTATCTGTAAAAATGAAAAACAAACATTGGGACCCCATATGTTAGATTGCTACGAGTTCAGTAGCTCATTTATGATGTCAGCGTGTCCTAAACTCTCATTAAAAAAAAGGGGTAGCCATTCTTTGGAATCTTTTTCTTTTTTGGGCATTAATTTTCTGCTGAGCGTGCACAATGAAAAATGCATTTGAGTGCATGTGTTTCACATTTTTCCTTTCACCCCCTCTATGCGTTGATTCCGTCGTATATTGCTGATTTTAGTTTTTTACCTAAAGCGGCTGACTAAACATATTCCCCTCTTTATGCTTCTCACAAAACCGTATTGGTCAAGTTGGTGTGATGTTTATTTAGTATCAGTTAAAAAGATGGAACGATCGGACAAAAATTTTAACCTGGCTACACAAGCGGAAATCATTTGTTGCGACTCTTCTTCCGATGACGAGGCTATGGAGGAGGAAGTCATCATAGTGGATTCAAGTTCTGAATCCGATGGGGATTCAGATTCGACTTCCTAGTTATTCCCTGGAGTCGCAAGTGGTGATTCACCGAACTCTAATCAGAGCTACAACCTATGGGAGGGTGATCTTTCCAGTTCGAGAATTATCGTGCCCAATCCGGATGATGACGAGGAAACGATCCCCTTTCCATTCCCATTCCATCCATTGTCTAAGACCGATTAATGCTCCCGATATGACCATTCAGAAATATCTGGATTATCCTCCACCATTTGAAAGATCGCTTTCCACCATAGCCAGCCTGAGGAGGCGATCTCTGGAGTCATTTTTCTGCTATGGAGAAAATTAAAGGCGAGCTGGGTATCCCCATTTGAGGGGCACCCCACTCCTGCCCGCAGACGGTCAAGATATTGCCACTATTCTTGTGATCGTATGGCTTTTGAAAGTTCTGTTACCAATTGTCACTGATTCGTTTGAGAATTGAATGATGAAGGTGCCGTTCAGGTCTGATTCCATAACGCCGTTTGTTTGTGGGTTAATGAGTGGCATTTTGCGGTGCCACCCTTTACCAGTCTTGACAGACAAGAATCCTTGTCCAGACTGGTGAGGTCCGATTCCTTGCATATGGTGATGTTGCCCATGGTCTGGCAATTTCTCGTTATAATGAAGGTGTCTCGTGGTCCTACCTGAATTCTTATCGAGAGAATGTCAAGTTGTTGGTCGTTTGTTATAGTCGGCCTAATGATCTGGACCAAGTATTCCTGCTGCAGTACCTGTGGCATTGCTATTGTGTATAGGAGCAAAGTACCGTTCACGTAGATAGTCGGTTGAGCGAATTCAATGGCTTCTATGATGTTGTTGTAGGGCAGACTTGGTGTCGTTCTGATGATGTCCTGTAGCTCGTCCATGTCCAGCAGGTTTGAGTTTACCACTCCGACTTTAGCGAGTTGGCATGCTCGTATGATCTCGTCCAACTTGCGTTCAAGCAATAGGACCTTATTCAGTAGAATGGACAATTCGGAATCGCTATCCTTGTTGATCGTTTTAAAGGCTCCTGCTAATTCATTGGTTTTTTCGAATGCTTCTTGGATGCTGGACAAGAATTGATTGTTAATGGTTAACTGTTGGTTATTCTCCCTAATGAGGGAGTTTTGGGATTGTAAAATGTGGTCCCAGTCAGCAGAATCTGGTGACCCTGCCACCCATTTCCATGCCGAACCCAACCATTTTAGTGAGCGCCTCAATTTCCTGTTGGAGACCGTGAGTTCTTTAATTTTTGTGTTGAAATCTCTAATTTTAAGGGAAGTCAGTGTTTTGAGGTCACAGGATGGGTATTGATCTGGGGTTAGTGATAGATTCTCCGCAAAGCCGGCGAATGAGCCGAGAGGAATTACGTGTACCAAGTTTGTGCGTCCTTCTATTCTCCATCCTTTCCCTTGCTGTAACGTCACTACTGGGGATTCGTATTTGAAAACCTGGTAACTCTCCACCGATGAGAGGCACAAAATGAGGGTGCTTGTATTAAAAGTAAAAGGTGTTAGTGTGATATTAAAGTTAACTTAGCTTCTAGTTGTATGGGTGATATGTGTAAAGGTTGTGTTTTTTACTTGATGTGTGATTTGTGTAGCTTCTTCCCTGTTTGTGTGCTTACTGTAACCTTATTATCTAGGGCAACTTTTTCTGGATGGCTAGCATTTCTTTTCGTTTGTGGCGTACTTTAAGTACGGTACTCGGCGTACTTTAAGTACGGTACTCGGTTCGGTTGAGCTCATAAAATTTTCATTCTTCTTGAGGCTTTGTCGGTTGTCCGGCTGTCTTGTCTCGGCTTTGGAGTCATCTGCGGCGTCTGGGCCTTCCATAGTCAAATGATTCAGGGCTTGTTTTTGCCTGTGGCCACGATCTTCTGGTTTTTCCTGATCGGACCGATTCTCTCCATGGTAGTGCCCGTTGTTCCGGCCCATAATTACGGTCCCAATTGTTTTTCCCATAAGTGTTTTTTTCTTTGTGGTTGTTCCTTTTGTAATCCTTGCCAGACTTTTAGTTCCCCCTGAAAGGGTTATCATTACCACTGTAATTCTTGTCAGAGAGAGGGGCCCGATGGTCATTATTCCCCTGGTTGTTGCTCGGCGTGGGTTTCTCAAGCCGGAGGTTGTGGATCTGCCTGACGATGTGCAAAGCTTCACGGTATGCGTCGTGTACTGTCGTTGGGACGAAATGCATGAGATGTTTTTGCAATTCTTGGTTTAGGTTGCGAACAAACTCGCCCGAGTTGTTTATTTTCTTTTGTTTAATTGTCAATTCTTTCAGATCAGGCGAGAGAGTGCGTTCGTTAATCTTTTCCACATACAGCCTGTGTAAGGTTCGAAATTTAACGTAGTAGGAGTCCACCGTGTCACGCTCTTGTTGTAAATTTCGCATGGCAGTCAGAATGTCCTCCGGGGAGCGTTTATCGGAGAAGTGCTTCTTAAGCACGCGTTTTATAGCTTTGTATGACGTGTTGTCTCCTTCTTCTTCATAGTATATGTTGGCGGCTTCGCCGGTTAATTTCTGGCGGATGCGCCTCAGCATCATTTTGTACGCGATTTGGTTTCCACTTATCGCTATTTCAGCCAGTATCTCCTCAATCGAGCTAATCCATCAGCCGAGTTCAGCATGACCTCCGGAATAGGGGGCCAATGCTTTGCCTAAGTTGTCGATGTAGGCGATTTCATTCCAACTGAGTCCCCTACCTGACCAATTAGAAGACCGGCTCCTAACACAGATTCGTCGCGAGTCACAGGAGTGAATGTTTGCGGCGAATTCGTGATGGTATCGCTGCGCCCTACATACTGTAGGACCGCGGTATTCGATTTGTTGGCGAGCGTGTTTGTGTGTATACCTGAATTTGAATCTCACCCGTTTTGGTGTAGCGTAACAAATTTTGCAATGCGTGATACTTACAAAATTATCTGTAAAAATGAAAAACAAACATTGGGACCTGTTGGTGTTTAGATTGTATAAAATAAGATAACATTAAAACAATTATAATATAGAACAAATGGAAATGTATGCCAATATAAGTATGTAACCCATTATAGATATCGATGGCTCATCAGTCATAAGTAGATCTGATATGGTCAGCAGTTAACAATAAAGACCTAGTTCATCAAGTTGCTATAGTTAGCTATTATCAATAAAGACGTATTTTGCTGACCTAACACTATGTCGAACTATGCACTGGTGAGCTCTCTAGTTATACTATAAAAGAAATGCATCATTCTTTGTAAGATCAGATACCAATTGTAGCTACATCGGGTGTGCATCGCTGTGTCTTTGGCCCCCATCTCTACCTTTGTAATCTCGCTCCGAAGTCCACCCAATTTATGTGTTGGTTGCGACGACTATTAGTCACTGGTTTATGTGCTAGTGCCTATTTGATTATAAATAAATAAACAATAATAAATTCAAGAAATACTAACGTCTTTCATTGAACATTTTGGTGACCCCGACATTGGCGGCTCCAAGTTGAAAGAGTTACAGACTTGGTGAAACCGTCATCAAGTGAGAATTGGTTTGGTTAACTCAGGCGACCAATATCTCAACAACAAGGAAACTGGTCAACTAGGCGACTACTTTCTTTGCACGCTTTGGACACAGAAGAATCCTAAGCGAGGGCACAAATTGATGAACATTTCACATCAATCTGGGGTCCCGACTAAAAACATCACAATTGATTAACTTGGCAATCGTTGCGTAGCCACTTTGGCGACTAAAACAATTTATTGGAAAACTAGGAGTTAGTTTTCCGCAACGGGGTAGCAATTCATACCCATTGAATAAAAGTTGATCAACTAGGCGATCACTTCGGTAAATACAATTAACAAGATTTGTGTCAACGAGGCGACCAAATCATAAAAAAAGTTATTTTCATAAAATAAAAAGTTTGATCAACTTATAAACTATATTGCATTCCCTGGCGTCAGCAATCTCTGACCTCGGTCAGTAACCCAGGTAGTACGCACGAGTATATAGTTTGGCATTGGTCAGCAATTTTTAAAAATATATAATAAAAAAAAAGAAACCCAAAAAATAAACTGGTTTCACTGTCGTGGCGTTTATCAGTGTAAAAGAATAGGTATATTGGAAATAAAAATTAACTATTGGTAACGCAAAAATCAAAAGACGACTTCGATTTATTTCTTATTCTTATTTGTGCTACACTTGACCAATTTTAGGAACGAGTCGGAGCGTTCCCTGTCTTTGACAAAATAAATAAACTCCCATCGGGTCAAGTACTAGTACAAATAAGCAAATACATAAGAATATAAAAACATGGAGGAGTTTTATAAGCAGCAGACAGAACGAGGAGAAGCAATTCAGGCTTTCATTCGGAATACCAGAAAGGATTCGTTTGCCAGGAAAATGAAGCCATCTTATTTCGAGGAGAAACTTGAGCTCCTGGAATACATGTGGGAGAACTTCGAGAAAAGTCATAAGGAGTTATTGGACAAATTAAACAACGTGCCAACAGAAGATGACTACTTTGTAACGGACTATTTCAGCAAAATGAAGGCGGTTGTAACTAACATAGTGGAAGACTGGAAGGACCATTTGGCAAAGATAAAAATAGAGAGACAAGCTCGCCAACGAGAAGAAGAGCGAGCCGGGATCAAACCACTGGTTCGCAAACAAAGTGCGCTGCTGGATTCATTGTCCAGGACATTAAGTCAAATTGTGCCTCAAGAAAAAATGAACTACAAATCAGTAGTCGACAAATTATGGAGGCAAATAGAAGAAATCCATTATGAGATTCATCGCCTAGCGGAAAATCCAGCCGAAGCAGGATATAATATATCTACGTTTGTAGCCGCAGAAAATACAATGCTAAAATTCTGTGTGGCACCAGTAGAAAATGTAGTAATACAATCACCGCCTGTATTGCAATCAATACAATCATTGCAATTACCCAAAATTCCCATTCCAAAATTTGATGGGGATTACCTGAAATGGCAACAATTTCATGACATCTATAAAAAGGTGGTTCATGAGTCAAATGTATCCACAATAGAGAAAATGTGGTACTTAAAATCAAATCTTTCTGGAGAAGCAGAGAGATTGATACGGCACCTGGAATTAACAGAAGCCAATTACAACACTGCTTGGTCAGTGTTGCAGGAACGATTTAATAATAAAAGAGTTCTAGTAACAGCCATACTGGCAAAGCTGTTTGATCACCCAAATGTGGGAAATGACGCAGCTTCTATAAAGAATTTGCATGATAATATTTTTGAATCATTGCAAGCTTTAAAAAATGTAGGCGTTAATATGGAATCGTCAGATGCTGTCATAATGTTTCATATGACAAGGAAATTGGATAGATTCAACCACGCACTATATGAGCAATCTCTGTCCAACACCAGGGAGCTACAGGAAGTAAAGGATTTCCTATCATTCTTGGAACAGCGCTTCCTAACATTAGAGGCGATTGGGAAACCAAGAATTGACAATCGCAGCATTGAAAAACAAAACCCAAGGAAGACATGCGCGGCAGCATTTGGGACAAACAGTTCCTTGTGTGCTTTCTGCGAGAAGGCAAAGCACAAACTCTTCCAATGTGAAAAGTTTAAAATGAAATCCGCAGCAGAGCGGCTTAATTGGGTACAGAGACACAAATTGTGTGTCAATTGCTTCAAGTCGGACCATATGGCTAAAAATTGCTCTTGGAGGGGATGCTTCAAATGCGATAAAAAACATAACACAATGTTGCATTTAGAAACAGGCAACCAAGTTGCTACATCTGCGTCTGCAGTTTCTGCTTATGGAATTAGCAGAAAATACACTCTATTGGCAACGGCCAAGGTAGTGGTGAAAGGGATCAATGAAAGGAAAGGAGAGTTTCGAGCACTCCTAGATAGCGGCTCACAAGTAAACCTCGTCTCAGAGAGGCTAGTAAAGAAGTTATCGTTAAAAATTAACGAGACTCATGTGCACATAAATGGAGTGGGTGGTCAACCACAGATAAGCAAGGCGCGAGTAAGCTTGGTTGTACAGTCAAGATACAACAAGTTCGCAATGCTAGTTGAGGCATTTGTATTGCCACACATAATAGGTGACCAACCTACAGAACAAATAACGCAGAAAGTGAAATTGCCAGACAACATTCAATTAGCTGACCCAACATTTGATAAACCAGGAAAAATTGATATGCTGTTGGGAGCTGATAATCACTATGCTATACTGCTACCAGAAAGAAGACGGGGCAATCGAAACCGTCCAACATTACAAAATTCAGAGTTTGGATGGATTATTGCTGGCAGAATTAATATGTCAACGTCAGCTTCAATCACATGTATGGTAGGCATGACGAATCCAGAGGAATCTCTAGAAAGATTCTGGCAGCTAGACACACTAGAGCCAATGAAACGATACAAGAGTCCGGAGGAAGAGTATTGCGAAAAATTCTTCCTCGATAATCTACACACGGCGGCGGACAATCGACTAATTGTAAAGCTTCCATTTGCTGAAGAGGCTTCATCTCTTGGAGAATCTCGGGAAGTAGCCATAAGAAGATTCATGTCGTTAGAGAGGCGAATGAGCCCTGACATAAAAAAGGAGTATGTAAAATTTATGTCAGAATATGAACAGCTCGGACATATGAAGCAGGTAATGGTGGAACAAATTCCCAAAAACCATTACTTTATACCGCATCACTGTGTACTAAAGCCAGAAAGTACCACCACCAAGTTAAGAGTGGTATTTGATGCGTCCTGCAAAACGTCGTCAGGAAAATCACTGAACGACATTTTATATCCTGGACCAGTTGTACAGAGTCAACTCTTCTCAATTCTTCCGCGGTTCAGGACACACAAATATGTGTTCACTGCCGACATTGAAAAAATGTATCGTCAAGTCTGGATAAACCCTGCCGATCAATTCAATCAGATGATTGTGTGGAGAGAGGATCCAAGTCAAGAACTAAAGTTTTATCGTTTAAAAACGGTAACTTATGGAACCACATCAGCCCCATATCTAGCGACGAAGTGTCTGGAATATTTGGCACTGAAAAACATGGAAAAATTGTTGTCGGGAGCATTAGCATTAAAAAATGACTTTTATGTTGATGACTGTCTCACAGGAGCAGACAGTTTACCAGAAGCCCTGCAAATAAGACAAGAGCTGCTAGAAATCTTGAGACCTAAGGGTTTCAATCTACGAAAATGGTGTTCAAATAGCAGTCAGCTTCTAAAGGAAATTCCAAAGGAAGATACCATTGCTGACATCAATCTCGGTGACACACTGGAACAAACAAGTGTCAAAACATTGGGAATCGTATGGGCACCCAAAGAAGATCAATTATGTGGAAAGGCTCAAAAACATACAAAAGGAATAACCAGAAGAGTGGTACTATCTGAAGTCGGTCAAATCTTCGATCCTCTAGGACTGTTCGCACCGGTAGTGGTAAGAGCGAAAATATTTCTTCAACATGTTGCTACCGAACGAATTGAGATGGATGGTGATCTGCCGCCGTATTTGGAGAAGCAATGGGAAGCCTACCGAGAGGATATACAGGCACTGAACCACATGAAAATTCCAAGGCATATTTTTGATGGCAAGGTCCCCACTTCAAAGGAACTGCATACATTTGTTGATGCATCAGAAAAGGCTTATGGAGCGGCAGTTTATGTCCGATCAACCTTTAAAAATGGCCAAGTTTCGGTCAGATTGTTGTGCGCCAAGTCAAGAGTGGCTCCCCTTGAAAAGCAGACACTGCCCCGGCTGGAACTATGTGCAGCTGTATTTGGAGCTGAACTCACGGATAGAGTACGACAGGATCTCCAATTAGGATCGGAAAGTGTTGAATCATTTTTTTGATCAGACTCACAATCAGTACTCTCTTGGAGGCAATGGCGTCATGTGCCATCAGCGCTCAACGCAGCAGATGTTCTGTCTCGAGGCATATCAGCAGCCCAGCTTAGTACACATACATTATGGTTGCATGGACCACTGTTTTTGCAGGGACCACAACGTGGCTGGCCAGCACCATTTAAGCCTACAGAGCACACGATGGATAACGCTGAGAAGAAAACCAAGGTATTCAGCATGGTGACTGCCACTGCCAACAACACGAGTGAATGAATATATACGGTAAATCACAGAAATTCATTTTACCGGCTACAGCGAATAGTGGCGTATGTGCTACGGTTTTGTTACAAGCAGAACAAGAAACCAACGGCTCATTTAGAGTTGGAAGAGTTAGACCAAGCACGTAGAGTAATTATTAAGCAAATTCAAGAAACAGGATTTGCATATGAATTACGACACTTAAAGAAACGACCTGATCAACCGCTAGATCGCAAAAGCACGGTGGCAACATTGCCACTAATACTGGATGAACATGCAATCATAAGAGTAGCAACTCGGCAAAAAAATTTGGCAAAAAAAAAACAAAAAAGGAAAAAGGATTTTTTTCAAGGGGGGTGGTCCCCAACCCGCCCTCTTTCTAAAAGGGACTTACCTGAGCATCGGGTATCTCAGACTAGACCCTTTCTCAACGCCGGAGTAGACTATTGTGGACCATTCTGGATCCACCATAAGGTTCGGGGAAAACGTCCCGACAAAGCTTACATTGCAGTATTTGTATGCTTTGCAACCAAGGCAGTACACTTGGAGTTGGGTGGAGACCTGTCCACCTCCTCATTTGTGGGCGCCCTTCAGCGCTTTATTGGGCGCAGAGGAAGATGCCAGACATTATACTGCGATAATGCAACAAACTTTGTTGGAGCAAACAACCAACTTAAGGAGCTGACCGATACAATACACTCAGAAACGGCATCAGGTAGTATTAAGGAATTTTGCAATCAAAAAGGAGTGCAATTTAAGTTCATACCACCACGGTCTCCACATTTCGGAGGATTATGGGAAGCTGCGGTAAAATCCGCTAAGCATTTACTGTTAAAAAACGTATCGACAGCAAACTTAACGTTTGAGCAACTGGCTACCATCATTGTCAATGTTGAAGCAGTGTTGAACTCTCGCCCGTTAACTCCAAACTCAGACGATCCCAATGACTTGACAGCTCTAACACCAGGCCATCTATTGATCGGAGAACCATTAGTAGCCCAACCAGATGCAGAGCCAGTAACACATCGATCGATTCCAGAGCAATGGGAATTAGTGCAACGGCTTAAGCATACATTCTGGACACAATGGTCTCAAGAGTACCTACAAGAATTGCAGGGTACATCTAAATGGAAAAAACCCTATAACAATGTCAAAGAAGGCATGATGGTAATTTTAAAGGAGGATAATGTGCCAATCTTACAGTGGCCAATTGGACGAATTGTTAAATTATATCCAGGCCTGGATGGATACGTCCGCGTGGTTGACGTTAAAACAGCCAGAGGTACATACAAGCGGGCTATCCATAAATTGGCTCCCTTGCTTAGAGAGACGGGGATAAAACGTAAAATCGAGGCATATGACATAGGATCGAATTCCCAAGAAAACCCTGGTATCGAGGACAAAGCAGAACCAGAGACAAAAAGACGTTTGTCGATCGGTCTGCCACCGTTAGCAATGACGATCTGCCTAATGCTGTTGTTACTTCCCCTGGTATTTGCTCAAAGGACTAACATAACTCGATTCAACCCCAAACCAGGCATATACTATGAAAGTATTGGCACAGGAAGGATGGCAACGTCTGACTGGACTATTGTGGCATTTTACGATCTCGAACCATATTGGGCCGACCTGAAGACATTTTCAGACGGATTAGTAAAGGTTGGAGAAATATGCGTGTTAATGAAGGTTCCAGAGACATGCACCGCAATGCAGAGGCACTTTGAGCATGTCAACTCAGAGCCTCGGACGGGAAATGATCTCCTTCACATAGAACGCCAACGACGATCGCCGTTAGATATAATTGGGAACATTGCGAACGGCTTATTTGGTGTGCTGGACTCAAAATATGCAACAGAGATGTCAGGCACCATAAGAAAGGTTAAATCAAATGAAGACTACTTATTGAACTTGCTGCAAAATCAGACATCTGTAATTGACTCAACGATAAATATCATTAAGCGAGACGAAGCCACGATTGAAAATCAGATGAAACTAATGGAACAACAAATGAACGACATGACCAAGGTCCAGGACAATGCAGTAAAGGCATTGCAATGGTACATCACGCTAACTACTCAGATGACAGTTATTGCAGGGAATTTGCAACGAATTCAAACCGAAATTTCCCGAGTATTTACAGATGCCCATCATAGCAAAATAAGCCCGTTACTACTATCACCAGGCCAGCTTCGCGAACATCTGAACCAACTTAAGAGACATCTTCCGTTTGGTTTGGATTTGCCAGTTCCAGATAACGACGTCTTGCAATCATATGGCTTAATGAAGGCACAAGGCACAATCGCAAACAATCATGTGATATTTAAGGTCACGTTTCCATTAGTGGCAACGCAGGCAGTGCAACTGTATAACCTGGTACCCATTCCAGCAATTGGAACTCGTGGGATTGTAATCATGAACATTAAAATTCCCCTCATTGCTGTCAACAAGGAACAGAATCAATACATTGGGCTCTCAAGAGCCGATTTAGAACAATGTCACCAGCTCAACAACGAACAATATATCTGTTTTGATAAACAAACGACGTTTACGGCTAATAGCAACTGTGAGTTCCAGCTATTCAAAAACACAAAATCATCAACCTGTCAAATACAACACACAAACAGGTCATTTGTCTGGTACGACATGTATCACAAAAATCAGTGGATTTTTGCCACCACCAGACCAATTGAACTCGCAGTGACCTGTGACGATAATATACAAAGTGTCACTATCAAGAAAACTGGATTGTTAACTCTAGACCCGACGTGTACAGCAAGGAGTTCTGCTATACGAATAACAGGTCACCGTATTACTACGACAGACACAATGAAATTGTCATATGTCCGATTTGGCAACTTCAGCATTGGCCCAACAAAAGTAGCGCCAACAACCACACAATTCACGAAGATGCAACTAAGCTACGACGAATTAAGCAACATTCAAGGAAAACTGGAAACTAAGCATAACTGGAATAAGGAGATGCTCCCAAACCCCAAGGCACAATGGTCCAGAGCAGACAACCGTGAGGATCGTCAATCCTATACCGACTCCCGCTGCAGCAAACCCAGCCCCCAGCAATTTTGCGGTCAACGTTGGATAACGTTGAACAGGTGTTCAACGGCCGGGAGTATGTTGGTGTTTAGATTATATAAAATACGATAACATTAAAACAATTATAATATAGAACAAATGGAAACGTATGCCAATATAAGTATGTAACCCATTATAGATATCGATGGCTCATCAGTCATAAGTAGATCTGATATGGTCAGCAGTTAACAATAAAGACCTAGTTCATCAAGTTGCTATAGTTAGCTATTATCAATAAAGACGTATTTTGCTGACCTAACACTATGTCGAACTATGCACTGGTGAGCTCTCTAGTTTTACTATAAAAGAAATGCATCATTCTTTGTAAGATCAGATACCAATTGTAGCTACATCGGGTGTGCATCGCTGTGTCTTTGGCCCCCATCTCTACCTATGTAATCTCGCTCCGAAGTCCACCCAATTTATGTGTTGGTTGCGACGACTATTAGTCACTGGTTTATGTGCTAGTGCCTATTTGATTATAAATAAATAAACAATAATAAATTCAAGAAATACTAACGTCTTTCATTGAACAGGACCCCATATGTTAGATTGCTACGAGTTCAGTAGCTCATTTATGATGTCAGCGTGTCCTAAACTCTCATTAAAATAAAGGGGTAGCAATTCTTTGGAATCTTTTTCTTTTTTGGGCAATTATTTTCTGCTGAGCGTGCACAATAAAAAATGCATTTGAGTGCATGTGTTTCACATTTTTCCTTTCACCCCCTCTATGCGTTGATTCCGTCGTATATTGCTGATTTTAGTTTTTTACCTAAAGCGGCTGACTAAACATATTCCCCTCTTTATGCTTCTCACAAAACCGTATTGGTCAAGTTGGTGTGATGTTTATTTAGTATCAGTTAAAAAGATGGAACGATCGGACAAAAATTTTAACCTGGCTACACAAGCGGAAATCATTTGTTGCGACTCTTCTCCCGATGACGAGGCTATGGAGGAGGAAGTCATCATAGTGGATTCAAGTTCTGAATCCGATGGGGATTCAGATTCGACTTCCTAGTTATTCCCTGGAGTCGCAAGTGGTGATTCACCGAACTCTAATCAGAGCTACAACCTATGGGAGGGTGATCTTTCCAGTTCGAGAATTATCGTGCCCAATCCGGATGATGACGAGGAAACGATCCCCTTTCCATTCCCATTCCATCCATTCTCTAAGACCGATTAATGTTCCCGATATGACCATTCAGAAATATCTGGATTATCCTCCACCATTTGAAGGATCGCTTTCCACCATAGCCAGCCTGAAGAGGCGATCTCTGGAGTCATTTTTCCGCTATGGAGAAAATTAAAGGCGAGCTGGGTATCCCCATTTGAGGGGTATACTCAAGTGGAGGCACCCCCACTCCTGCCCGCAGACGGTCAAGATATTGCCACTATTCTTGTGATCGTATGGCTTTTGAAAGTTCTGTTACCAATTGTCACTGATTCGTTTGAGAATTGAATGATGAAGGTGCCGTTCAGGTCTGATTCCATAACGCCGTTTGTCACCTTTTCTTTAAAGTTGGTCGTGTATATAGTGCCGTCCTCCAGCAATTCGCTGGGGCTTGCCGTGTAGGTTAATGAGTGGCATTTTGCGGTGCCACCCTTTACCAGTCTTGACAGACAAGAATCCTAGTCCAGACTGGTGAGGTCCGATTCCTTGCATATGGTGATGTTACCCATGGTTCGGCAGTTTCTAGTTATAATGAAGGTGTCTCGAGGTCCTTCCAGAATTCTTTTCGAAGGAATGTCAAGTTGTTGGTCGTTTGTGATAGTCGGCCTAATGATCTGGACCTAGTATTCCTGCTGCAGTACCTGTGGCATTGCTATTGTGTATAGGAGCAAAGTACCGTTCACGTAGATAGTCGGTTGAGCGAATTGGTTTCTATGATGTTGTTGTAGGGCAGACTTGGTGTCGTTCTGATGATATCCTGTAGCTCGTCCATGTCCAGCAGGTTTGAGTTTACCACTCCGACTTTAGCGAGTTGGCATGCTCGTATGATCTCGTCCAACTTGCGTTCAAGCAATACGACCTTAGTCAGTAGAATGGACAATTCGGAATCGCTATCCTTGTTGATCGTTTTAAAGGCTCCTGCTAATTCATTGGTTTTTTCGAATGCTTCTTGGATGCTGGACAAGAATTGATTGTTAATGGTTAACTGTTGGTTATTCTCCCTAATGAGGGAGTTTTGGGATTGTAAAATGTGGTCCCAGTCAGCAGAATCTGGTGACCCTGCCACCCATTTCCATGCCGAACCCAACCATTTTAGTGAGCGCCTCAATTTCCTGTTGGAGACCGTGAGTTCTCTAATTTTTGTGTTGAAATCTCTAATTTTAAGGGAAGTCAGTGTTTTGAGGTCACAGGATGGGTATTGATCTGGGGCTAGTGATAGATTCTCCGCAAAGCCGGCGAATGAGTCGAAAGGAATTACGTGTACCAAGTTTGTGCGTCCTTCTATTCTCCATCCTTTCCCTTGCTGTAACGTCACTATTGGGGATTCGTATTTGAAAACCTGGTAACTCTCCACCGATGAGAGGCACAAAATGAGGGTGCTTGTATTAAAAGTAAAAGGTGTTAGTGTGATATTAAAGTTAACTTAGCTTCTAGTTGTATGGGTGATATGTGTAAAGGTTGTGTTTTTTACTTGATGTGTGATTTGTGTAGCTTCTTCCCTGTTTGTGTGCTTACTGTAACCTTATTATCTAGGGCAACTTTTTCTGGATGGCTAGCATTTCTTTTCGTTTGTGGCGTACTTTAAGTACGGTACTCGGCGTACTTTAAGTACGGTACTCGGTTCGGTTGAGCTCATAAAATTTTCATTCTTCTTGAGGCTTTGTCGGTTGTCCGGCTGTCTTGTCTCGGCTTTGGAGTCATCTGCGGCGTCTGGGCCTTCCATAGTCAAATGATTCAGGGCTTGTTTTTGCCTGTGGCCACGATCTTCTGGTTTTTCCTGATCGGACCGATTCTCTCCATGGTAGTGCCCGTTGTTCCGGCCATAATTACGGTCCCAATTGTTTTTCCCATAAGTGTTTTTTCCTTTGTGGTTGTTACTTTTGTAATCCTTGCCAGACTTATAGTTTCCCTGAAAGGGTTATCATTACCACTGTAATTCTTGTCAGAGAGAGGGGCCCGATGGTCATTATTCCCCTGGTTGTTGCTCGGCGTGGGTTTCTCAAGCCGGAGGTTGTGGATCTGCCGGACGATGTGCAAAGCTTCACGGTATGCGGCGTGTAATGTCGTTGGGACGAAATGCATGAGATGTTTTTGCAATTCTCGGTTTAGGTTGCGAACAAACTCGCCCGAGTTGTTTATTTTCTTTTGTTTAATTGTCAATTCTTTTAGATCAGGCGAGAGAGTGCGTTCGGTAATCTTTTCCACATACAGCCTGTGTAAGGCTCGAAATTTAACGTAGTAGGAGTCCACCGTGTCACGCTCTTGTTGTAAATTTCGCATGGCAGTCAGAATGTCCTCCGGAGAGCGTTTATCGGAGAAGTGCTTCTTAAGCACGCGTTTTATAGCTTTGTATGATGTGTTGTCTCCTTCTTCTTCATAGTATATGTTGGCGGCTTCGCCGGTTAATTTCTGGCGGATGCGCCTCAGCATCATTTTGTACGCGATTTGGTTTCCACTTATCGCTATTTCAGCCAGTATCTCCTCAATCGAGCTAATCCATCAGCCGAGTTCAGCATGACCTCCGGAATAGGGGGCCAATGCTATGCCTAAGTTGTCGATGTAGGCGACTTCATTCCAACTGAGTCCCCTACCTGACCAATTAGAAGACCGGCTCCTAACACAGATTCGTCGCGAGTCACAGGAGTGAATGTTTGCGGCGAATTCGTGATGGTATCGCTGCGCCCTACATTCCCTACTGTAGGACGCGGTATTCGATTTTGTTGGCGAGCGTGTTTGTGTGTATACCTGAATTTGAATCTCACCCGTTTTGGTGTAGCGTAACAAATTTTGCAATGCGTGATACTTACAAAATTATCTGTAAAAATGAAAAACAAACATTGGGACCCCATATGTTAGATTTCTACGAGTTCAGTAGCTCATTTATGATGTCAGCGTGTCCTAAACTCTCATTAAAAAGAAGGGGTAGCAATTCTTTGGAATCTTTTTTTTTTTTTGGGCATTATTTTTCTGCATTTGAGTGCATGTGTTTCACATTTTTCCTTTCACTCCTCCCTCTATGCGTTGATTCCGTCGTATATTGCTGATATTATTTTTTTATCTCAAGCGGCTGACTACACATATTCCCCTCTTTATGCTTCTCACAAAACCATATTGGTCAAGTTGGTGTGATGTTTATTTAGTATCAGTTAAAAAGATGGAACGATCGGTGTTTAAGAATAAACATAGTGTTCATCTTGGCTGGCTTCACCAAATCAGATGCACTAAAGAAAACACAATACAACTGTACCTTTGTACCAAACAACTAATCTAGCATATGACTAGAATTACAATCAGCCAAACACGATGTGGGAAAAAACACGTGTAATTCTAAACTAACCCAAAAGATCACAACGGCAGGATGTCAAGTGGCCGACGCCGTGTCCAAAATAATAATAAATTTTCAACCCAAAAATACGTGGGTGTGAGTCTAGAATAAGATCTTCTAAGAACAATTGCTACCTCCTAGAGCCTAAGATAATCCTATATAAACTCCGTACTTTTGTAAATAAAATGAGTTCATATTTTGAATTCAACCAATGAAGATTGGGTTATTTTCTCTTCTCTCCGGGAATCCCTATTCATTTTGGTCCTTCGAGAACTCTGCAGTCTTCCCCCACCAGTGGTAAGAGACTGAGAGATTGAATCAGCTCCTTAAAGTCTGAATTCTTATGCAAGTGTGAATGCTAAGATCAGCTGAAGGTAGCAAAAATAAATTAACTTTTATTTTCCCCCACCAGTGGTAAGAGACAGAGTATAATAAAAAAAAAAACAATATTGCTTAATAATTAAGAAGTGCGTGCGTCCGATTTTTTAAACACACAGTGGAGCAACTGTAGTAATCTCGGGGGCGGGAGTTTTTGTGTGTGGCGTATTCGAAGCCCTAATATCGAAAGTAAAAAATTTTTATTACATAGTGTATATATACGCAGCAGAGCAACAAGATAGTTGCAGAGGAGAGGCGACTGGAGGCGAGGCGAATGTAAAGAAACGGCGAACCACCAGCAAACTATCGGCAAACCCTAGCCATTGGCAGACAGCAGCAGCAGATTATCGGCAAAACCTACTTGGCAAACTCTACTTGGCGGACAACAGTGGCGAACGGTGTCAACAACAGGATCATCAGATAAGATATAAATTAAGATAGTTATAAGTACATCTATCTATTTTTATTATTATATACTTATATCGATATCCTAATATACGCATAAAACAAAAATATTCCCTATCAAAACTGAAAAATTGTTAGGGAAGCAACACGAGTTGCACAAAAGATTGAAGAAGATAGAAGAGTTAGATGCTAGTAAGTTAACAAGCAAGATTCTTAATGAATTAACTGAGATTCAGAAGCAATGGATTAGTTACCATAGCCAAATAATACAGAGTGGTGTAACCGAACACTACTATTTTACAGATGGAAAGTATGAGGAGGGTTTAGAGATGGCAGCTAGATTAATAGCCAAAGGAGAGTCAAGTAGGCAGGGCACTGTTGAGTCGGAGAGCAGTGAAGCAGATGCAACGATGTCAGAAAATGTTGAGGTCAGCATCGGAGAGTCGCGGGGAAACGAGACCTTTAGTAATGAGAACGCTAATGTTAGCCAAAAAAAACTTAAAGAAAAAGTCCGTCAGCTCCAGATATATTTGGACATGGTGAGCAAAGATTTACGTACGATAGACAATAGAACAGGCGAAATGTATATTAAAAAAATAAAATTCTTGTTTAAGAAGGTACAGATGTGCCAAGCTTATACAGGTGAACTTATACATAATGAAGCGCTTAAAGAGGTCATAGAAGAATTAGAGTTCGATCTTCAGAATACCTTGGTAGCATTAGAAGAGAAAATAAATGATCAGAAAAATTTGAAAGTTGAGAATGTTACCGTGAGAGGCGAACTACCGGTGTTGCCAAAAATACTAGTACCCACATTTTCTGGAGAGCCAAGAGAATGGGACTTGTTTATAGAATTATTCGCGGAACTGATTGAAAAAAGAGAGGATCTAAGTCTTACGCTCAAATTCAACTATTGGAAATCCGCGTTAAAGGGCGAAGCGAGGAGCATGGTAGCCCATCTATTGTCAGGTTCAGCTGACAATTATAGTGCCGCTTGGGAATTGTTAACCAAGCGGTATGAAAATAATCGGAGGGTATTTTCCGAACAATTAAGTCGGATTGTTGATTTACCGATGATTACCAATGAATCCGCAAAAAGTGTTAAAGGAGTGATTGACATAATTAATGAGTCAATACACTTAATTAAAATAAAAGCAAATTTGTCCGATGAAGTTGACGTCATATTCGGACAACTCCTACTAAAGAAATTTGACAGAGAGGCTCTACAATTGTATGAGAGTCAGGTTAGAAAAACAAGGCAAATTCAAATGCTATCTGATGTCATGGAATACTTGGAACAAAGATATTGCTCGCTAAGTGCCATGAGCAAAGAAGAGAAAAAACCGCTAAAAACTGTGTTAAATTATGCGGAAGTCGAAGATAAATGTCCGATTTGCAAAATTGCCGGGCACAAAGCGTACAAGTGCTATATGTTTAAAGGTTTGACACCAACAGAAAGGTACGAAACAGCCAAAAAAGTGCAGCTTTGCATAAGATGCTTGAAGCATTCAAGCAATAAGGTGTGCACTAATGAAATGGTCTGTTCATCGTGCAGTAAGGAACACCATACCTTACTCCATTTTGAAGAAAAACAGGAGAGAGTTAATACTTGTGTAACCGCACAACCAACACTGTTGGCCACGGCTGTAATACAAGTAAAAAATATAAATGGAGGATGTAAGACTCTCAGAGCCCTTATTGATTGTGGTTCACAGAGCACCATTTTGTCTGAAAAGGCTGCTCAAATATTAAAACCAGCTAAAATTAAACAATATACAGAAATAAGTGGCGTGTCCTCAATAAAATCTAATAAATCAAAATATAAGGTAAAAATAGATGTGAAGACGCGAAATCCTTGGAAAGGACATCTTAGGGTTGAGGCAATTGTGTTGCCAAAGTTAATGAAAGCTCTTCCATTAAAAATAGCAAACGTGGATATGTCAAAATGGCAAACTTACGTTCTAGCTGATCCTACCTTTAATAAACCTGGTAGGATTGATATAATAATGGGAGTAAAAGTATATACCCAAATCTTAAAAGGGGGATTTACAAAGATTGATGGCCTGCTAGGCCAGAATACTCAATTTGGTTGGATCGTTTCGGGATGCGCCAAATCAAATCAGAATAAATCTGTAGTGGCAACAACAATAGATGTCACAGGTTTTGAACAACGTTGCGAGAAAAAGAAAGGTAAATTTCAAAATAAAAATAATACAATTCCAAAGAAATACAAAAACAAAACTCAAGAGATAAATTTATGGCCCCCGACAGGACCTCACATTGGAGGTAAAGTGAAAATTGGGGAAGAAAAAGTATATATATATCCCAGAGTCAGTAAAAAATGAAAATAGTCAGAAGGCAAGGGTTCAATTAGATAATGATTATCTAAAAAATAATATTAAAATAGATTCCGGTAGTAAATTGTCCGAAACTGTACTACCGAAAAAGCAGATATGGCAAAATAATTATAAACGGACAACATTTAATAATAACCAGAATAACCACTCAAATTTCAGCAATCAGCTATATTTCAAAATAGTGGAGCAAAGATCACATTGGAACAGGTCAAAAAGTAAACGTAGTTATTGTTTAAATACTCCACCTTATAAAAAGGCTAGAAGTCAGCACAGTAATGCACATCAGGAGGGGGTAAATATCCCAAAACAGAAATCGTTAGGTAATATGCCAAATAATTTAAAAACCAGTAGAAGACAACTTAGTAATACATACTGCAGAATTGGTAAGAATAGGAAGTCGATTACAATCGGTAAAGGAACATAAGATTGGCTAGGTTGAACGTCCGTCATGTAACTGATCATGATTCCTTAACAATAGTTATCTTACTAATAATAATATTAATAATAGATTGTATAAGACAACTAACTATAAAAATAAAGTCCAAAACGCCGCATTTGGTGGCGTTTTGCAGAATGTTTAAGAATAAACATAGTGTTCATCTTGGCTGGCTTCACCAAATCAGATGCACTAAATAAAACACAATGCAACCTTTGTACCAAACAACTAATCTAGCATATGACTAGAATTACAATCAGCCACACACGATGTGGGAAAAAACACTTGTAATTCTAAACTAACCCAAAAGATCACAACGGCAGGATGTCAAGTGGCCGACGCCGTGTCCAAAATAATAATAAATTTTCAACCCCCAAATACGTGGGTGTGAGTCTAGAATAAGATCTTCTAAGAACAATTGGTACCTCCTAGAGCCTAAGATAATCTTATATAATCTCCGTACTTTTGTAAATAAAATCAGTTCATATTTTGAATTCAACGAATGAAGACTGGGTTATTTTCTTTCTCTTCGGAAATCCCTAATCAATCGGACAAAAATTTTAGCCTGGCTACACAAGCGGAAATCATTTATTGCGACTCTTCTTCCGATGACGAGGCTATGGAGGAGGAAGTCATAATAGTGGATTCAAGTTCTGAATCCGATGGGGATTCAGATTCGACTTCCTAGTTATTCCCTCGAGTCGCAAGTGGTGATTCACCGAACCCTAATCGGAGCTACAACCTATGGGAAGGTGATCTTTCCAGTTCGAGAATTATCGTGCCCAATCCGGATGATGACGAGGAAACGATCCCCTTTCCATTCCCATTCCATCCATTCTCTAAGACTGATTAATGTTCCCGAGTTGACCATTCAGGAATATCTGGATTATCCTTCACCATTTGAAAGATCGCTTTCCACCATAGCCAGCCTGAGGAGGCGATCTCTGGAGTCATTTTTCCGCTATGAAGAAAATAAAAGGCGAGCCGGGTATCCCCATTTGAGGGGTATACTCAAGTGGAGGCACCCCACTCCTGCCCGCAGACGGTCAAGATAATTTAGAAACTCAAAACAATTAATAAATTAAATCACAGAAGCAGAAGGTAAAAGGTTGTTTGGTGTTTCATTGGGAATTTCCTGTAAAGTTGAGGCAATTGCCCATAATTTCGCAGCTTCTTGCTCAGAAAAAGGGGTTGAGTTTTCAACCAAAAAATAATTACATTAAACTTTTTTAGCAGCTCCTTGTCAAGACAAAGGGCTTGGTTTTTCAACCAGATATTCGTTTTTTCAGCAGCTCCTTGCTTGGAAGAAGGGCTTGGGTTTTCAACCAAAAAATAATTACCCTTTTTATACCCTTGCAGAGGGTATTATAAAATTGGTCAGATGTTTGTAACGCACAGAAGGAGACGTTTCCGACCCCATAAAGTATATATATTCTTGATCAGCATGAGAAGCTGAGTCGATATAGCCATGTCCGTCTGTCCGTCTGTCTGTGCGTACGCGTTTTACTCAGCCATCTTAAGAGCTTTTTATTACCCGGGTGACATAAAGTATGAAAATCGTAAGGATCGGACCACTATGTCATATAGCTCTAGAACAAACATTTTTGCAAAAATGGAGTATCCCCATGAAATTTACCAATATGACAGTATTTGATATAAATTGACAGATCCCAAAATTTGAATCTGATCGGATAAATAGAGCACAAGTTACAGTCAATACAAATCGGTTCAAATGATGACGTAGTAGGCAGCAAGCAGCGCTGCCGGCAAATCAAACAGAGCACATGCATACACACACAGAGACGCAGCGCTACAAGAACTGTATGTGTATCATTATTCCCTAAGCGAAGCCCAACACGCATACACACACAGAGACGCAGCGCTACAAGAACTGTATGTGTATGCGTGTTGGGCTTCGCTTAGGAATGATGCAAGAAGAAAAATTTTTATAAAAAGAAAAATAATTTGAATGTTTTGTTTGTGTATGGATGAATTGAGTTGCAGGGAAAGAAATTTCAAAATGTAAAAAAATTATTGCCAAAGACTGCAAGGGTATATAAATTTCGGCATTGCCGAAGTTAGCTTCTTTGATATTTTAGCAACTCTTTGTTTGCAGGAAGGGCATGGGTTTTCGATCAAATGGTAATCACAAAAAACTTTTTAACAGCTCCTTGTCAATAAAAAAGACTTGGTTTTTCATCCAATTATTCCTTTTTGCAGCGGCATAGCGACATATCTCCGCCCAGTACATTTTTCTGGCGGAGATATGTCGCTTTTTTAAACGGCGAAGATATGACGTTGTAAAACGACATATCATCGCCGGTGATCTCCGCGCGAAATTATGTCGTTTCAAAACGACATTTCTCCGCGTGGAGATATGTCGTTTTTCTAACGGCGGAGATATGACGTTTTGAAACCACATATCTAGGCGCGAAATTATGTATATATGTACATTCGATAAATGAACTATCATTTCGAACTTATTTCGGGTATGTACATACATATGCATTCCTAATAACTATAGAGATATTACAAAGTTTGAAATCAGAATAATCAATTCTTTCACAGAAATTATAAATTCAATTTATTTGTCCATTTTACATTACATTTTTACATTTTTTTCCGTTTCATGAACGATATATTTGGTTTACTTTTTTTTTTTTTGAAAAATTTATATATTTTTTTTCATTTATAATTATAAATGAATACATTGAGAATTGCCTCAATGACTTCTTGGTTACAGCTTGGACATTTAGGTTTCCTATTTGAATTGTCCTCGTTGTGGGAAAGAATTTGATCCCAACACATTGCACAAATATTTACATGATTGCATGGACGCAGCAAAACTGACTTTGGGTTTGTTAAGCATACATTGCATGGGTTCATTTGAACAATTGATTCATCTGATAACTGACTTAAGTTGGAAGCATCCGAAGACAGCGATGACGTTGAAGATTTCAGTTCAGGCGACAGCTTAGATAAATTTGTTTCACTGTCCACACTGTTGAATAGGTCCTGCTTCGAAAATCTCTCATTGAGGGCCACAATGCGCGTCAGAAACACAAAAATATCGATATCTTTCTTGTCTAAAAGTTCCATAGCGTCCATAATTTTTTAGGCACGGTCATGTAAAGATGAGGATATTAAGTTCTTAGCTGCAGTAAGAAATTTCATCTCCAGTGAACTTACACGTAGTTTTTTTTGACGCTGGCTGGTTACCAATTCCACCGTTTTGAAAAAGTAAATTAAATTCGCGACTTTTTTCATATTCGGCATCAATAATACATTGGACGAATTTAAAAAAATGCCCCTTTGCTTAAATTTTGTTCCCTAAATTCAAATTGTATGCTTCAACAGAGCCAGTAGTTCTAGTTGAACGCTTAAACACCGATATGTTTTGAGGTCCCTCCTATAAATAGTAATAAATTGTATATAATAAATTAAAAATCGAATAAAAAAAAAAGTTAATATACCTTCAAAATCCACTGCTTTTTAAAATATTTTAAAAAGGGGGAAAAAACGTTATTGTCCAAAGCAGTTGCTTGAAAGTCTAACATATTAAATGCTTCAAGAATTTTATAATGTGGCAATAGCGGCAAATGCAAAAATTTCAGAAAAAGTATGTAGGCTTGTTTATTGCGTTTGAGCACATTCTCAAAGCCAATACATTTTCTTGCATTTCTCTTACAAGCTTGTGTAAAATGGAACCAGCAAGCATAGAAGTTCATGGTAAAATGCAAGTTTTTCAAAGCTGTGCGCATGGCTTTTTCATAATCAGATATAAAAGATGCACCATTTAAGCAGCAAATATTGGAGTCAATGTATGTGAACAAATGCTGATAGCAAAGTACTGTTTTTCTTGACATCAGAGCAAATATAAAAGGAGTTATCTAAATTTAAAAACATTTTAATTATTTAATAATATTTAAAATAGTACGATATTTACCTTTTGCAAATGTTTTATGTATATTATTAAGAGTTGCTTAAATTCTCCAAAAGGGCATACTTTAAATGTGCCATCAATCAAAAAATGTCTATTTTCCTCCGGAATGTTCGCTTGCATCAAAGCCATAACCTTGTCTGATGCAAATACGCAGTATGCGAAAGAGCTTGACAAGTATACTTTTTTGAAAAAACATTTTGGAGAATTTCCCTTGGTCGTACCAAAGAGTTTCATAATATTTTCATCTTCAAAAGCTGTACGTACTTCGGTTGCTGAGCTAGGAGATTTAGGCAAGAAAGGCTGTCTCTTTCTTTGGAGAGTACGTTTTATTTATTTCAATCTCTTCTATTCCCAGCGTTTTTCTATTAGGAAAAAAAACGCATATAACAAAAATTATAAAAACAACACATACACTGCGGAGCTTAACAATAAACGCACCCAGTTTTTCCAGTGTAGCTTTCGTAATAGGCGGACTAGCGAAAAACTGTAAACGAGGTATGAAAGAGAATCAAAAACAAAATTTGCTGACAACACAACAACAACTGCAACGGAACTTATTTTTTCTGTATTTATGTGATTTTCGGCTGGTGCTCAACTTTTGTTTTCGATTGTCTTTCATACCTCATTTACAGTTTTTTCCATAGCTCGCAAATAACTGTTGACACTTTTCAATTGTCTGCAAATAAGTGTCCTTCACACACACAATAATAAAGACTCAGACAGAAACTGTTTTTGTCGCGACTGACTTAGCTCGCTCGCGCTCTGATCGAGACAGTTATTTCTATTTTCGTTTCGCTCAAGTCAAACACTGATCGATTGCTTGAGTTAAATGAAGCAAATTGTCTTTTGCGTATGTATGGGTAAACACACGCGATTGATGCGTTCTTTTTCTTTGCATATATGTACATGTTTATGTATATGTGTGTATGTATTTACACGCACACGGAAGGCAAAGATCATTTCTGTTGAGTTTTTTAGTCAAACTGTCTTTTGTTGAGACTCTTTGTGTGAGCGAAAATCGTATTACTCTTTACGTGACACTCATTTGAGAGCGTCACACGAATGAGTCAATGCAAAGCGCTTGACAAAAAACAATTCAAAACAAAACAAAGAGAGCCGCTCAGAGCGAGATCGTTTCTGGACAATCTTTTCGGTTATGATACGATGCAGATCAAGTAAGAAAAAACGATCAACTGTCATTTGCGAGCTATGGTTTTTTCTTACGAAAGCTACACTGAAAAAAATAGATGCGCTTATTGTTAAGCTCCGCAGTGTATAATTCCACAGAATTATTTGCTAACAAACTGTTATACATATATATTTGTATTTATGTATTTATGTACATATGTATGTGTATACCAGTTATTATCACATTCGCATACATACATATATGTATACATATACATACATAAATACATTTGTATGTATGCATATACTAAATATTTTAGATTTATACATACATACGTTTACTTACTCAGCTAAAACATCATTAAATCTTTTTTTATTTCACTAAGCACACTTATTTTTTCCATTTCGCGGCCCTGTGGACCATGAGCATGCACCATGTATTCTTCTTTTGAAAAAACGTTAGTTTTATCTTCGGCCAGATACACTCGCGCTTTGCAGCCGGCTACACGACACGTATATGTGGTAGAACCGTTCTTTAACTGTTTATTTTTAATGTAAATTTGTTGCTCACTTAGAGTAAACAGCAACAAAGAACAACCCGCACGGCTTCCTTCTCTGAGCTCGAATTGTATATTTGCGTAGTCCATAATGCCTCACACAGCTCAAACAATTGAATCGAAATGTTTCCAAACGCTATTAATACTGAAAATATCAGTTCTAGGCAACACACTTTTAGCACGCAAGTTCTGTACTCAACTAACATGCGTTGCGAATTTCTGCTTTGTGCTAGCTTCCGGACCACACTCGGCGTTGGCGACGCCATTCTTTAAGCGACAAAATGCAGATGACCAATCACAGCTCCATTAGAAGCTGATGCAACTGTACCGCCGAAATACAGAACCGATCAATTCGACTGGCGCCAGTCCATATAAATCAAATACGCGCTTTACGCCCAGACATATAATATTATATTACGAATGCAGATTGTTCATTTATTGTATGTACATACATACATTTGTACATAATTTCGAGCGGAGATATGTCGCATTCTTAACGGCGGAGATATGTCGTTGTAAAACGACATATAATATTATATTACGAATGCAGATTGTTCATTTATTGTATGTACATACATACATTTGTACATAATTTCGAGCGGAGATATGTCGCATTTTTAACGGCGGAGATATGTCGTTGTAAAACGACATATCATCGCCGGTGATCTGCGCGGAGATATGTCGTTTCAAAACGTCATATCTCCGCCGTTAGAGAAACGACATATCTCCGCGTGGAGAAATGTCGTTTTGAAACGACATATCTGCGCGCGAAATTATGTCGTTTCAGAACGACATTTCTCCGCGCGGAGATATATCGTTTTTCTAACGGCGGAGATATGTCGGCGGAGATAAGTCGTTACCCCTTTGCAGCAGCTCCTTGCTTAGAAGGAGGGCCAACCGTTGCCAAAGCTGTTTCGGCAAGATACACCGGAAAAGGGGTCTTGAAAAATAGACCCACTCATGGTGGTCGCTGAACTTGCCCTTGCATGAGGCTAAGTTTGTTTTAGGCCTCCACTGCCAAATATGGAAGCGTGACGCTTCCCTTCCGGTTTATTTAACGTTCAGTGGCCGAAAAGTGCAAGAGGCGCAAAAATTTTTCTTTGCTTGCCGATTCCACTCTTGCCCTGCTTCCGCTGGCTCATGAGTGCAGCAGCTCGAAAAACTCGTTCGGAATTGTTAATTGAAGAGTCAGCAGTTTTATGCAAGCCGAGGTATGCGTTGGTTTCAAATGTCAATATAATCAAGTGAAGCATTTCTCACTGGCCTAGTAGCTTTCCAAAATTTTCCTTGGGATAGGTCAGGTTCAAACCTGAATAATCAATCAATTTATTTTATTATTTTTTTCTTTATTGACATGGCTTGCATTAACTGAGAAACTCTCTTTTTTTTCTTTTAGATTTTGTCTAGACCCGTAATATTTCTAGATTCCTTCTTACGGGTAACTTGCATCTTTATAGCCTCTAGAAAAATTATGGGTCCCTGCTCGGGCGCCAGTTATGAGTTCCCATGTCTTTTTCTGGTATTATCTTACTATATATTTCCTTGTGATAAGGATAAGGACTTGGGTACTCAGGATTTCCGTAATGAGTTACAACACAAACACTAGATTTAAACGTTATAAGATTGGTTTATTGAAAGTGACTTGAAGTCAATTGTTCTATGTCTAAACTAAGACTGCCCTCTCTGTGGAGCGTGGTCCTTTAAATATACCCCGAGATACCTCATGGGCGCTGGCCGCGGCGTCAAGCCTTCGGCGTCGTGTCCAGAGTGGGTCACCTCTTCCGCTGAATTCTGCATAGCGGCAATATTCAAAGAATGGCTTAACTAATAATACAAAAGTGCTTACGCTAGAAATGGGAAGTGAAGTGTCTGGTGTGACCCGAAATGGGTTGTGTTGGGTCACATATCTGCTTAGGTCGTATTATTACTAGGAAATGACAGATATAAGTTGCTTACTTGGCTAAGTGTGCTAAGTGTTTACAGCAAATAAAATATGTGTTCTGCTTATTTGGCGAATAGTGCACTTAGATTGTATAAGTGTGTGTGTGGTCTGTTAGTGTACTTAGAACGTATGGAAGTGTTTGTGTGGTCAAACGCCCAGGCGTTTCTGGTAAAGTACGTTGAAGCTTAATATTAGCCAATTACGTGATGCTTTTAAAATAAATTTAGTGTGATTAAGACTTCACATATTTTTAAACAAAGAAAAATAATATTTATTATATTAACATTATGAATAACTTTATGAATAAAGAGAATATTATTATTTATATATTATTTTTATACCCTTGCAGAGGGTATTATAAAATTGGTCAGATGTTTGTAACTTATGGGGACGTTTCCGACCCCATAAAGTATATATATTCTTGATCAGCATGAGAAGCTGAGTCGATATAGCCATGTCCGTCTGTCCGTCCGTCCGTCCGTCCGTCTGTGCAAATCAACTTCACGCCGGCATCTTAAGAGCTATCGGAATGAAATTTCATATTTGAGCTACTTTTAGCCGGGAGATGATAAAGTATGAAATTTGTCAGGATCGGACCACTATATCATATAGTTCTAGAACAAACATTTTTGCAAAAATTGGAGTATCCCCATGAAATTTACCAATATGATAGTATTTGACATAAATTGACAGATCCCAAAATTTGAATCTGATCGGATAAATAGAACAGAAGTTACAGTCAACACAAATCGGTTCAAATGATGACCTAGTAGACAGCAATGAATTATAGCTCAAACAGAGCACATGCATACACACACACAGACGCTGCGCTACAAGAACTGTATGTGTATGCGTGTTGTGCTTTGCTTAGGGAATGATGCAAGAAGAAAGAAAATTTATTATAAAAAGAGAAATAATTTGAATGTTTTGTTTGTGAATTGATGAATTCAGTTGCAGGGAAAGAAATTTCAAAATGTAAAAAAATTATTGCCAAGGACTGCAAGGGTATATAAACTTTGGCATAGCCGAAGTTAGCTTCTTTGATATTTTTTTGTCTTTTTCCTCTTCACCTTAGTAGATGTCTGACTAAAACCTCTCTTCACGAACCTTTTCGTGTTCTTTGCCAATCTTTTAACAACCTTTCTCACCTTATTTCTTCTCATCTATCTGTCACTTCTCTTCGTGCTATACTTTTTAATTATCTATAGCGAAACCACTGAAAATATTCTGGACTGGAATTGGATTGGCTGCAACTCATCCCTGACCACATTGGCTGTGAATCGGGGCATAGCTGGCAACTTGTTGCAAATAAAACACCTCCACCGGGTCGGGGATGTTTAGTTGTGCATAAAGCTAAGCTACCTTCGTTAATTAATTATGATGTCTATTTTAGCTTAAGCTTTTTCGTCGCCTGCTGATTTAGTTGACGTTAATAAATAAATAAGTAAAATTAATAAATAAATAAAATAAATAAATAAAAAAATAAATTAATAATGGAAATCGACTTTAATTTTCGGGCCAACCGATAGGCACACCCACTCGAAAATGTCGAAACATGTAGAAAAATGGGCTCCGTCCCGCATCAAAAAATTTTTTATTGTTACTTTTATCTGTATTAACTTAAGACAAACATACAAACTGTGCAGTATATACAAGCCTACATGCAAAATTTCAGCTCTGTAGTTCTTACGGTCCAGGAGGAGATTGCGCTTATCTAGACGGACGGCGGACAGACGGACGGACATGGCTATTTCAACTCTCGTGGTGCTGATCAAGAATATATATAGTCGGAGATGCTTGCTTCTATGCGTCGCACCTTTCTGACCAAAATTAATACACCCCGTAAAATAGTATAAAAATCGATCTCAATGTCTGTCTGTCAATCTGCCTATCGGAGCAAAACCACCTAACGCTGCTTATTTGATTAAGAATCAGAAAAAGAGTTTTGAACATGAAATAAAATTAGGGACAAGGACTAAAGTCGGTAGAAGAATGCTACTCTATCCTTATATTCTTGATCAGTAAAGGAATTTAGTTCTTTCCTTCAAATAAAAAAATGTTATCAAGAATTTAGTGAAGTGATAATTTTATGGGGAAAAAAATTTTGTATCCCCTTAAAATTGGTTAAAAATGAAAAAATACGAAGCATAACCTCTACAAATAAAGAGAAAATCAAAATTTTTTTTAAAAAGCCTTTAGTGCCATAAAGAGCAAAAAAGTTAACGTTTTCACATTACTCATCGTAAGCTTCATCTTCTAAAGTCGCACAAAGCTTGCATGTAAAGTAGCTGACACGCATATCAGCGCACTGCAAATACACTCGTTGACTACATTCATTACATTCAATTCGGTTGCTGCTCTCAGATGGGACAGAAGTCTACTTAGCTTAGCCGATGGTTTACGTGGTGTTGCCTTGGTTCGCTTAGCTGATGATTTGGCTCGTGTTGACTTGGCTAAAAACGCGTAGAATTCATTAAAATAGTGATAAAAAAGTCAACAGAAACAACTACATTACGCACTTTTTTAACGAAATACGCGCACTAGATAAAAAAACAATCAAAGGTGCCCACAACAACCGTCGTCATGACGATGCCCACAACCGTGAATGACAATAAAAGAACAAAAAATTATGATATTAATCAATTTTGATTAAACACAAAACTAAATTATAAAATACAATGAAAACAATGCAAAAATATTGAAACACTTAATTGTTTTGAAAGAATTAACATAAATGTATCGCAATCAAAAATAATATATATTACTTTTTGTCTAAATTTATTCCGAATTTTCTTTATAGTGCTCACAGCTTCTACACAAATGTGTCTATTGCTTTTACTATCAGAATGTTCCAGAACGTGCCTACAACTAGAACACTTACCCTACAGTGATCAAGATTATTTCAAATTTCAGCTACGCCTACTTCCGTCCCCAAAAATGAAATTAAACTGAATTTCTCAAAGCCTATACTCAAATTTGGTATGTCTACTGGGTTAGTACATTCAAAGATTTCCTTTTTTTTTACTGTTTTGCCACGCCCCCTTGCGCCCAATGTAATTGAATAACACTGATTGTCTCGAGACTAACAGAACTAAAGCTTCTTTATACTACTTGGGTTAGTACATTCAAAGATTTCGTTTTTTTAACTGTTTTGCCACGCCCCCTTGCGCCCAATGTAATTGAATAACACTGATTGTCTCGAGACTAACAGAACTAAAGCTTCTTTATACTTCTTTAGTAAGCGTACATATTTTCTTTGTGTAAAAAGTTTGCGGGGTCGTGGGAATAGACAGAAAACTAACTTTCTTGAAATCTATTAAAGCTAAAGATATTCAATTTTGTATGTCTAACGAAAGTTTAAGCTTAGTCTGAGAAGACTTTACTTTTTTAGTTGGACTCCCATTGACCTTTGGTTTACCAAGAGTTTAAAAACGGGTCTGCTCTACTCAGGCTAATGATTCCATTATTCGATGTGCCTGTTTTCCTTGTTTTATCGCGATTAAACAATTTTATATTATTTCAAAACTTATCACCGGTTTCATAAAATTTTTTTGACACATAATTTTCATTTCATGTTTGGTTCCACATGTTTTTTTGTGGAAATGCAAACTAAAATTTTTACATAAATTAAACCTATAGTACAACAAAACTTGCTTTAGTGGTGCTGTCGTTTTATTTCTTTTGCTTATGCGTTCTTACATTCAACAGTTGAAGCTAAATCTCGCGCTCTTTCGTACAAATTGTTGTTGTGTGCTCCCCCGCTCTTTTGTATTTTATTAATTGCGCTGTCGCCTATCGCCTTCTTAAACAGTATATTGTTATATTATTTAATAACTTTAAAATTTTATTTCCTCTTTTTTAATTAAATACAAGTTCTTAGCTGTTAAATTAATTGCATAGTCTTTAAATTGCATTATGATGTGGATGTTGCTTGTCGGTGTTTAAGTAAATTTCAAATCTTCAAATCAAAACATATATTCCACCATTCTCTGACATTGTGGCTGATTTAAATCATTTAAAGGCAAATCAGATGGTTTTAGATTATTTTAATTTACCAGCATTAGGATGGCCACGAACGGAAGAATCTATTGATGGCCTTTTACGCTTATCTTTAACAAATCAATCCTGTCTTAAATTCTAAAGGCAAATCTTAAGATTTAATATTTGTATTGGATTCCTCCCGTTGTGATGGGAGTAGGATCGAACGATTTGTTCTTCATGAAGATAAATATTATCCTACATTAATGTGCTTTCTGCTCTCTGACGTGGCGGTCGTTATGGTAGCCCCTGACTTTTTATTAACATGATTGGGTGGCTACTGCTCTGTTGGGTAGTAGGTGGTATGACTTTGCACGACAGTTTGATTTTTATACCATACACCCATAGGTGGTCGATATTGGCAATCCTTGGCTAATGCCATTAAAAAGTAGGTAAGGGCGATTAATTATATTTTGATTTGACATGAAGTTTCGGACGAAATTTATGATTTTTGAGCCTTTCTTAATTTAGTTCGTCAAAAACATTCATAACGTAACATTCTAGCTTTTACAGAGACGTGGTTAAAACCTGACATTGCTGATGCATCGGTTTTTTCCACAAACTTTTCTATATTTAGACGTGACCGGATTTCTCGCGTAGGCGGTGGCGTTCTGATGGCTGTTGATGCTGCTTTATCATCTGAAATAATTCAATTTTCTAATACCCAGGAGATTGAGTTTGTCGGTGTTAAAGTAAATTTAAAATCTTTTAATGCTTTTATTACTTGTTCCTATATTCCACCATCGTCAGACATTATGGCCTATTTAAATCATTTAGAGGCAATTTAGTTTGTCTCCTCTTTAGTTTCTATTCCAGACATGCTCATAGTTTTAGGTGATTTTAATTTACCTGCTTTGACATGGTCACTAACAGATGAATCTACCATGTCGCTGCCCTTTATGTCACATGACTTTATTGATGGCAATCTAGGCTTATCTTTATCCCAAGTCAATCCTGTCTATCGTTAGATATTATTTTTGTATTGGATTCTTCTTATTGCGATGTTTTTAGGATCGTAATGTTTGTTCTTACCGAAAACAAATTTCATCCTACATTAAATTTAAAAACTGATCTGATAGCATAGCAAACTATTACTTGGTTGAAATGAGTTAGCTCTAACTAGGTGCTGTCGTAAGACTGTCTTTTTTTACTCTTCACTCTTTGATGTTTGTGTGCCTCTTGGTAGGCTCGATATTATAAGAAGTTTCAAATAACAGGTCCTTCATCAAATTACGCTCTGTATATAGTCGTTCGTTCAAAGTTCATGATGCTTAATACACAATGCTATAAGAATTATCTTCAGGGGTGTAAGCTTCAGATCTCTTCCGACCCTAAACAATTTTATGATATCGTTAATTCTAAACGTAAGACCTCTGTGCACCATCTTTTTAGTCCTTTCAAAATAAAAAAGCGAGTTTTTTCAAAACTACTTATTCCTCAACGGAATATCGAGCAAGTCCATATCCTAATCATTTAACAAAGGCTAATTGTATTTTTAATCCAGTAATTGATGAAAGTTCTCTTCTTAGTGAACTTAAACTGGTTAAACCTGTTTATTCTCTGGGGCCAGATGGTCTACCTGGATGTGTATTCAGGTTCTGTGCAAACGCATTATGTAAACCCATTTTAGAATTGTTTCTATTGTCTGTTGAATCTTCCTCTTTTCTATCTATTTGGAAGTTGCCGTATATCATTCCCCTGCATAAAAATGGCAAAAAAGTCCGAAGCTTTCGAAAGCTTTTGAGAAATTTATAACTTCGCAATTGCAACATTTTTGCAGCTCTATTAATTCGCCATCCCAACATGAGTTTGTAAAACATAGTCCTATAACCACTAACCTCTTAGAATTTACCTCTTCGTTCTTTGATCACGATTAAATGTTTTTTATAGTTGCCCTGAAGATGACCACCGATGAGTGGTCGAAACATATCGGAAAGAAAAGGAATACATTAACACATTGTTTTTCATTTTCGTGTATGTACTTTTACAAAAATTGACCTCGAGACGGCTAAACACAGCGCAATATATGTATATATTGAAGTGAAACGTCTTGTTTGTTTCTGGGTTTTCATGAGAGTGTTTTCTCTATAAAGGATTCAATATTAAACATAGGCTTAGTACATTAAATATTTAATGGAGCTCTACCGCTAAGAACGTCGGCAGAGAGACAATTGCAGTATGTACATATGTATGTACATATGTATGTACGTATGGATATACGAGATTGGTCCGATAAGTACCTAGCCTCACCGCCCAGTGGCGTCACTATGGCAAGAAAAGTTTATTATCGTGTAGAACCATTTTATAGACGACAAAGCTAAAAATTTCAGTCGAATCGAATTTGTGGTTTTGTTTTGACTCCGTGTAGAAGAGACTGTGTCCACGGATTTTAGAAAAATGAAAAAAGAGCAATATCGGTCGGTGATTCGATTCTTGTTTTTGGAAGGGAAATCACGAAGTGAAACCAAAGAGCGATTGGATGCTGTGTATGGTGGCTCTTCTCTGAAGTGACTAAAAGTGCGCGAGATAGCTGACAGTAGATATCTCGAAAGACCGCGTGGGTTATATCTTGCATGGAATTTTGGCAGAAGGAAGCTGTCGGCGCGATGGGTGCCCCGTTTGATTACTCCGGACAACAAGAGCAACCGTAAGACGACATCAGGCCAGTATTTGACGCTGTTTAAACGCAATCCGAAGGAGTTTTGCGTCGTTTTGTAACCGTCACTGGGTTCACTGGTACACACCAGAGAACAAGGACCAGGAACAGTCGAAACAGTGGACTTCACCAGGTGAATCTGCTTTTAAGAAGGCGGAGACCGTTTTCTGGGATTCACAAGGTATGATCTACAACGACTACCTGGAGAAAGGCAAAACAGTCACAGGGGCTTCGTATGCTAAATTATTGACGCGATTCGACGCTGAATTAAAGAAAAAACGGCTCCATTTGGCGTCTCTCACCTCCTCCGGCGGGTTAAAAAAGTTGCAGCATTGCTGGAGAAATAAACAGACACATCTCCAAAATTTTCGTTTTTAATTTGTAGGCTAAGTACTTATTGGACTGCCCTCGTATATGTACAGATGGTACATACTTGGAAAGTGTGTAAGTGCCTGATCGTATTATTGTACCTATAGATATTTATGATTGTATAAGAATACAATCCATACAATACATACATAGCAACAAAGTGTCACTATGTTATGAGTATGATACTCTTACTTTAGTCGGGCATATGCCAACATGATATATTGTATACACCACAATACTCCTACAATGCTTATTTGACATACAACATACTATACCACCGTTTTTACAAAAATAACGTATTATATTGTAGTTATTTAATATAAAAATTATTATTAGTATTATTTTTTGATACCCTTGCAAAAAGGGTATATTAATTTTGGTCAGAAGTGTGCAACGCATAGAAGGAAGCATCTTCGATCATACAAAGTATATGTATTCTTGATCACCATGACGAGACGAGTTCAAATAGCCATGTCCGTCCGTCTGGATCAGCGAAAACTCCTCCTAGACTGTAAGAGCTACAGAGACAACTTGAATATATAGTGCACAGGTTGTATTCTCGGATTTAGCCTGATCGGAGCACCATGTCATATTGGGAGCTATACAAACGGCAAAGTCACGAACAGTGACTTTTCTCAATAACAATAACTGTTATTTTCTAAGCTATTGTCGTTAATTTTCGTGAGTCTATTACACCTATAAACCACTGTACAAAATTTGATTAAGATCGGTTGATTATATCAAATAGCTTCTATAGGACCGTTAGTTTAATATATCTGTTAATGACTGTTCCGAATTTGGTAAAGACTTAGTGACTAAATCATACAACTCCCATGGGAACGATCGGTGGAAAACAGTGGCTTACATTAAGTTAGGTGAACTTTTTATTCAAACGCCGCCGTGTGCAGGCGTGCTTTTTATTATTGTACCTATAGATATTTATGATTGTATAAGAATACAATCCATACAATACATACATAGCAACAAAGTGTCACTATGTTATGAGTATGATACTCTTACTTTAGTCGGGCATATGCCAACATGATATATTGTATACACCACAATACTCCTACAATGCTTATTTGACATACAACATACTATACCACCGTTTTTACAAAAATAACGTATTATATTGTAGTTATTTAATATAAAAATTATTATTAGTATTATTTTTTGATACCCTTGCAAAAAGGGTATATTAATTTTGGTCAGAAGTGTGCAACGCATAGAAGGAAGCATCTTCGATCATACAAAGTATATGTATTCTTGATCACCATGACGAGTCGAGTTCAAATAGCCATGTCCGTCCGTCTGGATCAGCGAAAACTCCTCCTAGACTGTAAGAGCTACAGAGACAACTTGAATATATAGTGCACAGGTTGTATTCTCGGATTTAGCCTGATCGGAGCACCATGTCATATTGGGAGCTATACAAACGGCAAAGTCACGAACAGTGACTTTTCTCAATAACAATAACTGTTATTTTCTAAGCTATTGTCGTTAATTTTCGTGAGTCTATTACACCTATAAACCACTGTACAAAATTTGATTAAGATCGGTTGATTATATCAAATAGCTTCTATAGGACCGTTAGTTTAATATATCTGTTAATGACTGTTCCGAATTTGGTAAAGACTTAGTGACTAAATCATACAACTCCCATGGGAACGATCGGTGGAAAACAGTGGCTTACATTAAGTTAGGTGAACTTTTTATTCAAACGCCGCCGTGTGCAGGCGTGCTTTTTATTATTGTACCTATAGATATTTATGATTGTATAAGAATACAATCCATACAATACATACATAGCAACAAAGTGTCACTATGTTATGAGTATGATACTCTTACTTTAGTCGGGCATATGCCAACATGATATATTGTATACACCACAATACTCCTACAATGCTTATTTGACATACAACATACTATACCACCGTTTTTACAAAAATAACGTATTATATTGTAGTTATTTAATATAAAAATTATTATTAGTATTATTTTTTGATACCCTTGCAAAAAGGGTATATTAATTTTGGTCAGAAGTGTGCAACGCATAGAAGGAAGCATCTTCGATCATACAAAGTATATGTATTCTTGATCACCATGACGAGACGAGTTCAAATAGCCATGTCCGTCCGTCTGGATCAGCGAAAACTCCTCCTAGACTGTAAGAGCTACAGAGACAAACGGCAAAGTCACGAACAGTGACTTTTCTCAATAACAATAACTGTTATTTTCTAAGCTATTGTCGTTAATTTTCGTGAGTCTATTACACCTATAAACCACTGTACAAAATTTGATTAAGATCGGTTGATTATATCAAATAGCTTCTATAGGACCGTTAGTTTAATATATCTGTTAATGACTGTTCCGAATTTGGTAAAGACTTAGTGACTAAATCATACAACTCCCATGGGAACGATCGGTGGAAAACAGTGGCTTACATTAAGTTAGGTGAACTTTTTATTCAAACGCCGCCGTGTGCAGGCGTGCTTTTTATTATTGTACCTATAGATATTTATGATTGTATAAGAATACAATCCATACAATACATACATAGCAACAAAGTGTCACTATGTTATGAGTATGATACTCTTACTTTAGTCGGGCATATGCCAACATGATATATTGTATACACCACAATACTCCTACAATGCTTATTTGACATACAACATACTATACCACCGTTTTTACAAAAATAACGTATTATATTGTAGTTATTTAATATAAAAATTATTATTAGTATTATTTTTTGATACCCTTGCAAAAAGGGTATATTAATTTTGGTCAGAAGTGTGCAACGCATAGAAGGAAGCATCTTCGATCATACAAAGTATATGTATTCTTGATCACCATGACGAGACGAGTTCAAATAGCCATGTCCGTCCGTCTGGATCAGCGAAAACTCCTCCTAGACTGTAAGAGCTACAGAGACAACTTGAATATATAGTGCACAGGTTGTATTCTCGGATTTAGCCTGATCGGAGCACCATGTCATATTGGGAGCTATACAAACGGCAAAGTCACGAACAGTGACTTTTCTCAATAACAATAACTGTTATTTTCTAAGCTATTGTCGTTAATTTTCGTGAGTCTATTACACCTATAAACCACTGTACAAAATTTGATTAAGATCGGTTGATTATATCAAATAGCTTCTATAGGACCGTTAGTTTAATATATCTGTTAATGACTGTTCCGAATTTGGTAAAGACTTAGTGACTAAATCATACAACTCCCATGGGAACGATCGGTGGAAAACAGTGGCTTACATTAAGTTAGGTGAACTTTTTATTCAAACGCCGCCGTGTGCAGGCGTGCTTTTTATTATTGTACCTATAGATATTTATGATTGTATAAGAATACAATCCATACAATACATACATAGCAACAAAGTGTCACTATGTTATGAGTATGATACTCTTACTTTAGTCGGGCATATGCCAACATGATATATTGTATACACCACAATACTCCTACAATGCTTATTTGACATACAACATACTATACCACCGTTTTTACAAAAATAACGTATTATATTGTAGTTATTTAATATAAAAATTATTATTAGTATTATTTTTTGATACCCTTGCAAAAAGGGTATATTAATTTTGGTCAGAAGTGTGCAACGCATAGAAGGAAGCATCTTCGATCATACAAAGTATATGTATTCTTGATCACCATGACGAGACGAGTTCAAATAGCCATGTCCGTCCGTCTGGATCAGCGAAAACTCCTCCTAGACTGTAAGAGCTACAGAGACAACTTGAATATATAGTGCACAGGTTGTATTCTCGGATTTAGCCTGATCGGAGCACCATGTCATATTGGGAGCTATACAAACGGCAAAGTCACGAACAGTGACTTTTCTCAATAACAATAACTGTTATTTTCTAAGCTATTGTCGTTAATTTTCGTGAGTCTATTACACCTATAAACCACTGTACAAAATTTGATTAAGATCGGTTGATTATATCAAATAGCTTCTATAGGACCGTTAGTTTAATATATCTGTTAATGACTGTTCCGAATTTGGTAAAGACTTAGTGACTAAATCATACAACTCCCATGGGAACGATCGGTGGAAAACAGTGGCTTACATTAAGTTAGGTGAACTTTTTATTCAAACGCCGCCGTGTGCAGGCGTGCTTTTTATTATTATACCTATAGATATTTATGATTGTATAAGAATACAATCCATACAATACATACATAGCAACAAAGTGTCACTATGTTATGAGTATGATACTCTTACTTTAGTCGGGCATATGCCAACATGATATATTGTATACACCACAATACTCCTACAATGCTTATTTGACATACAACATACTATACCACCGTTTTTACAAAAATAACGTATTATATTGTAGTTATTTAATATAAAAATTATTATTAGTATTATTTTTTGATACCCTTGCAAAAAGGGTATATTAATTTTGGTCAGAAGTGTGCAACGCATAGAAGGAAGCATCTTCGATCATACAAAGTATATGTATTCTTGATCACCATGACGAGACGAGTTCAAATAGCCATGTCCGTCCGTCTGGATCAGCGAAAACTCCTCCTAGACTGTAAGAGCTACAGAGACAAACGGCAAAGTCACGAACAGTGACTTTTCTCAATAACAATAACTGTTATTTTCTAAGCTATTGTCGTTAATTTTCGTGAGTCTATTACACCTATAAACCACTGTACAAAATTTGATTAAGATCGGTTGATTATATCAAATAGCTTCTATAGGACCGTTAGTTTAATATATCTGTTAATGACTGTTCCGAATTTGGTAAAGACTTAGTGACTAAATCATACAACTCCCATGGGAACGATCGGTGGAAAACAGTGGCTTACATTAAGTTAGGTGAACTTTTTATTCAAACGCCGCCGTGTGCAGGCGTGCTTTTTATTATTGTACCTATAGATATTTATGATTGTATAAGAATACAATCCATACAATACATACATAGCAACAAAGTGTCACTATGTTATGAGTATGATACTCTTACTTTAGTCGGGCATATGCCAACATGATATATTGTATACACCACAATACTCCTACAATGCTTATTTGACATACAACATACTATACCACCGTTTTTACAAAAATAACGTATTATATTGTAGTTATTTAATATAAAAATTATTATTAGTATTATTTTTTGATACCCTTGCAAAAAGGGTATATTAATTTTGGTCAGAAGTGTGCAACGCATAGAAGGAAGCATCTTCGATCATACAAAGTATATGTATTCTTGATCACCATGACGAGACGAGTTCAAATAGCCATGTCCGTCCGTCTGGATCAGCGAAAACTCCTCCTAGACTGTAAGAGCTACAGAGACAACTTGAATATATAGTGCACAGGTTGTATTCTCGGATTTAGCCTGATCGGAGCACCATGTCATATTGGGAGCTATACAAACGGCAAAGTCACGAACAGTGACTTTTCTCAATAACAATAACTGTTATTTTCTAAGCTATTGTCGTTAATTTTCGTGAATCTATTACACCTATAAACCACTGTACAAAATTTGATTAAGATCGGTTGATTATATCAAATAGCTTCCATAGGACCGTTAGTTTAATATATCTGTTAATGACTGTTCCGAATTTGGTAAAGACTTAGTGACTAAATCATACAACTCCCATGGGAACGATCGGTGGAAAACAGTGGCTTTGATTAAGTTAGGTGAACTTTTTATTCAACCGCCGCCGTGTGCAGACGTGCTTTTTAATGCACTCCGCAAAATTTATTGTAAAAATAAAAAAAACCGCGTCTGCAAAAATTGTGTAGGGCTCTCCTTCGCCTCAGAGACGCCTATTTACAATCATATTGCTATTAGTTTGTTCTAATAGCAATAAATACTAAGTTTTTGGAAAAGCCATGTCGACCAATTCGAGCCCAAGCTCTCTCGATCACCACCAGCAACAGCTACAAGAACTATTTGTACAACAACGCGTACTTTTCGGTGGTATCGCCGATCCCACTGAATGCTACCGTATGCAATAACACCGAAAGTGCAAGTCACTCAGCAATCAACAGCAATTTACCGTGGACAGAGCAGTGTGCTTCTCCATCAACATCGATAACTGGGTCACCAATTGCACCGACCAGCACCGTCAGCTCGTTGACAGCAACTACTGCAACGTCTGCCGAAGTATTGACCTGCCTCAAGCCGTCAACGACAAGTCGCCCAGAGTCAGCCACGACAATAAACCCAACGCCTTCTGTCCAAACTGGAATGGATAGATATATTAAAATAACTGAGCAAAAGCAAAAGCCCGCAAAAGAAAAAAAGTGGCAATACGCTGAAAATAACCAAACCAAATGAACGAGTAGCACTTCTAACCGGGATCGCTTTAAAATTCTTGCCGATTAGCAAGACGATCAAGCAGGCGCTGTAGATAAAGCTAAATCGGCTAGACCACCTCCTTTATACATCCGTGGACCCAACTGCAGTGCCCTGATTTCGAAGCTAGTAGAAACAGAAGGGCAAATAACTTTGTTGTAATTCCTCTCAACAGGGGTAACGTAAAAGAAATTAAATGTCAAACCCAAACTGAGGACAATTTCCGCACCATCGAAAAGTACCTCCCTCCGTAATGCTAACATCAACTTTTATACCTACCAACTAAAATGCAAAGACCGGGTTACTTTGGTTCAAGATTTTAAGTAATGAACACGTCTGTTTCTCTTTGTGGTTATATTCTGATTGATTTTTATTCAGAAAATATTCTTTTGCTTAGCCTATGTTTACATATATATTCTTATGCTGCGACTTATGCGACAGCTACAAAAGAGAGGGAGAGTGTCAGTACATACATACATACTGTTGGAGCGCATGCATCAACGTGCTTGGTCAGCGGTCACACGCTGGCCTGGCTCTAGCTCATGTTACGCTTGTGGATGCAGTGCTTATGTGAATATATGCATGTATGTGCGTATACAAATGTACATACATATATGTTTGTGCTTAATTGCATACATCAATGTATACATATAAACATAATCAAGTGCACAATTATATTTTAATGCGTATATGTTTTATTGTTTACACTTGCAACAAAGTGTTACAAATTGAGCTCTTTGCATTGAATGATTATTGGTATGAATATACTACACCTCCCCTTTTTAGAGAATAACGTAATATTATGGAGTTATTAATAATTGTTTGATAATTGTGTAGAGATAAAGTAAAGGTAAGGTAAAGGAGTATATTAGAAAAATTGTGTGTTTTTTTTTTTTGTTTTAGTTCGTGTCTGGGGAGACAAATTTTGTTTATTCTTTTGTTTTTGACATACTGTTGAATTGTATGTATATATTTTAGATAATTTTCCATTTTCTCTTTTTTTTTGTAAAATTACTTCAGTATCATGAAAATTATAAAATGTATGGTTTTTTTTTTTATATTCGGGATTATTTTTACGGTTGATCATTCCGATTTTTATTTTATAAATGGTTTTAAACTGTTTTTATGAACTTTCTGGTTCTTGTTTTTATCATCTGCTATTATTATATTATCATTTTCTTCTATACTCACTACCTTATAATGCCCTATATTAGCATCTAGTTTATGAACTATTTCTTTTCTTAATAAGACTTTATCTCCTATTTTTAAATCAAAATCGGAAGTATTTTCGTCGTAGTATTTCTTATTCTTTAACTTATGGTTTTCTAGCATTATCCTAGCTCTTTTATATGCTATTTCTATTCTAAATTTTATTTCCTTAGAGTAGTCGTCTAAATTGTATATTGGATCTATTCTATCTATTTTGTTAAAATCTATGAACTGATTTGGTAGTCTTCCAAATACTATTTCGTATGGACAATATTCATGCACTGCCGAGGGTGTTGTGTTGTAACAATAAGTGAAATATTGTATCCAAGCATCTCAATCGGACTTATCTGCTGATATGTATGAACGAATATATATCCATTGAATGTTCTATGACTTCGTTCTATTGTCCCTAAAGTTTGGTGGTGGTATGCTGTAGATGTTAGATTTTTAATCTTCATGTACTTGCATATATCTGTTATAATCTGATTTTTATACTCAGTTCCCATGTTCGTAATGAGTGTTTTCATTGGACCGTACTGTAGTATACAATTTTCGAATATAGCTTTAGCTACAATACTTGCACTCTTAGATCAACTGGAATGGCTATTAAGTATTTTGTCAGATCGCATATCAATGTGACAATATACTCATTTTCATTATCTGATTTTGGTAGCGGACCTATTGTGTCCACTATAACTTTATCAAGAGCCTTCGGTGGTGTTTCTGTTATTATCATGGGGGTCTTCGTATGTGTCGTCGTTTTTGACACCTGGCATTTATGACATCTACTTATGTACTCTTTGATATGGCGTCCCATATTTTTCCAATAGTAGTGTCTTTTTGATTTTTGCCAGCGTTCTGGTAATGCCAGTATGACCTCCTTGAATTGGATCATCATGCTATGTAGACAGTATTGCTTCTTTTTCTTTTTCATTTGCTATTAGGGTCACCGGCCGGAGTAGCGCTACTCTTAATGTTTTCAATATAGTATTGCCCATATTTTTAAAAGAATCTATTGAAATAACTTCAAAGATCTTTTCGCTCGGTGCCACTATTCGTTGGCTGATTTCAAGTATACCGGCTTGCATTTCAAGCCTTTGACCTAAGTCGAGAATTCCATTGGTGTACAAATCGCTAACATCAATTCTTGCCATAACTTTCTTTCCATGTTTCAGTGAACATTTAGATTCTGTTATTCGCAAGGTTACTACTTTCCGTACCTCGTCATTATTGATGACTTCGTATACGTTGGGCCTAGAAGCATTTTGAAGTTTTTGCCTTGGCAAAAGTTCTTCTTTATTAACTGCGCAGTTTTTCTGTCTACTTTGTTGCCTGGTAGTGACTTTCAGGACTTTTGTACTCATATCTTTTAATTCGGATATAGTTATCCGCGATAAGGCGTGTGACACAAAATTATCTTTACCTCTCAAATACTCTACTCTTTCAATTCTAGCCGCATGCGTCTTAGTTTTGAACTCGGGTTGACCATGGAAAATAAATATGTTAATGGTCTATGGTCTGTTCGCACTGTGAAATGTTTTCCATATATGTATGGTCGAAAATGTGTTATTGCCCAATGTATTGCTGCTAGCTCTTGTTCTGTAGTACTCTTGTTGCTTTCACCTTTAGTGAACGCCCTTGATGCATATGAAACTGGAAGCTGGAGTCCATTATAGTTTTGTGTTAAAACTGCTCCACATGCTTGCTTGCATCTGTGATTATGCAAAATTCTTTGCTGAAATCTGGGTACTGCAATGTCAACTCTTCTGTCACTTCGAATGGAACGTTCTTTTTACATAATCTTGTTATGTGCCGGGAATATTCGGCGAAATTTTTTATGAAACGTCGATAATAATTGCAATATGCAACGAAACGTCTTGCACTATCTGCATCATGTGGGACTGGATAATTCTTGATGACGTCAAATTTTGTGTCGTCTGGCAAGATTCCTTTGTCTGTGCATTTGTGACCTAGGAATGTTACCTCATGCATAAAAAATGAGCATTGTTTTGGATGTAGTTTTAGATTGTTTTTTCTGCAAAGTTTAAAAACATCTTCAAAATTTTTAATCATATCTTGTTCAGAACAACCAATAACGATGTTCAGAACAACAAAACGACACAAACAGTGATAGAATTCATAAACACAGCCACCAGGCTGCTACCAGAACAACCAATAATGACAATAGCATTCTCAGAGCTTGAGCCTAGCCAAGCTTTCCTCTATATGGATGATTTAATCGTTATTGGTTGTTCTGAACAACATATGATTAAATCATCCATATAGACGAAAGCTTGGCTAGGCTCAAGCCCTGAGAATGCTATTGTCATCATTCTCTGAAGTGAATTAGGTGCTATTTTTAGACCGAAAGGTAATCGTGTGAAACGATATGAGCCATTGCTCGTTGAAAAAGACGTTATATCTCTTGATTTTTCTTCTAGTTCAATTTGATGAAAACCTGACATTAAGTCAAGGCAAGAAAAATATTTTGCTCTTTCCAATTGATCCAATTGGAAAAACTTTTTGATAGCAATTTTTTGTTTATTTGACGATAGTCAATTACTAATAGCCAGTTTTTTTTTTAGATTCCGAAAGTGTTTTCTTTGGGACTAGTAAGAGTGGGCTATTATAAGGCGAAACAGACGGTTAAACAATACCCTGTTCAATTAACTTTCCAACTTGTCGCTGGATCTCGTCTATTTGGCTATGCGGACTCCGGTAAATTGTCACATATACCGGTTCATCATCCTTAAGTCTTAATTTTTGTTTTGTAATGTATTATTTGTTGTGATCGGTTCGGTGTCAAGTCCGAACACGTCACTATACTCAGTGCATAACTATTCGAGTTTGTCTTTGAATATATGAAATTTTTCATAAATTTATGAATTACAGATTCTTTTCTTATATCTTCGGTGTTTTGAACTATTTCGTAGTTCGAAAGCGATTCAAATTTCGGTAGTATTTAAGAATCGGACAAAAGTACTTTGGGCTGTTGCAATAGTGTTTGCAACATAAACGCCCAGTTTAATATCCTTATTTGGAATCAAAATGTTCTTTTCTGCTGAAGTTCTATTTATCGTACCACTTGGAAGATCCCAGCAAGAGCTGGTAGAAGTGTTGATTTATCACCAGAATTGAATGTTATTGGAACATAAATTGGGTACGTTAATTTTCGTGGTCTAAGTATAAACCAATCTTCCGAATTGCTGTAATCTAATTTGCAATTAAAAGTTTTTATGAAATCTAATCCTATTATTCCATCGCATGGGATTGCGAAATCTGAATGAAGCAGATGAAATTCGTATGGAATAATATATTTATCTGTCTGCAATTCTATTGAGACTAGGCCTTTGGAGTTTATTACTTCTTCTCCTATGCCTCGAATGTCTCCAGTTTTGTTTACTTGGATGTCGTGAAATACATCAGAATTCTTCTTTTATTATTGAAATGTCTGCACCGGTATCAATTAAGAATGTTATTTCCTTATTTGTTTTAACATTCTTAAATGATACGAAATTATTAAGACTTAGCTTAATAGAATAAACTTTATTTTTTAGCTTTAAGCATTTGTAGGAGCTTGTCCGTTTCCCTGGTCGCTTTGGGTAATTCGGACATTTGTGTTGTTGTAACCATTCTGTTGGTTATTTGTGTTTTGTCTATTATTATTGTGTCCACCTCCACGGCCGCTTCTTCGGTAGCGTGAATAATTTCGGCCTCGTTGGGCTCTGTGGGCATCGTTGTTGCTCCAATTCGAGTTGTTATTGTTCCAATTCGAGTTGTTTCTCCAGTTACCATTATTGTTATAGCGGCGTCTACCACGGTCATTATGCTGGGCATAAAAAATGGTATTCTTTTGAAAACTTTCTGTGGAGCCCGACTCTACTGAAAGAGTGGTAAATCTAGTGATGGCTTCTTTAGCTGAATCAAAGCTTCCTGATTCCATTAATATCTGGACTCTTTGACTTTTGGTATGACTAAGCATAGCATTTACTGCCACTTTGGTAGTGTATTTTATTGCTTGTTCAGTTGGAAGAGCATCCGAAATATATGCACCTTTAAGGGCGTCGGTCAACTCAGTAATCTCCTTAGTGTATGAAACACAGTTATTGGGATTTCTGTGCAGATTTTTAATTTTTGCTGTTAAAAGATCCACTGATTCACCCTTAAAGATTGTTGATAGTTTTCGTATTACTTCATCAATCGTTGTTTCAGAGCTTAGGGTATTACCCGCTTGACCTTTTTCCTACCAACTAAAATGCAGTAAAGGGTTGTGTTAGAGTGGATCGAGCCATCGGTCCCAACTCAAGAAATAGCAGACGCATTGGCCGAAAAAGGGTTTACGGTTAATTCCAGTGTCAACATCATCAACAGGAATAAAGTCGCACAGCCGCTCTTTAAAATCGAGCTCCAACCAGAAGCAAAGCGGTCGAAGCCAAATGAAGTGCACCCAATCTACAACCCTCAGCGCCTATTGCACGGAAGAATCACAGTAGAGAAGCCCCATAAGAAATACCAACCACCGCAGTGTAAAAACTGCCAGCAATACAACCACACCTTTAACAATTGCAATCTTAGATCAGTGTGTGTTGGCTGCGGCGAACATCATAAAGATGGCATTTGCACCAAGGACAGAAACAATGTCCCACTAAGACTATTCAGTATTTGTGAAGGGAACCACACAGCCAACTACAGAGGATGTCCTGTCTTCAAGGATCTCAAATCACACCAAAACGGGCGCAAACCCCCAGTTGGACCAAAAATCACCTTCAACGCCTCCAAAACTACACCGGAGGTATTCTTCGCCAAGGCTGTTAGATCACCTAACATGCCTGCTACAACCAGTCCTAGGGACAGACGGAGCCCGCGAAAGAGACCCCGTCACTCCAATATCTAACAATCAGCAACCTAGCGCACCAAAAGCCCAATACAAGCCTCTACAAAATTAGAGGAACACATCAAGGTGGTAGAGGAATGGCTAGCAACCTGGCGTATCCGGGTCAACGAGCAGAAATGCAAACATGTTACATTTACGCTTAACAAAAGAAACTGTCCAGCTCTAATGCTAAACAACGTACCAATTCCTCAACCCGTGGATGTCACTTACCTTGGCATCCACCTAGACAGAAGACTAACTTGGCGCAAGCACATCGAAGCAAAAAAGTCACAGCTTAAATTGAAAGCGAGTAGCTTACATTGGATCATCAACGCTCGGTCGCTCGGTCCTCTACGTCTGGAGTATAAAGTCCTCTTATACAACTCCTTACTGAAACCCATCTGGACTTACGGTGCCGCACTATGGGGAAATGCAAGCGATGTCGACATTATACAAAGGGCGCAGTCGAAGATTTTAAGATCAATCACTGGGGCTCCGTGGTACATACGGAGCGACAACAATCAAAATGATCTAAATATACCTAGCGTAAAATCTGAAATAGGTAGTCAACAACTAAAGTATTTTGCAAAACTGGATGCACATCCTAATGTTCTTGCCAATTCCCTTATGCGAACTAATAATAGAACTCGTCTTAAAAGAAATGACAGACCAACCCAATAATAAGTGATTAGGGCCGCCTGCAATATCCCCTGGATTTATCTTAAGTACTAGATTAAGAAAAATATCTCAAATTGTTGTTAGGCTCCAATTTAAGGGTAGATTCAACAAATATATATTAAATATATCTGTGTTATAGCTGTGTTTATTTTTGCGATCCAATGCAATGCAATGGCTTGTTGTCTACATACTTGCAAGCATTCTGGTCGTTTTGTTGATCAGTATAGAGCAATATCTTGTTGGCTCTGTGCTGGACCTGCCCATCTTGTGCCAGCCAACAGCTAGATATTAGCCGTCTGTACAGGGATCTTCGTTTAAAGTTTCTTAATTAAAACAAACTGGCCTAACAGCTGTCTAATGAGTGTGACTCTAGCGTGCATTTGTTGTCGCAATTCAAGTTTGTTCCAGCTTCTGGGAAGTTGCCCAAGAAGTGTCCCCTTCAGTGGCCTCATAAGCAGTCGCCTGCCCCCTCTTTTACTTTCGCCTACACCATCATCTTGTCCCTCTTTATGCTCTTCTTTTCAGATTGAAGTACCCTGTACAAGCCCTGGGGTACCTCAATCTTTACCTCACGGGAACTCTGATCAATTACGGGATCAGGCTGGCTCTCAATCACTCGTGGATTTCATTGCTCCTCCGCCTCCACTAACTGTAGTGCCTCATCGCGAACAATAATTCATCGCTAGGCTCTCAGATACTTCTGAGAGGTCTGTGGCAACTTGCATTGCACTGCTAAGTTTTTAATTCAAAAGTTAAAGTTTTCTAGCTCTCGCGAGATATCTTCTTTTAAAATTGCTGTACCAAATTAGTATTTCTCAGCTATGGTAGACCCTAATTTTTGGCCAGAGGGCTTAGTTGTACACGAGTTTGCGACCAATAAGTGCTCCCTTCCGTTGTCTGTACACCTTTCTTACCGTGTTATTATACCGACTGTATAAATATTTTTCAAAAACTAAACAAATACAGTTAGTTAAATTTTGTGAAGATATCTAACAAAAATTTTAATTTGAATTAATGGTTATATTATAAATCGTAAATTAGATAGGTCTGGTGTCTCTTCTGCTGCCATTGAGCATAATAAATTCTCATATTATGATCAAGATTCGAATGGAAAATGTTCAATTTTAGCAAAATGCGAGAAAGAAAACATAAAAAAATTGGATCAAGATTCGATTTTTTTACATTTTGTCCTCAAGCTCGGGAACTGATGGACTTATATGCCCTTTCAATTCTAAGAAACATTGCTCAAAAAAGTTTGTAAAAATCCGAATATTATAGAAGTTAGAAGCAAATGAAAAATACCTCTTTCGAAAAAATGGCAATTGTGATAAAAAACTTCCGCAAAAAATGATGTATGAAACCATCGTGATAACTTAAAAACTAATGATGCAGTTCGATACGCAGGACCCAAAATAGGGTGAAACCATCGAATTTTGCCATGTCTTTTTTTTTTCGACTACCACAGTGTTATTATTTATAGTTGTCTTTATTTATCAACGAATAAGAATGGAAAACTACTCTCTCATCTCATCTCATTTCATCATCAACTTTGAAGCGAACCATGCATTCTTGGGCATTCCCTTCAATATCAGGGATTACAAGTGGACAAGTGGTCTTCTTTTGATGAAATTTCTACATTTTCTTCAATGAGCGTTGAGGAGTCTTGCATTCGCTTTATCATATTTTTATGATGTATATCACAACAAAAAATGTGAAATTAATTAGTGTATTTTACGTCTATTTTCATATTTATTACATTTATGTTTTTGTAAAGGCATAAAAAATTAACTTAATCATAAATCATCAAATGCCCTATTTCGCTATTTAAAAAAATACATTTTAAGGCAAAAAATCCAAAACTAACCAGATTTGGGCAGGGGTTGAACCACGGTTTCGACAACCTTAGGCAGGACTTCTACCCATTACACCGCCGAGCTACTTGAAGTCCACTCGGCGTTTTACCTATAAGTCACCGAAGCTATAACTTTGAACGCGATTTATAAGGAAAATATAGAATAGTGCGACGAAATATTTCACACAGCTTCAAATGACGGGGTATTCTACAACATATCCAAAATTCATCCAAATCGGTGATTCGTTCCCCTGAAGTTCCCCTTGTTAGTCTAAATACATGGTTCTACATATACACATACATATGTTATATGTATACATCATAGCTCGCAAATAACTGTTGACACTTTTCCATTGTCTGCAAATAAGTGTCCTTCACACACACAATAATAAAGACTCAGACAGAAACTGTTTTTGTCGCGACTGACTTAGCTCGCTCGCGCTCTGATCGAGACAGTTATTTCTATTTTGGTTTCGCTCAAGTCAAACACTGATCGATTGCTTGAGTTAAATGAAGCAAATTGTCTTTTGCGTATGTATGGGTAAACACACGCGATTGATGCGTTCTTTTTCTTTGCATATATGTACATGTTTATGTATATGTGTGTATGTATTTACACGCACACGGAAGGCAAAGATCATTTCTGTTGAGTTTTTTAGTCAAACTGTCTTTTGTTGAGACTCTTTGTGTGAGCGAAAATCGTATTAGTCTTTACGTGACACTCATTTGAGAGCGTCACACGAATGAGTCAATGCAAAGCGCTTGACAAAAAACAATTCAAAACAAAACAAAGAGAGCCGCTCAGAGCGAGATCGTTTCTGGACAATCTTTTCGGTTATGATACGATGCAGATCAAGTAAGAAAAAACGATCAACTGTCATTTGCGAGCTATGGTATACATATATACATATGTATGCAGAAGCCATGCGTTTTGCATGCGCTGCGATCGGCTAGTATATAAGGGGTACTCGGTACTCCTATTACTTTTGGTCTGGGATGTTTATATATATTTCTTTGTGGTCTTTTACCATGTTTTGGGTGTATGTATTTGAATTTAAAGAGGAAGGAAAAGAATGGGACAACTCACTTTTTCAGGAAAATTATATATGTATATGTAGTCATTTGAAATTTTGAACATCAAACATAAAAAGAACAAAAAAAAAAAAAAAAAAAGACAAAAAACCAATAAACATTAACAGCTGCACTGGGCCCTAGCCCAAAAACATACATACAATATACAGCAACACAAAGCTAGGCGAACCGAAATATATTGTCTTGAAACGAAACGACAACAACTCATTTGAAAACAAATCACCAAATTAAACCAGAGGGCCGGGGTTAACTTCGACCGCGTCGAAGTTTGTATACCCTTGCAACTGTTTTGGTAATTCTTTCCTTACCCATAGATATCAAAGTGTAAAAACTTTTATCCAAAAAGTCTAATGTTCGCGAAAGAACGGCCTTCAATCTTAGCATAGGATATAACGAACTTTTTGACAAAAGTCACTGTTTTCGACCGATCGTTCCTATGGGAGGTCTATGATATAGTCACCCGATCTTGGCCAAATTTGGCACAATTATTAATAGGAACACAAAACTGACAAATACCAACTTTTATGACAATAGCTATAAAATTAATGAAGTTATTGAGAAAGTCACTGTTTCGTGACTTTGACGTTTGTATGGGAGCTATATGATATAGTGGTCCGATCCGGCTGAATCCGAGATATACAACGCCTGCAGTATATACAAGCGTACTTGCAAAATTTCAGCTCTGTGGCTCTTACGGTCTCGGAGGAGTTCGCGTTGATCCAGACGGACGGACGGACGGACATGGCTATTTGAACTCGTCTCGTCGTGCTGATCAAGAATATATATACTTTATATGGTCTGAGATGCTTCGTTCTATGCGTTGCACACTTCTGACCAAAATTAATATACCCTTTTTGCAAGGGTATAAAAAGCATAGACTATACGTGCGGAGGAGAAATCGAAACTTGTAAAGAAAACAAGAGACGGATGCCTTCTCATCAAAACCAAAAACAAATGGCAGACATAGAAATTAAAACAACAGAACACAAAACACTTAACTCTACTAACGTAGTCGTATACTGCAATGAACTACGTAATATAAGTGAAGCCGAAATCCAACAAGAACTAAAAGCACAGAACGTAAGCAAAGTAAGGAAAATTTTAAAGCGCCAACCAAACAACAGCACAACAAACAACGACATCAGCACCAAAACATTAATAGAAACTGGACTTATCACACTAACGATTGCAACACACAAACTACCAGGGTCAATTAAAATTGGCTACGAATCTGTTCGCATTCGGCCCTATATTCCACTGCCGCTACCATGCAAAAAATGCCTTCGCTTTGGACACCTGACAACGATTTGCAAGAATTTCACTGAAACGTGCAAAAACTGCTCAGGACAAAAGCATACCATTGAAGGAGAAGTTTGCCAAAGGCCACCAAATTGTATGAACTGCAGCAACAATACGGAAATCAGCCATCAACATAGCCCACTCGATCGCAACTGCCCCACGTTTCTCAAACAGCAAGTACTAACGGCCATAACAACAACCGAAAAAGTTGACCACAGAACCGCACTTGGTATATACTACAACAGACATACCCAACAGGCGAGAAACATATACGCTAGCAAACTTGCATATTCAACACCAAATACAGGACAAAAAACGCCCCACTGCAACAACGGAGTTCTACGGCTGCACTTAGGCAAAACGCAACTAAACCATCACCACCATCAGAAGCAACTCCGATACTACTACCAGAAAAACAACAACAAGCAAAACAGAAACCCTCCAACAAGAAAAAACGAACAAACAACAGCGATAGCGAATCTACTTAAATAAAATCACATATATAACACATAGTCTAATTTAAAGTTTACAGTAAAGTCTTTTTTTTAGCTGACGTTGACAATATTATGCGCAGTACGTTCAAGTGGCCCCTACGACACCAGGGCAAAGCCTGTTACGCGCGAGCCCAGGCAGATAGCTGACCACCAGCCACCCGACCGACCGAGGGGTGCAGTCGTATAACACACGGCACGAATCGCGTGGACAGATACACAATGGAAAAAACAGACAAACAAATAATACTACAGCTATCTATGAACTAAAGGTTAAAGGTATAATAGGATGTCTACTCCGTCTCCATGGTACCGACAGATTTACCTGAGCTAATAACTCAGGCGAGTCAATATCACCAATTAGGTGCATAAAACAACCACCAAGCATAATTCTACGGTTAACTAAGGAACGAAGGTTAATCAAAAGAAGTCTACTAGAGTACGAAGGCAAATTAACATTGCGATCCCAGCTTAAGCCACAAAGAGCAGATAGCAAGAACTGCTATTGAACTGATTCAAGTCTAATCTGGTGCAACTCATATTGAGGTGACCAAATGCAAGATCCATACTCTAAAATAAGAAGTACAAGCGAAGTAAAAAGAACTTTAGTGGTATAGGGGTCATCAAATTCTTTTGACCATCTTTTAATGAAACCCATAACACACATGGCCTTTGCGGCAGTGGTAGAAATATAGGTATTAAAATTGAATTTGTGGTCCATAAGTACGCCCACATCATTCATATTATTTAGACGTTCCAAAAGACTATTGTTTAGAAAATAAGTGACCAGTTGAGGAGAGTTACGAAAAAAAGTCTTTACCATACATTTGGTAGTGTTAATCTGGCACCAGGATTAACTGCTAAAGCATTGTTTTGTTGTTAGTTTTATTTATGGTAAAATTTTATTTTGCGTATGCATAAAAACGATTGTGACCAAACTCGAAATGATAATTAAATACGGCTACACATTTTATTAAAACAGTGAGACTAGTAAATAGTGTAGAATGTTATTTTATCGTGATTTTGCCGTTTGTATGGGAGCTATTCATTTTTCTATTTTTCCTATTCACCTTAGTAGATGTCTAACTACTTTCTTCACAAACCTTTTCGTGTTCCTTGCCAATCTTTTAACAACCTTTCTCACCTTATTTCTTCTTATCTTTCTGTCTCTTCTCTTCGCGCTTTATTTTTTAATCATCTACAGCGAAACCACTGAAAATGTTCTGGACTTGGATTGGCTGCAACTCATCCATGACCATATTGACTGTGAATCGGGGCATAGCTGGCACCTTGTGCAAATAAAACACCTCCACTGGGTCGGGGATGTTTAGTTCTTCAATTAATTCTTATCTGTCTTTTAGATTAAGCTTTTTCGACGACTGCTATGTTAGTTGACGTAAAGAAATAAATAAATAAATAAAATGATAACTGACCGACTGGATTTTTATCTTGTTATAAAAAAATTCCATTTTTTGTTTTTGCATTTTTTATATGATTCAAAAATACTGTGTAAAAATTTCAAGTTGAAATCTGTAAAATAACGAAAGTTTTCGTCCGTTAAGTAGAGCGGTGTCAAGCGCGCTGTGCCGCAAATTTTCTGACGCGTTTTTCTCAAAACTACGTAGGATTTTGTTGATTTAAGGTCCTGTTTGGAAGTTATTAATTTTTTTTTTGGCAAAATGGCGACTGTTTGAAAAAATCAGGGAAAATTTTTGGCTAACTAATAACTTCCAAACAAGACCTTAAAAAATCCTAACATTTGAGTTAAAAGGTATTTATTGTGACATAGTATTGGTACATTTTTACATAGTTTTAAGTTCTTTTTTTTGGCCTATACAATGTGCAAAATTTTATTTCAAAGATTTGAAAATAAAATGCCTTGGTAAATTCGGATCGTATTATTATTATTTTGGTTCGTACATGCACTCATCTAGTATACACGTTTCGACCTAAATTATATACAGTATGTACAATCGATTAGTAAGCGTGCAGATTTCGTTTGTTATTCTATTATTTTAACATACAAAATTTGTTCAAAATTGGAATTAAAATAGGAAAGTTATGGATAAAACTTTTTTAACTGGTACGCCATACTGGAGAAATTAAGCCTTATAATTTTTAAAACAGTTGTTTCACTTGGTGCATGGTTTACCAAAGCCAGTGCACCTACTTACTTCTCTATTTCATTTTGTCCAAAAAATCGCATACTACATATATCCATTTACTAACTAATCAAAGCAGACTTTGATTATTGACCTTTTTAAATTCTCTACAAGCTACTTTTCTTTTCTATTTTAGATAATAATCAAAGCAGTTAATTTGCCTTACATAATGCATAACACTTCTAATGGTCCTATTACATTTGGTCCAGTGTTCCACAAAAATTTTCTCACGGAAGTTTTGTATCTTCAAGAACAAATTAAAAATATACGGGGAAATGAAGTGTCATTAAAAGATATTTGCTACGCTCCTCTTGCCAATGATGAAACCGATGTCCAGACATCTAATTGTGTTATTCAATCAATTTGGGGGTACCTAAAAGACGATTTAAGCAGACTGGATGACCACGATGAAGATAACGGATTTAATGTAAGTATATTAGTTATAAAGCACGTGAACTATTCAATTCAAAAATGTTGTTTTCTGCACTGACAGGGTGGAACTATATGAAGTCGTCAAAATTGATGAAACTGGGATTTCGACATTCTTCCATTAAAGTTGTCATTTTTTTTTTTTTAATTTTTTTTTCATAATTATCATACCCTTGCAGAGGGTAATGTAAAATTGGTCAGATGTACAACCCAAACCACTATTAATTGGTACGGCAAGTTTTTTTTGAAGTTCGAATTTCAATTGGTTCTATTAATCTCCAATTGCTAATTCAACATACAAGTTTATACTTTTTGGAAAGGTATCAAAATACCAAATTTGGTAACAAATACTCCGAATTTGCTCACACACCGACTTGCCCCGAACCATCTTTAACGAAATTAGGTTAAATTGAATTAAAACGACAAGTAAAAGTCACATGTTTTTGTTTTCTTCTATCGTTACCTTCACCGTTATTCTTGCAGTTGCTTTCCATATTTTCGCTTCTTCTCAAGTTTGTTTTTAAATAAAGTTGTCGTACCAATTAATAATGGTTACTCTATTTTTTGGTGTTTTTGACATGGTTTCATTTAAATAAACTATTTAAGTTTTTCTGATATGAAACAAATTAGTATTTTGAAACCAAATGAAAGATAATAAAGTAACCTGTGCAGTTTGCAAGATGATAGAAGACTGATTTAATGAGTAATGAGTAATGGTACAAATATAAGGTGTAAGAGTTGCCAGATAAAAATTTCTTTTCAATATACCCCCTTAATTGAATATCTGGCAGATATAATGTTACGACAATTTTGATAATGACAATTTCTTTGTTTAATTAAGAAATTAGGTTAACCCCACTCTGGATCCCAACAACGCTATTTTAGAAGCTGGGAATGGTTTTGTTAGTGTATCTTCCGGCATGGAATCTATTAGTTTCTGACACTTTTCTGTTGTTACGGCTTTTCATGTACAAAATGTAGCAGTCCAAGGATCTCTTTTAGTTGTTGGCTTTGCAGCAGCTACTCCGTTCTTAACGTTGCACTACAAATTATCGATCGTCCTCAGATCGGGCGGGGATCGGGGATCAGATCGGGGGGTATGTGCGGGTCACTTCATGGAATTTACTCCTGCTTTATCGATACGAGCTTTTATCACTTTTCTTGTGTATTTCGGGTCATTGTCTTGTTAAAAGACCCAACCAAAAGATATCTTCACTTCGGAATATGGTACCATCCATTCCTCAATAATTTTAACGTACACATGATGCCTTCTATGCAGCATATATGTAGGTCCAACACCGTAATAGGAAAAACAACCCGACACCAACACACTTCATTCGACATTTTTAATAGTCTTGGTGGTGTACTGTGGACTGTGCTCCGTGTTTTTCAGTCGACGAATATACAGCCTAGATTCCCTCCCTCCAAACATCACAGTTTTGGACTCATATGACCACAGTATGTTGCACCATTTATCCACAGGCCAAATTGGGTGGAATTCTGAGTATTCAATCCGTTCCTTTTTGTTGTTGTGTAAGAGAAGCGAAACTTTCCGAGGACTGCGAACGTTATAGTTATTTAGTGTTAACTCTCGACGTACTTTCCAAGCACTGCCCGGCACTTCAAGCTCTTCCTGGATCGCCACAGCAGTTGCAAACGGACGAAGCCATAAGACTCGCTGTATTCTCTTTTTTAATTTGGGGAATATTTTAAGCTTTCGGTCATGGCTTTCTGATATTTTTTCACGTTTTAATGCATGTACTCCATACTTGGCAACCTATTAGGTATTTGTTGTGTATGCAGCCCTGTAATGTGACAAGCCATCTGGCAACGAAATTTTCTCGCGCCTCCCATTAAGATAGTTATTCCAGCCATGTTGATTGCAGAACACACACCAAAATTAACTTTGCCATAATATAACTTTGTATCTAATCTGTAATAAATAATCCAAGTACATAATACATGGATGGGATGCTAATTACCGTGAACAATTAACACATAAAATAGAGTAAAAAAACCAACCTTCTAGCAATAGTTTAAGTTTCCTGCAAAGAAAGATCCTTCACTACAATAGTAATAATAATTTTGCTCGCTCTAAAAAGTAAAGTAAGTAAAAAGTAAAGTCACCAAGTGAGGTTACAATGCAATGGACAAGTGTTAGACATTGCTGATAACCATACTTAGAGGTATGAAATATATCAAAATTATAGTAATAAATATCGGCAAGTGTTATGCGCTACTATTTTTTTGCTCGAAACTGTATATCTTTTACTGCTACACGAAACATCAGGGAAGGAGTGAGAGGATCTTTATCAAGTTTACTAGTAAGATGTTTGATGTAAAATATCATATTCCCAAATTTCAATAAAAATCGGTTAAACAGAAAACAGCAGAGCACACAAACACTTGCAGATGCGAGGGCGCGGCAATATTCACCAAGTTACACGCCCGAAAATTTAAATCAGCATATATGTAGAATCAGCGCAAATTCTGCTGTGGATTCCGTACAATTTCCGATATTGCAGCCATGGCTTTGGCAAGCGCAGTCCCAGTCTGGATTGTGGCTAGTGACTCAAAAGATTATTCTGGACACTAAAAGACCCAAACTTAGTGCAAACGTGAAAAGGCAGATGGACGTATCGGCTAATCCCAAGCCTCAGAAAATGGCTCATAGTGAAGTCAATTTTTGCACAACGCAATTATTGAGACTGAGCACTTACGAGACGGCTTACTATATCCTCATCAGGTGAGGACAATTCGCCATTCAGCGAAAACACCGTGCAGAGCTCGGTGCGCAAGTTAGAGAAATCACCTTGTACCTACTTGTGGGAAATAACAAGTTCCCAACCATGATCGAGCTTAACAAAGTAAACCAACTGAAACTGAGCAACTTCCCCTCGGGATATTTTTTCCCGATGTTTTCGCATGAGAAACTTTTCCAAACTTAATAAACCTTTCTTAATTCACAATTGATCATATCTGTATTCTTGCACGGAAATCGACCCTGCCCTTAGATGTTTGTATCCCTTAAGTATGGTCTGATAGACCTACTTGGTTCTCACGTGAGTTATATAACTTGAGGACGTAAAATCGAGACGCTTTAAAAGATTTAAAAAAACGGGTAAACTGGGTTGTAACTTCGTTAACGCAAAACGTAAGAAATAAATGCACCCGTCTTACTGACAACTGATCAGACGATTGCCGATATTTTTGCTGATTTTTTGCCAAACTTGTTCCTCTACGATTTAAGCTGTGTATCCCCACTCAAATTTGTATGACAAACGTGTTGCGCTTGAAGCAAATTTGAACGTGGATAGTGTTGTTTGCAAAAATTTTCGTGCTTGAAGTGCGCGTTTGACGAAAATAGAAATGGTTCTATCATCGACGTGTTTGACAAAACTGATTTGTGGTTGACAAACGCGGTTGTTATACAAATTTGAGTGTGGATACACAGCTTTATCAAGCGAATCCTCTCTATCCTTATCACCTGAGAAAGTTCGGTCCTAAACCAGTATATGCACCTGGCCCTGATGGAATACCCATATGAGTATTGAGGCTCTATGTAACCCAATATTTATATTATTTACATTTTCCGTCACATCTTCCACTTTTCCATCTATTTGGAAGTTATATGTTATTCCTCTTCATAAAAACGGAAAAGTCCGAAGCCTCATACTCTGTTTTTATATAAGCTCAACGTACTTGGAATACTGCCTTTTGTTTGATTGCATTCTCTAATATCTTTCTAAGCGAACATAAAAGGTTCTCTTCAAGTCTTCATGTTCAAAGACTATCCAAGTTACTTCTGGATTACCTCAGGAAAATCATTTAGATCCATTGCCATTCACTCTTTATATAAATAAAGATCATCCCTTGATATTGATACATTCTCGTGCCTTAATGTACGCAGATGATTTTAAGCCTTACCTCAGACATAATGACATATCGTCTTCTTGCCTGCATCAATCCGATCTTAATGACCTTCAAAGTTGGTGTGAAACCAAGCAATTAAACCTCAACGGCTCTTCATGCGTGGCAACTTATTATCTTAACGACACTCACTTAGAGCGGTTAGATACTATCAAGGAGTTAGGTGTGCTTATGGACCATAAATTAGCTTTTAATCCTATTGCCTTATTAGTGTTCGTCTAAATTCAGATCATGATGTCGCGTTCTTCTAAAGACGTCCGTCCGTCCGTCCGTCCGCGACGGCTTCTCCAACAAGACTTCCCTGCTCTCCTTCTATGTTCTCTCTCTATGCTCTCTCTCTGTGTTCTCTCTATCTCTCTATGTTCTCTCTAATTTAATAATGCACCTTTTTGATGTATGTATATCTCCATATACTCTCTGTCATTCTTGACATCCGGCCCCTTCTGACTCCTTTTCGTGGATTGTTAAGTAGTTGTAGTCTTCTTCTTCGATGTCCAGGCCCGGAATCAAAACACACCATGGTTTCTTGTGGTAGCTGGATATTACATTACTGTAACGTCGTACAGTAGGGCCTGACAATTGACATTTTACATTGCAAAAATCATAGCTTATAAACCCAAAAAGCGATTTAAAAACTTAAAAAGCTTATGATAAAGAATTCCTCACGCTTTTAACTGAATGTTTGCCAAGAGTGCTGGGTGTAATATTCAAGGTCCAAATCACAAAATATTTCCAAGCTTGTTTTTCCTATAAAATTTGAATGGAAACCGTTTCTTTTTCCATCCCAAATAAAATCTTTTATTTTTTAAACGACTATCTAACATTTTTTAATGTTTTAATTTGAGAGTAAAAAATTGATTAGTATAAAATAAATTGAAAAGTAAAAAATAAAAATTGAAAAAATTTTATTTAGGTTAATTTTGAAATTTCTATCCTTTCATATTAGCAAGAGTCATTGTAAAAAGTTTTTCATTGTATTGATATATCGTATAGGTGGATCTGAACCATTTGTAGTCCATGTTTATTCTTTCCTGTGATTCCGTGTTTCCATCATTGAACTTTCAATCCTAGCTTTTGAAAGAATTCAGCTTGGGCAAATTACCTACTTATATAATTCTTTCTATGTACATTTTCACAAGGTGTTTTATCCTTTTTTACCCTTACCCTGGCCGGGGAAGTGGCTAGGCAAGCTTCAACGTAAATTCCATCTTCTTGATTTTGCAACGCATTGGAGAAATTTTTTGTTTGTAACAGTTCTGATTTGCATTCAATGAAGATAAACGGAGATCTCCAAAAAGTATTATCTATTACCTAAAATTAAGTATGAAAATAAAAATCAAATAAAAAAAAAAAAAAAAAGTTTAAGTCTACAATTCATTCCTTTATTTCCTATCTTAGAACAAATCGAACATCTAGGGTTTTTCGATATAACTGGACAGTAGGCTGCGATGTGTCCAATATTGTTACAATTAAAGCATTTTGGACCTTTTGCCTTATTATCCCTGTTAGCCTCCATGGTTTTTGCGGAATCTCACGACGAGTATTCCGCCGTGCGGTATGACTGTCATACGGATGAAGAATTCATATTCTCCAGTAACCGAATTAATTCTGGACATGTACATAAATTCATGGCTAGTAATGCTTTTGTTGACTCTAGCTGATTTAATCCATTGATGATATATGAGTTGATGGATCTATCGTCTATATTAGCTTTTCGACTTATCGACATCATTCAATAGAAGTATTCAATTAAAGTTCCGTTATGCTTTCTCCTGCGGCGTATCATTTGCCTGTGAGCATCTGATTAATTACACTTGGAAAATCTTGTAGTAGAGCATCCTAAAATTGACCCCAGGTCTGATCTACTATTTGTGAATCCAGCCAGTCTTTAGCTACACCTCTTGGCTTGTGTTGTACAGCAACCAATATGGTGGCACTCTCTACTCATACACAATCTGTAACTGTTCTACTTTGTCAAAAATTGATGTGAAGTCAATGCTCCTGGGTCGAATTCCTATAACATCTTTTGTCGATGTATTACTGTTGCAGTCATGGGACTTATTCCATAGCTTGTTGCTCGATTTAAACGTGCTGATGGTTTTCCTCCGACCTTGCGGGTTCTTCTACATGCTGTGTTCGTATGTTGATCGTTGATCACCATTTACCATTTATTCAGTTTATCAATTTGTCTTTGCATCGTACTAGTTTGCTGATTGAAATCGTATTCGTCGGTGTTTATTTGCTCCGTTCCTAGAAGTGTCGTAATCTCATCAATCTTGGCTTGTTTGTTACCATATACATGAATATTATTTGTCTGTATAATAACATCCAACTCCAAACCTCATAGTGTAGATAATTTGACCAACATTTTGTTGCAAAATTATCTATATGTTTTTTTCTTTTGTTATCAATATTCTGTTTTTTGCCGTTCTGTCATGTTTTATAGATATGGATCTTTCTGCTTCTTCTTTGAATGCCTTTCTCGTAGATATTTCTTGGACGACTTTTGCTTCGTTCCTTATGACTTGCTTTTGTCGCTGCATTTCCTCCCCTTGAATATGTGCAAACTTTTTCCGTTAATTTGGGTCTTGCGATTTGTGCCGTTGCGTCTTTTCCCGCGTTACGATTTATCTATAGTTGTCTCTTTTACAGCTTTTCTTTTGATTTAGGAATTCGTGACTGTTTTGTGATTTGTGACGTTGCGTATTTTCCCGTGTTTCGATATATCTACCCATGTCTTTTTATCAGCTTTGGAAGTTTGTGGCCGTTTTGCGTCTCTGCAAAAAATTCCGTCTTTTCCGACAGCCGTGTGTCTTCGTCTCCCACTTCTGATTTGTTGGATACATTTATTACAGTTTAGATTATTATAGAAATACAATATATATATGTATATATATATATATATAAGTCCGATCGTCGCGGCTTCTTCCACAAGGTTCCTCAGCTCTCCTTCTTTCTTGATAGTGATGCTTTTGTCATCCGAATAGGCAGTAATCCTTTCATAGTAGAAGTGATAAAACTCCTCTTGGGTTTCACCATGCATCTCATTCCGGTCACCATTCAGCATGAATGAGGTTAAATTAATGTAGTCTTTTGGTTGCATGTCAGTGGATTTATCTGGCGCATACCTCAGCCTCAGACATGCCTCAAAAATATCTTTCTAGCCACTTGTAACATGGGCTCGAAAATTTGATAGAGACCAGGCTTTTTATATCCAGAGAAGAAGTTCATCGAAAAGGCTCTCCTCCGTTGCCTGTTGGGGGTTCATCTATCCTGCAAAATCTGTACAGCCTGGGAGTGTACCGCGAGAACTTCCTCAAGGGCTTCATTGCTGCTTGGTGTCTCGCCACTCTGGTTCTAAGCTGAGTGTTGACCACCGGTTGGCAGGCCATCAGCTTACGAGGGCTGGCCTTTGCTAAGACATTTTCCAGGCTCGAACAAAATTTGTGCAGGATTTAGGTTTTTTTTTTTTTTACCCGTAGTTAGTGTTAGGTTAGGTTAGGTCTGCACCTGACGGCGCATATATCCGCCATTTTGTTATTAAAAATTTTTTTTTTATTTTTGTTTTTATTCGCCCAACATTTGACCTCGAGCCGGCAAATCATTCAACTCTATTTTTTTTTTCTCAAAATATTCTTGAAAGTACCCTCAATCTGTGTATAATAAAAGTTTTTTGCTACATTGTATACTATACTGGCCGCACAGCAAAAATTATTTTTTTCACCTGTTTTTTGGACCTCAGGGGTGGCGTAACCCCTTAAGCTTTTCAACGAAGGTTTTGAAAAAAGTCACTGTCACTGTTTTTTTGTAATAGTTGTGTCAGTTGGTGCGTTGTATACTGAAGTCGGCAAAAAGACTAATGCGTTTTAATAAAAGACAAATCGTAGCTTTCGATGATTCTGTTGCGTATGTGATCCCCATTTTACATATGTGTAAAGTTTATTCTACAGTTTAAATGTTAAAGATAATACTCTGTGCGTCAAAATCTTTTGACGAATTGCAAAGCAAAATCTTTTAACGAATTGCTTACATTTTAATTCCCGAAAAATATACTACATATATCACTATTTTAAAAACTTGCAATATTTTTATTTTCAGGTTACATATTTGGATGAGATCTATCAATGCACCAGTAATCCATATTTATGTTTAGCATCCTATGGGGGTCCTGTAGATCCTGCCATAGCGTTAGGTGGGTTTCTGAAACTTGGAGAGCAGATTACAGGGAGTACAAAATATGAGTTAGCAGATGCTTTAATTTTGACGTTTTTAGTGAACAATCACCATAACAAAGAAATGTTAGTCCATGCATTAGATTGGGAGCATCATTTTGTGGAATTTATGCTTAATTATACAAAAAACAACAGGAGCTCAAACATGGATATAGCATTTACAGCAGAACGATCAATAGAAGATGAGTTAAACCGCGAATCACAGTCAGACGTTTTAACGATATTGGTATCTTACATAATAATGTTTATGTATATTGCTATTTCGCTAGGACACGTACAAAAATTTAATAGAACTTTAATAGATAGTAAAATCACATTAGGATTAGGTGGAGTAATAATTGTGTTAGCCTCAGTAATTTCTTCTGTTGGTGTATTTGGTTATGCTGGTGTACCTGCTACCTTGATTATCGTTGAAGTTATACCTTTCTTAGTATTAGCAGTTGGAGTCGATAACATTTTTATCCTTGTTCAAACGCACCAAAGAGATCAGCGTAAAATTAATGAAACTCATGAGGAACATATTGGACGTATACTTGGTCGTGTTGGACCAAGTATGCTGCTGACATCTGTTAGCGAAAGTTGTTGTTTTTTTCTTGGTGCTTTATCCGACATGCCTGCCGTGAGGGCGTTTGCTTTATATGCTGGCGTGGCACTTTTTATTGATTTTATTTTACAAATAACTTGTTTTGTAGGTCTATTCGCATTAGACATAAAACGAAAAGATGATAACCGCTTGGACGTGTGCTGCTTTATTAAGGGAAAAAAGTCGGATATAACAAATACCAGTGAGAGCCTTTTATATAAATTTTTTAGCATAGTTTATGTTCCCTTTTTAATGAAAAGATATACAAGAGTTTCAGTTATGATTTTTTTTTTTTTGCATGGCTATGCGCAAGTATTGCTATTTCGCCAAAAATTGATATAGGCTTAGACCAAGAACTAGCTATGCCTGAAGATAGTTATGTTCTGCATTATTTTCAATCGTTAGGCAAGCATTTAAATATTGGTCCACCAGTATATTTTGTTCTAAAAGGAAATTTAAATTATTCGGACAGTTCTATACAAAACTTAATATGCTCAGGTCGGTATTGTAATGATGATAGTCTCCTTACACAAATCTACTTAGCCAGCAGGCAATCGAATATAACGTACATTGCACGACCTGCATCAAGTTGGATGGACGATTACTTTGATTGGGCGTTGTCATCATCGTGCTGCAAAGTAAATCCAGATAACGGAAAATTTTGTCCACACCAAGGTAATCTGATTTATGTTCCTAAATTTACGGAAATTTAATACTTAAATAATAAATATACTACTATCTAGATATAAGGAGAGTTACGACAAGAGATATTTCATTAAAAAACTAAAGTACACAAATTCATACCATATTCTTAAAAGTCTTCAATTAAGAAATGATTATAGTATTTTTTTGTGACATAATTATTTTTTTTATATTAACAGCTTGTCAAATTGAATGAACAAATATTAAAATGGAGTAAAAAAAAAGGTGTTCATATAGCCAACTTTGACGTCGAATATCTTTAAGGCAATTAAAACTTCAGTGTTGAATCAAAGTGTTTTAAATTTTCAATTTAAGATTAATAGAGTTAATAGTAGCACGGTAAGAATATAAAAATGCAACCTGGGCACAAAAACCAAAGGGGCACAACGTTTTGTTTTTCTTAGCGATAGCCTCAAATATAAAAAGAAATATCAAAGAAAATAACATCGCAGTCTTTGGCCATAATATTTTTATATGTTCCAAACTCTTTTTCTGTAACTCAATTTGTCAATAAACAGACAAAACTTTCGCAATCTCATTTCTATTTCTTTTCTTCTTTTTCTTCCCTATCCCCTATTACATGCATGCTGCGATTGGCACACGTACACATGTAACGTTTATGTAACATGATGTAAATGACGTACAATGATGAACAGAGCTTATTTATATTGCCTGTAACTTGTGTTCTATTTATCTAAAAATTATCATATTAGTAAATTTCATAGGGATACTGCAACTGTTTTTCTTCTACAGCTACAGATATGTTCAAAAGTATTTGAATGATCAAGTTTATTTTAAATTTTCGCCACGCCCATTTCCGCACCCGCAATTTAAAAAAACCTTTATCTCAAAAACTATTCTAGCTAGAGACACCATATTTTGTATGTATATAAGCTTAGTAAATGCGCACATTTTGTATGCGTAAAGATTTTGCCACGCGCCTTTCGATTATCTCACGTAATTTTCAACATAGCGCAATGAAATTTGAATTTGAAACTAATATCCAGCACAAAACCATATTTAAAAATCGGACTAAAAATAGCCAAGTTATGCATATATGTAGCTGGTGCTGGGTGCTCGTTTGTTTGAGTGAGTGAGATACTGAGATATGCTAGTCAAAAGCATGTGAACAGAATTTTTTAAAAATACGTAAATGCAATCGTTATTATAAATTTGAAATATTTTTTTTTACTGGTGTATGGTATACCTTAGTATGCGACACGACTTACTTACTTCATATTTTTAAATAAACAATTTGTAATTTCTACTACCATTTCTACTACCAGCGATGCACAAAGAACTTGCATAATAAATTTCGTAGAGATTGCTCAATTTTTGCACTCTGTAGGACTTCATGAACTCCAAATGCGTAGTTTTGAAAAAAACGCGTTAGAAAATTTGCGCAGCGGCGTGAAATTTTTACACAGTATTCTTGAATCATATAAAAAATGCAAAAACAAAAAATGGAATTTTTTTATAACTCAAGATAACCCAGTCGGTCAGTAGTCATTTTATTTATTTATTTATTTACGTGAAATCACATAGCAGTCGTCGAAAAAGCTTAAACTAAAAGACAGATAAGAATTAATTGAAGAACTAAACATCCCCGACCCAGCTATGCCCCGATTCACAGCCAATATGGTCATGGATGAGTTGCAGCCAATCCAAGCCCAGAATATTGCCAAATACGAGCCTACGGTTGTAAAGTGAAGGAAGATTAATAAGAAGTCTGTCAAAATAGGGGTCATCAAATTCTTTGGCCCAACGTTTAAGGGGTTACGCCACCACTGAGGTCGAAAAAACAGGTGAAAAAAATAATTTTTGCTGTGCTCAAATTTTTAACACATATTCTTTACAGTGTTGGGTATGCGCCCACGTAGCATTTTTTTAAGGTCTTGTTTGGAAGTTATGAATTTTTTTATCAAAAATTTTCCCCGATTTTTTGAAACAGCCGCCATTTTGCCAAAAAAAATTCATAACTTCTAAACAGGACCTTAAATCAACAAAATTTTTACCCAACACTGTATAGAATATATGGTAAAAATTTGAGCCAAATCGGTCCAGTAGATATGGAGATATTTGACACCCCGGTTGTAAAATCATGGTGGCACTTGACGGCCCTTATCTCCGCCATTTTGTTATTAAAAAAATTTTTTTTTTTTAATAAATATTCTTGAAAGTACCCTCAATCTGTGTTTAACAAAAGTTTTTTCCCACATTGTATACTATACTGGCCGCACAGCAAAAATTCTTTTTTTCAAATGTTTTTTGGACCTCAGGGGTGGCGTAACCTCTTAATGAAGCCAAGAAGACTGCATGCTTTATTGACAATTGAAGATATATGAACATTAAATGAAAGTTTTGGGTCAAACATAACGCCTAAGTCTTTGAATGATGGTACACAAGCCAATAGATCTGACTTAACAGAGTAATGAGCTAGGAACGGAGACAAACGATTGAATGTCATGAAAGAGCTAAAGTAGATCTGGATAGGGAAGACGTAATAATTTTCTCAAACAGTTTAGGTATTGCCGAAAGTTTGGCAATGCCACGGTAGTTAGAAATATCCGATTTGCTACCCTTTTTAAAAAGAGGCATAAAAAAAGACTCCTTCCAAATATCAGGAAAGCTATAAGTCTCACTTGATATAAAGAATAACCGAGATAAAGGCTTATATAGGGAAATCGAATACATTTTAAGGATGCAACTAGGTATATTATCAGGCCCGGGTACGAAGGAAAACGTCATACATGACAAGCTAGAGATAATACAGTCTTCAGTAATACTAGGAAAAACATACAATTTAAATGTGGGATTGAGAAGGGATAGGGTGTGGGATCCGAAACAATTATTGTAGCATTGAGTATTTAAAAGACAAAATTGAGATTTGGCTACACAATAATTTGCATAGTCAAGTCGCAAACCAGTTTTTTTAAATCTTTTGAAATATCTCGATTTAATGTTACGAAGATTAGAGAGCCTACGTGTGAACCAGACTGGCGCACTGGAAATGGTAGAGACATGCACATAAGGAACGCATTTATAAGTTAGAGAAATGACCAATCAAAAGAGAAAATAAGGCTGTTAAGAAGATAAAATTTGTTTTCCGAAAACATCTTCGACGAGAATTTGAGATATTGTTAAATGAATTATTAACGGAAGTGTAAGAAATAGTAACTTCAATGGTAGGGTGAAAGGGATCTTCAGGCTTCACTAGGGGCTGTGTTAGTGATACAGCGCTAACAGTGGGATCCGAGACAAAAACAAGATGCAGGACTCTTTTAGAAGAGTTTAGAAAAGAATTCAATTGATATAGCGGACATTCAAGTAGGCTATCAAGAAAAACATGTTGAGATGAAGGAATTAAGAAAGATAGATTATCATCAACAAGCCAAGAAACATTATGCAAGTTAAAATCACCTAAAACTATAAGAAAATCACGATTTTTAAGACGACTAAAAATAGTTCGCAAAGCATCAGCATGGTGCATGTAGATCATGATATCAGAAGCTGGCGAAATATATGAATAAGAGATATATAAGCTAAAGTTAGAACATGTAACTTCGACGCAAGTCAATTGCGTGTATAGCATGCATACGCAAGATCCTAAGATAAAAAACATTTTCGAAACATTTCAAATCAAAAATGAAAGTTCTGATTAAAAGTAGGTTACAAATTCTTATGGTATTTCAAATTGCAGATGACTGCGAAATGTAAATGTTCTTAAACAGCCATTACGAATTATATTAGATAGATTTTGGTTAAAGAAAAATGAACAATTCACTACTAAATGCGATAAAAATAAGGACAAAGATTGGAATCAGCATTTGTGAAAAATATAGTGAAGTGTAACAACAAACGTTAATTCAACGGCAAATTTTCTCCAAGCGCCTTCCTAAAGACGTATAGTATAACCGAACGAAAAAAATTTAAAGCATTTGGATTGAAAGCATGCCCAACCTCACGAATTTGAAGTAGATGATTTGGTCGTGCTTGACGAAGTACCTATGACTACGAGAGACATAAATAAAATCCACCAGCGTAAGCCGTGCGTAATGTATTTTTTTTTAAAGAAAACCGTTGCTTTTAAATTTTTTTTTTTTATTGTTTTCTGGTTGCCAGTTCAAATACGTTTGTATAATTGTTCCAAAGAGCTGTCATTTAATACTTTTGTTCCGAATTTGGGGATTTTCAAAATTAAATAATCAAATTCAAACCAAATATATAATTTATTAATGTTGTCAACATTTGTTCCGTCTATTGAAAATTTGCACTCAACAGTGTCAAGGTTTTGCGTTTGTATTCCTTTTTTGTTTAACACTGGGATTTATTTTCGACCAAATGCATATAAAATTCTTTGACATGTACCAGAATATTAAAAATTTGCAGTACTATAAAATTTGCAATACTGTACACTGTTTGTATTGATTCTGTTATCAGTTGTCTTTTATATCTTCCATTTAAGGCCGGAGATGGCCGTTGGCTGGTGAGCGAGATACTAAGACATGCTTGTAAAAAGCATGTGAAGTAGATGCTAACAAAGATTTTTTAGATATAGTTTTTTGACTTTGTTTTGGAAATTGGTAGAAAACGCATAGAAAAACCGAAAAAGTTCCGTTAATTTTTGGGTGGTTTTTCACATTTCTGTGCTTTTGCGTTTAATTGCGAAGAAAACAATAAAAAATTTGTTCTGTAGTGGGGTTAAACTTCCTTCTTGGTTGGGACAGCTAAATGATTTTTCCCTTATAATTTTTTTTTCGCAATAAAAGGGGGTTGCGCCGCTATTTGTCTTCACCTCATCGTTTATTCACTGATAAAATTGAACTAAAACTGGCTAATCTAAGAGCGGGGAACAAAACCCCGCTTGGAGCGAAGTGTGGGGAGTTCTTATCGTGGGGAGAGCGGTGGGCATCATCGGGAGAGCGGCGCGAGGTGAAAACTCCCGTCCCCCTTAACACTTGTGTTGCCCGTTGCGCATAAACAAAGTTGAAAAATTTGTAAGTGTAATTAATTAGATTATTATTTTGTCATAATATTTTATAATATTGTCTGGACGTTGACGCGTACAATGCGAAGTACGTTCAAGTGGCCCATACGACACCAGGACATAGCCTGTTTCGCGCGAGCCCAAGCAGAGCGCTGTCCACTTCCCGCCCGACCGACCGTGGGGCGCAGCCGTATATCGGACGGCACGATCGCGTGGACAAAAACAAATATAACGGACAAACAATTAAAAATATGATTAACTACAGCTAAATGAACTAAAATAGAGGTTTTTACAAGAGAAAGAGAGGCTTCTGATCTGATTACGGGATACAGAAGATTGTAATCAAAACATAGGACTCGAAAAGGTTCATGCAAAGAATAGTTAGAACTACAATGTTTTAAGGATAGAGGAATAAAATTTCTAGTAGGTCTACGGGGTACAGATAGGTTTAACTGGTTCAATAGCTCAGGAGAGTCTATTTCACCTATTAAAAGTTTATGAATAAAGATAGCACCAAGCATTACTCTACGATTAATTAATGAAGGAAGATTGATTAAAAGAAGCCTACTGGAGTATGATGGCAAATTGGCATTGCGATCCCAATTTAGACCGCGAAGAGCAAATAGCAAAAATTGCTTTTGAACAGATTCAATTTTATTTGGGTGCGTCTCATATTGAGGTGACCATATGCAAGATCCGTACTCTAAGATAGGACGGATTAATGAAGTATACAGAAGTTTGGTTGTGTACGGATCGTCAAATTCTTTTGACCATTGTTTCACAAACCCAAGAACATTCATAGTTTTACTAACTGTAGCAGAAATATAAGGATTAAAGGTTAATTTATGGTCCATAAGAACACCTGAGTCATTGATAATATCTAACCTCTCTAAGGCAGTGTCGTTAAGATAATAAGTTGCTAAGTATGGAGTGCATCTATAAAAAGACATATTTTTACATTTAGGGCCGTTGAAGTGTAATAGGTTGGTTTCACACCAACTCAGAAGATCATTAAGATCCGATTGAAGTAGGCAAAAAGACGATATGTCTTTAAAACTGACGTAAAGCTTAACATCATCCGCGTACATAAGCACCCGAGAATGTGACACTACCAATGGAAGATCATTGATAAAAAGAGTGAATAGCAATGGACCCAAATGACTACCCTGAGGAACTCCAGAAGTCACTTGGATGGTCTTAAAGAGCACCTTCTGTTTACGCTTAGAAAGGTATTGAAGAATCCAATCGAGCAAAAGGCTGGGGATGCCAAGTGCATTTAACTTATATAAAAGCAGAGTGTGATTAACAGAGTCAAAGGCCTTGCTGAAGTCAGTATAAATGACATCAGTTTGCACGGCAGTCTTAAACCCTTTGATTGAATGAGATGTAAATTCTAATAGGTTAGTAGTTGTCGATCTACGTTTTTTAAACCCATGTTGGGATGACAAAATGATTGAGCTACAAAAATGCTGCAATTGAGACGTTATTATTTTCTCAAATGCTTTGGGTATGGCAGACAGTTTAGAAATACCCCTATAATTGGAAGCTTCGAACTTTTTTCCCTTTTTATGAAGAGGAATAATATATGATTCCGGGAAGGCGGAAGATGTAACGGACAGTGTAAACAACTTAAGTATTGGCTTACATAGGGCCTCTGCGCAAAACCTTAATATGCAGCCTGGTATTCCATCAGGGCCAGGTGCATATATTGGTTTGACGGAACTAAGCACGCTAATAACCGAACTTTCATCAAACACAGGGTCTAAAATGCATTTAGACGATTGCAAGTGATGAGGATAAGGAGGATTTGCTTGATAAATCGAAGAGGAATAAGTTGTCTTGAAAAAATCAGCAAACATATCCGCGATTGCCTGATCATTGTCAGCTTTATTGTTTTCAAAAAACAAGTAAGACGGGTGCACTGATGTCTTACGTTTTCCATTGACGAATTTATAAAATTGCTTAGTATCGCGAGAAAACCTAAGTTTACATCTCTGAAGATAATCCCCTGTAGTACTGGTAACAAGTTCGTAGCTGGTGAAATCACTACTTACTAGGGTACCACCATTACTTACTTTGCTGACCCTAGGCAATGCATTTCATCATTTCGTTTCTTGTATGAAATGTCCGCAAAAAGGGTCAATCGTTTACCGCGAACTAGCGAATTGGGTCACCATGAAAGGGCTAGTCACATGGGTACCCATGCCATGGGTAGTGATGTGAGTACCCATGGAAGGGCTAGTCACATGTGTACCCATGTCAGGGGTGGTGATGTGAGTACCCATGAAAGGGCTAGTCACATGGGTACCCATGCCAGGGGTGCTGAAATGGGTACTGAATCCAGAGGTGGTGAAAAGAAATGAAAAAATGTTAAAATAGTTTTAATGAAATTTTGTTACTTATTTAAAAATAAATTTTTTTATTTTGAATCTGTTTCATTTTCATTTTTCTTTTTATTCACGCTACTGTTTTTAAAAAAACGCTTCTTCTGCAGCTGCATGGCCTTTCGCAGTTGTTCTTCGGGTGATCCACTGCCATCAACCAAATTTATTGCATCTAGGGAAAAATGTAAAGATTAAATTTTGTGATTAAATCGGCAATGAATTAAATAATTCCTACCAAGTAATACTTCATAAAAAGTGCTCTCGTTTTTCAAGGCTGCTTTGCCTTGAACGCCATCAACATTGTATGCTAATACTACAGGATTAGCCATAATATTTTTAAGGTTTTTTAAAATTCCCCCAGCCATAATATGGGTCCTAATCGCATCAATCTGTAAACAAAATATGAATTAGGATTTAAGAAACAATTGAAACTGTGTTTATACTAACATAAAGCTCTCGGTTTGTGTCGTTTATTTCCATATTTACTTCATTAAGGTGTTCCACGGTCTGAATTGGGAATTTTTTGGCCACTTTTTGCCCTTGTCCTTGCTGCTTTGTCATTCCTTTTATGGTGGCAGTCTGCTCGGAGGAAGCTTCTACAAGGACCTCGATTTTTTCTTGTGTCAATTTTTGGTCAGCTAAATTTAGATTGAATATATATAGGTATGCATATTTAACTAAAAGCTCATTAAATCATACTTATACCTCTTAAAGAATGAATTTCTTCCACAAGAATATTCAATTTTTCCTGGGCCACTTCGTCTCGGCTGAAAAAGAAATAAATAAGTTTATTGCATCATTTTAAATAAAATATCGTAACATACTTACCACGTGACGAAGAACTTGTTCTGCTAGTTCGAAAACAAGTTGTTCAAGGCGCCCAATAGTTAAAGAACAATTGCAGCTAGATAATTGATCTGAAAATGAAAAGATAAATACTTATTTTGCTTCTATTTATTAAAATTAATTAGCACAATTTAAGCACTGACGCTTATTAGAAAAATCCATCCGCTTAAATTTTCTTTCCGGACTGCCCGACATTTTTTTTATTTAAATTATTCTAAAAACTAACCACTCAGCTTTGATTGATTTGTAAAATTTAATTATAAAACACGTAAATATTTAAAATCAAAAGTATGATAATCCACTCACGATTGTTGCTGCTTCAGAACTTCACTTGCAATGCTTGATTGTATTTGGTCAACCGGCGAACGCAGCAGCCTTGGAGGAAGAGTAGAAAGCATAAACGAAAAGAAACGGTACTTCCATAACAATTGTTTTTGTAAATTAGGAAAGAAACAGCGACAGAAAGCAAAGATTGTTTTTTTCCTTTACCTATGCGCTATTCGCAAAACACCAAAAATATACATATGTATGTATATACCGTTTTTTTTCTTTTATGTTTTCTGTCGTTTCGTGCTCGGTGGTTCGGCGTTCGCTTACCATAGGGTCAGTCAAGTAAGTACCCATGTTAGGACTAGTGGGGAAGGTAGAACTGTTTTTTTTCGTTTATGTTTTCTGCCGTTTCGTGCATATACTTTGTTGCTCGGTGGTTCGGCGTTCGCTTACCATAGGGTCAGTCAAGTAAGTACCCATGTAAGGACTAGTGGGGAAGGTAGTTCAACTATGGTCAATCGCCACCTCCAGTACTACAGGGTCCTTATAGCATTGTGAATTCAGCACCATAAAATTTGATCGAGCAACTACGTATAGGGAAAAATCCGATGCTTTACCGGATTTTTTAAATCTTTGATAGCATCTCGATTTTACGTTCTTACTGTACAATTTCAGACGAGATGGCCAAGTCAACAGCGATCAAAACACCACCACCATTACGGATAGTCCGATCATGTCGATATATTAAATATTTTGAGGGGAAAATTGAAGCATCGGCAATATCAGGCTTCAGCCAAGTCTCAGTAAAGGCAAGAATATGAAAGTCAAAAGCTAAACTATCTACATAGTGTCTAGAGAGTTTAGACTTTAGTCCCCGCACGTTCTGATAGGCCAGAGTTAGGGACGAAATTAGTTTTTTGACTCGCCAATAGGTGCAGTCGAGCCGGAAGGAACGTTATTCACAGAGGCAGGTAGCAGGCTAATCGGAGGCCGATTCTTCTTTTTTGTTGTATACTCTTTTACAACAAGGTGTTCCGGCCAAAAATCTTTATGACATATTTGGCCAAAAAGATCTGGGGAAACACTTATTTTAAAGGACGAGATGTCCCGAGTATATGAAAAACGGAACTTTTCTACAGCAATGTTTGGTGCTTGAACTTTGCCCTGGATGTAGGCTATGACTTCGTCAGAAGTAGTATTGGGATCAAGCCGCGAAATAAAAATTTGCTTTTTGGGTGGAACTACAACAAGGGAACTAGAAGCGCCAGGCACAGCAGTAGCAGCAACAGCAGATGCAGCAGCAGCCGAAACAGCCAACACTTTACTAGCTCCTCTTGTAACTAACTTTATTGGCAATATTCCTGGAAACGGATGTTTGCCCGGACGGTTTGGAAACTACAACCGATATCGTGTTAGTAGGTGGGATACTTTCACCAGGGGAAATGGGAAGAGCCTCCACACCTTCCAAAGCCGGACTCCTAAACGATATCAGCTGCTGTATATTTGGTGACATAGGGTCATTGTCGGAAGCCGGAACTGATAGAGAACGATATGCCGACGGACTGAGGGACGCGCCCTAAAACCTGGCCCTCTTTCGGGTCGGAGATTCAATCAAAAGTTTAGAACTTCTGAATTGAACCTCCATCGCCAAAAGCTCTTCTTGGAGCTTATGAAGGCCTGCTGACAGGGTTTTAAACGCATTCCCCATTCCGTTTCATAAAACTTCGCATCTCGAGCTCCCCAACCACGACACGAATCACAGCCCCATTTAAGGCCGCCACCCTGTGCAATACTATCCCGCACCTTGACTGTATAACCAGCACATTTAAAGTGCATTACATTGTCACACAGCCAACAGTAAAGAAAGCTTTTACTGGTCTTGCTGGGATTATTGCAATTATATTTGCAACAGATAGACATTATTAAATAATTGATTTATCACAAACAAATTATAAATCAATATGTAAATAAAAAGGGATAAATGTATATATGTTAAGAGAGGTGTATACAAACCAATGCAAAAGCTAACTGCAATATGCAAATTAGAAAGAGAAAACAAGAAGAAAAAAAAATTAAAATATTTTTTGTATTACAACACACAACAACAAAAACTTGTCACAAGCGCGAAGTTAACGGCCGCGAGCGCGATCAAAAGAGAAAGCAGAAGAATAGAGAGCACCAACACCACACAAACAAAAACAAACTATGAACTGTAAATTGAGAGCGCGGGTGGGAGCAAAAAAATAGAACGAAATCAGAAACTAAGCAGCGCAACAACAAAATTATATTTGCGTTTTTTAAAGTTTTAATATTGATATAATAAGTAAATGTTAATAAATTTAATCAAACTTCGCGATGAGTATAGCGTTATTAAAAATTGGTAAAGGCAATGAATTTAAATTGAATATTATAAACTAACTTCACGAAAGAACGAAAGACAGTAATTAAGCGAGAGCGCACGACCGACTTCGATGAGTGACAATATATATTTGCATTAACTAACGCAAAAATTTTCATGTTGGCCGGAAGAGGATCGCATTACTCTACAGATAAGATAAAGTGGATCCTAAACTGTGAAAAACAAGGTAAAACCTATAAAAAAAATCAAAATTTTAGTTGTATGTTCTGCCAAGGTGGTCAGATCCCAGTTCAGCATTGCCGGATTCAATGCGGCGCAGGTGCTAAGCCGCTATTACGAATAATTAGTTCAGGACTAAATATTAAGTCCTAAGAACCAAAGGTGACCTGAATTTGAAGTTTCAAATAATTTGAAATCGACAAATTTAAATTATTCATTTTCACTGCTATGTTTATGAACGGAACATAATTATTTTACTATCTTGCTCATTTCTGAATATGGAGACTTTTTGTTTGTGCAAAATGGTACTAATTGTATTATGTATAAATAAAGATCATGAATTTATAAAAGATTGGTCCATTTATGGTCTTTTTAATATGATTTATCAACTTTGAAGTCAAAGCTTAAGGGCACTGCTATTTTCGTGAACACAAATGTATATGCATATGTTATTATAAATTTTAAATCTTATATCTCTAAGCACTGAACCAATTTATGGTCTTGTAGGTGCCTCTGGATGTTTTGACGTCCACCATACGGACGTAGCCATCCGGGCCTGGATATAATTTAACAATTCGTCCAATCGACCACTGCAAGATTGGCACACTATCCTCTTTATCTATCTTAGAATTACCATCATGCCTTCTTTGACATTGTTATATGGTTTCAACGGATGAGAGTTCAGCACTGCTTCAATATTAAAAATTATGATAGACAGCTATTCAAATGTTAGGCTTGCTGTCGATATGTTTTTCTGAAATAAATGCTTAGTGGATTTTACCGCAGCTTCCCATGTGGGATTCCTCAAAATGTAGTGACCGTGGAGAAAGAGTTTTGCACTTTTGTTTTTTTGTTGCAAAACTCTTTGATCCTAATTGCTGCCTTTTCTGAGTGTATTGTATCAGTCAGCTCCTTAAGTTGGTTGTTTGATCCAACAAAGTTTGTTGCATTATCGCAGTATAATGTCTGGCATATTCCTCTGTGCCCAATGAAGCGCTAAAGGGCGCCCACAAATGAGGAGGTGAACAGGTCTCCGACCAACTCCAAGTGTATTGTTTTGGTTGCAAAGCATACAAATACTGCAATGTAAGCTTTGTCGGGACGTTTTCCTCGAACCTTAGGGTGGATATAGAATGGTCCAGTCTACTTGTTTAAAGAACTGAGGCCGGAACTTGGTGCATACTACGCAGCCCCGGATCACATTCTGGACTATCGGTTTCACCTTGATGATGTGGTACGGTTGCCGAGCTATTCTGCGTAGTGCCTCATGTCCACAATGAAGATTCTCTTCATAAAGTTTCCGTAGTATCATTTTTACCACCGCAACATTATACGGCAAGAGATATGGATTCCTTGTTTCCGTTGTTACTGGTGCTTGTTGTAGCCGAATTGCTACTCTTATGATTGAATGTTCATCCAGTATTAGTGGCAAATGTTGCTTTTGCGATCTAGCGGTTGATCATGTCGTTTCTTTAAGTGCCGTAATTTATATGCAAATCCTGTTTCGTGAATTTGCTCAATGATTACTCTACGTGCTTGGTCCAACTCTTCCAACACTAACTGATTCGTTTTCTGTTCTGCTTGTGACAAAGCTGTAGCCGGTAAAATGAATTTCTGTGATTTACCGTATATATCCATTCACTCGTGTTGTTGGCAGTGGCAGTCACAATGCTGAATACCTTGGTTTTCTTCTCAGCGGTATCGATCGTGTGCTCTGTAGGCTTAAATGGTGCTGGCCAGCTACATTGTGGTCCATGTAAAAACAGTGGTCCATGCAACCATAATGTATGTGGGCTAAGCTGGGCTGCTGATATGCCTCGAGATAGAACATCTGCTGCGTTGAGCGCTGATGACACATGACGCCATTGCCTTGGATGTGATATTGCATGTATTTTGGTCAACCGATTAGCTATTAAATGTGATGCCCGTGAATTAATCCAAGAGAGTACTACTGTTGTGAGTTCAACTCCAAGTACAGCTGCACATCGTTCCTGCAGGGGCAGTGTCTGCTTTTCAATAGGAGCCACTCTCGACTTGGCGCACAACAATCTGACTGAAATTTGGCCATTTTTATAGGTTGATCGGACATAAGCTGCCGCTTCATACGCCTTTTCTGATGAATCAACAAATGTATGCAGTTCCTTTGTAGTGGGGACCTTTCCATTAAAAATATGCCTTGGAATTTTCATGTGCTTTTGTGCCTGTACATCCTCTCGATGGGCTTCCCGTTGCTTCTCCAAATACGGCGGTAGGGTACCATCCATCTCAATTCGCTCGGTAGCAACATGTTGAAGAAACATTTTCGCTCTTACCACTACCGGTGCGAACAGTCCTAGAGGATCGAAGATTTGACCGACTGCAGATAGCACCACTCGTCTGGTTATTCCTTTTGTATATCTTTGAGCTTTTCCACATAATTGGTCTTTTTTGGGTGCCCATCTGATTCCCAATGTTTTGACACTTGTTTGTTCCAGTGTGTCACCGAGATTGATGTCAGCAATGGTATGTTTCGTTGGAATTTCCTTTAGATGTTGACTGCTATTTGTGAACACCATTTTCGTAAGTTGAAACCCTAAGGTCTTAAGATTTCTAGCAGCTCTTGTCTTATTTGCAGGGCTTCTGGTAAACTGTCTGCTCCTGTGAGACAATCAACATAAAAGTCATTTTTTAATGCTAATGCTCCAGACGGCAATTTTTCCATGTTTTTCAATGCCAAATATTCCAGACACTTCGTCGCTAAATATGGGGATATAAAATGTCGTTTAGTGATTTTCTTGATGACGTTTTGTATGATGCATCAAATACCACTCTTAACTTGGTGGTTGTACTTTCTGGCTTTAGTACACAGTAATGATTCTTGGGAATTTGTTTTACCATTACCTGCTTCATATGTTCATATTGTGACATAAATTTTACTCCATTTTTATGTCAGGGCTCATTCGCCTCTCTAACGACATGAACCTTCTTATGGCTACTTCCAGAGATTCTCCAAGCGATGAAGCCTCTTCAGCAAATGGAAGCTATACAATTAGTCGATTGTCCGCCGCCGTGTGTAGGTTAACTAGGAAGAATTTTTCACAAAACTCTCCCTCCGGACTCCTGTACCTTTTCATTGGCTCTAGTGTGTCTAGCTGGCAGAATCTTTTTAGAGATTCCTCTGGATTCGTCATGCCTACCATACATGTGATTCAAGCTGACGTTGACATATAAGTTCTGCGAGAAATAATCCATCCTCTCTGAATTTTGTAATGTTGGACCGTTTCGATTGCCCCGTCTTCTTTCTGGTAGCAGTATAGCATAGTGATCATCAGCTCCCAACAGCTTATCAATTTTTCCTGGTTTATCAAATGTCGGGTCAGATAATTGAATGTTGGCAATGTGACTTTCTGCATTATTTGTTCTGTAGGTTGGTCACCTATTATGTGTGGCAATACAAATGCCTCAACTAGCATTGCGAACTTGTTGTATCTTGACCATTTGTATCCTGGTTGACCACCCACTCCATTTATGTGCACATGAGTCTCGTTAATTTTTAACGATAACTTCTTTACCAGTCTCTCTGAGACGAGGTTTACTTGTGACCCGCTACCTAGGAGTTCTCGAAACTCTCCTGTCCTTTCATTGATCCCTTTTACCACTACCTTGGCCGTTGCCAACAGAGTGTATTTCTGCAAATTCCATAAGCAGAAGCTAAAGAAGCAGATGTAGCAACTTGGTTGCCTGCACATAAGCAACTGTTTGTCCCAGATGCTGCTGCGCATGCCTTCCTAGTTTTTCAATGCTGCGATTTTCGTTTCTTGGTTTCCCAATCGCCACTAATGTTAGGAAGCGTTGTTCCAAGAATGATAGGAAATTACTTTCTGTAGATCCCTTGTGTTGAAAAAAGATTGCTCATATAGTGCGTGGTTGAATCTATCCAATTTCCTTGTCATATGAAACATTATGACAGCATCTGACGATTCCATATTGTCGCCAACACTTTTTAAAGCTTGCAATGATTTAAAAATGTTATCATGCAAATTCTTTATAGAAGCTTCAATCTCTCTGCTTCTCCAGAAAGATTTGATTTTAAGTACCACATTTTCTTTATTGTGGATACATTTGACTTATGAATGAACTACCTTTTTATAGATGTCATGAAATTGTTGCCATTTCAGATAATCCCCATAAAATTTTGGAATGGTAATTTTGGGTAGTTGCAATTATTGTATCGATTGCAATACAGGAGGTGAATAGGGATTCCCGGAGAGAAGGAAAATAACCCAGTCTTCATTCGTTGAATTCAAAATATGAACTGATTTTATTAACAAAAGTACGGAGTTTATATAGGATTATCTTAGGCTCTAGGAGGTAACAATTGTTCTTAGAAGATCTTATTCTAGACTCACACCCACGTATTTGGGGGTTGAAAATTTATTATTTTTGGGCACGGCGTCGGTCACTTGACATCCTGCCGTTGTGATCTTTTGGGTTAGTTTAGAATTACAAGTGTTTTTTCCCACATCGTGTGTGGCTGATTGTAATTTTAGACATATGCTAGGTTAGTTGTTTGGTACAAGAGTACAGTTGTATTGTGTTTTCTTTAGTGCATCTGATTTGGTGAAGCCAGGTCAGATGAACACTATGTTTATTCTTAAACATTCTGCAAAGGGCCACCAAATGCGGCGTTTTGGACTTTATTTTTATAGTTAGTTGTCTTATACAAATTATTATTTAAGATAACTTTTGTTAAGGAATCATGATCAGTAACATGACGGACGTTCAACCTAGTCAATCTTATGTTCCTTTACCGATTGTAACTGACTTCCTATTCTTACCAATTCTGCAGTATGTATTACTGAGTTGGCTTCTACTGGTTTTTATAATATTTGGCATATTACCTTTGGGATATCTACCCACTCCTGATGTGTATTAGTGTGCTGACTTCTAGCCTTTTTATAAGGTGGAGTATTTAAACAATAACTACTTTTACTCTTTGACTTGTTCCAATGTGTTTTTTGCTCCACTATTTTGAAATATCGCTGATTGCTGAAATTTGAGTGGTTATTCTGGTCATTATTAAATGTTGTCCGTTTATAATTGTTTTGCCATATCTGCTTTTTTGGTAGTACAGTTTCGGACAATTTACTACCGGAATCTATTTTAATATTATTTTTTAGATAATCATTATCTAATTGAACCATTGCCTTCTGAATATTTTCATTTTTTACTGGCTCTGGGATATATACTTTTTCTTCCCTAGTTTTCGATTTACCTCCAATGTGAGGTCCTGCCGGGGGCCATAAATTTATCTCTTGAGTTTTGTTCTTGTATTTCTTTGGAATTGTATTATTTTTATTTTGAAATTTACCTTTCTTTTTCTCGCAACGTTGTTCAAAACCTGTGACATCTATTGTTGTTGCCACTACAGATTTATTCTGATTTGATTTGGCGCATCCCGAAACGATCCAACCAAATTGAGTATTCTGGCCTAGCAGGCCATCAATCTTTGTAAATCCCCCTTTTAAGATTTGGGTATATACTTTTACTCCCATTATTATATCAATCCTACCAGGTTTATTAAAGGTAGGATCAGCTAGAACGTAAGTTTGCCATTTTGACATATCCACGTTTGCTATTTTTAATGGAAGAGCTTTCATTAACTTTGGCAACACAATTGCCTCAACCCTAAGATGTCCTTTCCAAGGATTTCGCGTCTTCACATCTATTTTTACCTTATATTTTGATTTATTAGATTTTATTGAGGACACGCCACTTATTTCTGTATATTGTTTAATTTTAGGTAATTTCAATATTTGAGCGGCCTCTTCGGACAAAATGGTGCTCTGTGAACCACAATCAATAAGGGCTCTTAGAGTCTTATATCTTCCATTTACATTTTTTACTTGTATTACTGCTGTGGCCAACAGTGCTGGTTCTGCGGTTACACAAGTATTAACTTTCTCCTGTTTTTCTTCAAAATGGAGTAAGGTATGGTGTTCCTTACTGCACAATGAACAGACCATTTCATTAGTGTATACCTTATTGCTTGAATGGTTCAAGCATCTTATGCAAAGCTGCACTTTTTTGGCTGTTTCATACCTTTCAGTTGGTGTCAAACCTTTAAACATATAGCACTTATACGCTTTGTGCCCGGCAATTTTGCAAATCGGACATTTATCTTCGACTTCCGCATAATTTAACACAGTTTTTAGCGGTTTTTTCTCTTCTTTGCTCATGGCACTTAGCGAGCAATATCTTTGCTCCAAGTATTCCATGACATCAGATAGCATTTGAATTTGCCTTGTTTTTCTAATTTGACTCTCATATAATTGTAGAGCCTCTCTGTCAAATTTCCGAAGTATGAGTTGAGCGACTATTACGTCAACTTCATCGGACAAATTTGCTTTAATTTTAATTAAGTGTATTGACTCATTAATTATGTCAATCACTCCTTTTGAACTTTTGCGGATTCATTGTTGATCATCGGTAAATCAATGATCCGACTTAATTGTTCGGAAAACACCCTCCGATTATTTTCATATCGCTTGTTTAATAAGTCCCAAGCGGCACTATAATTGTCAGCTGAACCTGACAATAGATGGGCTACCATGCTCCTTGCTTCGCCCTTTAACGCGGATTTTAAATAATTAAATTTAAGAGTCAGACTTAAATCTTCCCTTTTTTCAATTAATTCCGCAAATAATTCCACAAACAGGTCCCATTCTCGAGACTCTCCAGAAAATGTGGGTACTGAATTCCGGACATCGAATTCTAAATCATCCATAGCATTATTAAATTTGGCATTTTTTGTCAAACCCTGGCACGCCTGTACTTTCTCCCATAAATAATTGATCTTATTAATATATATTATGCATGTCTCATTGCCTGTTGAATTATCTATAGTACGTAAATCTTTGGTTACCCTATCCAAATATTCCTGGAGCTGTCGGGCTCTACCCAAAAATATCTCCTGGTTATCATTAGCGTCTGTATTACTGGAGGTCGCATTCCCGCGCGACTCTCCTTTGCTATCATCCAACTTTTCAAACATCGTTGCATCTGCTTCACTGTTTTCCGAATCGACAGTGCCCTGCCTGCTTGACTCTCCTTTGGCTAATAATCTGGCTGCCATATCTAAACCTTCCTCATACTTTCCATCTGTAAAATAGTAGTGTTCGGTTACACCACTCTGTATCATTTGGCTATGGTAACTAATCCATTGCTTCTGAATCTCAGCTATTTCATTAAGAATCTTGCTAGTTAACTTACTAGCATCTAACTCTTCTATTTTCTTTAACCTTTTGTGCAACGTGTTGCTTCCCTAACAATTTTTCAGTTTTGGTAGGGAACATTTTTGTATGGTCTATAGTAAATTGCTTTCTTTTTTTTAATATTAATTTATTTGTTGTATATTTATTTTTATATTACTATTGACCTGGCAACTTGCTTAAAAATATCATGAATTATATTTTATTTTTCTTTAATAAATTTTATATATATTTTTTCTTTTCTACTCGATCATCGCAGTGATCTTCCTACCTAATGTTTCGCATAGCTTTACAGGCTATACTGCTATCGGACAGATTTAATTCTGCACAATTTCACAATATTTCTTACAATGTTTTTTTTTTTTACAAACAATTTTAATTTAGGATGAGTTTATTTGTTTAGTGTTGGACGCTCTTTGTAGCGCTGCCGGTCCTACCGCATTCAGGGCATAGCTTGTCGCGCTAGGCGTTGCCGGTGCAGGTCTTCGCACAGGCTGTTGGGGCGCCGATGCTGGTCTCTCCGATCTCTTGGCTCCGGGGTCTAGCTTGTCGTGCTAGACGGTGCCGGTGCTGGTCTTCGCACAGGCTGCTGGGGCGCCGATGCTGGTTTGTCTGCCAATGGGTAGGATTCGCCTCGCCTCCAGTCGTCTCTTCCCTGCAACTATTTTGTTGCTCTGCTGCTTCTGGTTGCCTACTTGCAACTATATTTGTGTATACATATACACTAATTTGTATTTTATAATTTTTTTTTTTTTTTTCGATATTAGGGCTTCGAATACGCCACACACAAAAACTCCCGCCGCCGAGATTACTACAGTTGCTCCACTAGCCAAAACTGCCTTTAAAATCGGACGCACGCGCTTTTTATTTATTAAGCAAAATTTTGCCTTTTATATTATACTCTGTCTCTTACCACTGTTGGGAAAACAAGAGTTATTTTATTTTTTGCTACCTTTAGCTGATCTTAGCATTTACACTTGCATAAGCATTCAGACTTACAGGCGCTGATTTACCCTCTGAGTCTCTTACCACTGGTGGGGAAAACTACAGAGTTCCTTTTTTTCTCGAAGGACCAAAATGAATCCGGCTCGAAGGACCAAAATGAATAGGGATTCCCGGAGAGAAGGAAAATAACCCAGTCTTCATTCGTTGAATTCAAAATATGAACTGATTTTATTAACAAAAGTACGGAGTTTATATAGGATTATCTTAGGCTCTAGGAGGTAACAATTGTTCTTAGAAGATCTTATTCTAGACTCACACCCACGTATTTGGGGGTTGAAAATTTATTATTTTTGGGCACGGCGTCGGTCACTTGACATCCTGCCGTTGTGATCTTTTGGGTTAGTTTAGAATTACAAGTGTTTTTTCCCACATCGTGTGTGGCTGATTGTAATTTTAGACATATGCTAGGTTAGTTGTTTGGTACAAGAGTACAGTTGTATTGTGTTTTCTTTAGTGCATCTGATTTGGTGAAGCCAGGTCAGATGAACACTATGTTTATTCTTAAACAGGAGGTGATTGTATCACTACATTTTCTGTTGGTGCCACACAGAATTTCAGCATTGTATTTTCCGCGGCCACAAACGTAGCTATATTCAACTACAAATCGTGCAAAGAAAGTAGTCGCCTAGTTGACCAGTTTCCTTGTTGTATTCTCACTTGATGACGGTTTCACCAAGTCTGTTACTCTTTCAACTTGGAGCCGCCAATGTCGGCGTCACCAAAATGTTCAATGAAAGACGTTAGTATTTCTTGAATTTTTTAATTGTTTATTTATTTATAATCAAATGGGCACTATCACATAAACCAGTGACTAATAGTCGTCGCAACCAACACATAATTTGGGTGGTCTTCGGAGCGAGATTACAAAGGTAGAGATGTGGGCCATTTTATAATCTAAACACCAACAGATTACGTTTGTCATTGCCGTATGCACCAGGATTTCCATGTTTTTTATTTAAATCATAGTCAGAAGCTTGCTTGTGTTCTTTTATTTGCTGCAGGTCTTTTAGGACCATGTCACGGTCGTCATGTAATGACCGGGTTCTAGTTAAATTAAGTAATGTGGCATCGGACACTTCAGTGTCATTTGATTGCAGTTTTAAAATTGATTTTTATTAAAAACTTTTCTTTAACTTTACCCATGTTAACATATTCTTATGCTTCCGTACATTGTAGTTCCCAGTTTCTGCCGTTAGTTTTATTTTTAAATTTTAAGGCGTTAGTTTGTAATTCAGTAAGTGGTGGGTAATTGTGTCGATAAAAATGATCAGCTGAGCTTAGAAGTTCGATGATTATGCAAGTGCAACCCTAGCGAGGAGGCATTATGCGCGATTGCATGCATTGGTCACACTCTTTTCTGACGAACTTCCGCCCTGGCTAGACGCCTAAACCACGCTGCTCCTCCAGAAAAAATATAAAAATTTAAATCTGAAATTTTCTCGGCCATCAAGCCGAAATATTAATTAAATACTAATCTGGAGCATATAGGACAACAATTATTGTGGAGTTTTGTGAATCTTATTATCGTAAGTTATTTTTTTGTGGATATTTGAAACAGCCGTAATTAAATTGGATGTCGAAAACCTGAACAAGGAATTTCATATTTGAGTTCCGAAAATCAGCCAGAGATATTTTTGAGACACCGGGGGCTCAATAGCTGCACACCGTGAAGGGCACAGAGACATTTCGACAAAGTCAACTATCTTGGAACAGCCGCCCGATCGGATACGATCAGAGAAAGTTTCTTTGTTGCGGATTAAGAGTCCACCAGATCGCCGGTATAGCATAGGAATGCCAGTCGCTTGATTAAACTTAACATTTTATTCCTAAGCATCATCCATCGGACGTCGAAGGCCTTCGACGGACCGGACGGATTGGTAAGTCCTAAGTTCTTGACAAAAAAAATCATATTCGTTCTGGCATTTCCCTGTTTTTTTTTTGCAAAAGATAGCGAGTTCTTCGTCAAATAAGCCGCGAATAAGAAAAAAGATCTCTATAGTTTGGTAACGTCAAAAGAAAATAATTAAAGTTAAAGTAAATCGCCTTTGACTGTGTAAGTGGGTCTACGTTTATAATTAATATAATTTAAGTTGGAGACTTTTTTAAATTTCATTTGATATGTCCGTCTGTCAGTCCGTCTGTGCGTTTGCGTTTTGCTCAGCCATCTTAAGAGCTATTGGGATTATGAGAAACTTGGGATTTAAGCTATTTATAACCCAGGAAAAAGAGAGTCTGAAAATTGTCAGGATCGGACCACTATATCATATACTTCTAGAAGAAACATTAGAAAATGAAATGAAATTTACTAATATGATAGTATCAAATAGAAAACCTCATATCCCACAATTTGAATCTAATCGGATAAATAGAACATATAAATCGGTTAAGGCGCTGCTGGCAGCGCTGCTTTTGCCGACTACGTTATCATCAAATCAACAGATATGCGTGTCGTGCTTTGCTAAGGAAATGATAGAAGAATAAGAAAAAATTGTAGTAAGAAGAGTAATAATTTGATGTTTTGTTTGTGTATTGATGAATTGAGTTGCAGGGAAAGAAGTTTTAAAATGTTAAAATATTACATTTTGCAAGGGTATATTAACTTTGTCATAGCCAAAGTTAGCTTCTTTGATATTTTTTTAGCCGACGAAAGTATTTATGTTAATGGAAGTTTACCGTTAAAAAAAAATTCATTAAAAAAATTAGTTGGCATCGAAGACAAAAAAATATTTTTCTCGCAAACATAGTTTATTTTGTAATTTTCTCTTGGGGCAAAAATCAAAGACAATCGCCGTTTAAAAAAATATTGTTTACTCCATAATCTAAAAAAATGTTTTAATTTATTAGGCAAGAAATCATATCCAGTTTTTTTTTTTTTATTTGAATAATTTCGAAAAACATGAATATTCCAGGCGGTAAATCAAGGGTAGATATATGTACTTATAAATGCCTTGTGAAAATTTCTGAACAAAAGGGATAAAAAACCAAAATCACACGAATCTCTATTATAATTTTGGGTTGCTGCAAGCATAGAAAAAATGAATTTATTTATCTATAAAAAATTTAAAGATTAAATTTAACACATTTTGGCCACTATGTTAATAGTTTCCTATTTCTTTCCAGATACATCCTGCTCAGTTTGCGCCATAAAAAAAAATGCATTTCAACGACCAGATCAGAATGACTTTGGCAAATATTTACCTTTTTTTTTAAAAGATAATCCTGATGATACTTGTGTTAAAGCTGGCCATGCTGCTTATAGCAATGCTGTTCCGTATAGCTACAATCAGGAGTTGCTTACTCTTAACGCTTCTTATTTTATGGCTTATCATTCAATATTAAAAAGCTCATCTGACTATTATTTGGCTTTACAATCAGCTAGAAGGATATCGTCTAACATTACACATATGATACAAGCCAAATTAATTTCGGGAGGCATGCCTTTGGAGTTAGCACTGAAAGTCGAAGTTTTCCCGTATTCCGTTTTTTACGTCTTTTATGAGCAATATATAACCATGTGGTCGGATACACTAAAAAGCATGGGAGTTTCAGTTCTTTCCATATTTATAGCTACTTTTATATTAATGGGTTTCGACATTCATTCTGCTATTGTTGTCATTGTTACCATTACTATGATTGTAGTTAATATGGGCGGCCTAATGTTTTATTGGAATATATCGTTAAATGCAGTTTCTCTAGTAAATCTCGTAATGGCAGTAGGAATCTCAGTAGAGTTTTGCTCTCATTTGGTCCATAGTTTCTCAATTTCAAATGAAATATCTCAAATAAGTCGAGCTACCGAGAGCGTAACAAAAATGGGGAGTTCAGTCTTTTCTGGCATTACACTGACAAAGTTTGCTGGAATTTTAGTATTAGCTTTCGCTAAAAGTCAGATTTTTCAGGTTTTTTATTTTCGTATGTATTTAGGAATTGTGATTATTGGTGCAGCACATGGACTCATCTTTCTGCCTGTTCTTCTGAGTTATATTGGTAAGTAACCAGAAAAAAAATGAATTTCTTAACCCTAATTAAAATAAAATTTCGCACTTAATTGTTTGTTGTTGCGACCTTTTAATTTTAAATTTGTTGATTTTTTTGCCGGCTTGAGGTCCAATTGTTGGTTGAATAAAAAACAGTTTGTTCTTATTTTTCTTCTTCAATATATTTCGACCACTGATCGGTGGTCGTCTTCAGGTAAACTATAAAAACATTTAATTGTGATTAACTTAACATTAATTTAACAAACAAGAAACACCTACTTATTTATTACACGTCCGCACACTGTGACGTTGAGCTACACACTGATTTGTCCCTAATAAATGCCTGTATAAATGCACGCAGTTGTCTGTATCTACCTTATAATTAAGTCTTATATTTGTCGTGGTATTTATTATGTGCAGCATCTCCAAAGTGTAACGTTTGTTGTAATGTTGTTCTTGGTCTACTATGTTTACTTCGTCAAAATTAGGGGAATGTCCACTGGCGGCACAGTGGGCCATAAGTGCCGTTTTTTGCACATTGGAGTGCTGACGAAGTGTGTAGTCAGATCTATGTTGTGATAGTCTAGTTTTTAGCCTCGATTTGGTTGTCCCTATATACATCTTATCACAGTTTTCCTCATTGGTCCCCTTGCACGGTATTTTATATACTACGTTACTCTTGTACATTGTATCAATCTTACTTTTTGTCCTGTTGAAAATACTCCGTAACGTGTTGTTGGGTTTATGTGCTATCTGAATTTGTTCTGTGTCATAGCAATCCGAGTTAGCTAATCTTTCCGACAGTTGTGGTACATATGTGACGGACATAAAGCGTTTTGTCGAAATCTCTTTATTGGTTTTCTTGTTGTGAGATCTAAGTAAAGTCCTTATGGTGTGGTTTGGAAAGTCATTATCCTTTCAAATTCGTCGTATTTCTTTCTTCGTTTCTTCATGAAAAATTGGGTCCGATATGTTAAGCATCCGTTGTATACAACCTCTTGCTGTATTCATTATCATCGACTTCGGATGTATGGAGTTGAAGTTGATGATTCGTCCTGATGCTGTTGGTTTTTTGTACCATTTTAATTTTAGCTCGTTTCCTCGTCTGTGTATTAATGAGTCTAGATATGCCAATTTGTTGTCATTTTCTAATTCTATTGTAAACTTTATGTTTCTGTCAAATGAATTTAGGTTGTCAAGTGTGTTTTGGATCTCGTCTTCTTTAATTATGGCAAAAAGGTCATCTACATATTTCGTCATAACTCTAGGTGGTCGCTGCAGTGTTCTCATCATTTTGTCTAAGAGTTCTTCCATAATTATGTCAGCTATTATCGGTGACGCTGGTGAGCCCATAGGCATTCCTTTTAGTTGTGTACATATCTTGTCTTTGTATCTGAAATATCTGTTCTCTTGTATAATAAAACGTACTATTTCCATAAATGTTAATTTTGGAATGTTAGTGTGCGCTTTTATTTTTATCCACTTTTCTCTAATAGTGTCAAGTGCTAATTCTATTGGAATACTTGGAAAAAATGAGACTACGTCAAATGATATTAATCTTTCATCGTCGCAGATGTATGTGTCATTAATCCTTGTCTCAAATTCTGAGGCGTTCTTTACATTGTATGTTGAGTCTGCCGTTATATTTTTTAATATGTTGACTATATATTTGCATAGTCCGTTCGATGGAGAACCAATTGATGAACAGATTGGTCTCAATGGCGTACCTTCTTTGTGAATTTTGGGTAATCCATATATTCTTGGTGGAATTGATGTGGTTGTTATAAGCTTATTTCGTTCGGTCCGTGAAATAAGTTCATGTTTGTATAGTTTTTCTACTAATTCGTTGTTTTTGGTCTGTAGTCTAGTGGTTGGGTCCTTCCTTAAAGTTCTATATGTATTTAAGTCGTTAAGTATACTATCCACTTTTTTGTCATACTCAGTCTTATCCATTACAACTGTCTTATTCCCTTTATCGGAAGTTAAAATTAGTATGTCATCATTCTGTCTAAGAAATTTCCGTGTTTGTTCCACTGTGTCAAGTATTGCACGATCAGCTGCGTCTTCTTTGTTTGATGTTTTGTGGTCTTTGATTAATAAAGAGAATTTTGTACGTGCTTTCTCTTGTTTTTCTTTGTTTTTAAGAGTCTGTACTAGCTCCTCTCCGTCTGCTATATATTTAAAGAGAGGGAATTTTCTCTTCTCCACTGGGATTGCGAACTTAGGGCCTTTCGCCAGTAACGCTTTTACGTCGGTCTGAAATTCGATATTCGTCTTATTTACAAACCAATCGTTTGTGTTGTTGTTTTTCTTGTTCAAGAGAACTCTGTTTTGAGCAGAATGAAGACGCTTATGAGCCAAAGGAGAAACCAAAGCATGTGTAGGCACGAAGTAAGATGACTAAAACGGCACAATTGTTTCTGAAATCCACTTTTGTAAGTTCTTACGACCAGTTAAAGGTTGCGCCAATAGCAGAATTCTGATGTACAGTGCAAAGCGCAGAAATTCATAAGAAGTTAAATGAGAAAAAGAAAAAGAGATGAAAGCTTTCATGACTACATTTTGAATATGAAGAAGATCGCTATGCTTGGTAAAGTGGATATGGACTCAGTTATTGGATACAACATGGCCTAGGCTTAAAAAATGTATAAAAGTTTAATATGTATGGGTGTAAAACAGAGTACAAGCTAAAGGAAAAATTAGACATATATGAACGTAAGTATGGAAGCTAGATGCAATACAAGCAGCACGGCGTCAGACACAGTGATGTCCAAAAGAACATGTCGACTACAAAAATAAATCGTTGCTTTAATTGTGACTCGACTGAGCTTGTTCGAAAAAATTGCAATGTTGAAACAAAGTGCTTTAGGTGTAATGCTTTCGGGCACATTTCGAAGAATTGCCCAGAAGTACAGAACGTCATGCAGATAGTCAAGGACGAGAGACTCATAAAAAGCATTATGATTAATAATATCCATATCCTTTGCTTGGTTGACACGGTTTCTGATATGTCAATTATATGTCTCCCAACGTTCAATAAAATCAAAAATGTCATCTTGAAAAAATGCAATTCAGAACTTAATGGCTTGGGAAACAAGAAAACACAGCCGATTGGTATGTTTGTAGCTGCAGTGCAGATTGGCGAAGATGAGGTGCAACAGAAGTTCATAGTTGTTCCAGACGGTCACATTGCCTATGAGGGTTTACTCGAATTCCACTTTTTGCCAAAATGTTGCTACGAATGGAATGTAGAGGGCTTCGTGTTTTCGACGGTGTCAGCGCTACCGAATAGCGCTGAAACAAACAACCTAAGTATAAATAACATTGTTGAAACAAAAACTGATGTACGTCTATGTACCTACACAGTTTAAACAACTCATTCAGACGATGGTGGATGAATACAAACCAGCTCCTCAAGTTGCCGAATGCTCCGTTTTCTTGAAAATTGTACCAGATGGACAAATGATACCGTTTCGCCAGCAGGCCAGTCGTCACCCGCCCGTAGAGTCTGATGCAGTCAAAAAACAGGTTGAAGAATGGCTAACCAAAGATATAGTGCGCAAATCAAACTTGAATTTTGCCAGCAAGAAGAAGGATGGAAATTTTCGAGTTTGCGTTGACTTTCGGCAAGGATGTGCCACGCGAAGTTGCACAGTGGATATTAAACCTTCAGGATTTTGACTTTCAGGTCGAACATCGATCTGCAGAAAAAATGAAACATGTCGATTGTTTAAGTCGATATCCCATTAATGTATTGCCCAATTCGTCGGAAATCTCAGCTCGCTTGAAAGTTGCGCAACAAAAGAATCCTTACATAAAAGCAGTACTCGAAATTATTAAATCTCAACCTTATGATGACTTCAAACTTAAAGGTGAAATATTGTACAAGGTCGTTCAAGGAAATGATTTGCTAGTTTTACCCAAAGCAATGGAGCAAGAAATAATCACAGATAGTCATAATGTTGAAACTAGGAAATCAAGACGGATATTCGCACTCTATCGAACGGTTTTGGACAACCCCACCGCATAGTGAGCGACAGAGTAAGTGATTTGCAAGCTGTCGGCTGAAGATTGCTTAAAATGGTATAAATTCGTGGGCCAACCCAAAAGCTTGAACACTGCTCAACGAAAAAACACAGTTTCAGTTAATGTTTGGAGTAGAGATGCAGAAAAAATCAAACGAAAAAATTTAATCTATGTTGGAACAGGAGCTTATTGAAAATTATGAAAACGACAGGATGCAAATGCGTGTGGAAGCAAAGAGCCAAATAGAACAAGAACAAAAAATTTATAAGCAGAACCATGACAAAAATCGCAAAGACGATCGTAAACTCCAGCTGGGCGACCTGGTCGCAATAAAACGTACTCAGTTTGTTGCTGGTAGAAAACTCGCAACCTCTTTTCTTGGACCATGTGAAGTTGTTAACATCAAGCACGTCAGCAAGTTCAGACAATATGAAACTCTGGAAGTAAGTCGAGTCCAACGAAGAACTATTTTCGTCTGGGTCAGACGACGAGGATCAGGATGACCGAATGTAAAGTGGTAATAACGCATGCACCGACTGTGTGGCATCCCTAAAGAAGGCAGGCTTTTGGTCGGAGGTTGCCATGATGTTAAGAAGAGAGTCGAGCGTGAGTAGAAGAAGTCGTGGGTCGGAATTATGTTGGCAAAGTTGTTCAAGTTGCCTATTAAAATTCGTAAAATATAATTATCCTAAGCTATTGTAAACTTATTAAAATAGAACTACACAATAATGTACATACATTTTGTGCAGATATAGTTTCAGCTCCGCTGCTATAGCGAAAATTAGCCGCATCGTTTCGCAACGACACACTGGTGAGAAGGTTTCGCTATGATTGACGTCGTTTGTCTGGGAGCACCCTTTGGCTACCAGGCGGGACTTACACCGCTCCACGCTTCCATCGCCATTCCGTTTAATAGTGTACACCGACTTTGAACCAATCGCTTTATGTCCCATGGGTAAATCTACCAATATCCATGTCTTATTTGCCAACAGAGCCTCTTATTCCTTAACCATAGCAGTCTTCCCTAATGATCGCTTCTTCATTTACATGTAAATTTGTTACACGGTTATTCATTTTCTTAGGACGTACTGGAATGCTGGTAATCAAACGTGGCCTTCCAGGATCGATCTGTCCTTCCGGCCGAATATCTTGTTCCGCTTCTTGTTCATCTGCTTGGCCAGATTCATCATCGCTCTGCCCTAATCGCTCATTATCGGATTCGTCAGTGCTAACGAATTTCTCACTTTCCATGTCATCGTCCCACCGCATATTTAAACCTGTGACTGTTTGTGCTGGAGCTGGGGATTAAAAAATCGAAACTAAGTCATTCGGATCGTTGAACATTACATCCCGTTTCTCAACGACCTCTCGCCTTTCTTTGTCATACAACCTGTATGCTTTTGATACCAGTGAATATCCTACGAGCCGATATTCTCTGCCTTGGCCTGAAACTTGCTTCGTCGTCTCTTATCTAATGCGTCTGCTATTGATCCAAAAATGCGCATACCCTGCCCAAGGCGTCATAACAACTTAAGCTGCTGTTGGTGATCAGTTTCGAATATAGCACTCTGCCATTATTGCCTCTGCCCAGAGAAACTCCTCCATATCCGCGTGTAAAAGCAAACAGCTAGCGTCGACTAGCGTCCGGATTGCTCGTTCAGCCAATCCATTCTGTTGAGGGCTATATGGAACCGTCAACTGGGGCACAATTCCATGATCCTTTAAGTACGTATCCAAACGCCTATTAATGAATTCTCGGCTGTTGTCACTTCTTATTGCCTTCAATTTTTAATGGCCTTTAATCCATCTCTTTAAATTCCACCAATTTCTCGAATACTTCGTGCTTGGATTTTATACAATAAGTAAATATTCGTCTCGACATGTCGCATAAGAATGGCAAGAAATATAAAGAGCCGCCTAGAGAACGTTTCTTAAAAGGCCCACATACATCGGTATGTACCAATTCCAAAAGATGTTGAGCTCTATGTTCAGTCGCCGACGGGAAAGGTAGAGTATGCATCGGAGAAATCAACGTTTTCCATGCCACTTACCATCTTGCGTTTAACAATATTCATTAGACTTGAATAATTCAAGTGACCATACCTGTAGTGCCAATCTGCTCTTTCAACCGACACTAAATTCGTCTCCAACGTGGTTGTTGGCCAATATACTTTCTTCGTTCGCATCATGATTCGCAAGCACACAAATGAGCAGTCCCGAATCCACACACCAGCTCGAAGCATCTAGATTTCCTGCCTGTGCTAGGATTGTGTACGATCGATGTTGTGATTGCCGATTTGCCTTTGGCTTTTCTTGAAACTTTGGGCAGTCCCTCTTATAGTGACCTCGCTGCCCACAACTGTGGCACTCTACAGAGGTCTCTTCCTTCGAGTTGGATTTTTTCCCATAGTTGCCTGGTATGCCCTTTGCTCTTCTGGGGTTGTTATTCTCTCGTTGCTACTGCGATGTCAGTTTCGATTCCACGCGGAATCGCTTCAAAAAAAAACTAGGTGCCACAGAACTTCGAGTGATTTCTTTTTTTCGAACTTAGTTGATTGGTTTTGCTAGGGTTGTCATTATGTATCAAAAAAATTTCCCTGTATTTATAAAGCTCCTTTAAAATATTATTCAAAAAATAGAAGATGGCTTAAAAATTTGTTTTTTATTAAATTACGATAAATGTAAGTCAAGATCATAATTTTTTTGGAAAATAAAATTGAATATTAAATATTTGCCTTTCATTTTGGCCACACGACAACAATATCAAAGGTTTGTTTGTTACAGGTGAACGTTGTTACAAAGAACCTAATTTTTATAGCCTTGCAGTTTTTGGCTATAATATTTGTACATGTTCCAAACTATTTATCTGTACCTCAATTCATCAACGCAAATATCATTTCCATTTCTTTTTCTCCTACTTCTCCATTTTCTCTCACATGAATGCCGCGATTAGCACGCATACACACGGTTTATCTAGCGTTACGTCTGTGATGGTTCGAGAAATGACGTAGTTGGTTGCTGGTAGCGCTGCCGGCAGCGTTGGAGCGAAGCCGATTTAAATTGCCTACAACATGTGTTCTATTTATCCGATATGATGGAGTCCTGATGTTTTATATAAAAAAATAACCTATGAAATTTGCTTCATAGGGTTACTCCAATTAATTTACCTATTTTTATTCTACAACTATATATTAAGTTTTCCCAAAAGGTCCTAAGACGGCTGAGTAAATGCTGCTGAGTATGGTTGTATCGACTCAGCTTCTCATGCTGATCAAGAGTATATATACTTTATGGAGTCGGAAACATCTGCTTCTGTGCGTTCCAAACATATCACAAATTTAATAATACCTTCTGCCTAAGCTTTGTCCAACAGGCAAGGTTACTGACCTCGCTCTACGAGCAGTGGCAAGCGAGGGACGATAAAATAGGAAAAATAAAATTACCATTTCTGGTGAAAAGATGGGTCTTGATGCTAGGCAAACGCAAATTGGAAACAGATAACATTGCAAATTGACCAATCATACCTGAGGGTTCGTCTAGTCACTTCCAGCTTAGCAATAAGCTGCCTGAGCGTGAGTATATGAGGCAAAGAGAGTACAAAATAGCATGTTATCACTCATCGAAGTCGGTCGTGTCTTTTTTTTGCGCTCTCGCCTAATTACTGTCTTTCGTTCTTTAATGAAGTTAATTTATAATATTTAATTCGTTATACTCATCGCGAAGTTTGGGTTAAATTTATTAACATATATATATTTTAATATCAAAACTTTAACAAACGCAAATATAATTTTGTTGTTGCGCTGCTTAGTTTTTGATTTCGTTCTATTTTTTGCCACCCGCGCTCTCAATTTACAGTTTATGGTTTGTTTTTGTTTGCGTGGTGTTGCTGCTCTCTATTCTTTTGTTTTCTCTTTTGATCGCGCTCGCGGCCGTTAACTTCGCGATTGTGACAAGTTTTTGTTGTTGTGTGTTGTAATACAAACAAAAATATTGTCTTTGTTTTCTTGTTTTCTCTTTCTAATTTGGATATTGCAGTTGGATTTTGCTTTAGTTTGTATACGCCTCTCTTAACATATATACATTTTTATACCATACACCCATAGGGTGAAATGGTATATTAAAGTCGCCAAAATGTATGTAACAGGCAGAAGGAAGCTTTTCCGACCCCATAAAGTATATATATTCTTGATCAGTATCAACAGCCGAGTCGATATAGACATGTCCGTTCGTCCGTCCGTCCGTCCGTCTGTCCGTATGAACACGTAGATCTCAGAGACTATAAGAGCTAGAGTCACCAAATTTGGTACGTAGACTCGTGTATTACCTACGGTGGTCAAGTTTATTTCAAATTTTTGCCACGCCCCCCTCCGCCCACGAAATTTAAACAAATTTGATTTTCTTAAAGACTACAATAGCTAAAGACATCCAATTTAGTATGATTAATCCTTTAGTAAGCGCGCACAAATTTGTTGCAAAAAAAATTTGCCACGACCCCTTCCGCCCACGAAATTTAAACAAATTTGATTTTCTTAAAGACTATAATAGCTAGAGACACCAAATTTTGTATGTGTATTTGTTTAATAAATGCGCATATTTTGTATATGCAACGATTTTGCCACGCCCCTTTCCGCCCCCCGTAATTTGGGAAAACTCGATTATCTCACGTAATTTTCTACCTTTTGTAATCAATTTTGGCACACTTGAATTTGATACTAATACCCAGCAAAACACCAAATTTGATCAAAATCGGACAAAAAACAACCAAGTTATGCATATAAACGTTTTTCCATAAGGCCGTAGTTGGCCGTTGGCTGGTGGGGCGCTAGGGTGCTCGTATACTTGAGTGAGGGAGATTATAAGATATGCTTGTAATAAAAAGCATGTGAAAATGCATTGGTTTAATAAATTTGAAATATTTGTTTTACTGGTGTATGGTATACCTAAGTCGGCGAGACGACTTACTTCATTCCCTTTTTATTTACATATTGATTTATAATTTGTTTGTGATAAATCAGTTATTTAATAATGTCTGTCTGTTGCAAATATAATTGCAATAATCCCAGCAAGACCAGTAAAGATTTTCTTTACTGTTGGCTGTGTGACAATGTAATGCACTTTAAATGTGCTGGTTACGCAGTCAAGTTGCGGGATAGTATTGTACATATTGGCGGCCTTAAATGGGGCTGTGATTCGTGTCGTGGCTTGGAGCTCGAGATGCGAAGTTTTATGAATCGGACTGGGGATGCGTTTAAAACCCTGTCAGCTGGCGTTCAAAAGCTCCAAGAAGAGCTTTTGGCAATGGGGGTTCAATTCAGAAGTTCTAAATTTTTGATTGAATCTCCTACGCGAAAGAGGGCGAGGTTTCAGGGCTCATCCCTCAGTCCGTCGTCACATCGTTCTCTACCAGTTCCGGCTTCCGACAATGACCCTATGTCACCAAATGTACAGCAGCTGATATTGTTTAGGAGGAGTGGCAGGTATGGAGTCTCTTCCCATTTCCCCTGGAGTCAGTATCCCACCTACTAACACGATATCGGTTGTAGTTTCCAAACCGTCCGGGCAAACATCCGTTTCCAGGAATATTGCCAATAAAGTTAGTTACAAGAGGAGCTAGTAAAGTGCTGGCTGCTTCAGCTGCGGCTGCGTCTGCTGTAGTCGCTACTGATGTGCCTAGTACTTCTAGTTCCCTTGTTGTTGTTTCACCCAAAAAACAAATTTTTATTTCGAGGCTGGATCCCAATACTACTTCTGACGAAGTCATAGCCTACATCCAGGACAAACTTTAAGCACCAAACATTGCTGTGAAAAAGTTCCGTTTTTCATATACTAGGGACATTTCGTCCTTTAAAATAAGTGTCTCCCCAGATCTTTTTGGCCAAATATGTCATAAAGATTTTTGGCCGAAACACCGTACTGTAAAAGAGTATACAATAAAAAAGAAGAATCGGCCTAGATAGACTCTATGTAGATAGTTTAGCTTTTGACTTTTATATTCTTGTCTTTACTGAGACTTGGCTGAAGCCTGATATTGCCGATGCTTCAATTTTCCCCTCAAAATATTTAATATATAGACATGATCGGACTATCCGTAATGGTGGTGGTGTTTTGGTCGCTGTTGACTTGGCCATCTCGTCTGAAATTGTTCAGCCTTTCCAATCAGGAGATTGAATTTGTTTGTGTTAAAATTTCGTTTAACTCTTTCTCTGCCTATATTACTTGTTCGTATATTCCACCACAGTCCGACTTGGCAATATCTTTCTGACAAAGACTTGCTCGTTGTTCTAGAGATTTTAATTTGCCTGAGATTGCCTGGACCCTCTCATATGATTCTTTATTATTGTTGCCCTCCTCGTCACATTGTTTCATAGATGGTCTGCTTGAGTTGTCCCTAACTCAAATAAATCCTGTCCGGAATAGTCGTAACAGATCTCTAGATCTGGTATTTGTGTTGGATTCTTCCAACTACGATGTTTCCAGGAGTGATCCCTTAGTTATCCCTGAAGACAACTTTCATCCAACTCTGGATGTAACCATGACCTTCCTTTTGGGGTTATGTCTCGACATAATAACTCGATGCCTCCAACCCAATGTTTTCGCAAGACAAACTTTACTATATGTAGTTGCTTCAAGGATTATCTTCAGCGATGTAAACTTAGGGTTTTCTCGCGATCCTAAGCAATTTTATAAATTTGTCAATGTTAAACGTAAGACATCAGTGCACCCGTCTTACTTGTCCTTCGAAAAAAATAAAGCTCAGGCAATTGCCGATACATTTGCTGATTTTTTCAAAACAACTTATTCCTTTTCGATTTATCAAGCAAATCCTCCTTATCCTCATCACTTGCAATCGTCTAAATGCATTTTAGACCCTGTGTTTGATGAAAGTTCGGTTATTAGCGTGCTCAGTTCCGTCAAACCAATATATGCACCTGGCCCTGATGGAATACCAGGCTGCGTATTAAGGTTTTGCGCAGAGGCCCTATGTAAGCCAATACTTAAGTTGTTTACACTGTCCGTTACATCTTCCGCCTTCCCGGAATCATATATTATTCCTCTTCATAAAAAGGGAAAAAAGTTCGAAGCTTCCAATTATAGGGGTATTTCTAAACTGTCTGCCATACCCAAAGCATTTGAGAAAATAATAACGTCTCAATTGCAGCATTTTTGTAGCTCAATCATTTTGTCATCCCAACATGGGTTTAAAAAAACGTAGATCGACAACTACTAACCTATTAGAATTTACATCTCATTCAATCAAAGGGTTTAAGACTGCCGTGCAAACTGATGTCATTTATACTGACTTCAGCAAGGCCTTTGACTCTGTTAATCACACTCTGCTTTTATATAAGTTAAATGCACTTGGCATCCCCAGCCTTTTGCTCGATTGGATTCTTCAATACCTTTCTAAGCGTAAACAGAAGGTGCTCTTTAAGACCATCCAAGTGACTTCTGGAGTTCCTCAGGGTAGTCATTTGGGTCCATTGCTATTCACTCTTTTTATCAATGATCTTCCATTGGTAGTGTCACATTCTCGGGTGCTTATGTACGCGGATGATGTTAAGCTTTACGTCAGTTTTAAAGACATATCGTCTTTTTGCCTACTTCAATCGGATCTTAATGATCTTCTGAGTTGGTGTGAAACCAACCTATTACACTTCAACGGCCCTAAATGTAAAAATATGTCTTTTTATAGATGCACTCCATACTTAGCAACTTATTATCTTAACGACACTGCCTTAGAGAGGTTAGATATTATCAATGACTCAGGTGTTCTTATGGACCATAAATTAACCTTTAATCCTTATATTTCTGCTACAGTTAGTAAAGCTATGAATGTTCTTGGCTTTGTGAAACAATGGTCAAAAGAATTTGACGATCCGTACACAACCAAACTTCTGTATACTTCATTAATCCGTCCTATCTTAGAGTACGGATCTTGCATATGGTCACCTCAATATGAGACGCACCAAAGTAAAATTGAATCTGTTCAAGTACTTTTTGCTATTTGCTCTTCGCGGTCTAAATTGGGATCGCAATGTCAATTTTTTATCATACGTCTTTTAATCAATCTTCCTTCATTGATTAATCGTAGAGTAATGCTTGGTGCTATCTTTATTCATAAACTTTTAATAGGTGAAATAGACTCTCCTGAGCTATTGAACCAGTTAAACCTATCTGTACCCCGTAGACCTACTAGAAATTTTATTCCGCTATCCTTAAAACATTGTAGTTCTAACTATTCTTTGCATGAACCTGTTCGAGTCCTATGTTCTGATTACAATCTTCTGTATCCCGTAATCAGATCAGAAGCCTCTCTTTCTTTTGTGAAAACCTCTATTTTAGCTCATTTAGCTCGTAATTAGCTGTAGTTAGTCATATTTTTAATTGTTTGTTCATTATATTTGTATTTGTCCACGCGATCGTGCCGTCCGATATACGGCTGCGCCCTAGGGTCAGTCGGGCGGGAAGTGGACAGCGCCCTGCTTGGGCTCGTGCGATATGGGCTATGCCCTGGTGTCGTATGGGCCACTTGAACTTACTTCGCATTATACGCGTCCAGACAATGTAAAACACCTGCAAAAATCTATTTAAGTTTAGTGATAGGGCCAATTATGATGCTACAGCAACAACTTCTATGTCATTTTCGACTTAAAGCAGTAAATTAAATTTTTTAATGGCAAATACCACAATTAGGAGCTTTTATTTTCTAGATAGATGCTCTTAAAATTTTTCAAATTGGAAGGGTGTCCTCTGGCAACGCGGTAATTAATGGGGCGGACTAGAGATAGCTTTGACACTATGATAAACTGAAAAATAAATTTTGTGACATTTGCGTAAAAAGTAACGAACTGAATGAATGGGATTGCCAATGGGATCTCCAGCGTCACCAATAATAGCCGACATAATTATGGAAGAACTACTAGACAAAATTATGAAAACACTACAACGACCACCTAGAATTATGACGAAATATGTAGATGACCTTTTTTGTTATAATCAAAGAAGACGAGATCCAAAACACACTTGACAAACTTAATTCACAACAAATTGGCATATCTAGACGCATTAATACACAGACGAGGAAGCGAGCTAAAATTAAAATGGTACAAAAAACCAACAGCATCAGGACGATGAGATTGGTCTGATAAGTACTTAGCCTCACCGCCCAGTGGCGTCACTATGGCAAGAAAAGTTTATTATTGTATAGAACCATTTTATAGACGACAAAGCTAAAAATTTCAGTCGAATCGAATTTGTGGTTTTGTTTTGACTCCGTGCAGAAGAGACTGTGTCCACGGATTTTAGAAAAATGAAAAAGGAGCAATATCGGTCGGTGATTCGATTCTTGTTTTTGGAAGGGAAATCACGAAGTGAAACCAAAGAGCGATTAGATGCTGTGTATGGTGGCTCTTCTCTGAAGTGACTAAAAGTGCGCGAGATAGCTGACAGTAGATATCTCGAAAGACCGCGTGGGTTATATCTTGCATGGAATTTTGGCAGAAGCAAGCTGTCGGCGCGATGGGTGCCCCGTTTGGTTACTCCGGACAACAAGAGCAACCGTAAGACGACATCAGGCCAGTATTTGACGCTGTTTAAACGCAATCCGAAGGAGTTTTGCGTCGTTTTGTAACCGTCACTGGGTTCACTGGTACACACCAGAGAACAAGGACCAGGAACAGTCGAAACAGTAGACTTCACCAGGTGAATCTGCTTTTAAGAAGGGATTCACAAGGTATGATCTACAACGACTACCTTGAGAAAGGCAAAACAGTCACAGGGTCTTCGTATGCTAAATTATTGACGCGATTCGACGCTGAATTAAAGAAAAAACGGCTCCATTTGGCGTCTCTCACCTCCTCCGGCGGGTTAAAAAAGTTGCAGCATTGCTGGAGAAATAAACAGACACATCTCCAAAATTTTCGTTTTTAATTTGTAGGCTAAGTACTTATTGGACTGCCCTCGTATATGTACAGATGGTACATACTTGGAAAGTGTGTAAGTGCCTGATCGTATTATTGTACCTATAGATATTTATGATTGTATAAGAATACAATCCATACAATACATACATAGCAACAAAGTGTCACTATGTTATGAGTATGATACTCTTACTTTAGTCGGGCATATGCCAACATGATATATTGTATACACCACTATACTCCTACAATGCTTATTTGACATACAACATACTATACCACCGTTTTTACAAAAATAACGTATTATATTGTAGTTATTTAATATAAAAATTATTATTAGTATTATTTTTTGATACCCTTGCAAAAAGGGTATATTAATTTTGGTCAGAAGTGTGCAACGCATAGAAGGAAGCATCTTCGATCATACAAAGTATATGTATTCTTGATCACCATGACGAGACGAGTTCAAATAGCCATGTCCGTCCGTCTGGATCAGCGAAAACTCCTCCTAGACTGTAAGAGCTACAGAGACATTTTGAATATATAGTGCACAGGTTGTATTCTCGGATTTAGCCTGATCGGAGCACCATGTCATATTGGGAGCTATACAAACGGCAAAGTCACGAACAGTGACTTTTCTCAATAACAATAACTGTTATTTTCTAAGCTATTGTCGTTAATTTTCGTGAGTCTATTACACCTATAAACCACTGTACAAAATTTGATTAAGATCGGTTGATTATATCAAATAGCTTCCATAGGACCGTTAGTTTAATATATCTGTTAATGACTGTTCCGAATTTGGTAAAGACTTAGTGACTAAATCATATAACTCCCATGGGAACGATCGGTGGAAAACAGTGGCTTTGATTAAGTTAGGTGAACTTTTTATTCAACCGCCGCCGTGTGCAGGCGTGCCTTTTTATGCACTCCGCAAAATTTATTGTAAAAATAAAAAAAAACCGTGTCTGCAAAAATTGTGTAGGGCTCTCCTCCACGACAATAAACCCAACGCCTTCTGTCCAAACTGGAATGGATAGATATATTAAAATAACTGAGCAAAAGCTAAGCCCGCAAAAGAAAAAAAGTGGCAATACGCCGAAAATAACCAAACCAAATGAACGAGTAGCACTTCTAACCGGGATCGCTTTAAAATTCTTGCCGATTAGCAAGACGATCAAGCCGGCGCTGTAGATAAAGCTAAATCGGCTAGACCACCTCCTTTATACATCCGTGGACCCAACTGCAGTGCCCTGATTTCGAAGCTAGTAGAAACAGAAGGGCAAATAACTTTGTTGTAATTCCTCTCAACAGCGGTAACATAAAAGAAATTAAATGTCAAACCCAAACTGAGGACAATTTCCGCACCATCGAAAAGTACCTCCCTCCGTAATGCTAACATCAACTTTTATACCTACCAACTAAAATGCAAAGACCGGGTTACTTTGGTTCAAGATTTTAAGTAATGAACACGTCTGTTTCTCTTTGTGGTTATATTCTGATTGATTTTTATTCAGAAAATATTCTTTTGCTTAGCCTATGTTTACATATATATTCTTATGCTGCGACTTATGCGACAGCTACAAAAGAGAGGGAGAGTGTCAGTACATACATACATACATACTGTTGGAGCGCATGCATCAACGTGCTTGGTCAGCGGTCACACGCTGGCCTGGCTCTAGCTCATGTTACGCTTGTGGATGCAGTGCTTATGTGAATATATGTATGTGCGTATACAAATGTACATACATATATGTTTGTGCTTAATTGCATACATCAATGTATACATATAAACATAATCAAGTGCACAATTATATTTTAATGCGTATATGTTTTATTGTTTATACTTGCAACAAAGTATTACAAATTGAGCTCTTTGCATTGAATGATTATTGGTATGAATATACTACACCTCCCCTTTTTAGAGAATAACGTAATATTATGGAGTTATTAATAATTGTTTGATAATTGTGTAGAGATAAAGTAAAGGTAAGGTAAAGGAGTATATTAGAAAAATTGTGTGTTTTTTTTTTTTTTTTTTTTTAGTTCGTGTCTGGGGAGACAAATTTTGTTTATTCTTTTGTTTTTGACATACTGTTGAATTGTATGTATATATTTTAGATGATTTTATTATAATAGTTGAATCCATAAAAATTTTTTTGTTTATTTTCTCTTTTTTTTGTAAAATTACTTCAGTATCATGAAAATTATAAAATGTATGGTTTTTTTTTATATTCGGGATTATTTTTACGGTTGATCATTCCGATTTTTATTTTATAAATGGTTTTAAACTGTTTTTATGAACTTTCTGGTTCATCTGCTATTATTATATTATCATTTTCTTCTATACTCACTACCTTATAAGACCCTATATTAGCATCTTGTTTATGAACTATTTCTTTTCTTAATAAGACTTTATCTCCTATTTTTAAATCAAAATCGGAAGTATTTTCGTCGTAGTATTTCTTATTCTTTAACTTATGGTTTTCTAGCATTATCCTAGCTCTTTTATATGCTATTTCTATTCTAAATTTTATTTCCTTGGAGTAGTCGTCTAAATTGTATATTGGATCTATTCTATATATTTTGTTAAAATCTATGAACTAATTTGGTAGTCTTCCAAATACTATTTCGTATGGACAATATTCATGCACTGCCGAGGGTGTTGTGTTGTAACAATAAGTGAAATATTGTATCCAAGCATCCCAATCCCATATTTTTCCAATAGTAGTGTCTTTTGATTTTTGCCAGCGTTCTGGTAATGCCAGTATGACCTCCTTGTATTGGATCATCATGGTATGTAGACTGTATTGCTTCTTTTTCTTTTTTATTTTTATTAGGGTCACCGGCTGAAGTAGCGCTACTCTTAATGTTTTCAATATAGTATTGCCCATATTTTTAAAAGAATCTATTGAAATAATTTCAAAGATCTTTTCGCTCGGTGCCACTATTCGTTGGCTGATTTCAAGTATACCGGCTTGCATTTCAAGCCTTTGACCTAAGTCGAGAATTCCATTGGTGTACAAATCGCTAACATCAATTCTTGCCATAACTTTCTTTCCATGTTTCAGTGAACATTTAGATTCTGTTATTCGCAAGGTCACTACTTTCCGTACCTCGTCATTATTGATGACTTCGTATACGTTGGGCCTACAAGCATCTTGAAGTTTTTGCCTTGGCAAAAGTTCTTCTTTATTAGCTGCGCAGTTTTTCTGTCTACTTTTTGCCTGATAGTGACTTTTATGACTTTTATATTCATACGTTTCAATTCGGATATTGTTATCCGCGATAAGGCGTCTGCCACAAAATTATCTTTACCTCTCAAATACTCTACTGTAAAGTCGTAATCTTTCAATTCTAGCCGCATGCGTGTTAGTTTTGAACTCGGGTTGACCATGGAAAATAAATATGTTAATGGTCTATGGTCTGTTCGCACTGTGAAATGTTTTCCATATATAAATGGTCGGAAATATTTTATTGCCCAGTGTATTGCTGCTAGCTCTTGTTCTGTAGTACTCTTGTTGCTTTCACCTTTAGTGAATGCTCTTGATGCATATGAAACTGGAATCTGGAGTCCATTATAGTTTTGTGTTAAAACTGCTCCACATGTTTGTTTGCTTGTATCTGTGATTATGCAAAATTCTTTGCTAAAATCTGGGTACTGCAATAGATTAGGTTGAACGGGCTTTTCTTTTAAGTATTGGAATGCATTTTCGCATTCTGCTGTCCATTCGAATGGAACGTTCTTTTTACATAATCTTGTTATGTGCCGGGAATATTCGGCGAAATTTTTTATGAAACGTCGATAATAATTGCAATGTGCAACGAAACGTCTTGCACTATCTGCATCATGTGGGACTGGATAATTCTTGATGACGTCAAATTTTGTGTCGTCTGGCAAGATTCCTTTGTCTGTGCATTTGTGACCTAGGAATGTCACCTCATGCATAAAAAATGAGCATTGTTTTGGATGTAGTTTTAGATTGTTTTTTCTGCAAAGTTTAAAAACATCTCCAAAATTTTTAATCATATCTTGTTCAGAACAACCAATAACGATGTTCAGAACAACAAAACGACACAAACATTGATAGAATTCATAAACACAGCCACCAGGCTGCTACCAGAACAACCAATAATGACAATAGCATTCTCAGAGCTTGAGCCTAGCCAAGCTTTCCTCTATATGGATGATTTAATCGTTATTGGTTGTTCTGAACAACATATGATTAAATCATCCATATAGACGAAAGCTTGGCGAGGATCAAGCCCTGAGAATGCTATTGTCATCATTCTCTGAAGTGAATTAGGTGCTATTTTTAGACCGAAAGGTAATCATGTGAAACGATATGAGCCATTGCTCGTTGAAAAAGACGTTATATCTCTTGATTTTTCTTCTAGTTCAATTTGATGAAAACCTGACATTAAGTCAAGGCAAGAAAAATATTTTGCTTTTTCCAATTGATCAAGAATATCATCAATTCTGGGGAGCGAAAACTTTTTTGATAGCAATTTTTTGTTTATTTGACGATAGTCAATTACTAATAGCCATTTTTTTTTTTAGATTCCGAAAGTGTTTTCTTTAGGACTAGTAAGAGTGGGCTATTATAAGGCGAAACAGACGGTTAAACAATACCCTGTTCAATTAACTTTCCAACTTGTCGCTGGATCTCGTCTATTTGGCTATGCGGACTCCGGTAAATTGTCACATATACCGGTTCATCATCCTTAAGTCTTAATTTTTGTTTGTAATGTATTATTTGTTGTGATCGGTTCGGTGTCAAGTCCGAACACGTCACTATACTCAGTGCATAACTATTCGAGTTTGTCTTTGAATATATGAAATTTTTCATAAATTTATGAATTACAGATTCTTTTCTTATATCTTCGGTGTTTTGAACTATTTCGTAGTTCGAAAGCGATTCAAATTTCGGTAGTATTTAAGAATCGGACAAAAGTACTTTGGGCTGTTGCAATAGTGTTTGCAACATAAACGCCCGGTTTAATATCCTTATTCGGAATCAAAATGTTCTTTTCTGCTGAAGTTCTATTTTGCGTAGCACTTGGGATCTTGCTGGTAGATGTGTTGATTTATCACCAGAATTGAATGTTATTGGAACATAAATTGGGTACGTTAATTTTCGTGGTATAAGTATAAACCAATCTTCCGAATTGCTGTAATCTGATTTGCAATTAAAAGTTTTTATGAAATCTAATCCTATTATTCCATCGCATGGGATTGCGAAATCTGAATGAAGCAGATGAAATTCGTATGGAATAATATATTTATCTGTCTGCAATTCTATTGAGACTAGGCCTTTGGAGTTTATTACTTCTTCTCCTATGCCTCGAATGTCTCCAGTTTTGTTTACTTGGATGTCGTGAAATACATCAGAATTCTTCTTTTATTATTGAAATGTCTGCACCGGTATCAATTAAGAATGTTATTTCCTTATTTGTTTTAACATTCTTAAATGATACGAAATTATTAAGACTTAGCTTAATAGAATAAACTTTATTTTTTAACTTTGAGCATTTGTAGGAGCTTGTCCGTTTCCCTGGTCGCTTTGGGTAATTCGGACATTTGTGTTGTTGTAACCATTCTGTTGGTTATTTGTGTTTTGTCTATTATTATTGTCTCCACCTCCACGGCCGCTTCTTCGGTAGCGTGAATAATTTCGGCCTCGTTGGGCTCTGTGGGCATCGTTGTTGCTCCAATTCGAGTTGTTATTGTTCCAATTCGAGTTGTTTCTCCAGTTACCATTATTGTTATAGCGGCGTCTACCACGGTCATTATGCTGGGCATAAAAAATGGTATTCTTTTGAAAACTTTCTGTCGAGCCCGACTCTACTGAAAGAGTGGTAAATCTAGTGATGGCTTCTTTAGCTGAATCAAAGCTTCCTGATTCCATTAATATCTGGACTCTTTGACTTTTGGTATGACTTAGCATAGCATTTACTGCCACTTTGGTAGTGTATTTTATTGCTTGTTCAGTTGGAAGAGCATCCGAAATATATGCACCTTTAAGGGCGTCGGTCAACTCAGTAATCTCCTTAGTGTATGAAACACAGTTATTGGGATTTCTGTGCAGATTTTTAATTTTTGATGTTAAAAGATCCACTGATTCACCCTCGAAGATTGTTGATAGTTTTCGTATTACTTCATCAGACGTTGTTTCAGAGCTTAGGGTATTACCCGCTTGAAATTTTCATTTTGATTTTATGATTTCGATGGCTACTGCTTCGTGCGTGTCTTTTATGGTGTCAAGTACGCGAAGCGCTCCAAGGAAACCCGTAGATTTTTAATACCACCATCGAAGTATGGTAGCAGCCTGGTGGCTGTCTTTATGAATTCTATCACTGTTTGTGTCATTTTGTTGTTTTCTTTTGGAATTGCTGGTTTATTAATACTACTGTTCAGTTAATACTGCTCTAATAGCTTGGAGACTCTCAGTTATTATTTTCGTGTATTTGGTTACTGTGTCTTGGGATGTTTCTCTATTCTGCGAGAGGCACTTACAAAATTTAGTTAATACTTGTGCGTGTATTCTAGCTTTTCCTATTATATCATCCCAAGTACCCATAGTTTGTTAAAAATCCACTTTTTGTTTTAATTCCCAGAGAAGTTGTCTCTATGGGTTGGTCGAGTAGTTCGTGTACTCAGGCAGGTAGAATTCTATTTTTCAAAGCCAGATTTATGGCTACTAAGATTAATTTCTATTTCTATTTAAATTCTTCAGAACCCATTTTACTTAAAAAAAAATTTTTTTGAAAATGTTTACTATACTACTATAAGCTACTTTTATGGATTTTTCCATAAGATCTACAATATTTTTTTTAAAATTTGTAGTTGTGGGCCTTATACCTTATTTCCTTGTATTTGTGATTTGTTTCACCTGATTGTATCAGGAAATCAAGGAAAGGTAAATATTTTTGTAGCTTTTTCGTTCCTATTTTATCCATATTCCACACTAACTTTCTAGTGTACTCCATTCCATTGTTCAATGAAACAATTGAGCTTCTAGCGGTGCATGCGCAGCATCAATATGTCTGTTGCTCCCAGTATTGGGTTTGTTTCGCTGATACTCTTTATTACCACATGGGGTAATGTGCTTAGCACGATGCCCTTCTTGATTTTTGTACAACCGAGTAGTGGGCTCTCATTACTCTGGAATGTGTCAATGTATTCGTTTTCGAAATTATATATTGTAATAATTTCCCTATGCTGCTTTTGCAATATTATCAATGAGTTTAACCTGAACTCTGGATGCTCACTTTAAATTTTTTTCAATAATTTCTGTCATATTGTTTTTTTTTATAATTTTGACATTATTGGCCACATTGGTCGTATTCTCTTTTGCTTGGGTATCGTCGATACCGAAATTTTCTTGATTTTATAGTTGCTTTAGTTACACATTTATTGTGTAATAGGTAAGCTTTATATAAGACATATGCGCACATTATTACGACAATTATTAATAACAATATGTTCGTTAATCTCATGTCAGTATTTGATGATTCGATTTTATTTATAACATTCGCAGTGGAGTCCACTGATTTTGTTTGTATTAACACCATTGTGGGTATAAGAGATATATCATCAAATTTACGTATGGTATTTACTTATTTTTAATTATTTTTTTTTTTTTTATAATTCTAACAATGAGCTCACTGACTAATGGTCCTATATAAAATGACTTTAATTTAATAATATGAATATATCAAATACGGGTGGGAAAAAAATAGGGAACAACAGCCCATAAAGACAGCTCAAAACCTTTTGTTTAGAAATTACTAAAATAACAAATTTTTTTTTATAAGTATTTCAAGCTTTGGTCTTATTTGCTCGAATACGAATTTATTTATTTATTTATTTAAACTATGATTAGTAGGTAATTATAAATTACCTCTAATCTATGTACTAGCTATAACTGCTATGGTCTTAAGCTAGTTGTAAGATATGTCTACTATAATATACTATTTATTACTTATTTACATTTCTTTTGTTAACCTATATTTACATGAGTTTGGGTAATATTTTACAATAGGTGGTATAGGTTTATTTCTTTAAAGAATTGGGAGATAGCGACGATATTGGGGTTACTTAGGGATAGGGATTCAATAGGGTTGGGGTGTAGGAATTTTTTCCTCGGCTCATTATATTCCTTGCATTCTGTGAGTATGTTGCAATGTATACATTGTGGGGTGGGTTGTTTTTTGAATATGAATTCGTGGGTAAGTTTTGTGTGTCCGAATTGTATTCTTTGAAATTTGATGACTTCAGTTCGTGTAACGTTGTTGTCTATTTTTATTTGTGAGTCTCTTATCGATGTTTGGTTCATATTAGTCGTCTTGTAGTGGTCTGATGTATTCCTCCAAACTTTGCTTTTGTATTTTTTAAGGATGATGCTCTTTATGTACTTTGTTGTGTCTTTGTGGTTAATGTTATGCTCAACTATATATGGGCAATATGTAAGCTATCTTTGTGGCTCTGTCCGCTGTTTCATTGCCCTGAATGCCAGTGTGACCTGGTACCCATATCAAAATTATTTTGGGGTATTGGTGAGTTATTATGTCACGTATATGGATGTACGGATTTTGGTTGTTGACCTGGGTTACTGCTTACAAATTGCAAAATGCTGTTTTTCTCTTAGTGCATATTTACAAGCAGCCAGTATAGCTGCTGCTTCCGCTGTGTAATTCGATGTGTGATGTGGGAGTAAAGCCGTTTTGACTATGTCTGACTCCGTTGTGATGCTGTATGAGACTCCTTGTATTGATTTTGATCCATCCGTGTAAATAAATTTATACCTATCATATCTCTCTTTGAGGCTAAGGAACATTTTGCGATATATTATGGGAGGTGTAGATGACTTAGTCGTATAGGGAAGAGAGAGATTAACTGACTCTTTACTGAGAGACCATGGGGGTTTTAATAATTTTCTGCTTTTTATTGGGGTAAACAATAGATCATTGTGTTTGCAGAAGTTCAAGGTGTTATGCAGAATCGATGGTATTCTGGGTGTTTTTTTCGATTTTATTATTTTGTTTAAAACTTCTTGGAGAGGTGTGTTTGATGCGAGCATTAGAGTTTTGTACAGTTTTGCTGTTGCTAGCGAAAATCTCGACTCGATTGGCATAAGGTCGGCTTCATAAAGAAGATTATTAATTGGGGTAGACCGAAGGGCTCCGAAAGATTTCCTCAATGCCTCATGGTAAATGGATTTGAGTTTTATTTTGTAGGAAGGGAGGCAATTGCCGTAGAAAGGTAAACAAAAGTCTATTTTTGACATGATCAGAGCTTTAATTGCATTTATTAGTGATCTAATATCACAACTATATTTTTGGTTAGCTAACCATTTCATTATGTTAAGTCTTTGTGCAATTTGGACTGTTAAGTTGTCTATGTATGTGTTGTTTCCATCTGTATCTTTTTGTTATAACCAGACCGAGGATTTTTATGGCATTGCTTGCGTTCAGGTTGTAAGATTGGGAGCTTAATTGAAAATTGCATTTCTTTTTCCTGCAAATGTGCATGTGTTTGCATTTATTTACAGATAGTTTTGCTCCCGAGTATTCACACCAGTTTAGAATATATGTGAAAACAGGATTTACGTTTACCATTAAAGCGTTTTTTAAAATTTTTTTTATTATTGTGAAGTCGTCGGCATATGCAACGAAGTCAAATCCTTTGTGAACTGAGATAGTGCGACACAGTTTGTTGTAAGCTATGAGAAAAAGAATTACGGATAAAGGTGATCCCTGCGATATGCCATTTTCAAGCGGTTTACTTTCCGAAAATTGATTGCTTATTTGAATTTTGATGTATCTATTTGTCAGAAAATTTTTGACGTAGTTTAATATTTTAGGTCCTATTATTCAATTAATTAACTCATCAATGATTGTATGGATTCCTATTTTGTCAAAGGCCTTTTCGAAGTCGAGGCTCATGACTGAGAGATGGTTTCTTGTGGATAGGGCGGAAGTATTCTGGTAGTCTAAGAGGCATTCCGACACCGACATGCCCTTTCGAAAGCCTAATTGCCGACTATTCAGAAGCTTACTATTGGTAGCAAGCCACCATAGTCGGTTTGCTACAATTTTGTCCAAAACTTTAGCCATGCAAGGGTTTAGTGAAATGGGGCGATATGAGTTTATTGCAGTTTTTGGAGTATTTGGTTTATGGATAGGGACTACTACGCTGTTTTTGAAATTTTGTGGGATATGAGTATTAAGAATCATGTTATACAGTTTTATTACCCGGTCTGAGACCTCGCTGGACAAGTTTTTTAGCATAGGGTAAGAGATTCGGTCGAGCCCTGGGCTCTTACCTTTAAGGCTATTTAATGCTGACCTGAATTCGATGACTTTAATCTCAGATTCAATGCTGATCGATTCGTGGGGTGGTTCGTAGGAGGGGGTAATTGTATTAGATCGATTTTTGTGATTTCTAAACGAGGCGCTGAATTTGTGGTCGCAGGATTCTCTAGACCAGTGATTTACAAACAACTGTGCTATGTCTGTCTTATTAATGACATTTAATGTTGGGTCATTTGGTGAGGTTATACAGTGAATTCCGTTTCTCAATTTTCTGCCACAGAAAGTGTTGATATTTGACCAAATTTTTAAAGGGGTTGATGTTGGGTTAATTTCGGAAGTGAAAGCCTTTTTGATTGTTTTAACTCTCTTCTAAAGAGTGCTTTAGCCTTTTTGAACTCTACTATGTTTCATTGTTTATATTTTTCCTAAGTTTGTTCAATGCCTTGTTTTTGCTAGTTTTTAATTCTTCTAACTTCTTGCTCCACCACGGGACTGAGAATCTTTTATTGAATTTTGGACATGTCTGTGGTATGCTTATATTTGCACTTTGTCTAATTATTTTGACTAAATTCGCTGTTTCTTTGTTTACTTCATTGCTATTTGGCCTCTTTAAGTGAAAGAGTTCAGTTTGGGTAGCGAAATTTGGCTAATCTGCCAGATTTTGTCTAAATTTAGGACGTCTATCTTGGTGTTCATAGTCTGTACTGCCAAAAATAGTTATGTAGATGGGTAAGTGGTCGCTCCCATGGAGGTCTGTGTCTGCTTTCCACTTAAGGTGTGGTAGCAGATTCGGGGTCGTCAGAGTGAGATCTACATGTGTCACATGTGTCAGTTGGAGTGCCGTCGTTTAGGGTAATGAAGTTTGACTGGGAAATAAATTTGAATACAATATTCCCTTTAACATTGTTTTTTGGTGATCCCCAGCTTTGGTGCCAACTATTGAAGTCTCCGCATATTATGGTATTTATTTATTTATTATTTATTTTCTAAATTGTGTTTGTTGAATTGTTTATTTGGTGGGATGTATGTGTTTATAATCTGGATTTTATATTTGGAATGAAGGATTATTTCAACGGCATCGAAAACATTATTTGTTATGAGCGAGTCAAATTGAAGAGATTTGTGGATTAGCATAGCTACTCCTCCGTGTGAATTCTTTGATAAATTTTTGTGAATTATTGTGAAGTTAAGTGGGATAGGGATATTGGGTTGGGAGTGGATGTGGGTTTCTTGAAGGCAGATAATTTTTGGGCTAACCGTTTTTATCATTATTTGTAGTTGGTCGTAATTATTAACGTAGCCATTGCAATTCCATTGAATTATGTATTTTATTATCATTACTTATAACTCTAAATAAGTTATTTATAAAAATTTTACGAATTTGTTAGTTGGTTAGTTTTATTTTTAAGTTGACTTTCTAGTTTGTCAGATTTGTCTTTAGCTTTTAATGGTTTGGTGAGAGGATTAGGTTTTGAGTGACTTCTCAGCTTACGATCTGATTCCGGTATCGATTTTCTTGGATGGTCATTTCTCAATGTTGGGTCTACTTCAATGTGTCGCTATTCATTATGTCATCGTATCTGTTGACTTGGCGAGGTTGGGCTTCATTTTGATTCTGTGGTGTTGGGCTGATGCTTGCTGGTTGATATGAATTGTCTTTGGAGATGTTTGACTGCGTTGATGCAATCTTTGAGTAAGGCGTAAGTTGATGTAGGTGGCGTGTGAAATAAATTCGTGTAGCCGTTTTGTGATCGACTCGTTCTATTATTTTGATTGCCAATATTTCTTTTTGTTTTATGAACGCAGGACAAGATTTGTCTAACGGGCTATGGTTGAATTCGTCATTTATATCATACTTGCAGTTGATGCAAAAATTAGGCTTGGTACCTACTTCACCTTCTTTGTGCATGTCTGTGGAGCAGATTTGGCAATGTTGTTTTTCTTTTGGACAGTTTTTTGTTGTATGTCCTAATTTAAAGCATGTTTTGCATTAAAGAGGTAGTGGAATGTAAGGTCGAACCTTAACCCTTTCGTATCCAATCATCATAGTAGTCTCAAATGTTAAAATGACAAGTCCGGTTTCAACCAGTTCACCGTTTTGCATTTTTTTTTTTTTTTGTACATATGTTATTTTCTGTGTACTCAGTTCTTCTAATATTTCCTTTTCATCAACGTTCCGTAGGTCATTGGAGTAGATGACGCCTCTTGAAGAGTTCAACGACTTATGTTCGCTTGCGCACACTGGGAAGTCGTGAAACTGTGTTATTTTAATTAGTCGCTGTGCTTGAGTTGTGCCTTTTGTCTTGACCAAAAGATTTCCATCTCGGGTTTTGGTACATGATTCCACTTCTCCATTGCACGCGTTATCTATAACTTTTTTGATTATGAAAGGTGACACTTTTTCGAAGCTGTTGTTATCAATTCTTCTTATTACAACAAATATCGGTTCCGTGTCAAAGGGAATATCTTCACTGTTGCTCATTCGCGATTTGTAGACTGTACATTCGTACATTTATTTTTGTGCTGCTGCTTGTTTTTTTTTGGACGTCCTGGACCTTTGTTTTTATGGTTGGCTGCGCTCGATCTCGTCTTCGAGGCTAACTTAGTTGGCTGGGATGCAATTGAAGCCCATGTTGTATTTTTTGGGTGCTGATGTGACTGCTATCCTTTTTGTTTCGTCCACAGATGCATATGTATTGTGTTTTATTTTAGTAATTTATTGTGTAGTTTTTTATTTCTTTTGTATCACTTTTCGACAACTTCCAAAATCAGGTTTAGGATTTCCATGTGATTTTCTTGAATTTTTCTTTTTTTATATTTTAGTTAGGAGCTTGGTTGCGTCCTTTTATATTATTTTCATTTTTGTTGTAGGTCCTTTAGGACCATGTCACGGTTGCCTTGTAAAGACCGCGTTCCTTTGGTTCATGATTTTAAGTAATGAACACGTCTGTTTCTCTTTGTGGTAATATTCTGATTGATTTTTATTCAGAAAATATTCTTTTGCTTAGCCTATGTTTACATATATATTCTTATGCTGCGACTTATGCGACAGCTACAAAAGAGAAACGATGCAGATAGCTGCGAAAGCAGCAGTGCCCGCTTAAGGATTGTGTCATCGGGAACGACACTTGGCCATGATTTCTTCCTATCCAGCCTCTTATATTTTGAATTAGCGAGTGAGCCCATCTTCCGTTCAATACCTCATCCCACCTCCTTTGCCATCTATCAATTGTGCGCTGCCTCGCTTCTGTGCGAGCGACCCTTCTAGTTGCGTTGTTGCTGCGAACTGCCAAGAACACTTGGCAGGGCTAGTAGATCAATTGGTGGCATGCCCGCAATTACCAGTGCTGCCTCCCTGGATACCGTTCTGAATGCACAGCAGACTCGTAGGGCACTCAGACGGTATGTCGCTGCCAATCCTCTGGTATAGCTATGTGTTGCTGCTGCTCTGGGCCATATGGGCGCGGCATATAAAATTACCGATTTAAGAACCATCATGAGGAGCTGCCTTCTCCATTGTTTGGGGCCCCTGGAGTGCCCTGCAAGTGCCTGCAGCCTTTGTGCTAGTCATCGCCAAATGTTCCCTGAAACTTAGCCTGGTATCAGTTATCACTCCAAGGTAACGCAGTGCTCGCTTAGACGTAACCGTTTCATCCGCAATTCTGATTGATGCTGTCTCCACCTTTTTTCTGATACTGACTAACACTGCCTCCGTTTTTTGTGCCGACAGCTCCAACCCCATTCTGTCCAGCCAGCTTTTGACCGTCAGCACTGCCTCATTGCATTTAGTTTCTACCAGGCTCAGATGCTTCGCCACTACCACCAGTGCAATGTCGTCGGCGAAGCCCACCATCGTGCATCCTGCCGGTAGCGTCAAACGAAGAATGCCGTCATACATTACATTCCATAATGTCGGCCCTAATGCCGAGCCCTGAGGGACTCCGGCTGAGATGTGATGCGTTCTGGGCCCGTCATCGGTACTGTACAGGAGAGTCTGGTTGCTGATAATAATACGTGTTAAGTACATGGGCACTCCAAAGCCTTCCAATGCAGCTAGAATTTTATTCTAGCGGGCAGAATTAAATGCAATTTTGACGTCAAGTGTGACTATAAGGCAATACCCCTTGTCTCCGCCTTTCCGTCTTGTGCCTTCAATTGCATTTGCCGCTATGGTATCGACAGTCGAGCGTGCTCTGCGAAACCCGAACTGAAGCGGAGCCAAGTCCCCTACCTCTCTTATGGCCACTTTCAGACTGCTGCAGATGACTCTTTCAAATACTTTGCCTAGAGTGTCGAGCAGGCAAATGGGCCTATATGCTGAGGGATCATCTGGTGGCTTATCAGGCTTGGGAATAAGGACCAGTTTCTGGATTTTCCATCTGCTTGGGAATATGCCTGACCTCATGCATAGGTTGAAGAGTTCTACGAACGCCTTGGGCTGCAGAGTCACCGCTAGCTTAGTGGCGCGGCTTGGTATACCATCTGGGCCTGGCGCTTTGTCGTCTGCAATTTTCCTTGCAGCATCAGTTACCTCTCTCGCCGTAATCTCTACATCATATTCTGCTGGTGTCGCCGAGGGATCTTGCGTTCATGCTGGGTCATGCACTGACGGAAAAAGGCTGGAAACGATGCTGCCGAGTTTCTCGGAGTCTGTCGGAGCTTGCTGCTTGTGCCCGTGAAGCTTTTTTACAATTGTATTATATGCCTTTCCCAAGGATCTGTTTCGGCCATGTCACAAAGTTCGAGAAATAGCGTACGCTTGCTGTCTTTGATTGCTCTTTTGAGTATTTTTATCTTAGACTTATACTGCTGCCTCAGTGTTTCCGCATTATCGCTGCCTCCTGACCGCGAATATTGACGACCTGTTATGTGACAGTCTCTTCTGGCTGCGGCGATATCGTTAGACCACCAGTACACGGCTGTGTGGTGTCGCCGATATCTGCCTCGTTTTGCCATACTCTTGTTAAATGCTTCTGTGAGGCAGCGATTCCACGAATAGCTGCGGGTTTAGCGTCTCAGCTTTGCACCCTTTGCACGAGTTGCGCGTAGTTGCTGCTCTGTTGCTATTGGCTCCTATGTCGCACAGAATGCCTTTATGGTCACTGCCGGTGTAGTTGTTGCTGATCCTCCATCTTATACTGTTGAACAGCCCGCTGCTAGCGGATGTCAGGTCAATTATCGACGCTGCACCACCCCTGTTAAAAGTGTGTTGCAATTTTTTGAATTTGAATTTAAATTTGAAAAAATAAAGGGCGGGAACGGAATAACGTAACGCTTGTTACGAGATCCCCTAAGCGCCACCTGTCGACTGCACCCTCCTGGGCTTTAGCGCTGTCCAACACTCTTGCTGATCAGCTGCTTGAGTGGCCCAGTGGAGAAGAAGAAGCAGAGTCTTGCAAGTTGCAACAACAAGAAATGTGTTGACCTGGAGAAATTAAGATGAATTCCACACTCACACAGCAAGAGAATAGGGGGCGAGTATGGAAAAAGGCGGGAGAAAGGCAGCGGGGCAGCCTCCCCTCTCCCTCCACTCGGAGTCCAGGTGACCAACCAAATCCAATCCCGGGGCCCAAAGCACGACGGAATCCAGTGCAATCTGGCAGAGGTATGTGACCAAAACACTGCTAGGCGCCTCCTAAATAGTCTGTTCTTTTTTGCTGGATCGTAGGAGTCGATTCTGAGAATTTTTTCGGCGAAGCAAACGAAAACAGCACCGCACTTGTAATTTGTTTATATCACCGTCATGCAGTACTTATGTGAATATATGTATGTGCATATACAAATGTACATACATATATGTTCATGCTTAATTGTATATTTATGTGAATATATTTATGTGCATACATCAATGTATACAAATAAACATATTCAAATGCACAATTATATTTTAATGCGTATATGTTTTATTGTTTATACTTGCAACAAAGTGTTACAAGTTGAGCTCATTGTATTGAATGATTATTTGTATGAATATACTACAAAAGGGCTCCAGGTTGTGTCAAAGGGGATCGAGTCATCGGTCCCAACTCAAGAAATAGCAGACTCATTGGCCGAAAAAGGGTTTGCGGAATAAGGAATAAAGTCGCACAGCCGCTCTTTAAAATCGAGCTCCAACCAGAAGCAAAGCGGTCGAAGCCAAATGAAGTGCACCCAATCTACAACCTTCAGCTCCTATTGCACAGAAGAATCGCAGTAAAGGAGCCCCGTAAGAAATACCAACCACCGCAGTGTAAAAACTGCCAGGAATTCAACCACACCTCTAACAATTGCAATCTTAGATCAGTGTGTGTTGGCTGCGGCGAACATCATAAAGATGGCATTTGCACCAAGGACAGAAGCAACGTCGCACTAAGACTATTCAGTAACTGTGGAGGGAACCACACAGCCAACTACAGAGGATGTCCTGTCTTCAAGGATCTTAAATCACACCTAAACGGGCGCAAACCCCCAGTTGGACCAAAAATCACCTTCAACGCCTCCAAAACTACACCGGAGGTATTCTTCGCCAAGGCTGTTAGATCATCTAACATGCCTGCTACAACCAGTCCTAGTGTATCCTTCGCTAGTGCAGTCCGAACTGGACAGACGGAGCCTGCGAAAGAGACCCCGTCACTCCACCATCTAACAATCCGCAACCTAGCGCACCAGAACTTGAACAGCAAACTCCAAGTGGTTTAGAGGCCCTATTGATCTCACTTAATCAAAACATGACCGCTTTTATGACTTTCATTCAAATCCGTATGCGGAATCAAAACTTGCTTATCTAGAAGCTTATCGAGAATAAATGAACTGCAACTATTCCTAGACTCAAGTGAAATAGACTTTTTGCTGATATCGGAAACACATTTAACATCAAAAAATAATAGATTTGAAACACAGCACCTACAAGCAACTGCTATAACCGTCCAAACTAGCTGCGGCAACACTACATTGGTTGCCCTGTACTGCCCACCACGCTTCTCAATCTCTGAAAAGGAATTCACCGGTTTCTTAAACACACTCGGAGAACGCTTCATTGCTGCAGGGGACTATAACGCAAAACATACGCACTGGGGTTCTCGCCTGGTAAATCCTAAAGGCAAGCAGTTGTACAACACAATCATCAACCCACTCAATAAGATTGACTGCGTACCACCGGGTAGGCCTACTTATTGGCCCACAGATCCACAGAAAGTGGCTGACTTGATTGATTTTGCAGTAACCAAGAGGATTCCGCGAAATCGGCTCACTGCGGAAACACTGGTAGACTTAACCTTATGATCACTCTCCAGTGCTACTTGCACTATTAGCAAACCCTCAAGTACTTGATCTCCAATATAGGCTTACAAACAACAAAACAAATTGCCTTAAATTTACAATGTACGTGAGTGCCCACATTGACTGCCGAAACTGGATGCTGCACAGGACATCGACATGTGCGTCTCTGCACTTGAGTGCAGGGAGCTGCAGCAAGAGTATCTGCTCCACATGCCTCTACTTACGCTAGACCTGTTGAAAGTTTTACGAACCGGCGGAAAGAACAATTAGTAACGGAAAAACGACGTCTAAGAAGAGAATGGCAGATTTCTTCGCCTAAGGCATGCCAATCGCAACCTCTCCAAGGAATTAAGACAAGAGGAAATCTGGGCTCAGAGGAAATACATAAAAAAGCTCAGCCCAACCAGCACTAAACATACCCTGTGGAAAGCCCACCAAGCGCTCCTACAGAGAGAGTTTCACCAATAAGGGGTCCAACCGATGGATGGGCCCGCAGTGACGAAGAGAGGGCATCCGTATTTGCCACACATCTTAAAATGGTTTTCCAGCCAAATCCAACATCAAACTCATTTGTACTTCCCCCTTCGAGCACATTAACGGATAGTGCCGAACAACGACCCTGGCCATGACCTAATCACACAGAAAATGATCCTAGAACTCCCTACCATCGCCATACAATACATCTGCAAAATGTTCAACGCTATAATAAGAATTGGCTACTTTCAAAGAGCTTGGAAAAGGTCCATTATCATCATGATTCCTAAAGTGGGAAAGGACAAAATCCAGCCAGCATCCTATAGGCCAATTAGTTTGCTGACATGTCTTTTAAAGCTTTTTGAAAAGGTCCTGCAGAAACTCATTTCTGGCTTCCCCGAAAAACATGGGACAATTGAACAAGTCAATCGCATAACATCCGAAATACGAACAGCATTCGACGTTGCCCAGGCTTTCGACAGAGTTTGGCTGGAGGGTCTGATGTTCAAAATCCGATAAAAACTCCCAAAGTACACCAACAAACCCATGGAATCTTACCTTGTCAATAGAAAATTCGCTGTAAGATGTAATGGCTCCGTCTGGGATGACTTTGAAATCAAAGCTGGTGTACCGCAAGGCAGTGTACTCGGCCCATTGTTCTACCTGCTGTGCACTGCAGACTTACCAACGATTTCAGGACTGACAATGTCCACTTTTGCCGATGACACGGCATTCCTCAGAAGATCCAAATGCCCAATACAAGCCTCTGCAAAATTAGAGGAACACCTCTATGTGGTAGAGGAATGGCTAGCAACCTGGCGTATCCGGGTCAACGACCAGAAATGCAAACATGTTACATTTACGCTTAACAGAAGAAACTGTCCAGCTCTAATGCTAAACAACGTACCAATTCCTCAAGCCGTGGGTGTCACTTACCTTGGTATCCACGTAGACAGAAGACTAACTTGGCGCAAGCACATTGAGGCAAAAAGTCAGAGCTTAAACTGAAAGCGAGTAGCTTACATTGGATCATCAATGCTCGGTCCCCTCTACGTCTGGAGTATAAAGTCCTCCTATACAACTCCGTACTGAAACCCATCTGAACTTACGGTGCCGTACTATGGGGAAATGCAAGTACCAGCAATATCGACATTATACAAAGGGCGCAGTCGAAGATTTTAAGATCAATCACGGGGGGCTCTGTGGTACATACGGATCGACAACATTCAAAATGATCTAAATATACCTAGCGTAAAATCTGAAATAGGTAGTCAACAACTAAAGTATTTTGCAAAACTGGATGCACATCCTAATGTTCTTGCCAATTCCCTTGTGCGAACTAATAATAGAACTCGTCTTAAAAGAAATGACAGACCAACCCAATAATAAATGATTAGGGCCGCCTGCAATATCCCCTGGATTTATCTTAAGTACTAGATTAAGAAAAATATCTCAAATTGTTGTTAGGCTCCAATTTAAGAGTAGATTCAACAAATATATATTAAATATATCTGTGTTATAGCTGTGTTTCTTTTTGCGTTCCAATGCATTGCAATGGCTTGTTGTCTACATACTTGCAAGCATTCTGGTCGTTTTGTTGATCAGTATAGAGCAATATCTTGTTGGCTCTGTGCTGGACCTGCCCATCTTGTGCCAGCCAACAGCTAGATATTAGCCGTCTGTACAGGGATCCTCGTTTAAAGTTTCTTAATCAAAACAAGCTGGCCTAACAGCTGTCTAATGAGTGTGACTCTAGCGTACATTTATTGTCGCAATTCAAGTGGACACCTTCAGCGGCCTTATAAGCAGTCGCCTGCCCTCTCTTCTACTTTCGTCTACATTATCATCTTGTCCCTCTTTATGCTCTTCTTTTCAGATTGAAGTACCCTGTACAAGCCCTGGGGTACCTCAATCTTTACCTCACGGGAACTCTGATCAATTACGGGATCAGGCTGGCTCTCAATCACTCGTGGATTCCATTGCTCCTCCGCCTCCACTAACTGCAGTGCCTCATCGCGAACAATTATTCATCGCTAGGCTCTCAGATACTTCTGAGAGGTCTGTGGCAACTTGCATTGCAATGCTAAGTTTTTAATTCAAAAGTTAAAGTTTTCTAGCTCTCGCGAGATATCTTCTTTTAAAATTGCTGTACCAAATTAGTATTTCTCAGCTATGGTAGACCCTAATTTTTGGCCAGAGGGCTTAGTTGTACACGAGTTTGCGACCAATAAGTGCTCCCTTCCGTTGTCTGTACACCTTTCTTACCGTGTTATTATACCGACTGTATATATATTTTTCAAAAACTAAACAAATACAGTTAGTTAAATTTTGTGAAGATATCTAACAAAAATTTTAATTTGAATTAATGGTTATATTATAAATCGTAAATTAGATAGGTCTGGTGTCTCTTCTGCTGCCATTGAGCATAATAAATTCTCATATTATGATCAAGATTCGAATGGAAAATGTTCAATTTTAGCAAAATGCGAGAAAGAAAACATAAAAAAATTGGATCAAGATTCGATTTTTTTACATTTTGTCCTCAAGCTCGGGAACTGATGGACTTATATGCCCTTTCAATTCTAAGAAACATTGCTCAAAAAAGTTTGTAAAAATCCGAATATTATAGAAGTTAGAAGCAAATGAAAAATACCTCTTTCGAAAAAATGGCAATTGTGATAAAAAACTTCCGCAAAAAATGATGTATAAAACCACCGTGATAACTTAAAAACTAATGATGCAGTTCGATACGCAGGACCCAAAATAGGGTGAAACCATCGAATTTTGCCATGTCTTTTTTTTTCGACTACCACAGTGTTATTATTTATAGTTGTCTTTGTTTATCAACGAATAAGAATGGAAAACTACTCTCTCATCTCATCTCATTTCATCATCAACTTTGAAGCGAACCATGCATTCTTGGGCATTCCCTTCAATATCAGGGATTACAAGTGGACAAGTGGTCTTCTTTTGATGAAATTTCTACATTTTCTTCAGTGAGCGTTGAGGAGTCTTGCATTCGCTTTATCATATTTTTATGATGTATATCACAACAAAAAATGTGAAGTTAATAAGTGTATTTTACGTCTATTTTCATATTTATTACATTTATGTTTTTGTAAAGGCATAAAAAATTAACTCAATCAAAAATCATCAAATGCCCTATTTGGCTATTTAAAAAAATACAAAGATTGATGCAGTGCATAGTCTAATTTAAAGTTTACAGTAAAGTCTTTTTTTTTAGTGGTTCAGCCGTATAACGCACGGCACGAATCACGTGGACAGATACACAATGGAAAAAACAGACAAACAAATAATACTACAGCTATCTATGAACTAAATAGGAAAGGATAGATGTTTTAAGTGTGTTAATTGAAGACTCTGAGCAGATTACAGGGAATAAAAGGTTGTAATCAGAGCAGAGCACCCTAAAAGGTTCATGCATGGCATAGTTAGAAGAACAACGACTAAGGGTTAAAGGTAACGAGTGTTTTTTAAGCGTTGGTTTTTTAAAATTGAAATGAAATACACAAAATTTGAATATTATTGTTAAATTTTTATTTGAGATTATAAAACAATCTCTGCCAATTACTTTTTAAAAATGACTTCATGTAAATGTTGGCCGCGACTGCGTTTCAAGTGATCAACATGGAAGGTCCAATTTTGCACCACTTTTTCCAGCATGTCTAAGGGAATTTTGCCAATAACACGACTGATATTGTCTTCGAATGCACTTCCAATGACTTTACATATCCCCACAAAAAATAATCCAGTGGTGTAATGTCACATGACCGCTTCAATTCTTAAATTTTATAGGGTTTTAAACCTAAATCATTGCGCAAAATCTTCCACGTAGTCGAAGGACACAGTCCCAATTGCTGAGAACGCCGACGAATGGACAATTCACGATCTTCATTGACACTGGCCGCTACAGCTGCAATATTCTCTTCTGTGCGTACTCTCCGTACACGACTCGATGGTTGAATGTCCCATAAAGTAAAATGTATGCGAAATTTGTCCACAATTGTCTTTATGGCTTGCTCGGTTGGTCGGTTGCGTCGACCATAATATGGACGTAATTTGCGAAACACATTTTACACAGAAAACGAATTTTGATAATAAATTTCAATGATTTGTAAACGTTGTTCGGGTGTAAGTCTTTCCATGATGAAATGGCAAACTAAACTGAGCATTTTTCACTTTCACAGGTGTCATGAACATCATGCGGTATGTCAGTGTTGCCAACGTGAAAAACCAAAAGCGTAAAAAAACACCCGTTATAATGGGATATCTACTCTGTCTACATGGTACCGACAAAATTAACTTGAGCCAATAACTCTGTCGAGTTAATATCACCAATAAGGTGAATAAAAATAACATCACACCTTTGCGGCAGTGGTGGAAATATAGGTATTAAAATTTAATTTATGGTCCATAAGTACGCCCACATCATTCATATTATTTAGACGTTCCAAAAGACTATTGTTTACAAAATAAGTGACCAGTTGAGGAGAGTTACCAAAAAAAAATGCATTACCTTACATTTGGTAGTGTTAAGACTTAATAGATTAAAATGGCACCAGGATTGAAAGTTTTTAAGATCAGCTTGTAGCCGACTAAATGAATCTGTTTCTTTATAAGTAAGACAAAGCTTTAGCATACATAAGCACACGCGAATGAATAATGACTGATGGAAGATCGTTAATAAATAAAGTGAAAAGCAGGGGGCGAAGATGACTACCTTGAGGTAAACCAGAGGTTATAGGAATTGAATCGGAAAAAGAATACTTAAAAAGTACCTTCTGTTTTATATTTGTTAAATATTCTCGAACCCAAGAAAAGAACAGAGTTGAAAACCCAATGTCGTTCAGTTTAGAAAGTAATAGGGTATTATTAACAGAATCAAAGGCTTTACTGAAGTCGGTGTATATGGCATCAGTTTGCTTAGCATTTTTGAACCCCTTGATGATTATAGAGGTAAATTCTAAAAGGTTGGTGGTTGTAGATCTACGTTTCACAAACCCATCTTGGGATGGCGAAATAATAGAGCTGTAAAAATTTTGCAATTGCGAAGTTGTAATTTTCTCTAAAGCTTTTTTTTTTTTGAAATACCCCTATAGTTATAGGCTTCGGACTTTTTGTCATTTTTATGCAGAGGAATGATATATGACTCCTTCCAAATAGATGGAAAAGAGGAAGATTCGACAGGCAATGAAAACAATTTTAAAATGGGTTTACATAATGCGTTGGACAGAACCTGACTACACATTCAGGTAGACCGTCTGGCCCCGGAGAATTAACAGGTTTAACCAGTTTAGGTTCACTAAGAAAAGAACCTTCATCAAACACTGGATTAAAAATAAAATTAGCCTTTTTCAAATGATAAGGATACGGACTTGCTCGATATTCCGTTGAGGAATAAGTAGTTTTGAAAAAACTCGCTTTTTTATTTTGAAAGGACTAAAAAGATGGGTGCACAGAGGTCTTACGTTTAGAATTAACAAAATCATAAAATTGTTTAGGGTCGGAAGAGATCTGAAGCTTACACCGCTGAAGATAATTCTTATAGCATTAAGCATCATGAATTTTGAACAAGCGGCTGTATATAGAGTGTAATCTGACGAACGACGTGTTTTTTGAAACTTCTTATAATATCCAGTCTTCACATTTTTCAAATTGGATAACTCTCGAGAGAACCAGGGAGGTTTAATAAGCCGCGCCTGCCTACCAAGAGGCACACAAATATCAAAAAAAGAATTCAGAGTATCATAAAAGAATAGCTGAGTTCATATCACTACAATTGTACAGATAAGACCAACCGGTAGTAAAAATATTTTCATTAAGTCTGGCAAAGTCAGTCTTACGAAAACACCTAGTTAGAGTACCTCATTTAAACCAAGAAATGGTGATAGTAAGGGCAAATCAATTATTAAATTTAATGTTGGATGAAATTTATCTTCGGGAAGAACAAACATTACGATCCTAGAAACATCACAATAAGAAGAATCTAATACAAAAATTAGATCTAACGATTTTGCATTAGAATTTATGACTGGATTGACTTGGGTTAAAGATAAGCCTAGAAGGCCATCAGTATATTCCTTAACTATTATATGCTTTGGCCAAAAATCTTCTCGACATCTAATGTCGAAGAAATTTGCAGAAAGACCAATTTTAAAAGACGAGATGTCCCGAGAATACGTAAATTTAAACTTTTTTACCGCAATATTCGAGACGTTAACTTTCTTCCGAATATAGGCTAAGTCACATAGGACAAGTCACCCACTGCAGCAGTCAACTTGTTCACGGAACCCTCGATACTATCGGAAATTTCCATTGGAATGGGTAATTGCCCGGAGACTTCGGACACTACAGTTGGCATCGTTTTTAAGAGATCATTCCCAGGTGATACCAATATTTCCTTACTAATCACCACTGGGCTCTTAAACGATATCAATTGCTGTACATTGGCAGAGGAGGGTGCCTGAGGCGCTGGTTGGGGACGATAGGAGATACTGGCGGATATACAGACAAAGAAACACCCCAAGGACTGGTTCTTTTACGTTTCGGAGACTCATTCATAAGCGATAAGCTTCTAAACTGAGTCTCCACCGCATTAAATTCCGCTTGGAGTTTGTTAAAACCTGCCCTCAAAGTGTCAAAACTATCTCTAGTCCGCCTCATGAATGACCGCATCTCATTCTCGACCTTCCGTCAAGCATTACATCTGTATTTTAAGACACCTTTAGCAATGGAATCCTCGATTCTGCCTGTGTAATCTGCACACTTAACGTGAACCGAGCAAGAGCGCGATAGGTAGATACAACGGTAAAGACACAAAAGCAAAAGAGATTAGCTAAACAACAACACAGCTAATGCAGACTGAAATCACGGAATGAAAATATAATTCGAATGTTAAAATTTTAATTAAACCGATAGTGAGTTTAAAAGTTTAAAAAAGTTATTAATCACGAGAAACAAATAATATTTGATAAGCGCAAAAAAAACACGTCCGACCTCTGCAACGAGTGAAAATTAGTCTAACCACTACTAACAGCTTTCTACAACAAATATACATATATTAAAAATAATCCAATGGAATTTAAACGGATATATGAATAACTATAATCAGTTACAGATTCTCATAAAAAAACATAATCCAAAAATAATATCCCTACAAGAAACCCACATTCAGTCTACCCTTAACATTCCCATCTCCATCAACTATACTCTATACCACACAATCGCAGTGACGATCCATTCCAAAATCAAGTTTACTATTGTCTCATCATATATACCATCTACTAAAACATTCAAAATTTAAGAGACATGTACGCCACTACACAAACACCCTTATTAATAACTGGTGACTTTAATAGCTGGCATGGAAGCTGGGGGTCCCGAACCAACAATAGTAGAGGCAATATTATTTTCAAATTTATAAATCAAACCTCACTAATCACACTTAATAACGGCTCATCAACCCATTTTACTACTCACCACACATTCACACACATAGACCTCTCTATCGTTTCACCTATCCTACCACTCAATGCTGACTGGTATACATGCAACTCTCTATCGGGTAGCGATCACTATCCAATCCATATTAACCTTTTCGACCGTAACAATATCAATAATGTTATAGCTAAGCCCATATTTAAATTAGATAAAGCCAACTGGGCACTTTTGGAATCACTTACAGAAAGATTTTCCACCAAAACACCCCCCAGCTTAAATATAAACAAAGAAACAACCTAATCAAAATAATCATTCACGCTGCTAACCAATCTATCCCCCAATCGCATCGAAAACATAGGATAAAAACTGTACCTTGGTGGGAGAGAAAACTCCAGCAAAAACCAAAAAATAACAGCATGGAATACCTTAAAAAGAAACATTAAAACGAAAAACATTCTTGTCTACAAGAACTACTTAAACGCGAAAAAGATCGCAAAGCGCGTATCAGTATCAAACTTTACATCCGAAATAAGTCCAAACTCTTCCACCTCCAAAGTATGGTCAAATATAAACCGATTCTGTGGTTTAAAAACCAGACATGACATTCACTGTCTCACCAACCCGAGGGACTCGATCCGAAACATAACAAGTAAAAGTGAAATTGCCAACAATGGTCAAATTCAGCACCAATTTTCACACAACATTTAATGAATACAAGGCAAACGTTATCACTAATGTGATTCACATGTCATCGGCCATAGCCCAAAGCGTAGAAAAAGACATCTCCATGATTGAACTGCTTGCGGCCCTCAATCAGTTGAAAGGAAAATCTCCAGGCAAAGATCGAATAAATTAACAAATGCTTAAGAACCTACCCCCTATGGTACTGCAAAAAATACTAAACCTCTTTAACAGCATCCTTAATACCCATATCCCCCAACAATTTAAAGTCAGTACTGTCATACCAATACTTAAACCAAACACAGATAAAACCTTCACCAATTCTTACGGCCCCATCTTACTAAATCTATGTTTATCCAAATTACTCGATGAGATTGTGTCAAAACGACTGTGGTGGCTACCGACCAACGGCAAGCTACTACACAGTCGTCAAATGGGTTATAGAAAGAGGAAATCAGTGTCTGATTCCCTAGCTCTGCTAGATTACCAGATCGCTTCCTCTTTATCAAACTGTAACCACATCTTCATTATCTCACTAGACTTGATTAAGGACTTCGACAGAGTGGGTATCTACACCATTTTATATGAACTAATTAGTTCAATGGAAAACAGTTGTCAAAATCACTAAGTACATTTGCAATTTCTTATGCAACAGAAAAATAACCGTCCTCAAAAACAAAACGCATTCCAATACACTTTCTTTAGAAAACAGGATTCCGCAGGGCTCCCCTTTGTCAGTCATACTCTTCGCTATAGCCTTCGAGAAGCGAAACAAAACAATTGTCCAACATAAGGAACTTAGCTTTAAAATAATTGTCCAACATAAAGAACTTAGCTGTAAGACCTACGCTGATTACTATACAATAGTTCCCAAATTAAAAAAGAATCAGTCTCTGTTGATTATCGACTCACTCTTTGTAAACATTAAAGATTGGTGAAATTACTCCGGTACATCGCTCTCAGTGGAAAAATTAAAACACACAATTGCGGGAAAAAGAAGTGTAACTTCGTACTGCAATCCACTTGCTTCCACTTACAAAATAAATTCGCCCTCAAAATACTAGGTATCACCATAGCAAATGAAGTAAGTAAGTCGACTCGCCGACTTGGGTATACCATGCACCAGGTGACACAAATATAATTTAAATTTCGAAAACCAAATGAATGTCTGTTAAATTGTTTGGAACACACGAGCACTCTAGCGCCGCCACTAGCCAAAGTCCAATTCTGCCCTTATAAACCGCGCTGTGAAATACGTTCATTCGCATATTGCGCATGTTTCTAGTCCGATTTCCATAAAATTTGGTAGTTTGGTAGAAATAGATAAGATTAATTGGAACCGAATTTGATTGCGATAGTGAAAAAATTGCAACTGGTAATCGATTTTTTTATGGAGGCAGAAGTGTGCGTGGCAAAATATTAAAATATTCAAATTCTGCGCGCATACTAAACAAATCTTCATATTAAATTTGGCGACTAAAGCTATGATAGTTTTTGAGAAAATTGGTTTTATTTAATTTGCAGGGGCGAAAGTGGGCGTGGCAAAAAGTTTGAACAATTAGTTTCTGCGCGCTAACTAAATGAGTTTTTCTATCAAATTTAATGTCTCTAGCTGCTGTAGTTTTTAAGAAAATCCATTTTATGTAAGTTCTAAGGGCGGAAAGGGGCGGGGCAAAAATTTTGAACACTGAATATCTGCGCACTAACTTAGCGAGTAGATGCTGTAGTTTTTAAGAAAATCCGTTTTATGTAAGTTCTAGTGGCGGAAAGGGGCGTGGCAAAAATTTTAAACACTGAATATCTGCGCACCAACTTAGCGAGTATATATACCAAATTTGATATATCTAGCTATTATAGTTTTTAAGAAAAACAGTTTTATGTTAATTAATAACATAATAATTAACAATATACATTTACATACTACACAAGTCATCATACCAAATTTGGTGGCTGTAGTTCTTATAGTCTCCGAGATCTGCGTGTTCATACAGACGGACGGACGGACGGACGGGCAGACGGACATGGCTAGATCGACTCGAATGTTGATCCTGATCAAGAATATATATACTTTATGTGGTCGGAGAAGCTTCCTTCTGCCTGTTACATACATTTTGGCGACTTAAATTCATCCTATGGGTGCATGTTAAACCTCTGTAACTCTCCATCGTACCGGACATTCGGCCATAATGCTTGTTATAAGACTTCTGCGCTTGTATAATTTCGGCTTTCGCGTTCTGCATCAACAGTTGGCGTTCTTCATTCAAATATTGGTAGATCTCTTGTTTAAATTTCACAATCTCTTGATCGCATTGCGCTATTTGATGCTTCGATTCCTTTTGCTCCTGCTGAACAGGTTCCTTTGCAAAATTGGCCTGCTCTAGCTTGGTCAAGGTTTCGGGATTCTTTTCCTCCAATCGCTAAGTTTTATTTTGTTTCTCCTCCATAACAAATGTCGCCTCATCGCGCCGCTGGGTTTTTTGATCTGACTGCGATTGTTGTGTCTAACATTGACCTGCTTGCGTCCTTTGGCCGCAATTTCATCGGTCTTTGACTGAAGAGTCTGTTGTAGTTGGCTTAATTGCTCGTCACGCTCATCTAGGTCTTATTGCAAGGCTACCATCGGAAGCTGAGATATGCATCGATTTTCCTGCAGATCAGCGCTTAGCTTCTCATTAACCTTCTCCGGGCTAATTACCTGTGGCTCCAGCTGAGCTTATGCACTGGCCAAATCTGAGGCTTGTCGAGATGCCTTGGCAAACTGTTCTTCCCTGGTATCCAGGAACCTTTGCTGCAAATCCAAAAGCAGCTGCTATTGGGTCTTTACCTGTTCACGTAGACTCTGTACCTCGGTTTTGTAGGCTTCTCGCTTTTCCTGCCAATGATTTTCAAGAAATTTTCTCAGCGCTACTTCCAATGGAATTGGTTTACCACATCGATTTTCTCAGACATTGACAATCGGCTTGAGAACTGGCGAAAACTAGCTATATTCCGCCTTGCAGGTACTGTTACAGCATCTGCCAACTTGTAGTTCTTAATCAGCCGTTAAATTTCTTTCGCATACTGTGGAGAAGAATCAAATTCATCATTTTTATGACTAATGTTAAAAATACTTATCTAGTTAATCCCCTCACAAGTTTTCTCCTCTGCGGGAAGGAATATTTGTATCATCCTGCCGATTATGAGTGATCGAATTTAGATATAAAATCAAATCCGAACAGCGCTCCAAATTCCATGTCTCTATTCTCAACAACCACAAATTTGTGCGAAGTCGTCTCCTGATCAACTGTAACCTCTGCTTCAAAGCATCCAACTGGGCGTGTCATATTATTTCCCAGACCTCGCAGCTTCGAAGTCCATCTCTTCATCATGACACCTGTAATAGTGTTAAATATCGTCTTTTTCACAAAGGATGCATCGTCTCCCATATCCACCAAGCACTTCACATCGACTCTGTTAACAACTATCCTCTTTATCCGTGTTGCAGCTTGAACAATATTAATGTCCGCAGCTGAGCGAGGACAATTTTTCGCCATATGTCTCTTTTTATTGCACCAGAAGCATTTTGTATCGGCATCGCAGTCCTTACGAAAATGCACAATTAAAGCAGTTTTTTTTCTCATCTGAGACATGAGGTAATCTCTTCTGATTCGTCTCGTTGGCCAAAAGAGGTTTCGAAGATCTTTCGGCACCGCGCTCATACACACCATACTGCTCCTGAAGCTCTTTAAAAGACTTGTAACTATAAAGAGTATTTCTAAAGTCGTTTTTCAACTGCAAACCGTCGACAATATAGCCAGCTTTCTTATCTGAATAAGATACTCCTGTGGAATTACCAAATTTATTTTCCAGCATTATCCGTAGCTCCGAATATTGGCATACATGTACGGCCTCCAGAAACTACTTTGCAGTTTTGGTCATTTTGGCACGTGCTTGTACATACATTTGCCTTATGTGCGGGCCATATGCCTCAGCATTTAATTCAAAATTCTAAAACCAATATTTTACCGTCATTTTTTCGCCATCAAATTCAAGGCTAATTTTTTCAAAGTTCAAGGCTAATTTTTTCAAAGCTCTCCGCTGCGATTGTGCGACTGTATATATTTTGCTCGTCTGATCCAACTTTCAAAGCGAGCAACTGCATTAGTTCCTGCGGCATCCAGCTTCAACTCGCCACTAGCTTTGTATGCCATTCTCTGAACTGCCTTCTTTGCTGTCGATCTGGTGTAGTACGATTGTCTCCCTCTCACTATTGGTATTCTAGAACGCTGTGTTTGTAATGCCGTCTTTTCTCATCAGAGTCACTCAACAAATTCGCTGCAAAACTTTTGAGACTCCTCTGGCCAAATTTGAGACACCTCCGGACAACTCCAAATAATTTGCACTTTCCAAATTAGCTCAAGCTTCCAGATGTGACTTGTTGTCTTCCTCTCACTGTTGGTATTCCAGAACGCTGCGTTTGTAAAGCCGTCCCTCTAATCATCGGCACTCAACAAATTCGCTTCAAAACTTTTGAGACTCCTATTCCCAAATTTAAGACGACTCCGGCAAATCCAAAAACGTCGCACTTTCCAAATTAGTTGAATCCTCCAGATGTGACTTGTTGTCTCCATCTCACTATAGGTATTCCAGAACGCTGTGTTTGTAACGCCGTCCCTCTCATCAGCGTCACTTAGCAAATTCGCTAAAAACTTAGCTAGCTAAGTTTCGGAAAAACTTTTGAGACTCCTCTGGCCAAATTTGAGACACCTCCTGACAACTTCAAATAACTTGCACTTTCCAAATTAGGACGAGCCCCCAAATGTGAGTGGGCTTACTTAACTAAGTTTATTGATTATTTAAATTAAAAGTAGTTTGGAAAAGTTACAATTATTCTATTTTTGTCGTTTACTCTGGTGCTGCAGTTCACTTCTCACTGTTGCTTCTTCGTTGTTGTCTGTCCAACTTCAACTTCTCTCTACTGTACTCTGCTATTCTGTTGTCTGCTGTACTCACTGTTGTTCTGCTGTTAAACTCTGCTGTTCGTGATCATCTATCCGCTTGCTGCTGTTAAACCTCTGTAACTCTTCATGCATATATACATAAGTACATATGTATGTATATGGTCGCAAATGTGTAATTACCCAATGTATTGCTGCTAATTCTTGTCCTGTAGTACTCTTATTGCTTTCACTTTTAGTGAATGCTTTTGATCCAACTGTGAGTCCTTTCTAGTTTTGAGTTAAAATATTCGGCGGAGTTTTTTATAAAACGTCTATAGTAATTGCAAAATGTAACGAATCTTCTAAAGCTGTCTGCGTCCGTAGAACGTCAATGAACATTTTAAGATGTAATTTCAGGTTGCGTTTTATACAATGTTTGAAAACATATTTTAAATTTTTAATCATATGTTATTCAGAACAACCAATCACGATTAAATCATCCATATAAAGGAAAGCTTGCGAAGGCTCAGAGCCTGAGAATGCTATTGCGCAATTTTTAAACCAAATGGTGTGAAGCGATATGAACCCTTGCTTTTTGAAAAAGACGTAATATTTCTTGAGTTTTCCTCAAGTTCAATTTGGTGGCAACCTGACATTAAATCAAGACATGAAAATTATTCAGCTCGACTCAATTGATCAAGAATATCATCAATTCTGGGGAGTGGGAATTTATCTGACAGCAATTTCTTATTTATTTGGCGATAGTCAATTACTAATCGCCGTTTTTCGTCTTTAGAGCCCGGAAGAGATTTCTTTGGTACTAATAAGAGTGGGCTATTGTAGGGTGAAGCAGACGGTTCGACAATATTTTGTACAATTAACTTTCCAACTTGATGCTGGATTTCTTCTATTTGGCTATGCGGACATCGATAATTTTTTTTACAAATACTGGTTCATCATCCTTAAGTCTTAATTTTTATACCATACACCCATAGGGTGAAATGGTAGATTAAAGTCGGCAAAATGTATGTAACAGGCATAGCTTTTCCGACCCCATCAATGTTCCGTCCAGCCGTCCGTCCGTATGAACCAATAGATCTCGGAGACTTCATTTGATGTGCAAAAATTTTTTTTGCACGCCCCCTAGAAATTGAATAAAATCGACGTGCACTGGATTAGTATGTGCACAGATTTTGATTGTTTATAATTTTTGCCACGCCCACTTGCGCCCCCGCAAAATAAATAAAACTGGTTTTGTCAAAAACCAGCATAGTTAATGTCACCCAATTTGGTACGTAGACTTGGGTAGTATTCGCGCAGATTATAATTATTTAAAATTTTGCCACGCCCACTTCAGCCTTATATTTTAGAAAAAAACCGACTAACGATATTGAGTTCGGCACATTATTCATTTCTACCAACCTACCAAATTTTATTAAAATTTAACAATAAACGTGGAGAATTTACGTATAAACGAGTTTTACTGCACGGACCGTGCGGTAGGCTAGTGGCGCCGGAGGAGTGCTTGTGTGTTATTGTGAGGGCGAGCGAGCATATGCAATGGGGTGAATTTAATAGACATACGTTTGTTCGTAATTTCAAATATTTTTTCACCTGGTGCGTGGTATACCGAAATCGGCGAGGCGACTTACTTCATGTTCTCCTGTAATAACTTTGCAATCATGTATTTGCAATGTCCGCGGTCGGTTGCGCCCCCAAATGTAAGATGGTTAACGACGCTGGGTGTAAAACATATATATACAGCAGTTTATTCCCCACAGTCGAATGCCTCTGAGAGGGTAAACAGATCCATAACACTGTGATAGTCGAAAAAAAAGACATGGCAAAATTTGATGGTTTCACCCTATTTCGGGTCCTGCGAATCGAACTGCATCATTAGTTTTTTAAGTTATCACGATGGTTTCATACAAAATTTTTTGCGGAAGTTTTTCATCAAAGTTGCCATTTTTTCGAAAAGGGTATTTTTTCCATTTGCTTCTAACTTCTAAAATATTCAGTTTTTTTTACAAACTTTCTTCAGCAAAGTTTCTTAGAATTGAAAGGGCTACAAATGTTGGGAAGACATCTAGCCTCTAAATCTGCCCGTTCCCGAGCTTTACGACAAAATGTAAATAAAATCGAATCTTGACCAAATTTTTTTAATGTTTTCTTTTCTGCATTTTGCTAATATTGAACATTTTTCATTCGAATCATGATCATAATATGAGAATTTATTATGCTCAATGGCAGCAGAAGAGAAACCAGACCTATCTAATTTACGATTTATAATATAACCATTTAATCAAATTGATTTTTTTTTTAGATATGTTAACAAAATTAAACTAACTGTATTTGTTTAGTTTTTGAAAAATATTTATACAGTCGGTATCATAACTACATATTATTTATTTGACAACAATATTAGTCAAGGGCGTAGCCCGGTTTAAGCACGGTGGGTGGGGGAGGGGTGCAACTAAACCAATTTACTTAAAATTGAAGTTGATAAAACTTTTTATAGGTTTTCAAATCAAAATGTATTAAAAAAGTTAAGTTAGGAAAAAAGGTGTCATGAATTTAAATACTCAAGCCTTTTACCGCTATTCTATTGATATCGGTGGGTACTTATGCGAGCACCGTTAAGAAATTACCTCTACTAATCATGAAAGCATAGACTTAAATCATAATTTTGACTTCAACGTTGCGCTTAGAAGTGTTCTGCATTGAGCTTAAATTAATATGAACAAGTGTCCGACAAGTTTTGCTGTATTTTGCTACGTATGTGGAAAATTTACAAGCCCTCGCAGTAGGCGCAAAATATCTCCTGGAACTGCAGCAATTTATGAGGAATACTTTAATTTACCAGTGATTAGAGACGTAAATTGGGCACCAAGCAATATCTGCACACAATGCAATAACAATTTGCAGAATTGGTCAAAAAGGTTGCGAGCAAAAATGGGTTTCGGCATTCCATTCCACAAGGTCATCATACGGGTAACTGCTATGCATGCCAGAATAAACTCGCAAAACTAAAGAAGAGTTCTATGGTTTATAAAAGTATTCAATCTGCACAGTTGCCAGTACCTCACTCGGAGAAAGTTCAAATTCCTAGATTTCAAAGCCCAACAGAAAGATATGTTCCGCCATCATTTTTCACCGAACCTGAAGAGCTACTATCAATCTATGAGCCATCGCAAATCGATAAACCTTGCCAACATGTCGAGATATCGCAAGGTCGCTTAAATACGATGGTAAGGCAACTGAAATTGTCGCAAAGGCAAGCAATCTGTTTAGCACATCATTTACGATCTGTTAACATTTTGTCTAGAGATGTGAAAGTGTACGGATATCGGATGAGACAAGAAGAGCTTTTGGACTTTTTCGAAATAAACGGCAATAATACGTTTGCATACTGCAAAAATATCGTTGGGCTAATGGAAGATATGAATTGTGAGTACAAACCAGAGGAATGGCGATTGTTTATTGATGCATCCAAAAATAGTTTAAAGGCAGTACTGCTATATGTGGATAACACGAAAAATCCAGTTCCCATTGCTATTAGTTCCAACACGAAGGAAACTTACGATTCAATGAAACTAATTTTGGATTGTGTGCAATATGAAAAACATCAATGGAAGATATGCGCTGACTTAGAAGTTGTTGCTCTACTCACTGGATTGCAAGCGGGTTATACAAAAAACATGTGCTTCATTTGTCATTGGGATACCAGATTTCGCGGTAACCAATATGATAAGCGAGATTGGAAGGCTCGGACGGAGTACAATATAAATGTTGCAAATGTAATCCATACCCCACTGATACCAGCTAATAAAATTTTACTGCCACCACTGCACATAAAATTGGGAATTGTCAAAAATTTTATTAAAGCACTGAATCGGGATGGTGAAGCGTTTCAAAGCTTAACACATATATTTCCAAGATTGAGCGTGGCAAAAATAAAAGAAGGTATTTTATATAGTTTTTCCTTTCAAGGGTTGAAATAAACATATGACCAAAAATTTCATTCTAGGTGTGTTAAATGGTCCAGATATAAGAAAGCTAATAAAAAATAGTAAATTTTACGAGCTTCTAAGACCAAAAGAAAAGATGGCGTGAAATTGCGTTAAAGCTGTTATTAACAACTGTTTGGGAGTGCGCCGTATTAAAGGATGGCAAGGGAATGTGGATCAAATGTTAGAGTCCTTTAAAGACATGGGTGTAAATATGTCTTTAAAGATTCATTTTCTCCACTACCACAAGGACCATTTCGGACGACAAGTTCCGACAGAATCCGATGAACACGGAGAACGATTTCATCAGGTTGCTGCACCATTAGAACATTGGTATAGCGGAAAAAGGCTTGACTCGTTGCTCGCAGATTTATGTTGGAACTTAATAAATGAAGCTCATGGTATATAATGCAAATATTGTTGTCAAATAAATAATATGCAGTTATGATACCGACAGTATAAATATTTTTCAAAAACTAAACAAATACAGTTAGTTTAATTTTGTTAACATATGGTTTAATTTTGTTAAATGGTTATATTATAAATCGTAAATTAGATAGGTCTGGTTTCTCTTCTGCTGCCATTGAGCATAATAAATTCTCATATTATGATCATGATTCGAATGAAAAATGTTCAATATTAGCAAAATGTAGGAAAGAAAACATTAAAAAAATTTGGTCAAGATTCGATTTTATTTACATTTTGTCGTTAAGCTCGGGAACGGGCAGATTTAGAGGCTAGATGTCTTCCCAACATTTGTAGCCCTTTCAATTCTAAGAAACTTTGCTGAAGAAAGTTTGTAAAAAAACTGAATATTTTAGAAGTTAGAAGCAAATGGAAAAAATTCCCTTTTCGAAAAAATGGCAACTTTGATGAAAAACTTCCGCAAAAAATTTTGTATGAAACCACCGTGATAACTTAAAAAACTAATGATGCAGTTCGATTCGCAGGACCCGAAATAGGGTGAAACCATCGAATTTTGCCATGTCTTTTTTTTTTTTTTTTAAAAACTATCACAGTGTAATTGCAGCAATACGCGCCTATCTCAAAGAGGACCAGAGCGAATGGGATCTACACTTACCCGCTATAAGTTGTGCACTAAGGAATTCGTATCATCAGAGTATAGGATGCTCTCCTTTCCATGCTTTGTTTGGCTTTGACATGGCCACACATGGTTCCCAATACACTCTTCTCGAAAAGATTAATATGCTGAATGAATCGAATAACGTGTTGCGAAAGGACGATCAGTTAGCATTACGGCGTAATTTACTCAAGATAAATATAGCACAGGCAGGAGAGCATAATGCAAAGGTATATAATCTGAGGAGGTTAATTTCAAGGTAGGACAAGAATACTGATTACAATCAGCAACTTAAATCTCGGGTTCTGTGTACTGCTAATGTATCGGCATCACTTCTTACTGCTGCTTACGACTGCAGTCTGCTGGTACTTCTGACTGCTGAACACCGACTACTGACTGCTGAACGTCGACTGCTGACTTCACAGGACACCTCACGACTGCTGCGTTGCCAATCTGCATAAAGGAGTTGCCACCAGTAGCTGCCACTACCTTATCCAATCTCACATGTATACTTATATTTAAATGTTAGTCTTGAAATTATAATGTATTGGAATTATTACTTCTGTCAGAAGTACTTACTTATATTATAGAAAAAAAAACTTCTCTAATTTTGTTTTGGCTTGAAAAACATTTTTTTATATGGAATAAAGAAGAATATATAAGGTTTACAAATGAAAATAATATAGGTCTTATCTAATACCTGATATATTACCATTTATTTCTTTTAAGGTGCCCCTATTAATTTGGCAAAGGTTGCCAATTTAAAGCCGCCATATCGTGATCCGGGAACTGCTCTGGAATAAACTGAAATAAGATAATTTTCAGTCATCAGATTAAAAATAACATTATTTAAGTAAATGTTTATATGTATATGGTGTGTGATTACTTTCTGTCTTTTATAATTTTTAGTTGTATAACTAATAAAGTATCAATGAACAAGCTGTTTCAGATTTTTATATTATTATATTTTTATATTCTACAACACTAACATAATAATTATATTTTTGTGTCACTACATATATTTAAAGCAGTCTGCAAAGCGATGACATGTCAGAGTGAAAGCTTTCCTCAAAGCGATAGTGTTCTAATTTTAGTATCAGTCGCAATCAGAGTTGCATTGGATTCAGATGAAGAATTTTTTGCATCTGCAGCAAATGCATCTGTATTTGCATCCAGACAAATTTTTAATTTATACTCCAATGACTATATTTATAATACCCTCTGCAAGGGTATAAAAACAGATGACAATTAATTTAAAAAAGTAAGCTTAGACTTATGCGCAAGTAAACATCCTTGACCCGAGGTTGTGGTTAGGGAAGATTTGCAAGCAATGCGGTGTTGAAAATATATTCAGCTCTTTCGTTGCAGATTATTGAGAAGTATAGAGCGAAGAGAAGTGACAGAAAGATGGGGAGAGAAAAGGTGAGAAAGGTTGTTAAGAGATTGGCAAAGAACACGAAAAGGTTCGTGAAGAGGGTAGTTAGTCAGACATCTACTAAGGTGAAGAGGAAAAAAGTTTCTGGTCCGACGTGGGGGAACACAAAAATATAGCGTATCTAGTAAATTGGTAGAACTGACTTCGCCGTTGACTACTTTATGTAGAAAGAGAATCCCAAATACGAGCCTGCGGTTGTAAAGTGAAGAATTATAATTATTATAATAATTATTAATAATAAAAAATCTATCAGAATACGAAGGTAGGCGAAGACCGAAAGCCACTCAGCAATCAACAGCAATTTACCGTGGAGAGAGCAGTGTGCTTCTCCATCAATATCGATAACTGGGTCACCGATTGCACCGACCAGCACCGTCAGCTCGTTGACAGCAACTACTGCAACGTCTGCCGAAGTATTGACCTGCCTCAAGAGTCAGCTACGACAATAAACCCAACGCCTTCTGTCCAAACTGGAATGGATAGATATATTAAAATAACTAAGCAAAAGCTAAGCCCGCAAAAGAAAAAAAGTGGCAATACGTCGAAAATAACCAAACCAAATGTACGAGTAGCACTTCTAAGCGGGAATCGTTTTAAAATTCTTGCCGATCAGCAAGACGATCAAGCCGGCGCTGTAGATAAAGCTAAATCGGCTAGACCACCCCCTTTATACAAACTAGTAAAAAAAGTAGGGGCAAATAACTTTTTTGTAACCCCTCTCAACAGGGGTAACATAAAAGAAATTAAATGTCAAACCCAAACTGAGGACAATTTCCGTATCATTGAAAAGTACCTCCGTAATGCTAACATCAACTTCTATACCTACCAACTAAAAAGCAGTAAAGGGCTCCAGGTTGTGTTAAAGGGGATCGACCCATCGGTCCCATCTCAACAAATAGCAGACGCATTAGCCGAAAAAGGGTTTGCGGTTAAGTCCGTTGTCAACATCATCAACAGGAATAAAGTCGCACAGCCGCTATTTAAAATCGAGCTCCAACCAGCTGCAAAGCGGACGAAGCCAAATGAAGTGGATCCAATCTACAACCTTCAGCTCCTATTGCACAGAAGAATCACCGTAGAGGAGCCCCATAAGAGATACCAACCACCATCTACAGAATCCGCAACCTAGCGCACCAGAACTTGGCCAGCAAACTCCAAGTGGGTTAGAGGCCCTATTGATCTCACTTAATCAAAACATGACCGCTCTTATGACGTTCATGCAAAACTAGGAACTGATGCGGAATCAAAACCTGCTTATCCAGAAGCTTATCGAGAATAAATAATGGCTTCCCTAAGTCTTTGTCTTTGGAATGCTAACGGCGTCTCCAAGCACAAAAATGAACTGCAACTATTCCTAGACTCAAGTGAAATCGACGTCATGCTGATATCTGAAACACATTTAACATCAAAAAATAATTTTCAAATACCAAAATATGCCTTCTACGCAACAAACCATCCAGACGGAAAAGCTCATGGCGGGACTGGTATCCTAATCAAGAACCGTATAAAACACTCGTTCCTCAACAGATTCGAAACACAGCACCTACAAGCAACTGCTATAACCGTCCAAACCAGCTGCGGCAACACTACGTTGGTTGCCCTGTACTGCCCACCACGCTTCTCAATCTCTGAAAAGGAATTCACCGGTTTCTTAAACACACTCGGAGAACGCTTCATTGCTGCAGGGGACTATAACGCAAAACATACGCACTGGGGTTCTCGCCTGGTAAATCCTAAAGGCAAGCAGTTGTACAACACAATCATCAACCCACTCAATAAGATGGACTGCGTACCACCGGGTAGGCCTACTTATTGGCCCACAGATCCACAGAAAGTGCCTGACTTGATTGATTTCGCAAAAACCAAGAGGATTCCGCGTAATCGGATCACTGCGAAAACACTGCTAGATTTAACCTCCGATCACTCTCCAGTGCTATTCACACTGTTAACAAGACCTCAAGTACTTGATCGCCCATATATGCTTACAAACAACAAAACAAATTGGCTTATATTTAAAATGTACATGAGTGCCCACATTGACTGTTCGCCGAAACTGGACGCTGCAGAGGACATTGACATGTGCGTCTCTACACTGCAGCAAGAGTATCTACTCCACATGCCTCTATTTGTACCAATTTGTAACGGAAAAACGACGTCTAAGAAGAGAATGGCAGGTTACTCGATCACCAGTAGCAAATCTTCGCCTAAGGCATGCCAGCCGCAACCTCTCCAAGGAGTTTAGACAAGAGGAAATCTGGGCTCAAAGGAAATACATAGAAAAGCTCAGTCCATCCAGCACTAAACATCCTCTGTGGAAAGCCCACCTAATTTTAAGCGCTCCTACAGAGACAGTTTCACCAAAAAGCGGTCCAACCGGTGGATGGGCCCGCAGTGACGAAGAGAGGGCATCCGTATTTGCCACACATCTTAAAATGGTTTTCCAGCCAAATCCAACATCAAACTCATTTGTACTTCCCCCTTCGAGCACATTAACGGATAGTGAGTACTCGGAACTCCAATCGGATGAGATCACTGCAGTTATTAAAAACCACACAAAGCCGAACAAAGCCCTGGCCATGACCTAATCACACCGAAAATAAACCTAGAACTCCCTACCATCGCCATACAATACATCTGCAAAATGTTCAACGCTATAATAAGAATTGGCTACTTCCCAAGAGCATGGAAAAGGTCCACTATCATCATGATTCCTAAAGTGGGAAAGGACAAAACCCAACCATCATCCTATAGGCCAATTAGTCTGCTGCCATGTCTTTCGAAAAGGTCCTGCAGATTCGTCTAAACTCGTTTCTGGCATCGGAGAACATAATCCCTTCACACCAGTTCGGCTTCCGCGAAAAACATGGGACAATTGAACAAGTCACTCGTATAACATCCGCAATACGAACAGCATTCGAACTAAAAGAATACTGTACGGCTGTCTTTCTCGACGTTGCCCAGGCTTTCGACAGAGTTTGGCTGGAGGGTCTAATGTTCAAAATCCGACAAAAACTCCCACAGTACACCCACAAACTCATGGAATCTTACCTTTACAATAGGAAATTCGCTGTAAGATGTAATGGCTCCGTCTCGGCTGACTTTGAAATCGAAGCTGGTGTACCGCAAGGCAGTGTACTCGGCCCATTGCTCTACCTGCTGTACACTGCAGACTTACCAACGAGTTTAGGACTTACAACGTCCACTTTTTCCGATGACACGGCAATCCTCAGCAGATCCAAATGACCAATACAAGCCTCTGCAAAATTAGAGGAACACCTCAAGGAGGTAGAGGAATGGCTAGCAACCTGGCGTATCCGGGTCAACGAGCAGAAATGCAAACATGTTACATTTACGCTTAACAGAAGAAACTGTCCAGCTCTAATGCTAAACAACGTACCAATTCCTCAATACTAATGTTTGTCAAGTAAATGTCAGTATATGTGAGCGGAGTTGTCGGTATCAGTCTTAAAGTTAAGTCGTGTGGCGCTCAGAGTATTGATGATATATAACATCTTCATGGTAAACCTTTTTTTGTAGTGTCGCTCTTCATCTAATATTGTTGTCACTTCGAAATTCGGTGCATGGCCACTAGTTGCACAGTGTGTCATTAGTGCTGTTTTTGGTGTGTCTGAATAATGTCTCATTTTATAGTCAGATTTGTGTTGGGAAATCCTAGTTTTTAATTTCAATTTTGTCGTCCCTATGTATATCTTATTGCACGGTATATTTCCTTGTCCATTGTCTTGTATTTTGTCTTGTTGAATATATCTTTGTCATAACATTCCGAATGTGATAGTCTCTCTGACAATTTAGGTACATAAATGACAGATAAGTAGGTTTTCTCATTCTTAGTTTTGTCAATGGGGAGTTTATGTTTTTTGAATAATGTCCTGCTTACGTTATCCGGAAAATTCTTGTCCTTTAAAATATTTTTAATTCCCTTCTTTGTTTCCTCATGGTATATTTTATCCGAAATGTTTAGCATCCGTTGGGTACAGCTTCTTGCTGTATTTAAACTCTTAGGGTGTTTTGAGTTTAAATTGATGATTCGTCCTGATGCTGTTGGCTTCCTATACCATTTTAGTTTTAATTCGTTTCCTCGTCTGATGATCATAGAGTCCAAAGACGCCAGTTTTCCATTGTTTTCAAGCTCCATAGTGAATTTAATATTCCTGTCAAATGAATGTAGGGTGTCCAGTGTTTTATCGATGTCATCTTGATGTATTATTGAAAAAATATCATCTACATATTTTGTCAATAATCTTGGTGTTCTGATTAGTTTATCCATGGTAGTGTCCAGAAGATTTTCCATAACGATGTCCGCAATGACAGGTGAGACTGGAGATCCCATCGGCATTCCTTTTAATTGTATGAATGTTTGGTCCTTATAGGTAAAATATCTATTCTCTTGGATGCAGAATTTTACTATTTCCATAAATAAAGTTCTTGGTATCCTTGTGTGTTCTTGTATTTTAGTCCATTTGTTCCTGATTCTGTCCAATGCGAAATCCGTTTGTATGCTTGGAAATAATGATACCACGTCAAACGAAATTAATTGCTCATCGTCACAAGTGTAAGTGTTATTTATGCGTTGTTTGAATTCTGTTGCGTTTTTTATGTTATAGTTAGAGTCCAATGTTATATTCCTTAAAATTTCTGTAATGTATTTGCAAAGTCCATAGGATGGTGAGCCAATTGCCGAACAAATTGGTCTCAGTGGTGTCCCTTCTTTGTGTATTTTTGGTAGTCCATATATTCTTGGAGATATCGCCGTAGTTGTTCTCATTCTGTTTTTTTTTTCAATCTTTGAGATAACCTCATCTTATGTAGTTTGTCCACCAGATTGTTGTTCTTTGTCTGTAATCGTGTTGTTGGGTCTTTCCTGAGAATTCTATAGGTGTTTAGATCCGACAATATGTCCATCATTCTATGGTCATAATCCATCTTTTTCATTGCTACCGTTATATTTCCTTTGTCAGATGTTAATATCAAAATATCGTCATGTTGTTTAAGACTGAACCCGACAACTGCGCTCACATATACAGACATTTACTTGACAAACATTAGTTCTTAACTCCACATTGAACGGTGCTAACGTGTTAAATAATGTATGTTACAAGATTGTTAAATGTCACACAATTGTTAAATGTTATTGTATTCTATTGTAGTTGCCCTGAAGACGGTTACCGCTGCGCAACCGAAAAATATCGGTATAAAAATAAACTAAAAACTGCCGTTTTTGATTTTTATTTTAATTAATTGACCTGAAGCCTGATGACGTCAAAATATACATTTTATTTATTTTTTATTACTTTTTTTTAAATTAAATTAAATTTTTCATAAAATGGTTTGGTCTGGTTTGGTCTGCTAAAAAATAATTGCATAGTTGCCACTAATGCGGTTGGCTCCCATGATTATATTCTTAGGTGGCTGTGTGACAATGCGGTTCATGTTAAGTGTGCAGAATCAAGGAGTCTATTGCTAAAGGTGGTGGCTGGTGGTGGTGGCAAGCATATGTGATGCTTGCTGGGAGGTCGAGAATAAGATGCGCTCATTTATGAGGTGGACTAGAGATAGTTTTGACACTTTGATGGCAGATTTTAACAAACTCCAAGCAGAGTTTACTGCGGTGGAGACTCAGTTTAGAAGCTTATCGCTTATAAATGAGTCTCCGAAACGTAAAAGAACCAGTTCTTGGGGTGTTTCTTTATCGTTATATCCGACAGCGTCTCTTATCGTCCCCGACCGGTCTCATACACCGTCCTCTACGAATGCACAGCAATTGATTTCTTTTGAGGGCCCAGTGGTGATTAGTAAGGAATTACCGGTATCACCTGGGAATGATCTCTTAAAAACGATGCCAATTGTAGTGTCCCAAGTGTCTGTGCAATTCCCCATTCCAATGAAAATTTCCGATAGTATCGAGGGTTCCGTGAACAAGTTGACTGCTGCAGTGGGTGACTTGTTCAACGTTGCTGCTGCGGTTGACGGCTCGGGAACGCGGCCACTCGTTGGCATACCAACAAAGAAACAAATATTTGTTTCTAGGCTAGACCCTGTTGTCACATCTGATGATGTATATGATGAATAGCATAAAACTTTTTTAAATTAGTGTTTCTGCCAATATCTTTGACATTATGTATATGTCGAGAAGATTTTTGGCCGAAGCATATAATTGTTAAGCATATACTGTAAAGAAGAAAAATCATCAACCCATTCGCCTGCAAATAACAACAACCAACACTATTCCTGCCACATCAGCATCTGCTGTTGTGTCAAAAAACTTTGTCCCTCAACCTGGATTACCAGAACGTTAGATGACTGAAATCTAAATTTTCTAATCTCTGTGTAAATAGTCTTTCTTTTGATCCAAGTCTCTTTTTCGGAGACGTGGCTAAAACCTGACATTGCTGATGCATCGGTTTTTTCCGCAAACTTTTCTAAATTCAGACGTGACCGGATTTCTCGCGTAGGCGGTGGCGTTCTGATAGCTGTTGATGCTGCTTTATCATCTGAAATAATTCAATTTTCTAATACCCATTTTAATTTTTTAATGTTCTGATTACTTGATCCTATATTCCACCATCGTCAGACATTGTGGTCTATTTAAAACAATTAGAGGCAATTTAGTCTGTCTACTCTTTAGTTTCTATTCAAGGCATGCTCATAGTTTTAGGTGATTTTAATTTGCCTGCTTTAGTATGGTCAGTAACAGATGAATCTACCATATTGCTGCCCAATGTCACATGACTTTATTAATAGCTGTTGGAGGAGAACTCCTGAATTTAATTTCATTAATTTAATTATTCTGAAATATTAATCATTGGGTTAAATAGCTTAACTATCGATATATCGCAAGTTCAAAGAGAAGTCAATCTAGCATCACTGTTGGCTCTTTTGTTGCGTTTCCTTTTACATCTTTACTTTGAATTACTTTCTCTCGTAGCACATAGCTTTAAGAATTTACTGTACCATGAGAACTCGAATGCGTCGGACGCAAATAAATGTAAAACGGAATAACGTCGACTAATCTTTTCGGGAAAATTGTGGAACTATAGGCAAGACAAGTTATGAAGCATCGAATCTCCAAACGAGGAAGCAATTTATTAACTGGCCGAGAAATTGGCTAAGATTTTTGGCGACCGCGACAGGACAAAAACTTGCTGTTAAATAAGTTTTTGTTCAATTGCAACTAAGTTGGGCTCGTCGTTTCATAATTTTGTAAGCCACCAAAAATTTCCGAAAAGAGATTGCAAGAGGCAATCAATTATCAGACACCGGTTGAGACATCTAGAAAGAAAGGTGGACATCACAAACCACGTTTAAACTCTCCACATACTGCAGTAAAGTCATTGGAATGAAACCGCAAGTATTCAATCAAACAATTACTGTAATCGCACATGTACAATAAAAGTAAACCGAAACCGTCCTTTGTCATTCCACTCTTTACATACCCAAACGCACGAGCGTGAGTGCCTGCGCCAACTGTTCATCAAAAAACAGGTAAGTTTGCGAACACATATAACAATTCAACATTCGCGTTGGTTCTGCTACTTGGAGGTGTTGCTGGCGTTTCTTGAAGCATTATGGGCAAAGACGGTTCAAATACTCCCGTTAGCTCAAAGGGAACAGACAAACGTACAAATCTTAGATCCCAGCGGACTCAGTTTGAAAATCATATTCGAAATTTACATGAAAAGATCATTGCTACTAGCGACCAAGAAGATGCCTATACACTAGTCTGCAGACTTGAAATACTGGAATCTCATTTAAGCAAAATACTCATATTCAAACACATTTGAAAATTCGCACATGATTGTTAAAGAGCGCAGTAATTTAGATGAAATGTACATAAAGGTCCAGGTACATTTATTTTCTCTTTTACAAAGAAAACGTTCAACGGGACTAGTAAACGCATTGGATATGTGTTTTATAAGTTCTTCAATGTCTCCTACAGTGGTTCACAGTCAATAATTGCCTAAACTGAAATTACCCAGTTTCGATGGCAAATATTCAGCATGTAAGAGATTCAAATCGTCTTTCCTGAATCTAATTCACAACGATCATCACATGCCAACAATTGATAAGTTCAATTATCTTCTCGAATGTTTATCAGGACCTGCACTTAAGGTCGTAAAGTCGTTCCAAGTCACCGAACAAAATTACATTTAAGCTTGTTCAAGATTAGAAGCTCGCTACGATAACGACGTTATAATTTTTCAATTTACCATTAGTCAAGCAACCAGAAGCAAGACTTTTGCAGAAACTCATCGATAATGCGTCCGCTATACGCGAATCACTTGTTACACTAGGATCAACTAAGGAAATAATGAATAACATCATGATTCATATACTTCTTACGAAGGTTGATGCTGAGACCAAAGGCGTCTACGACGAGAAGCTAAAATTCGACAAGCTTTCAACATGGGAGGAATTCTGCACAATTCTTCATCGCCGCTGCCAGTTCCTAGAAAGTCATCAGACAGGTCAACTCGGCCAGCGCAATAGTTCACTAGGAGGAAAACGACCATCAACATCAAAGGCATTCCTCAATATTAACTCTCAATGCTTACACCGTCGAAACAGTCAAACGGACCAATGCATGTTTTAACTGTCTGCGAACTGGACATCGCGTCAAGGATTGTCCCTCACTCTCATCACACGTTATTGCATCAATAGCTAATTCACAAAGCACTTCGTTATTAACATACACTAATAAAAATTGGATGCTTCCTACAGAATTGATTCACATAATGGATAAGTCTGGCCAATTTAATACTGTACGGGCACTTTTAGATTCATGTTCTGAACTCAATTTTATTACAGAAGAGACTGCCAAGCGGCTAGATCTGGATAGGACTCGCGTATCTCAAGAATTCAGCGGCATTACCTGTTTGCAGCAATCCTCGATGGTCAGCAAGGCTTGGGCGAAAACATGCCATATTTAATCAACACGGAATATGGATGGATAGTTGGTGGAAATTTGGAAACCACACACGAAAGGCCTCGACAACAATGTTTATTGGTACACGTCAACCCATCACTTGATCTTCTAGTTAAAAGATTTTGGGAAATTGAAGATTGTGAGTTTGTTGGTAACCGGCAAACCATAAATAATTCTTTATCGTATATTCGAATCGTTCGAATTGTTTCATACCTCTATCGCAGCGTGAACAAAGTGAAGCCTGATCGCACTCCAAGTTCATCATCAATAGCCGATATTCGCATTACTGATACAGAAATGTATCAATCGTTTTGGAAAATTGTTGCACTATTACAACAAGAATGTTATGCTGATGAAATATCTTTACTAAAAAACAAATAAACCTTAACACCGTGTCTACAGCGTTTGACACCATTCATGCACACAATGACATTTGGACAAAGTGCAGTATGTGTAATGAGAGTCGATGGACGTCTTGAAAACGGAGACCTTCTATTCAACGCCAAGCACCAGGCCCTGCTACCTCAAAATCATCGTTTTACCAAGATATACATTGAATTCTTGCACAACAAAAATCTTCATACTGGCCCAAAGTTTATTTTATTTCTTTTACGAGAACGAATTTGGGTAATCAACGCACGAGCGTTGATTAGAAAAGTTGTGCCAAGCTGCATCCGCTGCTTTCACTTCAAACCTCCCCTCATAACTCAACTGATGGGCAATCTACCTGCTGATCGACTACGAGCTGAAAGACCATTCCTAGTAACAGGAGTAGATTTTTGCGGCTCATTTTTTACGTCTTACCGGATTCCCGGAGGGCCGCCGTACAAAACATATCCGGCAATTTTTGTATGTTTTGCTTCAAGGGCAATTCATATTGAATTAGCATCCGAATTGTCAACAAATGCATTTCTGCTTTGTATACGTAGATTTGTAGCGCGCCGTGGTGTACCATTGCGCATGGTTTGCGACAACGCCACAAACTTTGTTGGCGCTGCTACAAGGCTAGCTGAGTTTAAGTCAAAATTGTTTATCTCAGACGTTATAGGTAATAACATATATTATAGGTCAAAACATATAGCTCAATTAAAGGATTTAACTTTTGCGTTATTCCCCCTAGAGCTTCACACTTTGGCGGCCTCTGGGAAGCGGCAGTAAAATCAGCGAAGACACTAGCTCTGAAGAATATTTAAAACGCATCTCTTACTTTCGAGGAAATACTTACTGTGTTCTCGGATGTGGAAGCTATCCTTAATTCAAGGCCAACGATTTCAATGCTCTCACTACTGGGCATTTGCTGATTGGAACCGAATCAACGTCAGTACCAGAATCATTACTTTACCATTCCACGGACCCTCCCGGAACGGAACTTTGATATCTGGATTGGCAGCGGAACAACAAAAAAAAAAAAAACTGCAAAAGGAATCTTCAAAAGGCCAATTCACAAGATCGCTCCGCTTCCAGAATCATTTATTTGAAAGTTGGTTCTTTCAACAGGGGGAGCATGTTGGAGCAGAACTGAATTTAAACTCATTAATTTAATTATACTGAAATATTAACCATTGGGTTAAATAGCTAACCTATCGATATATCGCAAGCTCAAGGAGAATTCAATCTAGCATAACTGTTGGCTCTCTTTTTGCGTTTCCCTTTACACTTTACTTTGAATTACTCTCTCTCTCTCGTAGCATATAAGAATTTACTGTACCAAGAGAACTCGAATGCGACGGACGCAAATAAATGTAAAACTATATAACGTCGTCTAATCTGTTTCGGGAAGATTGTGGCAAGGGAAGTTTTGAATCATCGAATCCAACCGAGTAGCAGTTTATTATATGTCCGAGAAATTGGCCAACAGTATATACGTCAACCTCTATTATGATATCAACATTACCAGGTGGGGTCAGCTAGCACGTAAGTTTGCCATTTTGACAAATCCACGTTTGCTATTTTTAATTAAGGATCTTTCATTGCTTGCGGCAATACAATTGCTTCAACCTTAAGAAGTTCTTTCTCAGAATCACGCGTCATATACTTATAATTATACTTAGACGTCCTAGTTTTTGTTGAAGATACGCCACTTAATTTTAACATTTGGGCTTCTTTAGCTTCTTTAGATACAGAAGTGCTCTGAGAACCACTATTAATCAAGGCTATTAATGTTTCATACTCTCCATTGTTTTTTTTTACTTGTATTGTATCGCAAGTATTTACCCTCTCCTGTTTTTCGCCAAAATGAAAAAGGGTATGGTGTCCGTTGCTTCACAATGAGCAGACCATTTCATTAGTGCATCTCCTGTTGCTCGAATGCTTTAAGCATCTTGTTCACAATTGTACTTTTTTTTTTTTTTTGGCTCTTTCCACCATTTCTTTAGGTGTTATTGCTTAAATGAGCTACCATGCTATTTTAAATAATTAAATAGAAGAGTAAGAATAGATGCTCTCTTTTTTTAATCAGTTCCGCAAATAATTCAACAAACAGGTCCCATTCTCTGTTCTACTGAAAATGTGGTTATCTGTATTTTCAGCCACACCGGTAGTGTGGCCTCTGACGGTAACATTCTTAACTTTAAAATTTTATTTTCTCTTGGAATGCTTACAAGGTATTCTGAAGGTCGAATCCCAATTTTCCTATGAATTTTTTAAACCTTTCATTACACATCTGTACCTTCTTCAACAAGAATTTTATTTTTCTAATATACATTTCGCCTGTTCTATTGTTATCGTCCGTAAATCTTTGCTCACCATGTCTAAATATTGTCTAAATATTCGTTAAGTATCTTGCTAGTTAACTTACTCGTGTTGCTTCGCTAACAATTTTTCAGCTTTGGTAGGGAACATCTAGAATATCGATATAAGTATATAATATTGAAAACCAGAGGGCTAACTTCGACCGCGCTGAAGTTTGTATATCCTTGCAAGTTGTTTGATACTCTTACCTCTCTTATAGCCGTCAAAGTGGAAAAACTTTTTATCTAAAAAGAGTAATGTTTGCGAAAGAACGGCCACAATATTAACATATGAAATAGCGATGGTCATTAATACATAGATACATAAACTAACAAATGTTTATTTTGAAAGCAATCGTGTGAAAAGTAACGAAGTTATTTCGACCGATCGTTCCTATTGGAGCTATCTGATATAGTCACCCGATCTTAACCAAAATTGGCAAAGTCGTTTATAGCTATAATGATACACTGATATTAAGTTTCACGACAATAGCTGAGAAAATAACGATGTTATTAAGAAAACTCACTGTTCGTGACTTTTCCGTTTGTATGGGAGCTATATGATATATTGGTCCGATCCGGCTGAATCCGAGATATACAACCCCTGCAGTATATACAAGCCTACGTGCAAAATAAGCTCTGTAGCTCTCACGGTCTAGGAGGAGTTCGCGTTGATCCATCCGTCTCGTCGTGCTGATCAAGAATATATATACTTTATATGGTCGGAGATGCTTCCTTCTATGCGTTGCACACTTCTGGCCGAAATTAATATACCTTTTTTGCAAGGGTATAGAAATAAATTGATGTACTTATAACTATTTTAATTTATACCATATCTGATGATCCTGTTTCCACCATTTGCCACTGTTGTCCGCCAAGAAGAGTTTACCAGGTAGGGTATGCCGCATCTTCTTCCCAACTATCTTGTTGCTCTGCTATTTCTAGTTGCCGACTTGCAACTACATATAGTGTAGGGCTTCGAACACGTCACACACAAAAAAAAACTCCTGCCGCCGATTTTCTACAGTTACTCATCTATCCAAACTGCCTTTACAATCGGAAGCACGCACTTATTATTTATTAAGAAATATTTTGGTTTAATATAATACTCTGTCTCTTACCACTGGTAAGGGAAAACAAGAGGTATTTTATTTTGCTACCTATAGCTGATCTCAGCATTAACATTTGCATAAGAATTCAGACTTTTAGGAACTGATTCAATCTCTGAGTCATTTAAGAATACGCGATTCTCAAAAATGGCGACGAAGACAAACCATTTATAGCTTTCTGCAATCAGCCTTCGAATATTTAAAAAAACAATTATTAAGTCTACAAATACTTCATTATCCGGTTTTCAATTAACAGTTTTGCATTGCAACAAGTAAGATTGCACGTGGAGCCGTCCTCAGTCAAGAATATGATGGACTCCAACTACCAATGCTATACGCATCTAAAGCATTTACGAAAGGCGAAAGCAATACTTCAAAAATTGAACAGGAAGAAGATATATGGGAACAAATTTCTAATTAGAATCGACTATCAACCATAGGTTTTTTAGTGAAACTAAAATAAGTATTTAATAAGAATAAACATCGTGTTCATCTAAAGCGACTTCACCAAATCAGATGCACTAGAAAAAAATGTAATACAATATTAGTGAATAAAGGACTGAAAAATAAATAATAATTTTTCAATTAATTTTTCATTAATTTTTTAAGAATACTGGGTTTGCTAAACTTAAATTTTTTTTTTTTAACGTTTAATATATATTTGTTGAATCTACTCTTAAATTAGAGCCTAACAACAAGTTTGAGATATTTTTCTTAATCTAGTACTTAAGATAAATCCAGGGGATATTGCAGGCGGCCCTAATCAATTATTATTGGGTTGGTCTGTCATTTCTTTTCAGACGAGTTCTATTATTAGTTCGCGTAAGGGAATTGGCAAGAACATTAGGGTGTACATCTAGTTTCCCAGAATACTTTAGTTGTTGACTACCTATTTCAGATTTTACGCTAGGTATATTTAGATCATTTTAAATGTTGTCGTTCCGTATGTACCACGGAGCCCCAGTGATTGATCTTAAAATCTTCGAGTGCGCTCTTTGTATAATGTCGATATTGCTGGTACTTGCATTTCCCCATAGTACGGCACCGTAAGTCCAGATGGGTTTCAGTACGGAGTTGTATGGGAGGACTTTAACCTCCAGACGTAGAGGGGACCGAGCATTGATGATCCAATGCAAGCTACTCGCTTTCAGTTTAAGCTGTGACTTTTTTGCCTCGATGTGCTTGCGCCAAGTTAGTCTTCTGTCTAGGTGGATACCAAGGTAAGTGACATCCACGGCTTGAGGAATTGGTACGTTGTTTAGCACTAGAGCTGGACAGTTTCTTCTGTTAAGCGTAAATGTAACATGTTTGCATTTCTGCTCGTTGACCCGGATACGCCAGGTTGCTAGCCATTCCTCTACCACTTTGAGTTGATCCTCTAATTTTGCAGAGGCTTGTATTGGTCATTTGGATCTGCTGAGGATTGCAATGTCATCAGCAAAATTGGACGTTGTAAGTCCTAAACTCGTTGGTAAGTCTTTAGTGTACAGCAGGAAGAGCAATGGGCCGAGTACACTGCCTTGCGGTACACCAGCTTCGATTTCAAAGTCAGCCGAGACGGAGCCATTACATCTTACAGCGAATTTCCTATTGTAAAGGTAAGATTCCATAAGTTTGTGGGTGTACTTTGGGAGTTTCTGCCGGATTTTGAACATTAGACCCTCCAGCCAAACTCTGTCGAAAGCCTGGGCAACGTCGAGAAAGACAGCCGTACAGTATTCTTTTAGTTCGAATGCTGTTCGTATTTCGGATGTTATACGATTGACTTGTTCAATTGTCCCATGTTTTTCGCGGAAGCCGAACTGGTATGAAGGGATTGTGTTCTCCGATGCCAGAAATGAGTTTAGACGAATCTGCAGGACCTTTTCAAAAAGCTTCGAAAGACATGGCAGCAAACTAATTAGCCTATAGGATGATGGTTGGGTTTTGTCCTTTCCCACTTTAGGAATCATAATGATAGTGGACCTTTTCCATGCTCTTGGGAAGTAGCCAATTCTTAGTATAGCGTTGAACATTTTGCAGATGTATTGTATGGCGATGGTAGGGAGTTCTAGGATCATTTTCGGTGTGATTAGGTCATGGCCAGGGCTTTGTTCGACTTTGTGTGGTTTTTAATAACTGCAGTGATCTCATCCGATTGGAGTTCCGAGTACTCACTATCCGTTAATGTGCTCGATGGAGGAAGTACAAATGAGTTTGATGTTGGATTTGGCTGGAAAACCATTTTAAGATGTGTGGCAAATACGGATGCCCTCTCTTCGTCACTGCGGGCCCATCCACCGGTTGGACCCCTTATTGGTGAAACTGTCTGTAGGACCGCTTAAAGTTGGGTAGGCTTTCCACAGAGGATGTTTAGTGCTGGATGGACTGAGCTTTTCTATGTATTTCCTTTGAGCCCAGATTTCCTCTTGTCTTAACTCCTTGGAGAGGTTGCGGCTGGCATGCTTTAGGCGAAGTTTTGCTGCTGGTGATCCAGTTTCAGCGAACAGTCAATGTGGGCACTCATGTACATTTTAAATTTAAGCCAATTTGTTTTGTTGTTTGTAAGTATATATGGGCGATCAAGTACTTGAGGTCTTGTTAACAGTGTGAATAGCACTGGAGAGTGATCGGATGTTAAATCTAGCAGTGTTTCCGCAGTGATCCGATTACGCGGAATCCTCTTGGTTTTTGCGAAATCAATCAAGTCAGGCACTTTCTGTGGATCTGTGGGCCAATAAGTAGGCCTACCCGGTGGTACGCAGTCCATCTTATTGAGTGGGTTGATGATTGTGTTGCACAACTGCTTTCCTTTAGGATTTACCAGGCGAGAACCCCAGTGCGTATGTTTTGCGTTATAGTCCCCTGCAGCAATGAAGCGTTCTCCGAGTGTGTTTAAGAAACCGGTGAATTCCTTTTCAGAGATTGAGAAGCGTGGTGGGCAGTACAGGGCAACCAACGTAGTGTTGCCGCAGCTGGTTTGGACGGTTATAGCAGTTGCTTGTAGGTGCTGTGTTTCGAATCTGTTGAGGAACGAGTGTTTTATACGGTTCTTGATTAGGATACCAGTCCCGCCATGAGCTTTTCCGTCTGGATGGTTTGTTGCGTAGAAGGCATATTTTGGTATTTGAAAATTATTTTTTGATGTTAAATGTGTTTCAGATATCAGCATGACGTCGATTTCACTTGAGTCTAGGAATAGTTGCAGTTCATTTTTGTGCTGGGAGACGCCGTTAGCATTCCAAAGACATACACTAGGAGTGGTTGTAGCAGGCATGTTAGATGATCTAACAGCCTTGGCAAAGAATACCTCCGGTGTAGTTTTGGAGGCGTTGAAGGTGAGTTTTGGTCCAGCTGGGGTTTTACGCCCGTTTAGGTGCGATTTAAGATCCTTGAAGACAGGACATTGCCTGTAGTTGGCTGTGTGGTTCCCTCCACAGTTACTGCATAGTCTTAGTACGACGTTGTTTCTGTCCTTGGGGCAAATGCCATCTTTATGATGTTCGCCGCAGCCAACACACACTGACCTAAGATTGCAATTGTTGGCGGTGTGGTTGTATTCCTGGCAGTTTTTACACTGAGGTGGTTGGTATCTCTTATGGGGCTCCTCTACGGTGATTCTTCTGTGCAATAGGAGCTGAAGGTTGTAGATTGGATGCACTTCATTTGGCTTCGTCCGCTTTGCATCTGGTTGGAGCTCGATTTTAATGAGCGGCTGTGCGACTTTATTCCTGTTGATGATGTTGACAACGGACTTAACCGCAAACCCTTTTTCGGCCAATGCGTCTGCTATTTCTTGGGGTGGGACCGATGGCTCGATCCTCTTTAACACAACCTGGAGCCCTTTACTGCTTTTTAGTTGGTAGGTATAGAAGTTGATGTTAGCATTACGGAGGTACTTTTCGATGATGCGGAAATTGTCCTCAGTTTGGGTTTGACATTTAATTTCTTTTATGTTACCCCTGTTGAGAGGGGTTACAACAAAGTTATTTGCCCCTACTTTTTCTACTAGCTTCGAAATCAGGACGCTGCAGTTGGCTCTACGGATGTATAAAGGGGGTGGTCTAGCCGATACAACGCCGGCTTGATCGTCTTGCTGATCGGCAAGAATTTTAAAACGATTTCCGCTTAGAAGTGCTGCTCTTTCATTTGGTTTGGTTGTTTCATGAGTGTGTTCAGGATCAGAAGTATGTATATCCATGATGAATCTATTGTCGGCTTAGTTATTTACTGTATGGAGCAATCCTTTCCGCAATAAGCTTTTTCCTTTTCTTTAACTTTAAGACCTAACTTTGGAGGCCTTAGAGCAACCAGAAAAAATATTTTATTTTAATTTGTTCTAAATTCAATAAAAAAACATAATCTTGATAGCTTTTTCCGTTCTTAAACAATTTTTTTTTTAAATGGTCCCAAAAACACACTCACAAAAGAAATGGTTAAATTTGCTCTATTTAAAAAAAAAAAAAACAAATAATCTTATTTTTAGCCTAACTAACACATTAATTAAAAATTACATGAACATATTAATTAAAAATTTATTTATTTCATTTCCAATTTTGCAAAATAGTTAATATTTAATCTTTGAGTTTAAATTAATTGATATAAAAAAATAATATTTTTAATTAATTTGAATTTTAATGGCTGTTATTCCGGCACAAGAAGTTTCGATTATAACGCGTTCAAATTGTTAACCACCAGAAATTCACATTTTATAAATTCTTATAGTGCTCTCAATCACTTATCTTAACTTATCCGATTTGCATGAAATCTTTTCTATTTAATATTTTTTTTTTTTATCTAAATTCAATATTTTTTTTAGGTAAATATGTATATATGATTAAATATCTTGTCTTTCCAAAAGGAAAAAAAAGATATTGTTTTATTTGAGTTGAAAGCGGGGACTTTATTCGTTGAATGAATACTTAAAACTGAAGTCCAAAAATGTCTTATAGTAATATTTATAAGCTACAATTGTAAGACCTTTAGTGGCGTGATCGATATTGATGCGATTTGATTGGCCCGAATTTTAATGCTGAATTAGCGTTGTCACGCTTTGCATTTTTAGGGGGACAATTATTATTGCAAGTGTTCAATTGTTTATGAATAAAACGGGTTTTATTGCCCTGTGTTTTAATGATGAGTTAGCGTTCACACGCTTTGATTTTGAGTGGGACAATTGTTGTTGCAAGTTTCCAGAAAATGGATGTTTACTTTTAAGTTATAAATTTTAGGGGTCGAAAAATTTATAAGTTATTGGGTATTTACGTTCGATATATGACTCCCCCATCCTAAAAAAAAAAATGGATTGTCCTCAGGCGGATACCATGCGATATAGCGAGAGATTTTTCTCAGCTGTAAAGATTGGATTATTAAATTTGTTCATACTTTGGGATTCAATTTGTTCAACAATTGGGGTTTCGTTTTTTTCTGTGGGAGCACGGTTGTTATTTGATCGATAATGTTTAATTATTCATTTTTGTGGTATTGCCTTACTTTCATAGATTAAGTATGTAATCAAACTTATTATAGTAAGTATAAAAGTGGTTAATGTAATAATTTGAAAAACACTATAATAAAGAAAATAGGTTTTAGCCTAGTGATATTGTTTATCACATAAATGCTTTGGCTATATATAGTCAAGCAATGAATTTGTTATTGATATTTCGTTTAATTATAAGGCACAATCGTAAATTTTTGTTATTTCCTTCTATTATTAAGCCATTGTTTACACAATTTTGATTAAGTTTTGTTTTTTGGTAAATTCCATGTTACAATTATGTTTGGTTCAATGTAATTAGTTTGAAAATTCTTATATGTTTTAGTGTATTTACAAGTGGTTGGGATTTGATTTAAAATGCATATTATACATTCATTAGTTTCTTTTTGTTTTGTATTTTTATTAAGCACGGTGTTGTTGTTAAAATAGTATTTATCGTATGAATTTTCTGTCAAAATATTCTTATTTTCATCTGGATAAGGAAGTATGTCAAAGATAGGGTTTTTTATTATTTCTTGAGGAATGTTTGAAATGATAAATATCGCGTTTGAATTTGGTTTAAACCAGGTGGATGTTTTTGTATTTTATAGTTTTACCGAATTGAACCAAATCCGTTAATTAGTCCTTGTTTGTTACGATTTCCAGTAAGTATTCCATTAATTTCCCCACTTAGTTTTTCTCTTAAGTATTGAATATGGATTATTTATATTCCTGTGCTTGTTGCATTAAATTGTTGTATGTTATGACTATTAGCGTTAAGTTCACCTTTAAATAATGATATTCAAAGTTTGTCGGTATTTCCATGGTTCCTGTCTTAAATATTAAGTAACCGTTCGGTGCTTTCACTGGGCTTATGTCAATGGACATAAACTAAAACATGTCTGCATGTTGATTTTAATGTTTAGAATAGCATTGCACAAAAAGTCTTCTTGAGTTTTTGACCTGTAATTAATCAATTGCCGTATTTGCATTTATTAACTTTCTTTTTCTTCTCGAATGTGTTTTATTCGTTTGGGTATTATAGTCGGGCGATCCTGTATAGATAAAAATGTCCGCTGGTGTTCGTTTAGTTGTTTTATGTCTCGTCTTATGGTTGTATATGTAAACATTTTCTTCTTGTAGCCAATTTTTTAGTGCTATACACAGAAATGCTGAATTTTTGTCTGATTTTATTTCTATTGGTTTGCCCACTTCAGTGAATACTTTAGTTGCTCTCTTGGCTTCTAACCAATCTCTAGACTTTACTTTTACAAGTGTTGCAAATTTGGAATAAATATTAATGTATGAAAGGAATTGTAAATTGTCGATCATGTAAAAGTCCATGACGTATTTTTTTTTGATATTAAAAGTTTCTGGTGTTATTTCAAACGTTAGTTTTGTATTTCTATTTTCTGTCTTTGCGACATTGCATACTGAGCATTTATTAATAATATTTTGAATTAGATTTAAAAATTCGATTTCTGGGTGTAATAATTCTTTATGTTGTTTTAGGATTATTTTAGGATTATGCAAACGTTTGAAGGTCCTCTAACTTAATGCTAGATTTTGAGGTTTTTGTATTTGCGTTCGATCGTATCATTTCAATAAAGGATTGTTAAAAAATATGGGAAAATCTTGTTCATTATGAAAATATAGTACAGTTTTCTTACTGCAAAGATATCTTTTGATTATATCCCTTGCTTAAGCATTGGTCATTTCTTTGTATGTTTTTACATATTTTATTTATGTATTCTATTTGCACGTTGAAATAATTATTGGGTTTACAGCGACTAAAACACGTCTGACTTTTGTGAGCTTTCCATAAAAATTGAACCGCTCTCATATTTTTATTTAATTCTCTCTTTTCTTTTCTAACAAGTGAGACAGCACAATTCTCGTACTGTACCACTGCATAAAATTTAAACTAATTTGTAACAAAAAAAGAGTAAGATATAGCACTGGGGGAAAGAATAAGATATACTTAATACTAATACATATTGCTACATTTCGGCCATTCTGACAGTAAGGATCACCTGATCCTAGTCTTCTTTATGACGACCTTTGCTTCTCGTATTATAGCTGTGTGTACTGTTGTCATTCTTAGTGTTTTTCAATTTACTTATTTCTTTGCTTAACATTCTGACTTTTTCTTTAACAGAATTTTCATTTACATTTAGGTTTGTATTTACTTTTATCTGTTCATTCGTATTTTTATCTTTCTTTATATTTACGTTAACTTTAATAGTTTCATCTGACCAATTGATCCATGGCTTCATATTTGCTATAGACCAAATTCTAGTATAAGGAATCTTCGACTGCTGAAATTCGTCGACTTGACTTACAAGGCAACCGTCTTCAAGGCAACTAAAAAAGAATACAATAACATTTAACAATTATAAGACATTTAAGAACCTTGTAACATACATTATTTAACACGTCAGCACCGTTCGATGTGGAGTTAAGAACTAATGTTTGTCAAGTAAATGTCTGTATATGTGAGCGCAGTTGTCGGTATCAGTCTTAAAGTTAAGTCGTGTGGCGCTCGGAGTATTGATGATATGTAGCATCTCCATGGTAAACCTTTTATTGTAATACCGCTCTTCATCTAATATTGTTGTCTCTTCGAAGTTTGGTGCATGGCCACTAGTTGCACAGTGTGTCATTAGTGCCGTTTTTGGTGTGTCTGAATAATGTCTCATTTTATAGTCAGATTTGTGTTGGGAAATCCTAGTTTTTAATTTCGATTTTGTCGTATATATATGCACGGTATATTTCCATGTCCATTGCATGGAATTTTGTATATTACATTGCTTCTATTTGTCATATCTATCTATTTTGTCTTGTTAAATATATGTTTGAGGGTATTGTCAGGTTTGTGTGCAATTTTTATTCTATCTTTGTCATAACATTCCGAATGTGATAGTCTCTCTGATAATTTAGGTACATAAGTGACAGATAAGTAGGTTTTCTCATTCTTAGTTTTGTCAATGGGGAATTTATGTTTTTTGAATAATGTCCTGATTACGTTATCCGGAAAATCGTTGTCCTTTAAAATATTTTTTATTTCCTTCTTTGTTTCCTCATGGTATAATTTATCCGAAAGGTTTAGCATCCGTTAGATACAGCTCCTTGCTGTAATTATTATCATCGTCTTAGGGAGTTTTGAGTTAAAATTATTTATATTCTAATCAATTGACCTAAAGCCTGATGACGTCAAAATATACTAAAACAAAGGTCGCAAAAACTAGCACAATGACAACAACGGGTGGCCCGCCGATCGCAACTCAAACCATAGAATTGCGAAAATAAAATTAAACTACAGCAACACAAAAACAACAATTAATAGACATCAGACTACCTCCAAGAAATTAGAAGGAATGAAAAGTAGTTTAAAATTTCTGTTTAAATGTAGGATGTAGAATGATGAACATTCTATCCGATCTAAACACATATAGAATCCTCAGGAAAGATCCAACAACACGATTGCAAACTAAGAACAACAATCTGGTGGACAAACTGCATAACATGGGTTTTATTTCAAAGATTGAAAAGAACAGAAGAGAGAGAGAGAGAGTAAGAGCAATCGTGAAGTAGGTAGTGAGCGAGACAGAACTACACGCAGCGGCCGTACCTATCTGGTCGACTCACTCATTAGCAAATAATGCAGAAGGGTTGATTCAAAAAAAGCACTCGCAATCGTACTCTCGCCTTGATCACGTCGCGTACCCAAATTCATCACTGAGGCCATTATTATAATAAATAAATATATGTATTCTTAACACAAAGAACATTGTTAATAATAAGACTAACCACGGAAACACATCCGTATAATATTGAATTAAATAAACGGGGAAATAATAAATCCCACAAACTGGGGGCTCAACCGAGATTTTGGCCCAACACAATTAGTGAAATTTGTGTGTGTGTGAAGTTCGCAGTTGAACAGTCAAATTGTTAAAATTGCATGCATTAACGTGTAATACATATACAAAGTCAAGGTTGGCGAACGAACTTCACAAGAAGCAAACAATACAAGTTCAAAAAGTAGTGGAAGTTGGTGTGACTGTACGAGAGTTGACGACTGGATGGCGAGACGGTGAGGGGTTGGACGACGCAAGAAGAGCGTCACTAAGAATTTTGGCGCCGATTAGACGAAAGGCAGGCGGCTGAAGCCGAAAGCAGCTCGAGAAGGGCGGCGACTCCAGGGGAAAAGAGAAAGCAGACAGCAGACACGAAGTTGATGATAACTAGTGTTCACTGTGGAAGCAGACAGCACACACGAAGTCGATGATAACTAGCGTTTACTGTGGAAGCAGACAGACCGTGAGAGCAGACAGCGGGCACGAAATTGATGATAATTAGTGTTCACTGTGGAAGCAGACAGCAGACACGAAGTTGATGATAACTAGTGTTCACTGTGGAAGCAGACAGCAGACACGAAGTTGATGATAACTAGCGTTTACTGTGGGAGCAGACAGACCGAGAGAGCAGACAGCGGGCACGAAATTGATGATAATTAGTGTTCACTGTGGAAGCAGACAGCAGACACGAAGTTGATGATAACTAGCGTTTACTGTGGAAGCAGACAGACCGAGAGAGCAGACGAATGATAACCAGTGCAGACAAAAAGAGAGAGAGCAGACAGCGGGCACGAAGTTGATGATAACTAGAGTTCACTGTGGAAGCGGAAAACCAAAAGAGCAGAGAGCGGACAACACAAACCGTTACAAGAAGCAGACGACGCCGACAAGACCAAACGAGAAGAAGGCAGCGGACACGAAGCTGAGACAAGTTAGTGAGAAAGCAGACAAAGAGAGACCAAGAGAACGAGTGGAAAACAACAGAGTGAGCTGCGACAGCCGAGTGAGTAGCAACAAAGAGCGAACCGAACATTCGCAAGAAGTCCGACTGAGTTGCGACAACGATATTGAGTTGCTACATAGAGCAAGACGACTACAGTTGGGTGAGCTGTTTTATTATTGTTTTGAGTGTGAGTTACTTTGCTTGCACGACGACACCAGACCGGTGGCAGAAATATTGACGAAATTGATACGAGCTGCATAGAGCGCATTTCTAAGAATCGTCTGAATAATCCATAACCTACCCCAATTTGACCTACATTAACATAGTGTGTAAATATTGCTTGCAATTTTTGATTGAAATTTGATTAATTGTTACTAACCATACATTAATATACCAATCTTGTTAAGCAATATATGTACGTACAGGTAATTGTGTGAAATGGATCGAGGTGAGATTCTAACATTGCGTATTGAGGAGTTGCGCAGTAAATTAAGTGAGTTAGGGCTAGAGACTACAGGCCTTAAAGCTGAGCTGCAAACGCGTCTACTCGCTCATTACGAACAAATAGAAACCGAGAATGATGGGCAAGAGGCAGATTTCGCCTCAGTTAGAACAATTCAAGAAGTCCCGAACACAGATGGGCAAAGGTCATGGTTTACACTAAAAGATGTGGAGGGAAGCGTTTCCGAATTTTGCGGTTTAGGTTCGATTGATGTTTTACAATGGATTAGGGAATTAGAAGAATGCGCTTTAACCGTACAGTGGAGTCAGTTACAGCTTTTTGTGTATGCAAAACAACTGTTAAAAGGAGCTGCATTGTCGTTTATACGTAGTAAGAGAAATATTTGTAGTTGGGAGTCCCTGAAGGTTGCTTTGAAAAATGAATTCAGAGTAAAGGTTTCATCAGCAGAAGTTCACAGAAGACAAAGCAATCGACAGTTGAAGAAAGGTGAGAACTTGTACGAATTTTTGTATTCGTTAATGGAAATCGCAAAGCCGATCGATTTGGATGATGAAAGTTTAATCGAGTATTTCGTAGAAGGTATACCAGACATGAGAGCAAATAAGGCATTATTGTATCAAGCAAGAACAGTGGATGCGTTGAAAGTTCAAATAGAGACCTATGATCCTAGGAAGTCCTCAAAGAAACCAACATTTGAATCATCTTTTCACAAGCAAGGCAGAGATAATAGACAGAAAAGTTTCATAACGAAGGGAGAACGCAAATGTTTTAAGTGCGGTGATCCCGCACATGATAAAAGACTGTAGCAAGAAAACGTTTACTTGTTTTAAGTGTGGCGAAACAGGCCATCGTTAATTTGAATGCAATGGAAAAGATACCACTAAAGCGGAAAAAACCAATGTTGTAGAGATAAATTAGGAAAACCATCCGGTCTAATTGATACAGGAGCAAATCTGAGCCTCATACGTAAGAGCGTGTTTGTCAAACTTGGAATTAAGTCATTAACAGGATAGTCGAAGAGCCTTACGGGCATTGGTGGAAGTCATGTCATGACGTTTGGTAGTTTTAGCATAAGTGTCATGATAGACTACATAGAGATGGAAGTCGAGTTCATATCGTTCCTGATGAGGACATGGCATATCAAGCAATTTTAGGTAGAACCATATTAGATCACATCGATTTGGTTGTTACAAAGAAAGGTACAAAGTTTGTAAGCATCAAGAGACAAGAATCACTGTGTAAAGCAAATGGATCTTGTGATGAGTTGTTTAAGGAATTTGAAAGCATGTGTATGCATAGTGCAGAACAGAATAAAGTGGAAATCAAGAGTGACTTGTCACATATCAGTGCAGAGATCGCTATTGAAGTTAAGAAATTGATTAACAGTTATAAACCTATTAGAAATACAAACACTCCTATAGAAATTAAGATTGTACTAACCGATGAGTTGCCAGTTTATCAGCATCCAAGGCGTCTAGCAGAATCCGATCAAAACATTGTTGACAGTACAGTACAAGAATGATTGGAGGAAAAGATAATAAACCCAAGTTTTTCCGAATATGCTTCTAATGGCAAAAAGCGTCTGTGCTGCGATTACAGAAAGCTTAACGAGAAAGTGGTCCGAGATAATTTTCCTATTCCACAGATGGATACCGTATTGGAAAAACTTCAAGGTGCGTTAGTTTATACTACTCTAGATCTAACAAACGGTTTTTTCCACGTTCCCGTTGAAGAAAAATCTCAGAAGTACACAGCATTCGTAACCCAGAATGGTCAGTATGAATTCCTATACGTACCATTCGGAATTTCAAACTCTCCAGCATTTTTTACAAGATTTATAATGGCAGTAATGAGAGAATCAATCAAGAATGGAGATGCAGTGGTGTATATGGACGATATAATTATACCAAGCGTTAGCGTGAATGATGGTCTAATTAAACTTAAAAGTGTGTTGAAGATAGCTGCGGAAAATGGGTTGAGAATAAACTGGGAGAAATGTCAGATACTGCAGAGTAAAGTAAATTTTTTGGGCTATATAGTTGAAAATGGAAGTATTAAGCCAAGTAAGGAGAAGACTGATGCCCTTTCAAGATTTCCGATCCCACATGATAAGAAGTCAGTTCAACGATTTCTAGGGTTAACATCATATTTCCGTAGATTCATCGAAGGATACGTAGTAACAGCTAAGCCCTTGAGCGTTCGAGCAATTAAAGTTAGCATTGACCAAAGGTCCCGTTTTAAAGTTATACAATCCTAAACTAGAGACTGAGATTCATACTGATGCCTCGAAACATGGTTTCGGAGCTGCGCTTTTACAGAAAGATTCAGAAGATGGTTTATTTCATCCGTTACAGTATATGAGTCGGAAAACTAAACCTTGCGAAGAGAAGTACGATTCATATGAACTTGAGGTTTTAGCGGTTATAGGAGCATTAATAAAGTGGCGTGTATATATATAGGGTTGAAATTTAAGATTGTCACAGATTGTAATGCGTTCACGATGTCAATGAAAAAGAAAGAGGTTCCGTTACGTGTAGCACATTGGGCAATGTACCTACTAGATTTCAATTACCAGATTGAACATTGTTTAGGTTCAAAGATGCGGCATGTGGATGCCTTGAGCCGTTTATCTTGTTTTCTGCTAACCGACACCATAACCCATAGACTGAAGGAAGCTTCAGGAGAAGGGATGTGAAGATTTTTACATTGAAAGTGAAATATTGTTAAAGAACCCCAATAAAGAACTTATCGTCGTACCCTCTCAGATGGAAAAGGAAATAATACAGATTGCACACAAACAAGGGCATTTTGGAGCTAGAAATAAAATGGATATCTTAGAAAAATCGTGTTATATTTCAAAATGAAAAGAAAAGGTAGTCCGTGTTGTGGAGTGTTGTGTAGAATGTCTTATTATTAATGCCAAAACCGGTAAAAAGGAAGGATATTTGATGCCAATAAGCAAAGGAGATCAGCCATTGATCACGTTGGCCCGATGGAGGTCACAACAAAGCGTTACAATCATATACTTGTTATTGTTGATGGTTTCTCTAAGTTTGTATGGTTGTATCCGACTCGTGGAACTGGAGTCGATGAAGTAGTTAGTTGTCTTGAAAAGCAGGCCATAATTTTTGGTAACCCGGTGAGAATAATTTCTGACAGGGGAGCAGCATTCACATCCAATGCGTTTAAGGAATATTGTAACAGACAGGATATACAGCATTTACTGATAGCAACAGGTGTACCCCGTGGCAACGGCCAAGTAGAAAGGATGCATAAGATAATAGTTCCGATGATTTCAAAGTAAGGCCAAGAGAATGAGGTAAACCGGTACAAGTTTGTAGGACGTGTGCAACAACTTGTTAATAATACTGCCCCAAGAAGTACAAAAGTTACACCTTTTAAGATATTGACAGGAATAGAGATGCGTAGTCCTGGTGATCCTGAAATGAGCGGAGGCTCGTAAGAATATCGATGAAATACAACAGGAAATGAAAAGGACGTTTGACAAAAAACATGAAATGGGAAAGAAAATATAATTTAAACGACTTAGTGGCGATTAAACGTACGCAGTATGGGTCAGGACTAAAGTTGAGAGGTAAATACTTAGGACCATATAAAGTCACAAAGGTGAATAGGCACGGTCGGTACGAAGTTGAGAAAGTTGGCGATAGTGAAGGACCTTGTAAGACATCAACAGTGGCTGAGTTTATGAAGCCTTGGCTAGGATCATTCGGGTCGAATGACTTGTCAGGACAGCCTATTGTAGGAAATGAAGTGTCAGGCGGGCATAATAATCATGGCAATCGTGAAGTGGCTAGTGAGCGAGACAGAACGACACGCAGCGGCCGTACCTATCTGGTCGACTCACTCATTAGCAAATAAAGCAGAAGGGTTGATTCAAAAAAAAAAAAAACACTCGCAATCGTACTCTCGCCTCGATCACATCGCGCACCCAAATTCATCACTGAGGCCATTATTATAATAAATAAATATATGTATTCTTAACACAAAGAAACATTGTTAATAATAAGACTAACCACGGAAACACATCCGTATAATATTGAATTAAATAAACAGGGAAATATAACTCCCCACATACGGTATATTGTACCAAATAGAAAAAGGGTTGTTTTGGAATAAAAATTCCAAAGTAACGGCGTGCCTTCCGTTGGTGTTATCTGGTTCTTTTGTAAGATTGACCTCGAGACTGCTAAATTGCAAGGTTTAATTTAATTTCAAATAGGTCGTAATATAACCAGATAACACCAACGGAAGGCAGGCCGTTACTTTGGAATTTTTATTCCAAAACAACCTTTTTTCTATATGGTAGAAAATTTATAGAGATAAGGCTTGCACGTAACTTGAACAATAGGTTGGAAATCTTTGACCAGTTCGTTTAACCTATATTGTCTTTATTAACATTCACTTAATTTCTCGCTTCGTTAAAAGAATAGACAAGAATTTTTGTATGCTTATTTATCACATTTATAAGATTTCTTAAAATTTTCTTTTATGTTTTGGATATGGAGAAGTATTTCTTCCCATTCCATGCTTAGAGGTTTTTTTTTCTTTTTTTTTTTGTTTTTAATCCTCTATTATTTGAATATCCTCATTCGAGTCTCCTACATTAAAGATTTCTATGTCTGCTTTAAAAATATTATATACCCATTCAGGTTTAGGTCTTGTTACTAGTAATCTGCTATGTATATGCTATTTTTATGGACTTTTCCATAAGGTCTACAATATTTCTTTTAAATTTTTTGTTTTAGATATCCAAAATTTTATTTCATTGTACTCGTTATTTACTGGCCCTGAGTCTATCAGGAAATCAAGGAAAGGAATATATTTTTGGAGATGTTTCGTTTCTATTTTATTCATACTGTTCAACTTATATTCAAACTTAGTATCTTGGAGGCAACTTATTATTGTCGTGCTTCATCCATCAGGTAGAAGCGAAATGTACCTGTTGAGTTTGAAAAACAGCATATATGTATGTGGTACTGTGACAATGAAATTCATCTGTACCATTGGACTTCCTTGAACTGAGAAATCTTCTCCCGTTATATCAAGATAAGCTGCTCTGATTTGTACTAAATTTATTGAACTTTGCGTGAGTTTATGTTATCTCTTCTGAAAACCTAGATTAGATCTGATGCTATACTCGGGTTCCTATTTACTATCTTCCTAAAATAATCGTCTAATGTACTTGTTCAATAAAAGACGTTAGTATTTCTTGAATTTATTAATTGTTTATTTATTTATAATCAAATAGGCACTAGCACATAAACCAGTGACTAATAGTCGTCGCAACCAACACATAAATTGGGTGGACTTCGGAGCGAGATGACAAAGGTAGAAATGGGGGCCAAAGACACAGCGATGCACACCCGATGTAGGGGTGTGCAATTGGCATCTGATCTTACAAAGAATAATGCATTTCTTTTATAGTAAAACTAGAGAGCTCGTCAGTGCATAGTTCGACATAGTGTAAGGTCAGCATAATACGTCTTTATTGATAATAGCTAACTATAGCAGCTTAATGAACTAGGTCTTTATTGTTAACTGCTGACCATATCAGATCTACTTGTGACTAATGAGCCATCGATATCTATAATCGGGTTACATACATATATTGGCATACATTTCCGTCTTATCTTATTTATACAATCTAAACACCAACATACTCCCAGCCGTTTAACACCTGTTCAACGTTGACCGATAAATTGCTGGGGCTGGGTTTACTGCAGCGGGAGTCGGTATAGGATTGACGATCCTCACGGTTGTCTGTTCTGGACCATTGTGCCTTGGGGTTTGGGAGCATCTCCTTATTCTATATACTATCACAAGAACCAATGGTATTGTTAGAGCTACGTAGGAGACGATAATATGGTGTGCCGGCTGGCTGGGGTCTTCTGGTAACTTCCAGTTTTGCTTAGTTTCCAGTTTTCCTTGAATGTTGCTTAGTTCGTCGTAGCTTAGCTGCATCTTCGTGAATTGTGTTGTTGTTGGCGCTTTTTTTTTGGGCCAATGCTGAAGTTGCCAAAATCGGACATATGACAATTTCATTGTGTCTGTCGTAGTGATGCCTTCATGCCTTCTTTGACATTGTTATATGGTTTTTAAACATTTGGATGTACGCTGCAATTCTTGTAGGTACTCTTGAGACCATTGTGTCCAGAATGTATGCTTAAGCCGTTGGATTAATTCCCATTGCTCTGGAATCGATTGCTGTGTTACTGGCTCTGCATCTGGTTGGGCTAATAATGGTTCTCCGATCAATAGATGGCTTGGGGATAGAGCTGTCAAGTCATTGGGGTCGTCTGAGTTTGGGGTTAACGGACGAGAGTTCAACACTGCTTCAACATTGACAATGTAGCATATTCCAAGCGGTGGTCCTCGTTTTGGATCGCTGTCAAGAAAACTGAAACTTGCAGCTAGCAATACGGCGAACTAGCAGTGGAAAGTCCTTACAGGGTAAAGCATACACACTGACCGGACACTGCCCTACAGCATCTCATGCTTACAAACCAATCCTTCTTGATTGCACCAACGGAAAAAAATGTAAGCCAACCAATGTGCCCGTTGGCATATGAAGCTTTGGAAGTTTTGAGGCAAGTGTTCAAGCTTACTTGTGTGACGGACCTGGAGTTATTCCTTACTTGCATTAGGCTACTTATCGGGTCTGCTTTGTTTTATTTCTTCCTATCTGTTAGATTTTTAGATTAGATAGAAAATGGATTAACAATTACTTTAAACGATATTTATCTTACCAATCATTGCTTCTCTCTTGGTCTTCACTTGTATCTCTATTATATAGCAAGATTTAAAAAAGTCGCTGAACCCCTGTTGGATACCGCTTATCTCGCAGCTTATAAATGGTATTGGTTAATCTTTAGAAAAACACTTCCACTTGTTCAAGGACGTTTGGTTGAGCTTTATTTTTGTTTTTTGATTCGATCTTCTAACTATATAAATCTTAATGTAGCTTAAGTAGGATTTTTATCCACTGCTTCGATTATTGATGTAAACAAATTAATAAATAAATACTTGTAGTAACCACGTGTTATTGAAATATCGACTCCGTAATTATCGAAGATTATATAAAAAATATTTTTAAAGGAGATTTATTATTGTTGAAATTAGCTAGTAGCTATCCCCACTGCCACTCCACCAACAAGACCTCTCAGGAAAATGTGTAACGATGTTATCCTGGGTGTTGCCGAAATTCGGGCCTGCGAATAAACTTTGTGCCACTGTACCACAAAACGGAACTCTGTCCGAACAAACAGAATGACGCTCTTTAAAAACTTTAAAACTCTCTCTATCATCTTACTCTTGCGGTACTTTATTATACATAAGTAGACACATAAGCGCGAAAAATACGCAGCTGCATTGATATACGTACATACATAAGAACCGCGTGTTCAGTTGTTTTTTCGTAGCCAAGAGGCCAAGACTAGAGTAAGTGAAATGAGATTGTACAATTATTAGTTATAAGAAATTTTGTAAAAATGACCTGAAATTACTTGCAGAATTAAAAAGCTTACGCTGACCTTACTGGAGGATTAAATGGATTAAATTTATTTCAAAGGCACTGGCGGAGCTAGATTAACTAGTCGAACGAGCAACAAATCTTTTTAATTTCTATGGGAAATTAAATTTACTCTTTCGTAAATCTTTTAATTTCTATGGGAAATTAAATTTACTCTTTCGTAAAGAATTTTGAGCAAATTCTTTAATTCCTACGGTGTAGTAGAGCTACGGAGACCTAAAGAGGAGGGACTTACACAAATCCCAAGGAAAGAACAAATTTTAAATTTACCACGCGTAAAATTACGTATAGACATGGCAACGTCTGGAAACTGTGGTCTGTGCCAGGAGCCGGCCAACCAGGAAATGCTCACATGCTCCAGGTGTGCATCTCAATTCCACTGCACCTGCTGCGGAGCGAAAAACAGTGCCACCTCGAGTTCCTGGATGTGCGAGACATGTCGCCACGTGCCTGATGAAGGCGAACATAACCTCGAAACTGAATCACATTTCAAGGTTAACCACCCAGGTAACAAAGATCAGTACGTGGAAGATGAAGCAATGCCGGAAGACCAGCAAATACTTTTGCAACAATTAGAGGACGAAATGTGCCTCGAAAGGGAATATCTTCGCCGTAAGTACGCCCTACTCAACCCGAGAGTACAGTCAAACGGAGAAGCGAAGGACCATCCAAAACATGCTGCTGGAATACATCGATACACAATGATGACGGATGATAGTGCCACCAACACTCCACAGGCGACGAGTACCAGAGCGCAGAGCATGCCGTGCAAAACCAATGGCATAACACCACAACAAGTAGCTGCTCGACAATCAATGCCGAGGGAATTACCAGTTTTCAAAGGGGATCCAAGAGAATGGCCACTCTTTATAAGCACCTATGAAACTAGCACCCGGATTGGTGGATACAGCAACGAGGAGAATGCTATGCGTCTGCAGAGATGTCTGAAAGGTAGGGCACTTGAAGCCGTGCGAGACAGCTTACTATTCCCAGAAATGCTGCCGAGCGTTATAAGTACTTTGAGAATGTACTTTGGACGCCCGGAACACATAATAAAACTGTTGATGGAGAATGTGCGAAATTTGCCTCCTCCAAAGGGCAAGCTAGAACCGCTGATCGAGTTTGCATTTGCGGTGAAAAATATGTGCGCTACCATTAGGGCAAGCAAGCTAGATGCGCACCTGAACAACCCTACGTTACTACAAGAGCTTATCGAGAAGACGGGACCTGATATGATGCTTAACTGGGCCCTACATTCAAAATCCATACCCTACCCAAACATACAGCACCTAGCGGATTGGTTGTTTGAGTTGGCTGAAGCGGCGAGTCGTGTATCCACGCCCAACATATTACTAGAAAGCGACAAGAAGAGAATCAATAGAGGAGTGATGCATACACATACCGCAGCGCCTACAGAGAGCCATAAACACACATTCTGTGCAATATGCAAAGGACACCACAAACCAGTGTCTTGCGAAAAGTTGTTGCGGATGTCAGTCGAAGCCAGGTGGAACGCGATAAATAACCATCACCTGTGTGCTCAGTGCCTCAAAAACCACAAGGGAGCCTGCTGGAGTCGCGTAGCTTGCGACATAAATGGCTGTAAAGCAAACCATCATCGTCTTCTTCACAAGGAGGTGACGGAAAGCGCCCTGCACAATCATCGTGGGTCACTAACCAACCAGCCAGAATGCTATGTTCGAATCGTTCCAGTCACTTTGCACTCCAATTCGAAATCTGTCGATATCTACGCATTTATGGATGACGGATCGACTCTAACACTTGTAGAAGAAAAATTGGCTGATGCGCTCGAAGTGAAAGGTTTCGCCAATCCCCTATGCATTAGATGGACCGGTGATGTTAGTCGGCAGGAGCCGGAATCCAAGCAGCTGAACTTGAGAATCTCAAAACAAGGACAGGGCAATAAATTATTTAAAGTAAATGAAGTCTGTACGGTTAAGTCCATTGGTCTTTCAGCCGAGACGATGATAGCAGATAGGATCAAACAGAGATATCCGCATTTAAAAAACCTGCCTATCCCAAGCTTCATTAACGCAATGCCTCAAATGATAATTGGCAGTAATAATCCGAATCTCATAGCTTCGCTAAAGGTGCGCGAAGGAAAATGGCAGCAACCAATTGCTGCAAAAACGAGACTAGGATGGACTATATATGGCGGATCGGGACGATCTGGTGGAGGACTCAACCTGCATCGGTGTCAATGTGATCTGGATTTACATGAGATGGTTAAAAAACATTTGCTAACGGAGGAAAAATCACCGCCGATGTTTACCAAGTCCCCTGATGAAGAGCGATCTCTACAGATTCTGGAGGACACTGTTAGTTACAACTCGCGGACGTACACCACGGGATTGCTTTGGAAAGAGGGTCCCCGGGTATTTCCAAATAGCCTACCGGTAGCAAAACGGCGACTCTTATGCATGCAAAAGAAAATGGCAGCAGACCCCCGTTTTGCAAATGAGCTACATAGTCAAATACAAAACCTGATAACCAAAGGCTATGCAAGAAAGTTGGCAGAGGAAGAAGTCGTGGAGAAACCAGAAAATGCATGGTACTTGCCCATTTTTACTGTACGAAATCCACATAAACCTGACAGGGTCAGATTGGTGTGGGACGCGGCAGCTCAATCATCGGGAGTAGCCCTAAATGACTTTCTTCTAAAGGGACCCGATTTGCTCGTGCCCTTGCTGCAGATTATGTATAACTTTAGAATGAGAGCAATTGGCGTGAGCGGTGACATCGCCGAAATGTTCCATCGAATAGCAGTAAGAAAAGAAGACGCTAAAGCACAACGATTCCTATGGCAAAATCAAACAACAGGAGTCGTAGAAACTTTCCAATTAAATGTGTTGACATTTGGAGCCACGTGCTCACCCTGTATAGCGCACTACGTGCGCGACCTGAACGCTAAAAAACACGCAGACGAGTTTCCTTCGGCAGCTAAAGCTATTCAGAGAAGTCACTACGTAGACGACTACATCGATTCATGCCACTCAGAAGAAGAAGCCATTACATTAGCGAAGGAAGTTAGAGAAGTCCATGCACGCGGGGGCTTTCATATGCGCAAGTGGTGTTCGAACTCCAAACGAGTACTCGCTGCACTTTGCGACCCAACAACCTATGACGAAAAACAGTTCTTTAACAGTGAAGAGATACACTCTTATGAGAAAATATTGGGCATGCGGTGGAGCCCACGTCAAGATGCCTTCACCTATGCACTAAAGTTTGTACGCCTGAAGCGCAACATAATAGCGACAAAGGTCGCACCAACCAAAAGGGAAATTTTACAAGTTTTGATGTCAGTTTTTGACCCCATGGGTTTTGTATCCTGTATAATGATGTATCTCAAAATACTGCTCCAACAAGTTTGGCGATCGAAGATTGATTGGGATGAGGAAATACCACCCAATCTGCAGGATATGTGGCAATCATGGCTGTCCTTCTTACCCTTGATAGAAAACGTGCAAATTCCGAGATGCTATTTTAAAAATTGTCATGCACAAGACTGCCGAGTTCAAATTCACGTATTCGTGGATGCGGGAGAAGACGCCTACTCTGCCGTTGCGTATTTCCGTATCGAACAAAATAACCAAATACTTTTGAGTCTCGTTTCAGCCAAATCCAAGGTAGCTCCGTTGCAGCCACTCTCGATACCCCGCTTGGAGCTACAGGCAGCAGTAACTGGAGCGCGACTGATGAAAAACATAATAGCACAACATGAGATCGACTTTGAGGAATGTTACTTATGGACCGACTCGAAAACGGTACTAGCGTGGCTCGATGGAGACCCACGACGATATCAACAATATGTAATGTTTAGAATAGCCGAGATATGTGAGCTCACAGAGGCCAGAAACTGGAGATGGGTACCAAGCAAACTAAATGTTGCGGACATCGCCACCAAACGACAACATAGGCCTGAAACATATACACAATGGTTCGAAGGACCCAGTTTTCTAAAACTACCGCCAGCAGATTGGCCGCCGAAAACTACCAATGAAAAGACAGTCACCGAGGAACTGCGTCCTCGTTTTCTTCACATGCAAAGGGAATCAGCAAGAATCAATTACGAGTACTTTTCAAAATGGAATCGATTGACAAGGGCAATTGCATGTTGGCTTGCCTATAAGAGGAAGTTGATCATGAAAATACGTAAATCAAATGAGAATACAAATCAACTGGCATCCCAAATTAATGAAGCCAGAATGTTTCTATACCGGAACATACAACAAGAATGTTACAACCAAGAGTACACAGCCATCGAAAACGGCCACCACGTTTGCCGAAGCAGTCCATTATGGAGGTTACAACTCTTCCTTAATGACCATGGAGTATTGTGTGTACGCGATCGAGCCAGTCGCTTCGCTGGCATCCCTGAAGGACGAATCGCTCTACCCACCCAACACTGGGTTACAAAGCTGATAGTCCGGCACTACCATGAAAAATATTATCACATGAATCATGAGACAACAGTAAATGAGGTGAGGCAAAAATATTTTATTCCAAAACTAAGACCTCTCCTTAAAGGAATTCGTCGAAATTGCCAACAATGTAAGCTGAGTAGTGCTCGACCCATTGCACCCTTAATGGCGCCCCTACCGAGGGCTAGACTGGGTGCATTCAAGCCAGCGTTTACGTATGTTGGAGTCGATTATTTTGGGCCGCTAACAGTTATCGATGGAAGAAAGTCATTGAAAAGATGGGGCATGCTGATAACCTGCCTCACAATGCGAGCAATAAGCATTGAGATCGTGCATAGTCTAACCACAAACTCATGCCTAATGGGCTTAAGACGCCATATATCGCGCCGAGGCACACCAAAGGAAATATATAGCGATAACGGGACTAATTTCCGAGGGACCGATGCCTTTCTTAGAGACAAACTTCAACTGGATGACGCAAAGATGCATCGAGAATTGTCGCAGCAGGAAATATCGTGGTACTTCAACCCACCGTCAGCTCCCCACATGGGAGGAGCCTGGGAGCGCTTAGTGCGGTCCATCAAAACCGTGTTATACCGTATAACACCAAATCAAAAATTCTCAGATGAAAGTCTTCTTACCGCCATGGCAGAGGTGGAAATGACGATAAACTCCAGGCCCCTGACATACGTGTCCCTGGACGACGAAGATCAAGAAGCTCTTACGCCAAATCACCTGTTGCTTGGCTCATCAAATGGAGAAAAACCGATTTGCGATCCGGAACAAATCGACTATAAATGGTCGCTCCGCCAGAGTGAGATGTTCGCCAACCTATTTTGGAAACGCTGGGTCAAAGAGATGCTACCAAACATAACACGAAGGTCCAAGTGGCATAAAAAAGTAAAGCCAATTGGTGTAGGCGACATCGTACTCATAGTGGACGAAAATCAGCGTCGTAATACCTGGACAAAGGGTCGAGTAGTCGAAGTGACCACCGCAGAGGATGGTCAAGTCCGCCAGGCGAAGGTACAGACACAACTAGGTGTCCTCTCCAGACCAGCAGTAAAGTTAGCAGTCCTCGATGTCGGAAAAGATGAAGCAAGCTCCAGTGGCTCGCTTGCTGGGAGGGGAATGTTGCCGAAATTCGGGCCTGCGAATAAACTTTGTGCCACTGTACCACAAAACGGAACTCTGTCCGAACAAACAGAATGACGCTCTTTAAAAACTTTAAAACTCTCTCTATCATCTTACTCTTGCGGTACTTTATTATACATAAGTAGACACATAAGCGCGAAAAATACGCAGCTGCATTGATATACGTACATACATAAGAACCGCGTGTTCAGTTGTTTTTTCGTAGCCAAGAGGCCAAGACTAGAGTAAGTGAAATGAGATTGTACAATTATTAGTTATAAGAAATTTTGTAAAAATGACCTGAAATTACTTGCAGAATTAAAAAGCTTACGCTGACCTTACTGGAGGATTAAATGGATTAAATTTATTTCAAAGGCACTGGCGGAGCTAGATTAACTAGTCGAACGAGCAACACTGGGTCCATTATCATCGCCAATCATTTTAGTGTACCAATTCTTAAAATTCTTATTGGTGCTTTTTACAAAACTGTCAGCTTTATCCAGTTTGCCATCAATATATTTTTCCGTCTGAAATGAAAAAGTTTATACATCAAAAAATTGTTTTAATTATATTCATTTTGGTTAAAAACGTGATTCGCATATGTCGGAGATTGAATTTGGAAAATCTAATTTAGAAGGATATTCTAATTCCCACTAACCGAGACAACATTAATAATATATTAAAAAATAAAATATTATTCGCTAATCCATCATTAAACACGATAAATCTACCGTTTAATATTACTTCACTAGTTGGAAAAAATTTATCTCTGGAGGGGATAAATATACAATACAAATAACTACTAAAATCAGAATAGGGATTCGAGTGCATTCGAATCATAGCAACTCAGTGTCTTATTTTCTTACTCATTCAATTCGTCTTGTTTCGTTTGAATGTTGGGCGAATGAGTTTTAAAGTCATTCAATTCATTCATTTGGTTTTGAATGTTGTTAACTCAAATAGATTTTTCTATCATTCATGCAGCTCTTTAGTTTTTATATATTGGGTTGCATATCTCGGATTCAGGCGTAGCTGCCATACAAACGGCAGTTACGATAAGTGCTTTTTCCAAATAACTTCGTTGTTTTCAAAGCTATTGTCTTAAATATTAATATGAACTTAAATGCCTGTACCAAATATAATCAAGATCGGATAACTATATCATATAGGTCCCATAGGAACGATCGGTCGAAAACAGTGATGTTTATTAAAAACTTCGAACTTTTGACACGATTGCTTTAGTTTTTAATATTTATCAGTTTAATATATCTGTTAATGACTGTGCCAAATATGGTTAAGATAGGGTGATTATATTATATAGCTCCCATAGAAACGATCGGCCCAAAACTGTGACGATTATCAATAACTTCGTTTCTCATTGTCATTAAATTTAATATTTTTCACTTTAATCACATACGGATAGCTGTCATATAAACATGCAACATCTTCAGATTGCTCCAACAACCTTAGGCTTTGGCCACGTATTAAGCGATGAGCGACTAAGCGAATGAGCGACGTAAACATAAAGGCTTATGAGAAAGCGTTGAAGTGGCCCCGCAGCTGCTGAGCGACGAGCGAAGTTTATGAGCGACGTCGCACAGTTGGGCCTCTGCTCGGATAGCGTTGCAAAAATCAGTTCTTTCATGATCGCGTTTGGCAAAACTGATATATACAATCGGTAGGGAATACTTCAGAGATTATAAATCCAAAAATTTTTGAAATCGGTTGAGATTCATGGGTGCTAGAAGCGCCGTAAGTTGAGACATTTTTAGTAAATGCGAATAAATGATAATTTTTACACAAAATCGCACCTTTAAAAATGAATATTGGGCGATTTCAACAATCGATCTTGGATTTTTTCATAAGCCGTTTCATTGTTACTTAAATCCTTTTTGAACTAAAAGCGTTTAAAAAATGTACTAATTATTGCCGTTTTTGGTGGGACAGAACTAACAAGGATCAAAAATGCGCTGCAGGTATAAGGAAGAAGAGCGCATGCGTATTGGCTTGTAGCTTCTTTGTTTTTAAATGATTACATTGCGTAATGCTGTTTTGCAAATAATACCTGTTTATATATATGCCTTTCTACAATGTTAGATTGCTAATTGCAATTCCAAGTGCGTTGGAAAAACTGACAAGGCAGGTAAATGTTATTTAACTTGATGATAAATTGGTCCTAGTTGGTCATTTTTATTTCCGTTTACCTAATTGGATTTAAATTTTACGTTTTTTTTTACCTATGTTATGGCCAGCCCTGAGGCTATCGGTAGGTATCTATCGATAGTACCAAATAGGGGCAGAAAATAGTGGGCAAGTCGGGGAATAGTGGGGGTTCTAGTGTGGGACAGATCGGAATTATTAAGGGATTTTTTTTTTAAATTTGAAAGTCGTCCAGCGGTCAAAAGGCTGTCGACCCAGGCTCAGGTCTAAGGAATAAGCCGTAAGATCAGGCGATGAGTCGTCTGATTCTGGAAGTGTTAGGTTAACAATTAGTTTAGTGTGGACAGTGAGGTGCGGTGGTCGAGAAAAAAAGGGAGAAAGAAGTGAAGAGGTGAAAATTAATTAATTTTTCAATAAAATTATAACCAATTATAAATATATTTTAAAAGAAAATTTAAAACAAAAAAAAGCTCCTCCCATCGAGACGAGAAGCTCAAGTTCGGACGCAGGAGCCAAATGGAAAATTTTGTGTATTTTTTTCTCGAAAAATTTCGTGCAATCCCGGGGCGTAGCGAGCCGAGACCGGCCGTAAAAATTGGGTAAGTGGTCGACAGCCCATGTCCACCTTAATTTTATTGGTACCTGTCCCTAAAGGAAAATTGGTCCCGTCGGCCCATTGGACAAGAGAAAAGAAAGTCAAGAGATGGGCATTTGAAAGTGCCAATTCTAAGCCGGACGCTGTCTCTTTTTTCTTTCTTCACCCATCGCCCGACAAAGGAGCCGCAAATTTTGGCAGACTGGGAAAGAAAAGAAAAAGAAAAGGAGAAAATTATCGCGCTCACCTCTGTTGAGTTTCCACGCGCATTGCTCCGATCCCCCACGTCATTGCCGAATTCCATCCGGTTGCAGACAACCAATTACCAGTCTTTTATTCTGTTTTTTATGTAATTTATTAATTAATTTATTTATTTATTTTTTTGCTAGTTTAATTATTTATTTATTTATTCCCTCATATATTCATTTATTCGCTTATTTATTTATCTACTTATTTAATTCCTTATCAATTATCTTGGTTATTGTCAAATATTTATTTTTGTCCTATTTGTTGCCCACATGCGCATTCCTTTTTTTTGTATTTCATTATTCTTAAGTCTCATAAATGCGTTCTGATTCTTTAATCGTCCTTTAGAAGGAAAATAAATCTCATGTTGTTCATGACCTTTGGTGTGGTTTTGACGGAGAATATCTAAAAGAAAAAAACAGAAAAAGGAGAAGAGAAAAAAAGGGTGAAAAGAATACCAGTATAAGGGATAATTTTTCTTTCGATCTCGCCCCCTAAAAGAGGTCTGATAGGTAGGTGGGAATCGGGAAGGGGAATCATCTTGATTTTGTTAAAAAAAAAAATAAAAATTAATGTAATCTGTTGCAGACATCTGCTCAAATATACACCACGGCAGGATAGTAATAATAAATATTTTTGTTAATTATAATTAAGAATAAAAAACAAAAAAAAATGAATTGCTGAGTGTTTTTCATAAAGGGGGGAATGGTGGAAGGAAGGAGCACGACGACTCCAGGATGAGGTGATGATTGATGATTGTTCAATGAAAGACGTTAGTATTTCTTGAATTTATTATTGTTTATTTATTTATAATCAAATAGGCACTAGCACATGAACGAGTGACTAATAGTCGTCGCAACCAACACATAAATTGGGTGGACTTCGGAGCGAGATTACAAAGGTAGAGATGGGGGCCAAAGACACAGCGATGCACACCCGATGTAGCTACAATTGGTATCTGATCTTACAAAGAATAATGCGTTTCTTTCATAGTAAAACTAGAGAGCTCACCAGTGCATAGTTCGACATAGTGTTAGGTCAGCAAAATACGTCTTTATTGATAATAGCTAACTGTAGTAACTTGATGAACTAGGTCTTTATTGTTAACTGCTGACCATATCAGATCTACTTATGACTGATGAGCCATCGATATCTATAATGGGTTACATATTTATATTGGCATACATTTCCATTTGTTCTATATTATAATTGTCTTAATGTTATCTTATTTTATATAATGTAAACACCAACATACTCCCGGCCGTTGAACACCTGTTCAACGTTATCCAACGTTGACCGCAAAATTGCTGGGGGCTGGGTTTGCTGCAGCGGGAGTCGGTATAGGATTGACGATCCTCACGGTTGTCTGCTCTGGACCATTGTGCCTTGGGGTTTGGGAGCATCTCCTTATTCCATATACTATCACAAGAACCAATGGTATAGTTAGTGCTACGTTGGAGACGATAACATGGTGTGCCGGCTGGCTGGGGTCTTCTGGTAACTTCCAGTTTTGCTTAGTTTCCAGTTTTCCTTGAATGTTGCTTAATTCGTCGTAGCTTAGTTGCATCTTCGTGAATTGTGTGGTTGTTGGCGCTACTTTTGTTGGGCCAATGCTGAAGTTGCCAAATCGGACATATGACAATTTCATTGTGTCTGTCGTAGTAATACGGTGACCTGTTATTCGTATAGCAGAACTCCTTGCTGTACACGCTGGGTCTAGAGTTAACATTCCAGTTTTCTTGATAGTGACACTTTGTATATGATCGTCACAGGTCACTGCGAGTTCAATTGGTCTGGTGGTGGCAAAAATCCACTGATTTTTGTGATACATGTCGTACCAGACAAATGACCTGTTTGTGTGTTGTATTTGACAGGTTGATGATTTTGTGTTTTTGAATAGCTGGAACTCACAGTTGCTATTAGCCGTAAACGTCGTTTGTTTATCAAAACAGATATATTGCTCGTTGTTGAGCTGGTGACATTGTTTCAAATCAGCTCTTGAGAGCCCAATGTATTGATTCTGTTCCTTGTTGACAGCAATGACGGGATTTTTAATGTTCATGATTACAATTCCATGAGTTCCAATTGCTGGAATGGGTACCAGGTTATACAGTTGCACTGCCTGCGTTGCCACTAATGGAAACGTGACCTTAAATATCACATGATTGTTTGCGATTGTGCCTTGTGCCTTCATAAGGCCATATAATTGCAAGACATCGTTATCTGGAACTGGCAAATCCAAACCAAACGGAAGATGTCTCTTAAGTTGGTTCAGATGTTCCCGAAGCTGGCCTGGTGATAGTAGTAACGGGCTTATTTTGCTATGATGGGCATTTGTAAATACTCGCGAAATTTCGGTTTGAATTCGTTGCAAATTCCCTGCAATAACTGTCATCTGAGTAGTTAGCGTGATGTACCATTGCAATGCCTTTACTGCATTGTCCTGGACCTTGGTCATGTCGTTCATTTATTGTTCCATTAGTTTCATCTGATTTTCAATCGTGGCTTCGTCTCGCTTAATGATATTTATCGTTGAGTCAATTACAGATGTCTGATTTTGCAGCAAGTTCAATAAGTAGTCTTCATTTGATTTAACCTTTCTTATGGTGCCTGATATCTCTGTTGCATATTTTGAGTCCAGCACACCAAATAAGCCGTTCGCAATGTTCCCAATTATATCTACCGGCGATCGTCGTTGGCGTTCTATGTGAAGGAGATCATTTCCTGTCCGGAGCTCTGAGTTGACATACTCAAAGTGCCTCTGCATTGCGGTGCATGCCTCTGGAACCTTCATTAACACGCATATTTCTCCAACCTTTACTAATCCGTCTGAAAATGTCTTCAGGTCGGCCCAATATGGTTCGAGATCGTAAAATGCCACAATAGTCCAGTCAGACGTTGCCATCCTTCCTGTGCCAATACTTTCATAGTATATGCCTGGTTTGGGGTTGAATCGAGTTATGTTAGTCCTTTGAGCAAATACCAGAGGAAGTAACAACAGCATTAGGCAGATCGTCATTGCTAACGGTGGTAGACCGATCGACAAACGTCTTTTTGTCTCTGGTTCTGCGGTGTCCTCGATACCAGAGTTTTCTTGGGAATTCGATCCTATGTCATCTGCCTCGATTTTATGTTTTATCCCCGTCTCTCTAAGCAAGGGAGCCAATTTATGGATAGCCCGCTTGTAGGTACCTCTGGCTGTTTTAACGTCAACCACGCGGACGTATCCATCCAGGCCTGGATATAATTTAATAATTCGTCCAATTGGCCACTGTAAGATTGGCATATTATCCTCCTTTAAAATTACCATCATGCCTTCTTTGACATTGTTGTAGGGTTTTTTCCATTTAGATGTACCCTGCAATTCTTGTAGGTACTCTTGAGACCATTGTGTCCAGAATGTATGCTTAAGCCGTTGCACTAATTCCCATTGCTCTGGAATCGATCGCTGTGTTACTGGCTCTGCATCTGGTTGGGCTACTAATGGTTCTCCGATCAATAGATGGCCTGGGTTTAGAGCTGTCAAGTCATTGGGATCGTCTGAGTTTGGGGTTAACGGACGAGAGTTCAACACTGCTTCAACATTGACAATGATGGTAGCCAGTTGCTCAAACGTTAAGTTTGCTGTCGATACGTTTTTTAACAGTAAATGCTTAGCGGATTTTACCGCAGTTTCCCATAATCCTCCGAAATGTGGAGACCGTGGTGGTATGAACTTAAACTGCACTCCTTTTTGATTGCAAAATTCCTTAATACTACCTGATGCCGTTTTTGAGTGTATTGTATCGGTCAGCTCCTTAAGTTGGTTGTTTGCTCCAACAAAGTTTGTTGCATTATCGCAGTATAATGTCTGGCATCTTCCTCTGTGCCCAATAAAGCGCTGAAGGGCGCCAACAAATGAGGAGGTGGACAGGTCTCCAACCAACTCCAAGTGTACTGCCATGGTTGCAAAGCATACAAATACTGCAATGTAAGCTTTGTCGGGACGTTTTCCCCGAACCTTATGGTGGATCCAGAATGGTCCACAATAGTCGACTCCGGCGTTGAGAAAGGGTCTAGTCTGAGATACCCGATGCTCAGGTAAGTCGCCCATGACTTGTTTGAAGAACTGAGGCCGGTGCTTGGTGCATACTACGCAGCCCCGGATCACATTCTGGACTATCGGTTTCACCTTGATGATGTGGTACTGTTGCCGAGCTATTCTGCGTAGTGCCTCATGTCCACAATGAAGATTCTCTTCATAAAGTTTCCGTAGTATCATTTTTACCACCGCAACATTATACGGCAAGAGATATTGACTCCATGTTTCCGTTGTTACTGGTGCTTGTTGTAGCCGAATTGCTACTCGTATGATCATCCAGTACTAGTAGCAATGTTGCCACCGTGCTTTTGCGATCTAGCGGTTGATCAGGTCGTTTCTTTAAGTGCCGTGCTTGGTCCAACTCTTCCAACACTAACTGAGCCGTTGGTTTTCTGTTCTGCTTGTGACAAAACCGTAGCACATATGCCACTATTCGCTGTAGCCGGTAAAATGAATATCTGTGATTTACCGTATATATCCATTCACTCGTGTTGTTCTCAGCGTTATCCATCGTGTGCTCTGTAGGCTTAAATGGTGCTGGCCAGCCACGTTGTGGTCCCTGCAAAAACAGTGGTCCATGCAACCATAATGTATGTGTACTAAGCTGGGCTGCTGATATGCCTCGAGACAGAACATCTGCTGCGTTGAGCGCTGATGGCACATGACGCCATTGCCTCCAAGAGAGTACTGATTGTGAGTCTGATCAAAAAAATGATTCAACACTTTCCGATCCTAATTGGAGATCCTGTCGTACTCTATCCGTGAGTTCAGCTCCAAATACAGCTGCACATAGTTCCAGCCGGGGCAGTGTCTGCTTTTCAAGGGGAGTCACTCTCGACTTGGCGCACAACAATCTGACCGAAATTTGGCCATTTTTATACCGCTCCATACGCCTTTTCTGATGCATCAACAAATGTATGCAGTTCCTTTGTAGTGGGGACCTTGCCATCAAAAATATGCCTAGGAATTTTCATGTGATTTAGCGCCTGTACATCCTCCCGGTAGGCTTCCCATTACTTCTCCAAATACGGCGGAAAGTCATCATCCATCTCAATTCGTTCGGTAGCAACATGTTGAAGAAACATTTTTGCTCTTACCACTACCGGTGCGAACAGTTCTAGAGGATCGAAGATTTGACCGACTTCCGATAGCACCACTCGTCTGGTTATTCCTTTTGTATGTCTTTGAGCCTTTCCACACAATTGATCTTTTTTGGGTGCCCATATGATTCCCAATGTTTTGACACTTGTTTGTTCCAGTGTGTCACCGAGATTGATGTCAGCAATGGTATCTTCCTTTGGAATTTCCTTTAGAAGTTGACTGCTATTTGAACACCATTTTCGTAAGTTGAAACCCTTAGCTCTCAAGATTTCTAGCAGCTCTTGTCTTATTTGCAGGGCTTGTGGTAACTGTCTGTTCCTGTGAGACAATCATCAACATAAAAGTCATTTTTTAATGATTAGCAAAACTCCAGACAACAATTTTTCATGTTGTTTAGTGCCACTTCGTCGCTAAATATGGGGCTGATGTGGTTCCATAAGTTACCGTTTTTAAACGATAAAACTTTAGTTCTTGACTTGGATCCTCTCTCCACATAATCATCTGATTGAATTGATCGGCAGGGTTTATCTAAACTTGACGATACATTTTTTCAATATCCGCAGTGAACACATATTTGTGTGTCCCGAACCGCGGAAGAATTGAGAAGAGTTGACTCTGTAGAACTGGTCCAGGATATAAAATGTCGTTCAGTGATTTTCCTGACGACGTTTTGCATGATGCATCAAATACCACTCCTAACTTGGTGGTGGTACTTTCTGGCTTTAGTACACAGCGATGCGGTATAAAGTAATGGTTTTTGGGAATTTGTTCCACCATTACCTGCTTCATATGTCCGAGCTGTTCATATTCTGACATAAATTTTACATACTCCTTTTTTATGTCAGGGCTCATTCGCCTCTCTAACGACATGAATCTTCTTATGGCTACTTCCCGAGATTCTCCAAGAGATGAAGCCTCTTCAGCAAATGGAAGCTTTACAATTAGTCGATTGTCCGCCGCCGTGTGTAGGTTATCGAGGAAGAATTTTTCACAATACTCTTCCTCCGGACTCTTGTACCGTTTCATTGGCTCTAGTGTGTCTAGCTGCCAGAATTTTTCTAGAGATTCCTCTGGATTCTTTATGCCTACCATACATGTGATTGAAGCTGACGTTGACATTTTAATTCTGCCAGCAATAATCCATCCAAACTCTGAATTTTGTAATGTTAGACAGTATATCAATTTTTCCTGGTTTATCAAATGTTGCGTCAGCTAATTGAATGTTGTCTGGCAATGTGACTTTCTGCGTTATTTGTTCTGTAGGTTGGTCACCTATTATGTGTGGCAATACAAATGCCTCAACTAGCATTGCGAACTTGTTGTATCTTGACCGTACAACCAAGCTTACTCGCGCCTTGCTTATCTGTGGTTGACTACCCACTCCATTTATGTGCCCATGAGTCTCGTTAATTTTTAACGATAACTTCTTTACTAGCCTCTCTGAGACGAGATTTACTTGTGAGCCGCTATCTAGGAGTGCTCGAAACTCTCCTTTCCTTTCATTGATCCCTTTCACCACTACCTTGGCCGTTGCCAATAGAGTGTATTTTCTGCTAATTCCATAAGCAGAAACTGCAGACGCAGATGTAGCAACTTGTTGCCTGTTTCTAAATGCAACATTGTGTTATGTTTTTTATCGCATTTGAAGCATCCCCTCCAAGAGCAATTTTTAGCCATATGGTCCGACTTGAAGCAATTGACACACAATTTGTGTCTCTGTACCCAATTAAGCCGCTCTGCTGCGGATTTAATTTTAAACTTTTCACAATGGAAGAGTTTGTGCTTTGCCTTTTCGCAGAAAGCACACAAGGAACTGTTTGTCCCAAATGCTGCGATGTTCAATTCTTGGTTTCCCAATCGCCTCTAATGTTAGGAAGCGCTGTTCCCAGAATGATAGGAAATCCTTTACTTCCTGTAGCTCTCTGGTGTTGGACAGAGATTGCTCATACAGTGCGTGGTTGAATCTATCCAATTTCCTTGTCATATGAACATTATGACAGCATCTGACGATTCCATATTAACGCCTACATTTTTTAAAGCTTGCAATGATTCAAAAATATTATCATGCAAATTCTTTATAGAAGCTGCGTCATTTCCCACATTTGGGTGATCAAACAGCTTTGCCAGTATGGCTGTTACTAGAACTCTTTTATTATTAAATCGTTCCTGCAACACTGACCAAGCAGTGTTGTAATTGGCTTCTGTTAATTCCAGGTGCCGTATCAATCTCTCTGCTTCTCCAGAAAGGTTTGATTTTAAGTACCACATTTTTTCTATTGTGGATACATTTGACTCATTAACCACCTTTTTATAGATGTCATGAAATTGTTGCCATTTCAGGTAATCCCCATCAAATTTTGGAATGGGAATTTTGGGTAATTGCAATGATTGTATTGATTGCAATACAGGCGGTGATTGTATTACTACATTTTCTGCTGGTGCCACACAGAATTTTAGCATTGTATTTTCTGCGGCTACAAACGTAGATATATTATATCCGGCTTCGGCTGGATTTTCCGCAAGCCGATGAATCTCATTATGGATTTCTTCAATTGGCCTCCATAATTTGTCGACTACCGATTTGTAATTCATTTTTTCTTCAGTCACTCTTCCTCTCGTTGGCGAGCTTGTCTCTCTAATTTTATCTTTGCCAAATGGTCCTTCCAATCTTCCACTATTTTAGTTACAACCGCCTTCATTTTGCTGAAATAGTCCGTTACAAAGTAGTCATCTTCTGTTGGCACGTTGTTTAATTTGTCCATTAACTGCTGATGATTGCCATAATTGCTTCTTTGAATTGTTTTTATATTCTTATGTAATTGCTTATTTTTACTAGTACTTGACCCGATGGAAGTTTGTTAATTTTGACAGACAGGGAACGCAACAGAGTTGATAAGTTGATCAAACTTTTATTTTATAAAAATAACTTTTTTATGATTTGGTTGCCTCGTTAACACAAATCGTTGTTAAATGTTTTTGCCAAAGTGATCGCCTAGTTAATCAACCTTTATTCAATGGGTATGCACTGCTACCCCGTTGCGGAAAACTAGCTCCTAGTTTTCCAATAAATTGTTTTTAGTCGCCAAGGTGGCTACGCAATGATTGCCAAGTTAATCAATTGCGATGTTTTTAGTCGGGACCCCAGATTGATTTCAAATGTTCATCAATTTGTGCCCTCGCTTAGGATTGTTCTGTGTCCAAAGCGTGCAAAGAAAGTATTCGCCTAGTTGACCAGTTTCCTTGTTGTTGAGAGATGGGTAGCCTGAGTTAACCAAACCAATTCTCACTTGATAACAGTTTCACCAAGTCTGTTACTTTGTCAACTTGGAGCCGCCAATGTCGGTGTCACCAAAATGTTCAATGAAAACCGTTAGTATTTCTTGAATTTATTAATTGTTTATTTATTTATAGTCAAATAGGCACTAGCACATTAACCAGTGACTAATAATGTTTATTGATAATAGCTAACTTTAGCAGCTTAATGAACTAGGTCTGTATTGTTAACTGCTGACCATATCAGATCTACTTATGACTGATGAGCCATCGATATCTATAATCGGGTTACATACTTATATTGCTGGGACCGAAAATAATTATTTTCCCAAAAATTTTTGGAAAAAATCATCTATGTAATAATTGTTACAAAAACCCCCAATCTTAATTCTTATTTTTGATTTTTAAAATAAAACTCAAGAATAACTTTTATTTTTGATTTTTATTTTTGTGAAAAAAAAATTAAACTCATTTGTGATTTATGTATATAAAAAAAAAAAATTATAGAAATCATTTAATAAACAAATTTTTTTATTATTTGTCTTGGATAACTTTTTGAAATGCACTTTAACAATAATTGATGCATATGTTGTTTAGACCTTATCAAGGTCATTAGCATGGGTTAATGCTCTTTTTGCTACACATTTATTGTGTAGTTTATATGCTTTGTACAGTACATATGCACTCATTATTTTTACAATTATTAATAAAAGTACATTTGCTAGTTTTGATGACCCTATTTTATTGATTACATATGGAGTGGAATCCACTGTCTTTGTATCTATTAATCCCATACTGGGTTCATCAAATATATCATTAAACTTGCTAATTTTATTATGAAACATTTTATTAAAAGAAAATAGAAAAAGATAGGATTCCGCTCAATTTTACAAGTTGTGGTTTTTTGCTTTACATTATATTCCTTATATATATATACTTGTTTGGAAATTAAACGGCATTAAATAGTTTAGAAAATATTCGTTCACAAACAAATGCATACGTTAAGAACAATAGAAAATATACAACGGTTCGATTTCATGAATATTGACTTATTGTTCTTTACGTATGCATTTGTTTGTGAACGCAACGTTGGTACATCCGTTATTGTCACTTTGCACAAACCACGCTGCTTAGCTTCAAATGCATGCGTACCAAAACCACTTACATTTTGACAACGGCACAGAACAGTCGCGTTTATAGTTAACTACTTTTTAATTACACTATAACCGAATAAAGATTAATACAGTCCACTCATTTCGAAACAATATTTAATTACAATTTTTTTTTCATATGCTTAAATTTTTTAACAAAAAATTTTTTTTCGATCTTAAATTATATTTTGTTGATCATTCATCAGTATTCAGCATCAGCTGGTCGTCGCCGGTTGGCACGCTGATGCTCCATCGATGGCGTCTAGTGGACATTTCTTTGCTTCATTGGTCACTGACTTTTGCTTCTTATTAGCGTTTGTTGTTTGAATATGTTTTTGAATATGAATTTCTGAACGAGGTTGAGATTGTGGCTTTTTATCTTTTTGTGACTTTAAAAAGTCAAGTTGTTGCTGTAGCTTTTGTGCTACTGCCCATGGAGGTGGTGCTTGTTTAGAACACAATAGCCACTTAATGTGTGCTATTCTCTTCTTTATCTTGTTTTTCACCACTCCTTTTTGCCATCTCACACTCTACTCACTCAGAATATTCATTTGCTTTTGGTTTTGATCCCGTTTTTGCAAATCCCTTTGCTCCTCCAACGCTGCTGGATTTTTGGTCATATAGTATATGTCCATGTAGTAGATTCGAATTGCCTCCAGGTCGCTACTTATGCTTATGCTTATGTATAAACATATGAATGTATAATCGGATATTTCTAACTTCCGTGGCATTGCCAAACTTTCGGCAATACCTAAGCTGTTTGAGAAAATTATTACGTCTTCCCTTCAACACCTATCCAGATCCACTATTTCTCCTTGTCAGCATGGCTTCATGAAAGGTCGTTCGTCGCTTACCAACCTTTTTAGAATTGACTACCCTTGTACACCATGGCTTCCGTAAAAAGTGTCAAACTGATGTTATTTATACTGACTTTAGTAAGGCTTTCGATACGGTTGATCATTCTATGCTTCTCATGAAACTTAACATCATGGGTTTTTCCCCGAAACTATTGGCTTGGTTAAAGTCGTATCTTATTGGCAGAACCCAAAAGGTGTCTTTTCGTTCCTCGATATCTAAAACTGTTCGAGTTACGTCAGGTGTCCCCCAAGGCAGTCATCTGGGCCCACTGTTATTTACCTTGTTTATAAACGATTTGCCTTTGGCCTTGGCTCATACTCGCGTGCTCATGTTTGCGGATGACGTCAAGATTTGTTATTCATATAATGATCCTTCTTTCCAACAGTACTTGCAATCAGATATCGATGCGTTTTGTGTTTGGTGTCACGTTAATAAATTACACCTTAATGCCTCTAAATGCTCTTTTATGACTTTCAGTCGTTTGTCGCCGTTCCTAGCTCATTACTCTATTAAGTCTGTTCTGTTAGATTGTGTACCATCATTTAAAGACTTAGGCGTTATGTTTGACCCAAAGCTTTCTTTTAATATTCATATATCTTCAATTGTTAATAGAGCATGCAGTCTTCTTGGCTTCATTAAACGTTGGGCCAAGGAATTTGATGATCCATATGTGACAAAGGTTTTATACACTTCGTTAGTTCGCCCTACTCTAGAATATTGCTCACCAGTGTGGAACCCTCAATATGATGTTCATCAGCGTAGTATTGAATCGGTACAGAAGCAATTCCTTAAGTTTGCGTTACGCGGTCTTAATTGGGACCCGAATCTTCGCCTACCTTCTTATTCTGACAGACTTCTTCTTATTAATCTTCCTTCACTTTACAACCGTAGGCTCGTATTTGGGATTCTCTTTCTACATAAAGTAGTCAACGGCGAAGTCAGTTCTACCAATTTACTAGATACGCTATATTTTTGTGTTCCCTCACGTCGGACCAGAAACTTTTTTCCTTTTCACCTTAATAGATGTCTGACTAACTACTCTCTTCACGAACCTCTTCGTGTTCTTTGCCAATCTTTTAACAACCTTTCTCACCTTATTTCTCCTCATCTATCTGTCACTTCTCTTCGCGCTATACTTTTTAATTATCTACAGCGTAACCACTGAAAGTATTCTGGACTGGATATTGGATCGGCTGCAACTCATCCCTGACCACATTGGCTGTGAATCGGGGCATAGCTGGCACCTTGTTGCAAATAAAACACCTCCACCGGGTCGGGGATGTTGTGCATAAAGCTAAGCTACCTTCATGAATTAATTTTTATCTGTATTTTAGCTTAAGCTTTTTCGTCGACTGCTGACTTAGTTGACGTAAATAAATAAATAAATAAATAAATAAATAAATAAATAAATAAATAAATAAATAAATAAATGTCTACATAAAAGTATGTATGTATATATGCCACCGCAGCGGGAGAGTGAGGATGTATCATATTGCATAGTGGGCCAAAACGGCCGCGCGTGCTATATTTGTCGACTCAGCAATGTCCAGCACCATGCACTCATGGGTGGTCATGTTACTTAAGAGGCAATGCACTTGAATGCTGCGCACAAAAATATTGTTACAAAGTGCCACAATATGTTTGTAATATTATTAATGTGATATTTCAGAACATGCTACAACACTCAACGAAGTTCAACGTGGTATCGGATCCCACAATCCAATCCAATCCAGGTCGATGACCTTATAATTATATGCTCTGACGAAAGAGACATATCCAAAAGTATCATATAACTGTCGACGTATTGGAACACCCCTAACCCCTGGTTTTACGGCTGATTGTAATGATGCGGGCTGCGTCAAGGTAAATATAACAAATTATCAGTCACTAATTGGTATGCTTATGTATTTAGCAGTGTTGAGCCGACCTGATATTCATCATGCAGTATGTAAACTTGAACACGCGCAACAACGACCCGCACCCACATCATGAAACTGCTGCTAAACATATTTTGCGCTACTTGGCGGGCACCATCGATCTTGGAGTCACATACGAAAAGACGGCTAAACCAGTAATTGGCTTTGTTTACGCTGATTGGGCAAATGGCAAAGCATAGGAAGTCCTACTCTGGCTATGCTTTCTATCTGGGCGGAAGCACATTCTCTTGAACTTCATCGAAACAAAGTATAGTTGCTTTAAGTAGCACAGAGACTGAATATGCAGCCTTATACACTGCAGCCAAGGAAGCTGTATATTTTAGACGATCACTCATCGAAATAGGATATGCTGACTGCTATCACCCTTTCATCATTTACGGCGATAATATCAGTACGCAACAAATTGCCCTAAATCCAATTCACCATAAGCGCACGAAGCACATCGACATCAAATATCATCAAAATACAAAATGATTTTTGTACGAGAAAAAGTAGAAAATAATAAAATTGATTTGAAATATGTTTCAACTAACAAAAATGCTGCTGATATCTTAACAAAATGTTTGTCTAAGATTAAGCATAATGAATTTGTTAACCTTCTTGGAATAACTAAAATTGTACGAAACATATTTGTATTATGTAGCTTAAGAAGGAGTGTTGATGTACACATTTAAGTCTGCACAGAACAGAACGATCACTGTAACATAACAGCGAGTTCACTGCTTGCTCTGAGTAAATAAACGGTATACTAATCTAAATACCACCCCAACAATCATTACAGAATTTATATTTATTTATTTATTTTTATACCCTTGCAAAAAGAGTATATTAATTTTGGTGAGGAGTGTGTAACGCATAGAAGAAGCATCTCCGACAATATAAAGGATATATTCTGGATCAGCACGACGAGACGAGACAAACATAACTAATCGATAGTTCATCAATATATTGTGCTTAGAGTGTCTAGTTTCTAAATAAATAACAAAAGACACCATATCCTTCTATGACTTTTAAGAAAAAAAATCGGGCTTTCTGTCCACAGTGGCTTGGTCGGTCGGTGGTGGGCATTACCTGTCCTATGACAGACAAGCAAAGTAAAATGAGTTCTAGTGGTTTAAGGATCGCCAAATTCTTTTGACCATCTTTTAATGAAATCGAGAAACTCATGGCCTTTGCGACCGTGATGGCAATAGGAGTGTGAAAAATATGGTCCATAAGTACTCCTAAATCATTAGACGGTTTAAAGGACTATTGTTCAGAAAATAAGCGACTATTTTAGAAGAGTTACGATGAAAAGTCATTACCTTACATGCTAAAGTAGGTAAATTAAAATCACCTAAAACTAGGAGCATGTCATGACTAGAAACTAAAAAGGACAAACTGATTTGCCTCTAAATGATTTTAATAGACCACAATGTCTGACAATGGTGGAATAAAGGAACAAGTAAAAAAAAGCATTAAAGGATTGAAAATTCATCAGCAATGTCAGGTTTAAGCCACGTCTCCGTAAAAGCTAGGATGTTATGATCAAAAGAGAGACTATCTACTTAGAGATTTGGAACATTGGATTTCAGTTCTCTAATCATATGTCATTTTGATGATTTTTTTATTTGTCTTTTGTTTTTGAACTTTTATTTTTTTTTTTATAATGAAATTATTTTGGAAAGAGATTTATAATTGTTGAAATAAGCTAGTAGCTATCCCCAATGCGACACCACCAACAAAACCACACAGGAAAATGTGCAACTATGTTATTCTAGGTCGATTATCATCGCCAATTATTTTAGTGTACCACTTTTTAAAATTCCAATTGCTCTTTTTCAAAACTGTCAGCTTTATCTATTTTGCCATCAATATAACTTTCCGTCTGAAAAGAAAAAGTTTATTCATACATCAAAAAATTGTTTGAAGTCGCACTAAATATGCGTTAAAAAACGCAATATACCATTGCAAAATGGGTATATTAATTTTGGTCCGAAATGTGCTTCGCATAGAACGAAGTATCTCCGACCACATGAAGTATTTATATTTTTGATCAGCACGACGAGACGGATTAAAATAGTCATGTCCGTCTGGTCGTCCGTGGTGTACTTCTCCTAGGCCGTTAAAACTACAGGTTTAAAGTTCAGCATGCAGGTTTGTATTAGAGAGCTGAATGAATGAGAGAAAAATGATAGTCAAATGAATTCATTCGAATTGATTTCAAGTGAATGAGTGACAACTACACAATGAAATGAATAAGTGTGCATGTAAGTACTTGTCAAATCTCTTAAAATACGTAACTTTATTTATTGAAAGACAATGAATTGATAAATTGATACTGAAATGGACATTTTGGGACAAATATTGAAAAAATACCGAACATATAATTAAATGCCTGTACAAAAGGAACGATCGGTCGAAAACAGTGACGTTTATCTATAACTTCGAACTTTTGACGCGATTGCTTTAGTTTTAAATATTTATCAGTTTAATATATCTGTTAATGACTGTGCCAAATTTGATCAAGATGGGGTGACTATATTATATAGCTCCCATAGGAACGGTCGGCCGAAAACTGTGACGATTATCAATAACATCGTTTCTTTTCAATTTTTCTATTGACGTTGGTCGAAATTAGCCCCGGTCCTCTGGTTTTCAATATTTTTTCCAAAAGCTCCTCCGGAGATCCCATTGGCTTTCCTTTTAATTGAGTATAGATGTTCGCCTTATCCTTATTCTTTACTATGTCAATAATCATTGCTTATTGTATGTTCGCGTGTTCCTTTATTTTTGTCCATTTTTGTCTTATAGTGTCAAGTGCTAGGTTAATTGGGATATTAGGAAATAAAGATACTATCAAAACTTAAAATCCTTCAACTGTTATTAAGGGCATTCAAGTAGGCTATCACGAATAACATGTTGAGGAGAAGGAATTAAGTCTGGGAGAATATCATCAACCAGTTAAGAAATATTAGGCTAGTTAAAATCAGCTAGCCAGGTTTGCACGTTGCTCAGGTTTGCAGAGCATTAGCACGGTGCATGTGGGTCATAATATCATACACCGTAGGAATATAAGAACAAGAAATACATGTATATAATAAACTCAAGTTGGAACAATTAACTTTGATGCAAATAAAGTAGGATTCGAAAGTTTTAGATTCTCTTAGTATCTACAAAAAAAGTGCATTGATACAGATGTGCTAGTCTCTATAGAAGAACTTATGAAACGTTTAAAGAGGTCATTAAAAAGTTGGAGATGTTTTATGTTCAGAATAGCTTGTTAGCGTTTAGCATCCAAGAGAGGCGAACTACAAGTACCTCCATTTTCTGGAGAGCCGAGAGAATGGGACCTGTTTGTTAAATTATTTGAGGAATTGGAATTAATTAAAATTAAAACAAATTTGTCCGATGAAGTTGAGGATTTACAATTGCATAAAAGTCAGATTATAAAAACAATGCGGATCCAATTGCTATCCGATGTTATGGAAGCACTTGGAGCAAAGTGCCATGAGCAAAGAAGAGAAAAAACCGTTACATTAGTGCTATAAGTTTAAAGGTTTGACACCTATAGAAAGGTATGAAACAGCCAAAAAAAAATTCATCTTTGTATAAGATGCTTGAACTATTCAAGCAATAAAGAATGCACTAATGAAATGGTGCAGTAAAGGACATCATACCTTACTCCATTTTGAAGAAAGACAGAAGAGAGTTAAACTTGTAAAACGGCTCAATCAACACTGTTGGCCACAGCTCTAGTACAGGTGAAACATGTTAATGGAGGGTATAAGAACCAAAAGCCATTATTGAAAACCATTAAACTTATAACACTTATGTTAAAATAGCAATACTACGTACAAGCTGATACTACCTTTAATAAACCTGGTAAGGTGATATAATAATGGGGGTAAACGTATATAACTAAATCTTAAAACTGGGAGTTACAAAGATTGATGGCCTACTAGGCCAAAATAATCAATTTGGTTGGATCGTCTCAGGATTCACCAAATCAAAAAGGAAGAAATCTGTAGTATCAAGAACAATAGATTTCACAGGTTTTGAACCGCGTTGGGAGAACAAGAACGGTAAATGTGAAAATAAATACAACACAATTCCCAACAAACTAAATCACAAAACTTAAGAAATAAATTTATATTCTCCATGCAGTACTTTACTTTGGAGGTAATGTGAAAACTTGGGAAGAAAATGTATATATCCCAGAGCCAGTACAAAATAAGAATATTCAGATGGCAATGGTTCAACTTAATAATGATTATCTAAAAAATAATGTCAAAATAGATTCCGATAATAAATTGTCCGAGTCTGTATTATGATTATTATTTATTATTAATTGTTATACAAAATAATATAATAACTAACGGGTAAGGAGTGCTAGTGTAATGTAATGTTGTGTTATTTACCGTTAGAGTATTTGTTTAAAAGTTTGAAATAGTAAATTTTTGTTTTTGCAGTTGTTGAATCATCATCATCTGCGTAAACTGAGAGTTGTATTGTATATTTGTGCGTTAGTATTATTTTATCTAGGGAGTCCAAGGCAATCACAAACAATACCACTGAGTGTAATGATCCTTGTGGAATGCCGTCGTGTAGTTTATAGAAATTAGTTAAGGTATTAATAACTCTAACATGGATGGATCGCTTGGTCATGAAAGCCTTCAATAGGTGGAAGGTTTTATGACCTGCTGCAGGGCTGACTCTAGCTCAATCAATGTGTAGTATGCGAGTATGCTAGAGAGAGGAAGTTTTCTTTATTAACTTTATACACATTAGAGAAGTTTTTCTTTATTAACTTTATACACATCGCTGAGATAATTGGACCATATAGCCCCAAAAGCATTTGTAGGCTACTAAATTATGCCAGAGAGTCTGCATTTGTTTTCTTAGATCTCGGAGCCAAACAGGGCTGAACCAAACAGGGTTTCTTATCTGTTTTTTAGGATTAGTTTGGCTACGTTTGCTGCTGTTTTTATGCATAATTCTGGCAACGAAGACGTTCAAGTCGTTGGGCGACGGAAACTGGAAGTGCTTTTTACAAACCGATTGGAAGATATTCCAGCGTAGGAAGAAGGGTTTGATTACTTTGTTGTTGTTGCATTAAAGAGTAACTTAGCTGTCTTGATTTTCAAAATTTTTCTTTGCTGCTTGGGGCATTGGCGAGAGGAAGATGGGTGATCTTCTAAACAGTTGACGCATTTCGTTTGTGTGCAGTTATCAGGCGGTAAAGCGCAATTAACACAAATTATTGCAGTGTTTAGCTGTATGGCCAAGCAGCTGGCAATCTTTACATCTCATTGGGTTTGCTATATACTCCCGTAATTTTACAAAATGCCATGCAATATTAATTTTGCTAGAATATAAATAATTTTCAAGCTTCGAAAACGTGGGTCATTAGAATTAGTAATTTTAAGAACAATTGTAGAATATTCTAACGGTTTATTTATATACACAACACTTTTAAAAAAAAGGTCATTATTTGAATTCAACGAATGAAGATTGCTTTTCTTAGTTATGGTATTGAAACTCCCTATTCACACACGTAAAAATCACATGTGCAAAGATGAATGTTTTGTTATATTTACATGAAATTCGTAGCTGTTAGTAAATTTTGCATTTTAAGTATAATTGTATTTTAACTCGTAGATTGGATTTACAGCAAATATTGGCGCAAAACTTCCATCAAACCGTCAGGTGCTTCAAGTCTTCTTCTTCTTTAACATGAGCTTTAAGAAGCTTAGGGCAAAGGGAAGTTTCAGACTAACAATCGAAGTTATAGTATTTAGGCAATAAGCCCTTATACAGCACAGAGATGTCAATTAAGCTGCAGCCAAATTGATCTCGTTATATAAAGATTGGAATCATATTAAAACACCAATTCCTGAGAAAAGATCTGAATCTCAGAAAAAAATTGTCCACACATTTGTGAAATGTCTGGTCATCTTAATCGACATTGCAATTGTAGATGCACTAGAAAAAATTAAGTTCTAGGAAGATTAGAAGTTTCAACAAATGCAACGATGGAAAGGACATCCTGGTTGTATGGTTGATGTTGATATGACATTATATGCAATGAAAAAAATAAATCTCAGTAGCGTCAACTAAGACAATTTACACGGAAAAGAAAAACGAGGTTGCAAAAGTGTAGTATGCCCACATATTGTATGCTCACTGTACTCAGTGGTATGCATAAATATTATTACAAATACATGGTAGCGCTTGGCTACAACATTCATATATACAAATCCTGTTTTATGTTTTATCAGCGGAAAACTGTTTTTATATATATTAATGTAACATCTAAAATAGATAACCTGCCAGAAATGTTATGAAAATAGTTTTATTTTCTTACCTTTTTAAGATAAGTCGCATCATCCCGAATAAACATAAGAAACAGTTTATTTTTTCATAAATATTTGTTCATAAATGAGTGGTTAGAGTTTAATTAATTAAATAACAATGAATTCGACTGTTCTTTGATGCTATCAAAATGTAAGTGTTTTAATTACGCATGCATTTGAAACTGAGCAATCAAAAGATCGTTAAGTTCACAAACAACTGCGTACGTAAATAACAATACAAAATATACAGTGTTTTAATTACATGAATATTGACTTAAAATATGTATAAAAAGTCGTTTGATTTCTAATCAATATTCCATATATTTCAACCAGCCATTCTGTGGTCAGGTGGCCTTCAGTGCAATTATTTTTAAACGTTCATACTCTCTGTTGTGGAGCTTGAAAAGTTTAAAAAACACACCTTTTTTTATATTTATTCGAAAAATTTTTCGATTCGGCAAAGGGAGTTACAAATCTGTGGTTAAATTTACTATATATTTTAAAATTAATAATACTATAAAGTTCAATAATAATATATAATAAAATAAAAACCTGTTTTTGCACATATGAGGTGAGAACTAGAATGGTGGTCATATTGCGTCGATTACACTTTGTTTCAATACAATCGTTGAAGAATTACGGGCAGTAAGCTTTTCGCCAGTTTGTAAAAAGTGGTTTCGGGCATATGTTCAACGTGTAAAGTTTTCCTCGCATGACGAGAACATTGCAAATGAAGTAAGTCGTCTCGCCTACTTAGCTATACCGTACACCAATCAACCAGTAAAAATTCTGTTCACATGCTTAATACAAGCATATCTTAGTTTCTCGCTCACTTAAGCATACGAGCACCATAGCACCTCCACCACCAGCCAACGGCCAAGACTTTTCAAATTACGGGGGCGGAACAAAATCTTTACCGAAAAGCTTCTTTCTGCCTGTTACATACATTTTGGCGACTTTAATATACCATTTCATGGTATAAAAATGTCGTATATGGGCAATTCCGTCAAGGTGTCAAGCAAGACCAAAAAATTAAATCATCTTGAAACACTTGAAGATGAGCTGGAGACAGCAACAGCCTATCACATGGTATGCAGGCCGACAAAACACAAGATGCGGAGCGAGTCGGCTGGCTTATACGAAACTTCGAGGAACCCGGAAACAACTCCAAGAAATGTTTATGTTAGCCAAACAAGCTGAGATACTGGTAAAAATGCTTTTCGAAACATCTCGGAAACGGCCGGGCTTTGGAAAAACGGACAGAGGACATGAAGAAAGGCCTTGAGGAACTGCTGGAGCAAGTTTTCAACGGGAAAGAGACTTCCAATTCCTTCAAGTCTCGTGTGGTATGTTTTCGATCTGTACACTACTGAAATGCAGGAAAATGCAAGCTGAATGGATTAAGAAAGTACATATAGTGTTACCCCCTCTAATATGAATTATAGTGTTAAGTGACCTGCTCACTCAATTACTCTCTCGGTGTCATGCTGAAGTGGGCCAGTGAAGCTTGGTGAATTACGGACAAGACGGACCAAATTCTCTTCACAAAAAGATACAAGGTTCCGCACTTGAACCCGCCCAAGATAGATGGCACACTAGGCCAAGTATCACAGCGTCTTGCTGTATACGAACACGGTCACACGTCTTGATTAAGGCCTATGAGCGTAGCCACAGACATGTTAGAATGGAGGAGACCCAATAACGATGTACTGACTACTGTAGCATATTCCAAGCGGTGGTCTTCGTTTTACATCGCTGTCAAGAAAACTGAAACTTGCAGCTAGCAATACGGCGAACTAGCAGTGGAAAGTCCTTACAGGATAAAGCATATATACTGACCGGACCTACAGCATCTCATGCTTACAAACCAATCCTTCTTACTTGCACCAACTGAAAAAAAATGTAAGTCAACCAATGTGCCCGTTGGCATATGCAGCTTTGGCAGTGTTCAAGCTCACTTGTTTTATTTCTTCCTGTCTCTTAGATTTCCCAGGTTTTTTCATTCTCTAAAGTCTGATTAGAAAATGGATTAACAATTACTTTAAACGATATTTATCTTATTAATCCTTGCTTCTCTCTTGGTCTTCACTTGTATCTCTATTATATAGCAAGATTTAAAAAAGTCGCTGAACCCCTGTTGGATACCGCTTAGCTCGCAGCTTATGAATGGTATTGGGTAATCTTTAGAAAAACACTTTCACTTGGTCAAGGATGTTTGGTTAAGCTTTATTTCTGTTTTTTGATTCAATCTTATATAAATCTATATAAATCTATATAAATCTTAATGTAGCTTAAGTAGAATTTTTATCCACTGCTTTGATTATTTATGTAAACAAATTAATAAATAAATACTTGTAGTCACCACGTGTTATTGAAATATCGACCCCGTAATTATCGAAGATTATATAAAAAATATTTTTAAAGGAGATTTAGTATTTTTGAAATTAGCTAGTAGCTATCCCCAATGCCACTCCACCAACAAAACCTCACAGGAAAATGTGTAATGGGTCCATTATCATCGCCAATCATTTTAGTGTACCACTTCTTAAAATTCTTATTGGTGCTTTTTACAAAACTGTCAGCTTTATCCAGTTTGCCATCAATATATTTTTCCGTCTGAAATGAAAAAGTTTATACATCAAAAAATTGTTTTAATTATATTCATTTTGGTTAGAAACGTGATTCGCATATGTCGAAGATTGAATTTGGAAAATCTAATTTAGAAGGATATTCTAATTCCCACTAACCGAGACAACATTAATAATATATTAAAAAATAAAATATTATTCGCTAATCCATCATTAAAAACGATAAATCTACCGTTTAATATTACTTCACTAGTTGGAAAAAATTTATCTGTGGAGGGGGTTCGAACCCGATAACAACAGTATTGTAGTCTGAGTAGGTCTATACTGACCCACCGAACAGTAAAATAATAATTTTGTAATCACACATATATCAAAAATATACAATACAAATAACTACTAAAATCAGAATAGGGATTCGAGTGCATTCGAATCATAGCAACTCAGTGTCTTATTTTCTTACTCATTCAATTCGTTTTGTTTCGTTTGAATGTTGGGCGAATGAGTTTTAAAGTCATTCAATTCATTCATTTGGTTTTGAATGTTGTTAACTCAAATAGATTTTTCTATCATTCATGCAGCTCTTTAGTTTTTATATATTGGGTTGCATATCTCGGATTCAGGCGTAGCTGCCATACAAACGGCATTTACGATAAGTGCTTTTTCCAAATAACTTCGTTGTTTTCAAAGCTATTGTCTTAAATATTAATATATACTTAAATGCCTGTACCAAATATAATCAAGATCGGATAACTATATCATATAGGTCCCATAGGAACGATCGGTCGAAAACAGTGATGTTTATTAAAAACTTCGAACTTTTGACACGATTGCTTTAGTTTTTAATATTTATCAGTTTAATATATCTGTTAATGACTGTGCCAAATTTGATTAAGATAGCGTGACTATATTATATAGCTCACATAGAAACGATCGGCCGAAAACTGTGACGATTATCAATAACTTCGTTTCTCATTGTCATTAAATTTAATATTTTTCACTTTAATCACATACGGATAGCTGTCATATAAACATGCAACATCTTCAGATTGCTCCAACAACCTTAGGCTTTGGCCACGCATTAAGCGATGAGCGACTAAGCGAATGAGCGACGTAAACATAAAGGCTTATGAGAAAGCGTTGAAGTGGCCCCGCAGATGCTGAGCGACGAGCGAATTTTATGAGCTACGCACAGTGGGGATTTCTGGCATTTAGCATTGCAAAAATCATAGCGTCTAAACCAATAAAGCGATCTCAAAAATTTAAAAAGCATATGATAAAGAATACCTTAAGCTTCAAAATGAATGTTTGTCAAAAGTGCTGGGTGTTTGTGGTGCTGTAATATTCAAGGTCAAAGTCAGAAAATATTTCCAAGCATGTTTTTCCTTTAAAAATGGATCGAAACCCGGTTTTTTTCAATCACAAATGGAATTTTTCATTGTTTTAGACGACTGTGTAACATTTTTTAATGTTTTAATTTGATTTTTTAACATAATTACAAAAAGAAAAAAAAAAATTTTTTTAAATTTTTTTTTAGGTTAATTTTGAAAATTTGCTATTGATGGCTGATTTTCTTCAAAATAATTTTCTATATTTACATCAATATCTAATAAACTCAACATTTCGGGACTATAGTTGCTATTTTCCAAATCCTTTCGTGACCGCACGTGCCTCAGTTATGCAATAAGTGGGTCCGAAGAGGCTGCTAGCATGTTAAAAAGGTCTTCATTTTGTCTAAGACGAGAAATTTTTAATGTATTAGTGTATCTGAACCTTTTGTAGTCCTTGTTTTTACATTCCTGTGCTTCTCCGTATAGCTCTCCAAGTGGTAAACACTGATATTCTATTAAATCCTTTCCGTGAGCCAAAATCCTATGTACCGTTGGGGTAAGTTTTTTTTGCGGATACAATTCAGTCAAAAGATGAGCAGTCTTTGAAGTATATTGGGCAAATTTATAACATTCAAGATAACAGCCAACCTTTTAATGATCTCTTGACTAACACCTGTTATAAGAGATGTCATTTCATCATTTTCAAAAAATCTCCTTGAAGTATTTCCATCATTCGTGTTTCCGTATCCGTACTTTGGGCAGTCAACTTTCAGTCCCAGCTTCCGAGAGAATTCAGCTTGTATAATCTCCTTCCTGCTCTGAATATCCCCACGAGATGTTTTATCCGTTTTTGTTTCTCCTGGCCGAGGAAGTGTGTAAGCTAGCTTCAGAATAAAATCCATACATTTTATTCTGCAATGCAACGGAGAAATTCCATATTCGTAGCAGTTCTCCTCACTCATTGTTTGTGAATGTATGTTTTTCCACTCTTGGTTTGGAAAACAGCAGGTTTCAGTTGGCTTATTTGACTTTTTATGTCGCCAACAGTTGATTTGATTAATTCCGAGGACTCCTTTGCATATTTGAATAACAAAGGCCGACAATAGTGGGTCGATGACGGTCGAAGATTTCTCCAATGTTCAGAACTTTCACTTTTTAGGCGCAAAGGAACTACAGAAGCCATGAACATATTTTCATCAGAAATAGCTTCATCTTCTGTGTGTATAATCTGCTTGTAGGCGCTTTGTCCAGATGATCCGTCACATCCCCATTTGTTGAGTAATGTCAAATTTTCGGGAAGAAGATCCACCTCTCCATCAGGCATACTTTCAAAAAGACGCCTCGCAGTGTGATCCATTAAATCCTGGAGTTTTATTTCTACAGATACCTCTGTTATAATTTTATTTGCCGGTACTGCTTCCTTCTTGGCAAATCCAATTTTTTTGTATCCGGGTAAAACGTCCAGTTTATGTCAATTAGCAATTTATCATTGTAGAAAGGCATATTTGTAAACAGGTAGTATTTGCAAAACAGCATTACGCAATGTTATCATTCAAATACAAAGAAGCTACAGGCCGATACGCATGCGCTCTTCTTCTTCCTTATACCTGCAGCGCATTTTTTAGGCGAGGTTGCCTTAGTTTTATGGCTTACCGCATCGGTGTCGCAGGTCTCCGCATATTGGGACTATATACATCTGATAGGTAAATATTTCACCTACCTAGTGTATGTAGTCCGGTATTGATACTCGTTGATCCTTGCTAGTTTTATTCCACCAAAGTTCAAAAAATGCCAATATTTAGTACATTTTTTAAAACGCTTCTAGTTCAATAACGATTTAAGTAATTATTAAAATTTATGAAACATGCTATTCATAAAGAACATACTTTTCAGATAAAACCAAAAATTCAAGATCGATTGTTGAAATCGCCCAATATTCAGTTTTAAAGTTGCGATTTTTTTTAAAAATTATCATTTTTTCCTATTCACTAAAAATGTCTCAACTTTGGAAGCCTCTAGCACCCATGAATCCCAACCGATTTCAAAAATTTTTTGGATTCATAATCTCTGAAGTATTTCCTATCGATTGCATATATCATTTTTGCCAAACGCGATTATGAAAAAACGTATTTTTGCAACGCTAGTCCAGCAAAAGGCCCAACTGTGCGACGTCGCTCATAAACTTCGCTCGTCGCTCATAAACTTCGCTCGTCGCTCAGCAGCTGCGGGGCCACTTCAACGCTTTCTCATAAGCCTTTATGTTTACGTCGCTCATCGCTTAATGCGTGGCCAAAGCTTAAGGTTGTTGGAGCAATCTGAAGATGTCGCATGTTTATATGACAGCTATCCGGATGTGATTAAAGTGAAAAATATTAAATGACAGTGAGAAACAAAGTTATTGATAATCGTCACAGTTTTCGGCCGATCGTTTCTATGGGAGCTATATAATATAGTCACGCTATCTTAATCAAATTTGGCACAGTCATTAACAGATATATTAAACTGATAAATATAAAAAACTAAAGCAATCGTGTCAAAAGTTCGAAGTTTTTAATAAACATCACTGTTTTCGACCGATCGTTCCTATGGGACCTATATGATATAGTTATCCGATCTTGATTATATTTGGTACAGGCATTTAAGTATATATTAATATATACTTAAATATATATTATATAAATATAATATTTAAGACAATAGCTTTGAAAACAACGAAGTTATTTGAAAAAAGCACTTATCGTAACTGCCGTTTGTATGGCAGCTACGCCTGAACCCGAGATATGCAACCCAATATATAAAAACTAAAGAGCTGCATGAATGATAGAAAAATCTATTTGAAGTGGCCCCGCAGCTGCTGCGCGACGAGCGATTTTATGAGCGACGTCGCACAGTTGGTCCTCTGCTCGGATAGCGTTGCAAAAATCAGTTTTTTCATGATCGCGTTTGGCAAAACTGATATATACAATCGATAGATTATTAATCCAAAAAAATTTTGAAATTGGTTGAGATTCATGGGTGCTAGAAGCGCCCTAAGTTGAGACATTTTTAGTAAATGCGAATAAATGATAATTTTTACACAAAATCGCACCTTTAAAAATGAATATTGGGCGATTTCAACAATCGATCTTGGATTTTTTCATAAGCCGTTTCATTGTTTTAATAATTACTTAAATCCTTATTAAACTAGAAGCGTTTAAAAAATGTACTAATTATTGCCGTTTTTGGTGGAACAGAACTAACAAGGATCAAAAATGCGCTGCAGGTATAAGGAGGAAGAGCGCATGCGTATTGGCCTGTAGCTTCTTTGTTTTTAAATGATAACATTGCGTAATGCTGTTTTGCAAATAATACCTGTTTATATATATGCCTTTCTACAATGTTAGATTGCTAATTGCAATTCCAAGTGCGTTGGAGAAGGCAGGTAAATGTTATTTAAGTTGATGATAAATTGGTCCTAGTTGGTCATTTTTATTTCCGTTTACCTAATTGAATTTAAATATAACGTTTTTTTACCTATTTAATACAAAAAGGGTAATACCGATTTTGTGTTCTACCTAGTTAATTAAAAACAATATAATATAACGTGCTAGTTATTCCTCTCGTTTGCGACAGTTTATTTTTAACTTCTCGACAGTTTTATTTATTAGTGCAATCATGTTGTTAAAGAATGAAAGGATTTTTAAAGTTTTCCATGTCTATGAAAACCCTAATGATTTTGAAATGGGATTGCTGAAGGAGATGGGCGTTTCATTCGAAAACGGAGTACGGAGCTTAACGAAATAATCAAATGTACACACTATAACTTAAGTCGAAAATGGATCGCAAGCGGCAGAAATATACAATGTAATACATTGAAAACTTCTCGTGTTAGACAAAATCTAGACCTTTTTAACATGCTGGCAGTCCGTCGGACCCATTTATTGTATCACTGACACATGTGCTGATTCGAAAGGATTTCGAATATAGCAACTATTGAATTATGTAGCAGGCAGTTAATAATATTATATTAAATAATAAGACGGTGGTTTTATGTTTAAATATATATGAGTTGTTCTTTTATGAATTCTTTTCAACTGTACGCTCTTGTCGCCTAAAGTGAACTAAACTGAGGAGACATAAAGCATATAAAGTATGGTGTGTATACACGAAGATGATATTCGGCTAGTCCCATTACCTTTCATCTCTTTGCTTTATCTTCTGTTCTTCATGTTGCTTTTGGTATTTCGCAACACTCCTCCTCAAAAGTAACAACAACTAAATCAAAATTAAATTACAAAAATTTCTTATCAGACAAGAGGCGTACTCTGGGGAAATATACAAAACATGGTTCAACCCAGTAAAACTTAATCAAACCGTTCAAATTAAAATACTATAACATTCAGTTAATATACAAAATAGAATTTGTCAATTTACGTATTAAATTTAAATCAAGTTTCAATTATTTAGTAATTACGTAAAGATTACTTTAAATTAACATTTTTAAATTCAGAAGGTCTTTTAATATTTAATAAAAAAAAACTGTTGATGACTTCATTCAGTGAGTCCCAATTGATCTCGAAGATTCAGGAATCTTGCTGCTGGTAGCGGAAATTATTTTCCTTTCTATTTGCTCACGAGTGAAGTAATAATTTATATCTATATGCTTATTTCTCTTGTGGCATGTTGGGCTATTTGCTATACTTATACAACCTTGGTTGTCTTCAAATATACTAATTGGCTCATTTAAATCAATCCTTATTTCGTTTATTATCGATTTTAATCATAAAGCTTCTCTAACGCTTTCAAATAGAGCCATGTATTCTGCTTCAGTAGATGAGGCAGCAACTGATTTTTGTTTCATGGTACTCCAGCAAATTAAACAATTATTAAATAACTTAAATAACTAAACAGTAGTACTCCGTCTATCTGTTTCATTACCTGCCCAATCAGAATCTGCATAACAACCGTAGTTCTTTATTGTTGTTGTTGGTATATCTGCTTAATATGCTTACTGCCGTACTCAAATCTGGCCGAGTACATAACATAATGTCTTTTAAATACTCAATGCTACAATAATTATATCGTTCGCTGTAAGGTTGAATTTTATAAGAACCCCAAAAGATTTTATAACTTTGTTAATTCCAAAAGACGCTCTAATTTACCACCTTCCACCTTCAGACTTAATGACCAGACTGCTAATAGTGATTCAGATATTGCAGATCTGTTTGCTAAATTCTTTCAGTCGACTTATTCCACTACTGCTTCGGATCCCACACCTTATCCCTTCACAATTCCACATTTAAATTGTATGTTTTTTCCTAATATTACTGAAGACTGTATTATCTCTAACTTGTCATCGATGACATCTTCCTTCGTACCCGGGCCTGATAATATACCTAGTTGCATCCTTAAAATGTGTTCGATTTCCCTATCTAAGCCTTTATCTCGGTTATTCTTTATATCGAGTGAGACTTGTCGCTTCCCTGATATTTGGAAGGAGTTCTTTATTATTCCGCTTTTTAAAAAGGGTAACAAATCGGATATTTATAACTACCGTGGCATTGCCAAACTTTCGGCAATACCTAAGCTGTTTGAGAAAATTATTACGTCTTCGCTTCAACACCTATCCAGATCCACTATTTCTGCTTGTCAGCATGGCTTCATGAAAGGTCGTTCGTCGCTTACCAATCTTTTAGAATTGACTACCCTTGTACACCATGGCTTCCGTAAAAAGTGTCAAACTGATGTTATTTATACTGACTTTAGTAAGGCTTTCGATACGGTTGATCATTCTATGCTTCTCATGAAACTTAACATCATGGTTTTTCCCCGATACTATTGGCTTGGTTAAAGTCGTATCTTATTGGCAGAACCCAAAAGGTGTCTTTTCGTTCCTCGATATCTAAAACTGTTCGAGTTACGTCAGGTTTCCCCCAAGGCAGTCATCTGGGCCCACTGTTATTTACCTTGTTTATAAACGATTCGCCTTTGGCAAAACAATTGGCTCATTCACGCGTGCTCATGTTTACGGATGACCTCAAGATTTGTTATTCATATAATGATCCTTCATTCCAACAGAACTTGCAATCAGATCTCGATGCGTTCTGTGTTTGGTGTCACGTTAATAAATTACACCTTAATGTCTCTAAATGCTCTTTTATGACTTTCAGTCGTTTTTCGCCGTTCCTACCTCCACCGGGTCGGGGATGTTGTGCATAAAGCTAAGCTACCTTCATGAATTAATAATTATCTGTATTTTAGCTTAAGCTTTTTCGTCGACTGCTGACTTAGTTGACGTAAATAAATAAATAAATAAATAAATATACATCGGTCAACTCCAAGATTTACAAAGCCAATTTCTTTTAAGACATTTTTGAATGCTTCGAACCAACACCTAGCTGCTTGCTTTAGTCCATAAATAGCTTTATTTAGCTTACAAACTGTATCATCATCATGACTCAGTCCTAGAGGAATCTTCATGTAAATTTCCTCTTTCAAATTGCCATTTAGGAATGCTGTTCTAACATCCATATGATGACCCTTTAAATCGTATTGAGTTGCAAGCGCTAGTATAAATCGAAAACTGGAAATACGTGCAACTGGTGCAAATGTTTCTTCGTAATCAGTTAAATATTCTTGCGTGAAACCACGAGCTACAAGTCTGGCTTTGTATCTGACAAAGTTTCCAAATTCATCCTGTTTAATGCTAAAAACCCATTTGCAATCAATTATATTTTTATTACTGGGCCTTTTTAACAAAGACCATGTATTGTTTTCAAAATGCGAATCTAATTCATCCTGTACTGCTTTTTCCCAATTAATTTTGTCATCTCTACTATTAAATTTCTTCAAAGCAATTCGGAATATTACTAAAATATGTATAGGAATTCATCAAACATTTTTCCATTAATCTATATGAACATGTAGGTTTATCGCTTAATTTTTCACTGCGTCGAATTTCATTGTTCTCACCATTACCACTGGATCGGTATTCTCCAGATTTGTGGAATTTTCACAAGGCTGTACAACAGTTTTGGAATTGTCATCAACAGTTTCCATATTTTCAATTTCATCCAATGGAAGGCAAGACTCTATACTTTCAGAATTTGCATTCTGAAAATCAACTTCCAGTTTTTCATTCTCATTTTCCAAACAAGAGTTATCACACTGTTCCCTCATTTCATTTTGGAACACTGAGTCTTCAGATTGTACAACACAATCTTCTACAGACCTTGAATGAAACATATTTGTCTCATCCACCACAACATCTCTAGCTGTCATAAACTTTCTTGCCTCCACATTCCACAATTTAAACCCATTCGGTTCGTATCCAACAAGTATACCTTTTGTCGATTTTTCATCAAACTTTCGTTTTCTAATTTTGTTATGTAGGTATACTGTTGATCCAAATATCTTCAGATATTTCAAAATAGGCTTTTTATTATGCCAAATTTAATAAGGTGTTTTCGTAAAATCTTTTAAAGCTCTAGTTGGACATCTATTAATTAGATAAGTTTCAGTTAAAACTGCTTCTCCCCAGAAACTTTTCGGGAGTTTAGCTCCATTAACCATAGATCGAGCCTTTTCTGTGATAGTTCTGATCATTCGTTCAGAAACACCGTTTAATTGTGGAGTGTGAGGCACCGTCAAATGATACCTGATACCTTTTTCTGAACAATATTCACGCATTTCTTAGACAAATATTCACGTCAATTGTCGATGTAAAAATTTACCACTTTCAAATTAAAATGGACTTCTGCTTTGGCAATAAAATCTTTAAAAACTGAAAACAAATCTGATTTGTATGTTATTAAATATGTCACACAGTAATGGGTATATTGATCAATAAAAACCACATAATAGTTTTTATTATCAATTGTACAGGGAGTTATCGGGCCACAAATATCTGAGTGTACCACAAACAATGGCCTATTAATATGATCTTTATTTTTGAATTTTTCAAATCTCAATCTTGACATTTTTCCATTAATGCACGCTTCGCATAATTCTTTATTTAAATCTACTTTACTTAGTAGATTAATGTCTTCAAACAAATTATTTCTTTTTATCTTCTGAAATTTTCCAAAACTAATGAGACTCAATCTTTCGTGCCACAAGCGATACTCTGCATTTTTGGTTATATTCGAATTACATGAATAAGCTATATTATTCAATTTAAATTTTACAAATGGAATATTATACTCACATGCTCCAGCAAATACCATTTGACCATTTTTAGTGACCTTTACATCTTCAGAATTGAATTCCACTGTCATTCCAGCATTTTGCATTTTCTGAACTGACAAGAGATTATGTGGCACATCCTTGCAAAATAGCACGTCCTCCAATGTTATGTTAGTGCTCTGGCTTCTTAATTGAACAACTCCTTTAGCTGTTGCATAGATGCATTCTCCGCATTTGGCAATGGCTATTTCTGCACGATTCTCCAAGATAACATGGTCAGCAAACAATTCCTTATCTTTTATGATGTGATCTGAAGCTCCTGAGTCTAATATGAATGAAACTTCGCTACTATTCGATAGATTTGCTACTTGTCTTATCATAAAGGCAAAGCCACGATCTGCTTAAGCTGTTGTTACCTGCGCTTGCTTATTTTCATTGAAATTAGTGGCGACATTCGATCTTTTCAAAATAAAGCAATCTTTTTTCAAATGCCCGGGCTTTCCACAATGAAAGCACTTCTGTCTCTGCTTCATTTTATTTTTAAAACTAACTTTATGTTTGGAAAAAACATTTGTTTTCTTTGCTTTCTTTATAATTCACAGCTTGCAAAACTTTGATACTTGTATCTTTGCTTATGGATTTCAATTTAATTTCATGGTCAAGGAGACGTGTTTTAACAAAACCTATAGTTAGATTACTTTCTGACAATGTCTCAATGGCTGTGATAACTCCATCAAAGCTAGACGGAAGAGTCAAAAGTAGATGAGAAATTTTATCCATTTCATCAATCTTAGCTCCTGATGCAATAAGCTTAGTAATTAAATCATCAAATATATGGAAATGATTAACAAGTGACGAATCTCCTTTTAATTTTAATGCTAACAACTGTTTCCTCAATGAATGTTGTGATGCCAAACTATTTCTCTCATATATTGAATCTAAGCTTTCAAAAATTTTTTTTGCACTCTTGTCAGCGTTAGCAAAAACCAAAAAAGATTCACTTAGAAATTCAATAATTATATTTTTAGCACGCCTATCAGCCTTTTTAACTCTTCTGTCATTTTGTCCTTTTCAACATTCAAAACACTCAAAAGATCTTTTTCTTCAAGAAGCGCTCTAATCCGAAACTTCCAAATTGAGTATTTGTCACCGTCGAACGGTTTTATATTCCTTTGTACTTTTTCCATATTCGCAACTAAGTTTCTGTCAATACCAATTTACACTCAAGACCTCGTTTCACTCAAAATTTGCTGTTTGCTTTGTGCTCCTTCTCGCTCGTTTTCGACGCTTGGTGTTCGATGGAGAAATTCGACAAGTTCCGTTATTTGCTGTACGGAGACTTATTTTCTGCTTACTGCTTTCGTTCGTTCTGTGAATAATGAGAATATTATTTTATTTCAACTTTCTCCTTTTTTTTTTCATATACACAAATGCATCAATCCATGAATATATGCACTATTCCATGAACGTATCATTATCCAACACATGTGTGTATATAAATATTTTCCCTGCACTTATGCATGTATGCATATACATACATTAATATACATACATGTGTACATATAAACACATTTAATAAAATCGATACACTTTATTATTTGTCTATGCCTGGGCCCATAACCTATTGAATTATGTAGCAGGCAGTTAATAATATTATATTAAATAATAAGACGGTTAAATATATATGAGTTGTTCTTGAATGAATTCTTTTCAACTGTACGCTCTTGTCGCCTAAAGTGAACTAAACTGAGGAGACATAAAGCAGATGAAGTATGGTGTGTATACACGAAGATGATATTCGAATACCTTTCATCTCTTTGCTTTATCTTCTGTTCTTAATGTTGCTTTTGGTATTTCGCAACAGCAACTACAGTCCCGAAAATTTTTTTGACAAAAATCAGCCATCAAAAGCAAATCTTCACAAATTGGTTAATTTTTATTTTTTAGTTTTTGTTATTATATTAAGAAATCAAATTAAAAAGCTTCTGCTCTCTGACGTGACGGTCGTGTTTTTGCATAGCTCCGGAGTTTTTATTAATATTTATTGTTTTCTCTCAATTTTTAATTAAAATTATAACAACGGCGAAATGTCGAGTAGCTAACGCTGAGCATGTACTATAAATTATTTTCAACCCTCGAAAATGTGGGTCATTAGAATTAGTAATTTTAAGAACAATTGTCGCCTTCTATATTCTAACGGTTTATTTATATACACAACACTTTTGTAAAAAAAAGTGCATTATTTAATGTCAACGAATAAAGATTGTGTTTCTTAGTTATGGTATTGAAAATACCTATGTATTCACACATGTAAAAATCACATGTGCAAAGATGCATGTTTTGAGCTTCTGTTATATTTACATGAAATTCGTAACTGTGGGTAATTTTTCTATTTTGAGTGGTGGCGTTTGAGAAAACAATTATTGAAAATAGAATTAGTATCAAGTGCATCAAGTATTTTAACTCGTCCAGCCGCAGAAAGATTGCGGAAAGAGGATTTGCTTGGATTTACCAAGCAGCAATTATTGGGGCAAAACTTCCATCAAACCGTCAGGTGCTTCAAGTCTTCTTCTTCTTCAACATGAGCTTTAAGAAGCTTAGGGCAAAGGGAAGTTTCAGACTAACAATCGAAGTTATAGTAATTAGGCAATAAGCCCTTATACAGCACAGGGATGTCAATTAAGCTGCAGCCAAATTGATCACGTTATATAAAGATTGGAATCATATTAAAACACCAATTCCTGAGAAAAGATCTGAATCTCAGAAAAAATTGTTCACACATTTGTGAAATGTCTGGTCATCTTAATCGACATTGCAATTGTAGATGCACTAGAAAAAATTAAGTTCTAGGAAGATTAGAAGTTTCAACAAATGCAACGATGGAAAGGACATCCTGGTTGTATGGTTGATGTTGATATGACATTATATGCAATGAAAAAAATAAATCTCAGTAGCGTCAACAAAGACAATTTACACGGAAAAGAAAAACGAGGTTGCAAAAGTGTAGTATGCCCACATATTGTATGCTCACTGTACTCAGTGGTATGCATAAATATTATTACAAATACATGGTAGCGCTTGGCTACAACATTCACATATACAAATCCTGTTTTAAGTTTTATCAGCGGAAAACTGTTTTTATATATATTAATGTAACATCTAAAATAGATAACCTGCCAGAAATGTTATGAAAATAGTTTTATTTTCTTACCTTTTTAAGATAAGTCACATCATTTTCGAATAAACATAAGAAACAGTTTATTTTTTCATAATTATTTGTTCATAAATGAGTGGTTAGAGTTTAATTAATTAGCTAACAATGATTTCGACTGTTCTTTGATGCTATCAAAATGTAAGTGTTTTAATTACGCATGCATTTGAAACTGAGCAATCAAAAGATCGTTAAGTTCACAAACAACTGCGTACGTAAATAACAATACAAAATATACAGTGTTTTAATTACATGAATATTGACTTAAAATATGTATAAAAAGTCGTTTGATTTCTAATCAATATATTCCATATATTTCAACCAGCCATTCTGTGGTCAGGTGGCCTTCAGTGCAATTATTTTTAAACGTTCATACTCTCTGTTGTGGAGCTTGAAAAGTTTAAAAAACACACCTTTTTTTATATTTATTCGAAAAATTTTTCGATTCGGCAAAGGGAGTTACAAATCTGTGGTTAAATTTACTATATATTTTAAAATTAATAATACTATAAAGTTCAATAATAATATATAATAAAATAAAAACCTGTTTTTGCACATATGAGGTGAGAACTAGAATGGTGGTCATATTGCGTCGATTACACTTTGTTTCAAAACAATCGTTTAAGAATTACGGGCAGTAAGCTTTCCGCCAGTTTGTAAAAAGTGGTTTCGGGCATATGTTCAACGTTTAAAGTTTTCCTCGCATGACGAGAACATTGCAAATGAAGTAAGTAAGTCGTCTCGCCGACTTAGGTATACCATACACCAGTAAAACAGTAAAAAATTCAGTTCACATGCTTAATACAAGCATATCTCAGTATCTCGCTCACTTAAGCATACGAGCACCCTAGCACCTCCACCACCAGCCAACGGCCAAGACTTTTCAAATTACGGGGGCGGAACAAAATCTTTACCGAAAAGCTTCTTTCTGCCTGTTACATACATTTTGGCGACTTTAATATACCATTTCATGGTATAAAAATGGGCAATTCCGTCAAAGTGTCAACCAAGACCAAAAAATTAAATCATCTTGAAACACTTGAAGATGAGCTGGAGACAGCAACAGCCTATCACATGGTATGCAGGCCGACAAAACACAAGATACGGAGCGAGTCGGCTGGCTTATACGAAACTTCAAGGAACCCGGAAACAACTCCAAGAAATGTTTATGTTAGCCAAACAAGCTGAGATACTTGTAAAAATGCTTTTCGAAACATCTCGGAAACGGCCGAGCTTTGGAAAAACGGACAGAGGACATGAAGAAACGCCTTGAGGAACTGCTGGAGCAAGTTTTCAACGGGAAAGAGACTTCCAATTCCTTCAAGTCTCGTGTGGTATGTTTTCGATCTGTACACTACTGAAATGCAGGAAAATGCAAGCTGAATGGATTAAGAAAGTACATATAGTGTTACCCCCTCTAATATGAATTATAGTGTTAAGTGACCTGCTCACTCAATTACTCTCTCGGTGTCATGCTGAAGTGGGCCAGTGAAGCTTGGTGAATTACGGAAAAGACGGACCAAATTCTCTTCACTAAAAGATACAAGGTTCCGCACTTGAACCCGCCCAAGATAGATGGCATTTTTTTTTGACACTAGGCCAAGCATCACAGCGTCTTGCTGTATACGAACACGGTCACACGTCTTGATTAAGGCCTATGAGCGTAGCCACAGACATGTTAGAATGGAGGAGACCCAATAACGATGTACTGACTACTGTAGCATATTCCAAGCGGTGGTCTTCGTTTTACATCGCTGTCAAGAAAACTGAAACTTGCAGCTAGCAATACGGCGAACTAGCAGTGGAAAGTCCTTACAGGATAAAGCATACATACTGACCGGACCTACAGCATCTCATGTCAACCAATGTGCCCGTTGGCATATGCAGCTTTGGCAGTGTTCAAGCTCACTTGTTTTATTTCTTCCTATCTCTTAGATTTCCCAGGTTTTTTCATTCTCTAAAGTCTGATTAGAAAATGGATTAACAATTACTTTAAACGATATTTATCTTAATAATCCTTGCTTCTCTCTTGGTCTTCACTTGTATCTCTATTATATAGCAAGATTTAAAAAAAGTCGCTGAACCCCTGTTGGATACCGCTTGGCTCGCAGCTTATGAATGGTATTGGGTAATCTTTAGAAAAACACTTTCACTTGGTCAAGGATGTTTGGTTAAGCTTTATTTCTGTTTTTTGATTCAATCTTATATAAATCTATATAAATCTATATAAATCTTAATGTAGCTTAAGTAGAATTTTTATCCACTGCTTTGATTATTTATGTAAACAAATTAATAAATAAATACTTGTAGTCACCACGTGTTATTGAAATATCGACCCCGTAATTATCGAAGATTATATAAAAAATATTTTTAAAGGAGATTTAGTATTTTTGAAATTAGCTAGTAGCTATCCCCAATGCCACTCCACCAACAAAACCTCACAGGAAAATGTGTAATGGGTCCATTATCATCGCCAATCATTTTAGTGTACCACTTCTTAAAATTCTTATTGGTGCTTTTTACAAAACTGTCAGCTTTATCCAGTTTGCCATCAATATATTTTTCCGTCTGAAATGAAAAAGTTTATACATCAAAAAATTGTTTTAATTATATTCATTTTGGTTAGAAACGTGATTCGCATATGTCGAAGATTGAATTTGGAAAATCTAATTTAGAAGGATATTCTAATTCCCACTAACCGAGACAACATTAATAATATATTAAAAAATAAAATATTATTCGCTAATCCATCATTAAAAACGATAAATCTACCGTTTAATATTACTTCACTAGTTGGAAAAAATTTATCTGTGGAGGGGGTTCGAACACGATAACAACAGTATTGTAGTCTGAGTAGGTCTATGTATACTGAGCCACCGAACAGTAAAATAATCATTTTATAATCACACATATATCAAAAATATACAATACAAATAACTACTAAAATCAGAATAGGGATTCGAATCATAGCAACTCAGTGTCTTATTTTCTTACTCATTCAATTCGTTTTGTTTCGTTTGAATGTTGGGCGAATGAGTTTTAAAGTCATTCAATTCATTCATTTGGTTTTGAATGTTGTTAACTCAAATAGATTTTTCTATCATTCATGCAGCTCTTTAGTTTTTATATATTGGGTTGCATATCTCGGATTCAGGCGTAGCTGCCATACAAACGGCAGTTACGATAAGTGCTTTTTCCAAATAACTTCGTTGTTTTCAAAGCTATTGTCTTAAATATTATTTTTATATAATATATATTTAAGTATATATTAATATATACTTAAATGCCTGTACCAAATATAATCAAGATCGGATAACTATATCATATAGGTCCCATAGGAACGATCGGTCGAAAACAGTGATGTTTATTAAAAACTTCGAACTTTTGACACGATTGCTTTAGTTTTTTATATTTATCAGTTTAATATATCTGTTAATGACTGTGCCAAATTTGATTAAGATAGCGTGACTATATTATATAGCTCCCATAGAAACGATCGGCCGAAAACTGTGACGATTATCAATAACTTTGTTTCTCACTGTCATTTAATATTTTTCACTTTAATCACATCCGGATAGCTGTCATATAAACATGCGACATCTTCAGATTGCTCCAACAACCTTAAGCTTTGGCCACGCATTAAGCGATGAGCGACGTAAACATAAAGGCTTATGAAAAAGCGTTGAAGTGGCCCCGCAGCTGCTGAGCGACGAGCGAAGTTTATGAGCGACGTCGCACAGTTGGGCCTCTGCTCGGATAGCGTTGCAAAAATCAGTTTTTTCATGATCGCGTTTGGCAAAACTGATATATACAATCGGTAGGGAATACTTCAGAGATTATAAATCCAAAAATTTTTGAAATCGGTTGAGATTCATGGGTGCTAGAAGCGCCCTAAGTTGAGACATTTTTAGTAAATGCAAATAGATGATAATTTTTACACAAAATCGCACCTTTAAAACTGAATATTGGGCGATTTCAACAATCGATCTTGGATTTTTTCATAAGCTGTTTCATTGTTTTAATAATTACTTAAATGCTTATTGAACTAGAAGCGTTCAAAAAATGTACTAATTATTGCCGTTTTTGGTGGAACAGAACTAACAAGGATCAAAAATGCGCTGCAGGTATAAGGAAGAAGAGCGCATGCGTATTGGCCTGTAGCTTCTTTGTTTTTAAATGATAACAATGTTAGATTGCTAATTGCAATTCCAAGTGCGTTGGAAAAATTGACAAGGCAGGTAAATGTTATTTAAGATGATGATAAATTGGTCCTAGTTGGTCATTTTTATTTCCGTTTACCTAATTGGATTTAAATTTTACGTTTTTTTTTTACCTATGTTATGGCCAGCCCTGAGGAAAGTTGGGGAATAGTGGGGGTTCTAGTGTGGGACAGATCGGAATTATTAAGGGATTTTTTTTTAAATTTGAAAGTCGTCCAGCGGTCAAAAGGCTGTTGACCCAGGCTCAGGTCTAAGGAATAAGCCGTAAGATCAGGCGATGAGTCGTCTGATTCTGGAAGTGTTAGGTTAACAATTAGTTTAGTGTGGACAGTGAGGTGCGGTGGTCGAGAAAAAAAAAGGGAGAAAGAAGTGAAGAGGTGAAATTTAATTAATTTTACAATAAAATTATAATCAATTATAAATATATTTTGAAAGAAAATTTAAAAAAAAAAAAGCTCCTCCCATCGAGAAGCTCAAGTTCGGACGCAGGAGCCAAACGGAAAATTTTGTGTATTTTTTTTCTCGAAAAATTTCGTGCAATCCCGAGGCGTAGCGAGGCGAGACCGGCCGTAAAAATTGGGTAAGTGGTCGACAGCCCATGGTAGTTAGGTACTCCATAAAAATTTCCAATGATTACCCCAGAATAGGCCGGAAAAATTGAGCTGCGCAGCAGCACCCGCCGCTCCTGTCCACCTTAATTTTATTGGTACCTGTCCCTAAAGGAAAATTGGTCCCCCCGGCCCATTGGACAAGAGAAAAGAAAGTCAAGAGATGGGCATCTGAAAGTGCCAATTTTAAGCCGGACGCTGTCCTTTTTTTTTCTTCACCCATCGCCCGACAAAGGAGCCGCAAATTTTGGCAGACTGGGAAAGAAAAGAAAAAGAAAAGGAGAAAATTATCGCGCTCACCTCTGTTGAGTTTCCACGCGCATTGCTCCGATCCCCCACGTCATTGCCGAATTCCATCCGGTTGCAGACAACCAATTACCAGTCTTTTATTCTGTTTTTTATGTAATTTATTAATTAATTTATTTATTTATTTTTTTGCTAGTTTAATTATTTATTTATTTATTCCCTCACATAATCATTTATTCGCTTATTTATTTATCTACTTATTTAATTCCTTATAAATTATCTTGGTTATCGTCAAATATTTGTTTTTGTCCTTTTTGTTGCCCACATGCGCATTCCTTTTTTTTTTTGTATTTCATTATTCTTAAGTCTCATAAATGCGTTCTGATTCTTTAATTTTCCTTTAGAAGGAAAATAAATCTCATGTTGTTCATGACCTTTAGTGTGGTTTTGACGGAGAATATCTAGAAGAAAAAAACAGAAAAAGGAAGAAGAAAAAAAAAAGAAAAGAATACCAGTATAAGGGATAATTTTTCTTTCGATCTCGCCCCCTAAAAGAGGTCTCATAGGTAGGTGGGAATCAAGAAGGGGAATCATCTTGATTTTGTTAAAAAAAAAATAAAAATTAATGTAATCTGTTGCAGACATCTGCTCAAATATACACCACGGCAGGATAGTAATAATAAATATTTTTGTTAATTATAATTAAGAATAAGAAACAAAAAAAAAATGAATTGCTGAGTGTTTTTCATAAAGGGGGAATGGTGGAAGGAAGGAGCACGACGACTCCAGGATGAGATGATGATTGATGATTGTTCAATGAAAGACGTTAGTATTTCTTGAATTTATTATTGTTTATTTATTTATAATCAAATAGGCACTAGCACATAAACGAGTGACTAATAGTCGTCGCAACCAACACATAAATTGGGTGGACTTCGGAGCGAGATTACGAAGGTAGAGATTGGGGCCAAAGACACAGCGATGCACACCCGATGTAGCTACAATTGGTATCTGATCTTACAAAGAATAATGCATTTCTTTTATAGTAAAACTAGAGAGCTCACCAGTGCATAGTTCGACATAGTGTTAGGTCAGCAAAATACGTCTTTATTGATAATAGCTAACTATAGCAACTTGATGAACTAGGTCTTTATTGTTAACTGCTGACCATATCACATCTACTTATGACTGATGAGCCATCGATATCTATAATGGGTTACATATTTATATTGGCATACATTTCCATTTGTTCTATATTATAATTGTCTTAATGTTATCTTATTTTATATAATCTAAACACCAACATACTCCCGGCCGTTGAACACCTGTTCAACGTTATCCAACGTTGACCGCAAAATTGCTGGGGGCTGGGTTTGCTGCAGCGGGAGTCGGTATAGGATTGACGATCCTCACGGTTGTCTGCTCTGGACCATTGTGCCTTGGGGTTTGGGAGCATCTCCTTATTCCAGTTATGCTTAGTTTCCAGTTTTCCTTGAATGTTGCTTAATTCGTCGTAGCTTAGTTGCATCTTCGTGAATTGTGTGGTTGTTTGCGCTACTTTTGTTGGGCCAATGCTGAAGTTGCCAAATCGGACATATGACAATTTCATTGTGTCTGTCGTAGTAATACGGTGACCTGTTATTCGTATAGCAGAACTCCTTGCTGTACACGTCGGGTCTAGAGTTAACAATCCAGTTTTCTTGATAGTGACACTTTGTATATTATCGTCACAGGTCACTGCGAGTTCAATTGGTCTGGTAGTGGCAAAAATCCACTGATTTTTGTGATACATGTCGTACCAGACAAATGACCTGTTTGTGTGTTGTATTTGACAGGTTGATGATTTTGTGTTTTTGAATAGCTGGACCTCACAGTTGCTATTAGCCGTAAACGTCGTTTGTTTATCAAAACAGATATATTGCTCGTTGTTGAGCTGGTGACATTGTTTCAAATCAGCTCTTGAGAGCCCAATGTATTGATTCTGTTCCTTGTTGACAGCAATGACGGGAATTTTAATGTTCATGATTACAATTCCATGAGTTCCAATTGCTGGAATGGGTACCAGGTTATACAGTTGCACTGCCTGCGTTGCCACTAATGGAAACGTGACCTTAAATATCACATGATTGTTTGCGATTGTGCCTTGTGCCTTCATAAGGCCATATAATTGCAAGACATCATTATCTGGAACTGGCAAATCCAAACCAAATGGAAGATGTCTCTTAAGTTGGTTCAGATGTTCCCGAAGCTGGCCTGGTGATAGTAGTAACGGGCTTATTTTGCTATGTTGGGCATCTGTAAATACTCGGGAAATTTCGGTTTGAATTCGTTGCAAATTCCCTGCAATAACTGTCATCTGAGTAGTTAGCGTGATGTACCATTGCAATCCTGATCCTGATTGTTTATTGTTGTGTGTATTGGGGATGGGTTATAGTAACTCACGACCTTTTTTCCGATAGCTAGCCGGGGTGAGCCCCTATCGATATACGCGGGACCAGGTTGAGAATAATGTTTTTTTCATCTGGCAGGTCCATAAAAATAATGGCGCCCAATTTAAATTCTAAATATCCCTTGGTCCGATTCTAATCCAGCATCTCGAGAGTAGAATTGGAATTGGCCTGAAATGTGTCTATAAAATGTGTGTATGTTCTTGACTGTCGGCCATCAATCATTTTGATGGCCGGAACAGTCGACAATGTATCACCATCTAGGGCTTAGAATACAGGAATGGGTGTTGTCTTCGTGGCACCAGAGCCGCACAGAACGGGAGTGTATTTGCGTCACTAAAGAAAAAAATAGAATGAAGGTAATAGAACCGGATGAGTCGTGCTCCTGAATCCTTTCTCTCCCCCTTTTTCTTAATTCGTGTCCAGAACCAAAGTAAGACAGAAGGGAGAAAGAGTGGCTATTAGCCTGAATTAATTGATAATATTATTATTATTACATATCCAAACAGTTTTTTTTATAAATCCAGAAAGGCCGAAAAACATTTCCAGAACAAAAAAAGGGCAACGAAGACGGGACAAACTCCCAGTATCTCTACGCAGACGGCGGCCCAGCTCTTAGCCGGCATGAGACAGCCGCCAGCATGGGCCAAGACGCAGGGGGCAATCCCAAAGCGTTTAGCTCTGGAAGAGAATAGTACTCCGGTAGGGCAAAGGGGAAATAAGGGACTGGATCCCATTCAAGAACAAATTTCCCAAGAGAACGCAGCAGCGGTCAATGCGGCAGGTTTGAGACAGGTGACCCAACTGCTTACTCAGTCTCAAGATCAATTCAGACAGGAGATGGTAGACCTGATGAATCGAAGAATAGATAAGAGTTTGGAGGAAGGGTTTGACAAATTGTTGGATAGGCTAGAGGTAAGAAGAAGCCCATCATCTGGATCCACCATGTCTAAAGACACTCAGGTGATTCAAATGGGGGCGCGGGCATACGGCCTTTAATGCCAGAGATTTGGGCACTTTTCCGTGGCGAAACGAGGCCTACCAAGCGGCGAGAATCGATTTAAACGCAGACATGAGGATCCATGGCCGCTACAATGTCCACCTAGCGCCATAAACGGGCTCAGAGTATCGGCCTCGACGGCGATATTGCCAACTCAACGGTACCAGCCCGAAGAAAATTTTAGGTATCGACGTGGAGGTCAACGAGAGACGGAGAAGGCTGGAGGTCAGCCACCCAGTATACCACCGACCGGGATGCGGACCGAGCCGACCAGGCCGCCAGAGCACCAGCGAAGACCCTACATACCAGTGTACAAGTGGCAACTGCAATTCTCTGGCCGAGCGGGAGGTATCACGGCCGAGGATTTCATCTTCCGAGTCGAGTACCTTCAGAGGCACTACTCTACGCCATGGGAAGACATTTTGAGGGACCAGCTCTTAGTAGAAGAGGCTTCCGAGTGGTACTGGCTGGAAATGCGCACTAGGCCTCCAACGGATTGGAAATCACTGAAGTCGGCCCTTAAAGTGCAGTATTGTGACTCTCGCTGCGACCACGAGAGGATGCAGGACATGGCCGAGAGGAAGCAGCAGCCAGGAGAATCCCTTGAAGAATATTTCCAGGCGATGAGACGGTTGCGGGCGGCGGTTTGTTCACCGCTTTCTGAAGATTGGGCGGTCAAGACAATAAAAAGGAATCTGCTGGAGCCCATGAAACAGTGGGTGTATCCAGTGTGAGCCTATACCGTAGAGCACCTGAGAGATGAATGTCGGGACGCCGAGAAAAACTTCGCCAAGGTACTGGCTAAACCCGTGGGCGTGACCAAATACGTGCAACCTCGCCGAGTTGACTTCCGAGCTGGGCAAGTTAGTGAGATCGGACATTCGCAGGATGACGGGCCAATCCGATCACCCCCAGAAGAGGCCGGAGAAGCCGCGCAAATTGACGCCATGATAGGGAATGGGGCCAAACGCCCTTTAATCTGCTGCAATTGCCAGAGAGAAGGCCATGTCTATATGGAATGTGAGGACCAACAGCGCCGCCTTTTCTGCTACAAATGTGGACGTGCAAACACCGTAACGCCCAGATGCCCCAAATGTAAGACGGGAAACTCGAGAAGGAGTGAGGCGATAGTGGCGGAGTCCCGTTCCAAGGAAACGACATCGAACCGCCCAAACTCATCAGAAATATTGAGTCTGCATCAGGAGGAGGTGGATTTGGGAAACCTTTCGAAGAGCGAATAAGGCTATACTTGGAAGCCAGAAACAGAATTTTTCAGGCGAATTCACTATCTAGGCGAGTTCATAAGGCTCGAGAGAGGTTTCGACAAAGGAGATGGGAGAGAGAGATCATTCGATTGACTGTTGCAGCTGTTGTGTCCGAAGAAAGGTCCGATCCGAGGCCAAATGCTGACGTGGCCATTGGAGAACAGGTCATAAAACGATTATTGGATTCAGGGGACTCCGTAAGCGTTCTAGGAAAGGGATGTCGAGAGCTGGTTGAACAACTGGGGCTAAATTGGACCCGTATCTGGCTTCGGTAACGAGTGCTGGTGGCGAAATGAACCGGATTATTGGCAAGGTGCGGGTGGAGGCCAGCTACAAAGGAACTGCGCGTAATATATTGTTTTATCTGTGCCCGAGTCTACAGCAAACTGCTTACCTAGGGGTGGATTTCTATAAGGCATTCGGCATAGCCCCAGAAATGTTCCCAGCAGATGTCCATGGGAGACAACACGAGCCGAAACAAATCTCCGAACTGGGACAAGAGCCCCACGTGCTATCGGAGCAACAGCAGAATGGACTACTAGCGGTAAAGGATTCCTTTCTTTCATACGAGAAAGAAGGATTAGGGCGTACCACGCGCATGAAGCACCGAATCGAGCTACTGGAGGGGACTGTACCGGTGAAATCGATGCACTATCCCATGTCTCCAGCCAAACAACGCCCAATTTATGACGAGTTGGATAAAATGTTGCTGCTTGGGGTCATTGAAGAGAGTGAGAGCGCAGTGACATTGGTAATGAAACCTTGAAAAAACCGTTTGTGCCTCGATGCACGAAAAATCAATCAGGCCACTAAAAAGGATGCTTATCCGCTACAGCAGATCGATGGTATTCTGAGTCGGATTGGGGAGATTATATATATAAGCAGTGTCGACCTCAAGCACGCATACTGGCAGATTGAGTTGGAAGCGCGAAGTCGTCCTGTGACTGCTTTTACAGTCCCTGGGAGACCCCTTTACCAGTTTGCGGTGATGCCTTTCGGACTCTGTAATGCGGGCCAAAGTTTGTGCCGTCTAATGGATCAGGTGATACCAGCGCGGCTCCGGGAGAAGGTATTCGTTTATCTGGATGACTTGTTGGTAGTCACATCTGACTTCGAATCCCATTTAAGCGTCCTACAGCAAGTGGCAGACTGTTTGAAGTCAGCAGGCCTGACCATCGGGTTAAAGAAATCGCACTTCTGTCACAAAGAATTAAGGTATTTGGGTTTCATCATCGGAGGAGGCGTGTTAAGGACGGACCCCCAGAAAGTGGAGGCGATCCAGAAGCTGACCACTCCAAGAAGTGTTCGAGAAGTGCGGAGTTTTTTGGGCACGGTGGGGTGGTGCCGGAGATTAATACGGAATTTCGCAGAGTTGGCTGCTCCACTCACTGACACTCTCAAAATGACTGGAAGGTTCCAGATGACCGAGGAGGCTATAGAAGCTGTAAAACGCTTAAAGGAGACAATGACAACAGCTCCTGTTCTTAGTCACCCCGATTTCGGAAAAAGGCTTTTCGTTCAGTGTTCTGCCTCTAATATTGGGATAGGTGCGGTACTATTCCAAGAAGCTTCAGATGGGGGTAAGAGACCAATCGAATTCTATTCGCACAATTTGAATCAGTGTCAACGGAATTACAGTGTTACCGAAAAGGAGTGTCTAGCGGCGGTTATGGCAATCAAACGGTTTAGGCCGTATATAGAGATGATGCCGTTCACGGTCATCACTGATCATTCGAGTCTGAGGTGGCTAATGTCGCTGAAAGACCTGGATGGTCGACTAGCGCGATGGTCACTCAAACTGCAAGCTTTCGATTTCGAGGTAATTTACCGAAAGGGATCAGAAAACGTTGTGGCGGACACCCTATCTAGAATGGTAGAGGAAATCGGAGTGGTCTCTATCCTGGGCCTGGAAACTACAGAGTTTGACTCTCCCGAATACAAGGAGCTGCGACAGGAAGTTCTCGCCAACCAAGAGAAGCTTCCAGACCTTAGGGTGGAGGACGGATATATTTCTAAAAAGGTATCCGCCCATCAGGGCCCCCCTGAGATGCTGGATGGAGGATGGAGACTGTGGATACCTCCAGCATTGACCACAACCTTGGTGGCACAAGCTCACGAGCCCACCATCCGAAGCCATGGGGGAATCGCCAAGACGCTATCGATTCTTCGTCAAAGGTATCACTGGCCGGGAATGGTGGCTCAGGTGAAAGCGTATGTCCGAAACTGCAGCGTGTGAGGAGACGAAATCGACAAACTGTGGTCCGAAGGCAGGGATAGGAACTGAGGTAAGGTCCTACCGGCCGTTCCAGAAAATTTACATAGATTTTCTGGGGAAGTATCCACGGTCGAAGGCCGGACACGCGTATGTGTTCGTAGTGGTGGAACATTTCTCAAAATTTGTGTTCCTCCACGCCATGCGAGAGGCCACGGGGAACGGGGTGGTGAAATTTCTCAAGTGGGAGGTTTTTCACAAATTCGGAGTGCCTGAGCTTGTGCATAGCGATAACGGGAAGCAGTTTGTATCAAAGCAATTCCAGCAATTACTACAAGAATACGGAGTAAGACATCTGCGTACAGCAATGCATTCGCCCCAATCTAATGCGGCCGAAAGGGTAAATCAGTCGGTGTTGAACGCTATACGGGCCTATTTGGACAGCGATCATCGCGACTGGGACCTATATCTTAGTGAGATTGAGTACAGTTTGAGAGGGGCGATACATCAGACTTTAGGGGTGTCGCCATACTTTGCACTGTTCGGGCAAAATATGTTTACGAATGGTACGGATTACCAGCTGGTTTGGAAACTGAATTCATTGGAGGACCACGAACTAAATGTGTTAGATCGGGAGACGAAGATGCCTCTGATGAGGGATGAGGTCAGGAAAGAATTGCACGTCGCTCATGAAAGAAGCGCGGCGTCTTACAACAGGCGTGCGAGAGAAGTGAAGTTTCACCCTGGACAGGAAGTTTATCGGCGAAATTTCGTTTTAAGCAATTGTGGGAAAAACTTTAATGCGAAATTTGCGCGCAAATATCTTAAATGCCGGATACGGACACTTGTGGGCAATCATATGTATGAGACTGAGACTCTCGAGGGGAAGCCTTGCAAAATCTACCATGCGAAGAATTTAAAAAAAAAGTGGGAAGAAAAATTACTATAAAAAAGTTACCTGGAAAAAAAAAATGATCGTTGTGAGCAAGGCGAGAAAGCAATTAATACCTCAATTATCGGCGATGAGTCGTCTGATTCTGGAAGTGTTAGGTTAACAATTAGTTTAGTGTGGACAGTGAGGTGCGGTGGTCGAGAAAAAAAAAAGGGAGAAAGAAGTGAAGAGGTGAAATTTAATTAATTTTACAATAAAATTATAACCGATTATAAATATATTTTGAAAGAAAATTTAAAAGAAAAAAAGCTCCTCCCATCGAGCCGAGAAACTCAAGTTCGGCCACAGGAGCCAAACGGAAAATTTTGTGTATTTTTTTCTCGAAAAATTTCGTGCAATCCCGAGGCGCAGCGAGGCAAGACCGGCCGTAAAAATTGGGTAAGTGGTCGATAGCCCATGGTAGTTAGGGACTCCATAAAAATTTCCAATGATTACCCCAGAATAGGCCGAAAAATTGAGCTGCGCAGCAGCACCTGCCGCCCCTGTCCACCTTAATTTTATTGGTACCTGTCCCTAAAGGAAAATTGGTCCCGTCGGCCCATTGGACAAGAGAAAAGAAAGTCAAGAGATGGGCATTTGAATGTGCCAATTCTAAGCCGGACGCTGTCTTTTTTTTCTTTCTTCACCTATCGCCCGACAAAGGAGCCGCAAATTTTGGCAGACCACGCGCATTGCTCCGATCCCCCACGTCATTGCCGAATTCCATCCGGTTACAGACAACCAATTACCAGTCTTTTATTCTGTTTTTTTTATGTAAATTTTGTTAGTTTATTTATTTATTTTTTGCTAGTTTAATTATTTATTTATTTATTCCCTCATATATTCATTTATTCGCTTATTTATTTATCTACTTATTTAATTCCTTATAAATTATCTTGGTTATCGTTAAATATTTATTTTTGTCCTTTTTGTTGCCCACATGCGCATTCCTTTTTTTTGTACTTCATTATTCTTAAGTCTCATAAATGTGTTCTGATTCTTTAATCGTCCTTTAGAAAGAAAAGAAATCTCATGTTGTTCATAACCTTTGGTGTGGTTTTGACGGAGAATATCTAAAAGAAAAAAACAGAAAAAGGAGAAGAGAAAAAAAGGTGAAGAGAATACCAGTATAAGGGATAATTTTTCTTTCGATCTCGCCCCCTAAAAGAGCTCTGATAGGTAGGTGGGAATCGGGAAGGGGAATCATCTTGATTTTGTTAAAAAAAAAATAAAAATTAATGTAATCTGTTGCAGACATCTGCTCAAATATACACCACGGCAGGATGGTAATAATAAATTCTTTTGTTAATTCTAATTAAGAATAAGAAACAAAAAAAATGAATTGCTGAGTGTTTTTCTTAAAAGGGGGGAATTGGGAAAGGAAGGAGCACGACGACTCCAGGATGAGATGATGATCGGTTGTAGGTAACGATCGCAATATGAATAGGGTGACATACCTCATCGACATGCCACAAAGGAAAGGGAGTGCCCGTTCGACCTCAAAAATCCGGAAGAGGAGGTCCGGTCCACTTGGAGCGGCGGCGACGACATCATTCCTGGAAGGGGGTAGGAGTAAACTATTAGTAAGTTAGTTAGATATTTGTGATGTTTGTGTATCGTAAGTGTTGTCCGGTGGAGTGGCGTCTGAAGTGATCCTCGAACTGTGTCGGTATTGCTTCAGACGAAGGGGTATTGATGTTCAGCTGTGTCAATTTGTAACAATCCTTTTTCGTCCTTCGGGATATTTGCAATATCTCTAGGGCTAGGTTCGGCACAACAAATTTATTTTGTGCCCCGGTGAAATTAAAAACACGTTTGATTTTAATTGCTAGAGCTGATACGTATGTTTATTCAAAATTATTAGTGGGCTCGGTTGTATGACGGTTTCTCTTTGGTAGTTCTGGACTTGGGTAGCGTTGGTGAGTTGCTTCGAATCCCTCGTCGTCCTTTCTTGCCTTCCCCTTGCTGCGTATGGTGCTTGATATCCTTATTTAAGGACTTATTGCTTTCGGATGAACTGTACAGGTTACTCGTAAGGCCTGTATAGTTCCTAGTTTCTTTGCTGCTCCTTGTGTTTCCCTGGTAAGTTCTTAAGGTTACTCGCAAGGCCTTAATTACTTGCTTGTTCCTTGTATTTCCCTGGTAAGTTCTTAAGGTTACTCGTAAGGCCTTAATTACTTGCTTGTTGATCATGCCTCGATGACTTGATGATTACTCTGATTTGTGCCGACTTTATATAGGCAGCTCCTCTGGCCTCAGGCACTGGCTGGTGTACTACCGCTATACAGCTGGTAATTTTCCATCGGCCGTCCACTTTCACCCACGCATCCATTTGTTACCATGCGTGGTGAAAGTCCGGTATTCTTGACGCATATGTGTCCACTTTCTTTGTGGCTGCGCGCCTATCTATTTCCTTGTCCTTGTCTAGCTCCCTTGCATCTATGTGCTTCCATCACTTTCACCCATTGGCGTCGCCTTTCTATTGGCCGCCCATCGTATCCCGTTGACTTTCTCTGTCGCTCCCTTTGATCCACACGTCATATCCAATTTCGCCCATATTCGCTCCATATTAGATTTACATACATACGTATGTGCTAATTGTATTAACTTAACTTATTGATTAATAATAATTAGCCTGCTTGATTTAACATATAATATCGTTTAATTTCACATGCCATCCTCTTTCATACGCATATCGTATCTATTAGATAGAGGGCTTCCCCATTGTTCACTCCCCCTTCGGCTCGCATATTCCCCTATCCAATCCACAAACCATTATCGTTTTGTATACGCATGCACGCCCCGCACCCGTCTCACGGGCTTGCTTGGCCCTCACTCTTATTCTCTTGGCTGCTCGCAATCTAACGGCTTTGTTCTCATGAGCATGACGTAGGCAGAGAGCACGCTATTGGTCATCGGTATTCTCCCTCACGCATAGTGTACGTGTGACATGCGTGTATGCTTATTCAGCGTATGCTAATGCATGCATGCATATTTGCCTCTCTGTGCTCTTGATTTGCATAAGAAGGCCAATGCCCCCTTTTGTGTGCAATTATGCCCTCAAGCCTGGTTTCATTTACTCTTATACCGTTGATATTGTGCATTCTGCCTCCCACGCAACTTCCCGCTTGTACGAAATTGCCAGCGGTCGCCTGTGATTCGATCGAGCCATGCTTGATCGTACGTCATAGGTTCGATTTGGTTCGATCGTACGTCTTCGGTTCGAGTTGGTTCGATCGAGCTATGTTGGACTTGGTTGCCCATCGCATGTGTGTGCATATTGGTTTTTTGCATTATGCTTCCCACGCATCTTCCCGCTTGTACGAAATCGCCAGCGGTTGCGTGTGGCTCGATCGACCATGTTTGATCGTAAACCATTTGCTATGAATCGGTTCGATCGACCAATAGCAGGCTTGGTCGTATATCGTACATTTGGTTTGTGTCTCGGCTGTATCTTGTATCCGATGCCTCATTTACATCGTTGGATTGTGTTGCTGCTTGCTTGTTGTGTGGGATATTATTATCCCTTATAATATTCCTCACAAATTTCCTGATTGTTTATTGTTGTGTGTATTGGGGATGGGCTATAGTAACTCACGACCTTTTTTCCGATAGCTAGCCGGGGTGAGCCTGGGCATATCTCTACACAGATAGCGGCCCAGCTCTTAGCCGGCATGAGACAGCCGCCCGCATGGGCCAAGTCGCAGGGGGCAATCCCAAAGCGTTTAGCTCTGGAAGAGAATAGTACTCCGGTAGGGCAAAGGGGAAATAAGGGACTGGATCCTATTCACGAACAAATTTCCCAAAAGAACGCAGCAGCGGTCAATGCGGCAGGTTTGAGACAGGTGACCCAACTGCTTACTCAGTCTCAAGATCAATTCAGACAGGAGATGGTAGACCTGATGAATCGAAGAATAGATAAGAGTTTGGAGGAAGGGTTTGACAAATTGTTGGATAGGCTAGAGGTAAGAAGAAGCCCATCATCTGGATCCACCATGTCTAAAGACACTCAGGCGACTCAAACGGGGGCGCGGGCATACGGCCTTTAATGCCAGAGATTTCGGCACTTTTCCGTGGCGAAACGAGGCTTACCAAGCGGCGAGAATCGATTTAAACGCAGACATGAGGATCCATGGGCAGCCGCTCCAATGTCCACCTTGCGCCATAAACGGGCTCGGAGTATCGGCCTCGACGGCGATATTGCCAACTCAACGGTACCAGCCCGAAGGCAATTTCAGGTATCGACGTGGAGGTCAACGAGAGACGGAGAAGGCTGGAGGTCAGCCACCCAATATACCACCGACCGGGATGCGGACCGAGCCGACCAGGCCGCCAGAGCACCAGCGAAGACCCTACATACCAGTGTACAAGTGGCAACTGCAATTCTCTGGCCGAGCGGAAGGTATCACGGCCGAGGATTTCATCTTCCGAGTCGAGTACCTTCAGAGGCACTACTCTACGCCATGGGAAGACATTTTGAGGGACCAGCTCTTAGTAGAAGAGGCTTCCGAGTGGTACTGGCTGGAAATGCGCACTAGGCCTCCAACGGATTGGAAATCACTGAAGTCGGCCCTTGAAGTGCAGTATTGTGACTCTCGCTGAGACCACGAGAGGATACAGGACATGGCCCAGAGGAAGCAGCAGCCAGGAGAATCCCTTGATGAATATTTCCAGGCGATGAGACGGTTGCGGGCGGCGGTTTGTTCACCGCTTTCTGAAGATTGGGCGGTCAATACAATAAAAAGGAATCTGCTGGAGCATATGAAACAGTGGGTGTATCCAGTGAGAGCCTATACGGTAGAGCACCTGAGAGATGAATGTCGGGACGCCGAGAAAAACTTCGCCGAGGTACTGGCTAAACCCGTGGGCGTGACCAAATACGTGCAACCTCGCCGAGTTGACTTCCGAGCTGGGCAAGTTAGTGAGATCGGACATTCGCAGGATGACGGGCCAATCCGATCACCCCCAGAAGAGGCCGGAGAAGCCGCGCAAATTGACGCCATGATAGGGAATGGGGCCAAACGCCCTTTAATCTGCTGCAATTGCCAGAGAGAAGGCCATGTCTATATGGAATGTGAGGACCAACAGCGCCGCCTTTTCTGCTACAAATGTGGACGTCCAAAGACCGTAACGCCCAGATGCCCCAAATGTAAGACGGGAAACTCGAAAAAGAGCGAGGCGATAGTGGCGGAGTCCCGTTCCAAGGAAACGACATAGAACCGCCCAAACTCATCAGAAATATTGAGTCTGCATCGGGAGGATGTGGATTTGGGAAACCTTTCGAAGAGCGAATGAGGCTATACTTGGAAGCCAGGAACAGAATTTTTCAGGCGAATTCACTAAAGGGCATGACTACTCTATGTACTCTATCTAGGCGAGTTCGTAAGGCTCGAGAGAGGTTTCGCCAAAGAATATGGGAGAGAGAGACCATTCGATTGACTGTTGCAGCTGTTGTGTCCGAAGAAAGGTCCGATCCGAGGCCAAATGCCGACGTGGCCATTGGAGACCAGGTCATAAAACGATTATTGGATTCAGGGGCCGTAAGCGTTCTAGGAAAGGGATGTCGAGAGCTGGTTGAACAACTGGGGCTAAAATGGACCCCGTATCTGGCTTCGGTAACAAGTGCTGGTGGCGAAATGAACCGGATTATTGGCAAGGTGCGGGTGGAGGCCAGCTACAAAGGAATCGCGCGTAATATATTGTTTTATCTGTGCCCGAGTCTACAGCAAACTGCTTACCTAGGGGTGGATTTCTGGAAGGCATTCGGCATAGCCCCAGAAATGTTCCTAGCAGATGTCAATGGGAGACAACACGAGCCAAAACAAATTTCCGAACTGGGACAAGAGCCCCACGTGCTATCGGAGCAGCAGCAGAATGGACTACAAGCGGTAAAGGATTCCTTTCTTTCATACGAGAAAGAAGGATTAGGGCGGACCACGCGCATGAAGCACCAGATCGAGCTACTGGAGGGGACTGTACCGGTGAAATCGAGGCATTATCCCATGTCTTCAGCCAAACATCGCCCAATTTATGACGAGTTGGATGAAATGTTGCTGCTTGGGGTCATTGAAGAGAGTGAGAGCGCCTGGAGCAATCCAGTGACATTGGTAATGAAACCTGGAAAAAACCGTTTGTGCCTCGATGCACGAAAAATCAATCAGGCCATTAAAAAGGATGCTTATCCGCTACAGCAGATCGATGGTATTCTGAGTCGGATTGGGGAGACTATATATATAAGCAGTGTCGACCTCAAGCACCTACCAGTTTGCGGTGATGCCTTTGGGACTCAGTAATGCGGGCCAAGGTTTGTGCCGTCTAATGGATCAGGTGATACCAGCGCGGCTCCGGGAGAAGGTATTCGTTTATCTGGATGACTTGTTGGTAGTCACATCTGACTTCGAATCCCATTTAAGCATCCTACAGCAAGTGGCAGACTGTTTGAAGTCAGCAGGCCTGACCATCGGGTTAAAGAAATTGCACTTCTGTCACAAAGAATTAAGGTATTTGGGTTTCATCATCGGAGGAGGCGTGTTAAGGACGGACCCCCGGAAAGTGGAGGCGATCCAGAAGCTGACCACTCCAAGAAGTGTTCGAGAAGTGCGGAGTTTTCTGGGCACGGTGGGGTGGTGCCGGAGATTAATACGGAATTTCGCAGAGTTGGCTGCTCCACTCACTGACACTCTCAAAATGACTGGAAGGTTCCAGATGACCGAGGAGGCTATAGAAGCTGTAAGACGCTTAAAGGAGACAAGGACAACAGCTCCTGTTCTTAGTCACCCCGATTTCGGAAAAAGGTTTTTCGTTCAGTGTGATGCCTCTAATATTGGGATAGGTGCGGTACTATTCCAAGAAGCTTCAGATGGGGGTAAGAGACCCATCGAATTCTATTCGCACAATTTGAATCAGTGTCAACGGAGTTACAGTGTTACCGAAAAGGAGTGTCTAGCGGCGGTTATGGCAATCAAACGGTTTAGGCCGTATATAGAGATGATGCCGTTTACGGTCATCACTGATCATTCGAGTCTGAGGTGGCTAATGTCGCTGAAAGACCTGGATGGTCGACTAGCGCGATAGTCACTCAAACTGCAAGCATTCGATTTCGAGTTTATTTACCGAAAGGGATCAGAAAACGTTGTGGCGGACACCCTATCTAGAATGGTAGAGGAAATCGGAGTGGTCTCTATCCTGGGCCTGGAAACTAGAGAGTTTGACTCTCCCGAATACAAGGAGCTGCGACAGGAAGTTTTCGCTAACCAAGAGAAGCTTCCAGACGTCAGGGTGGAGGACGGATATATTTCTAAAAAGGTATCCGCCCATCAGGGCCCCCCTGAGATGCTGGATGGAGGATGGAGACTGTGGATACCTCCAGCATTGACCACGACCTTGGTGGCACAAGCTCACGAGCCCACCATCCGAAGCCATGGGGGAATCGCCAAGACGCTATCGATTCTTCGTCAAAGGTATCACTGGCCGGGAATGGTGGCTCAGGTGAAAGCGTATGTCCGAAACTGCAGCGTGTGTAAGGAGACGAAATCGACAAACTGTGGGCCGAAGGTAGGGATAGGAACTGAGGTAAGGTCCTACCGGCCGTTCCAGAAAATTTACATAGATTTTCTGGGGAAGTATCCACGGTCGAAGGCCGGACACGCGTATATGTTCGTAGTGGTGGAACATTTCTCAAAATTTGTGTTCCTCCACGCCATGCGAGAGGCCACGGGGAACGGGGTGGTGAAATTTCTCAAGCGGGAGGTTTTTCACAAATTTGGAGTGCCTGAGCTGGTGCATAGCGATAACGGGAAGCAGTTTGTATTGCTGCAATTCCAGCAATTACTACAAGAATACGGAGTAAGACATCTGCGTACAGCAATGTATTCGCCCCAATCTAATGCGGCCGAAAGGGTAAATCAGACGGTTTTGAACGCTATACGGGCCTATTGGGACACCGATCATCGCGACTGGGACCTATATCTTAGTGAGATTGAGTGCAGTTTGAGAGGGGCGATACCTAAGACTTTAGGGGTGTCGCCATACTTTGCACTGTTCGGGCAAAATATGTTTACGAATGGTACGGATTACCAGCTGGCTTGGAAACTGAATTCATTGGAGGACCACGAACTAAATGTGTTAGATCGGGAGACGAAGATGGCTCTGATGAGGGATGAGGTCAGGAAAGAATTGCACGTCGCTCATGAAAGAAGCGCGGCGTCTTACAATAACTTTAATGCGAAATTTGCGCGCAAATATCTTAAATGCCGGATACGGACACTTGTGGGCAATCATATGTATGAGACTGAGACTCTCGAGGGGAAGCCTTGCAAAATCTACCATGCGAAGAATTTAAAAAAAAAGTGGGAAGAAAAATTACTATAAAAAAGTTACCTGGAAAAAAAAATGATCGTTGTGAGCAAGGCGAGAAAGCAATTAATACCTAAATTATCGGCGATGAGTCGTCTGATTCTGGAAGTGTTAGGTTAACAATTAGTTTAGTGTGGACAGTGAGGTGCGGTGGTCGAGAAAAAAAAAAAGGGAGAAAGAAGTGAAGAGGTGAAATTTAATTAATTTTACAATAAAATTATAACCGATTATAAATATATTTTGAAAGAAAAAAAGCTCCTCCCATCGAGCCGAGAAACTCAAGTTCGGCCACAGGAGCCAAACGGAAAATTTTGTGTATTTTTTTCTCGAAAAATTTCGTGCAATCCCGAGGCGCAGCGAGGCAAGACCGGCCGTAAAAATTGGGTAAGTGGTCGATAGCCCATGGTAGTTAGGGACTCCATAAAAATTTCCAATGATTACCCCAGAATAGGCCGAAAAATTGAGCTGCGCAGCAGCACCTGCCGCCCCTGTCCACCTTAATTTTATTGGTACCTGTCCCTAAAGGAAAATTGGTCCCGTCGGTCCATTGGACAAGAGAAAAGAAAGTCAAGAGATGGGCATCTGAAAATGCCAATTATAAGCCGGACGCTGTCTTTTTTTTCTTTCTTCACCCATCGCCCGACAAAGGAGCCGCAAATTTTGGCAGACTGGGAAAGATAAGAAAAGGAGAAAATTTTCGCGCTCACCTCTGTTGAGTTTCCACGCGCATTGCTCCGATCCCCCACGTCATTGCCGAATTCCATCCGGTTGCAGACAACCAATTACCAGTCTTTTATTCTGTTTTTTTATGTAAATTTTGTTAATTTATTTATTTATTTTTTGCTAGTTTAATTATTTATTTATTAATTCCCTCATATATTCATTTATTCGCTTATTTATTTATCTACTTATTTAATTCCTTATAAATTATCTTGGTTATCGTTAAATATTTATTTTTGTCCTTTTTGTTGCCCACGTGCGCATTCCTTTTTTTTGTATTTCATTATTCTTAAGTCTCATAGCCGGTAACGATGCACCAATCTGGGTATCCTGAACGGTTTAGCCATCTAAAAATAAGAGAAGAACAAGTAAATATGTGTCAAATATTATCGACTGTCAGCCATCAGCGTGACTGATGACTCGATCAGTCGACAATGTTGCTCACTGTGTATGTGATGATTGTTTTATGTTCTCCGCTCTTTCCGGCGCGATTGTCCCAAACAGAAGTCGGGGCTCTGGCGACCTCAACGTTCTAAGTATGGATGGAGGAGTACCGCCGGTGTGCCAGAAGTTGGGAGACCGAGCTGCAACGGAAGCGGCCGCGTTGACCTGTCGGAGTGGCTTCAGTTTGGGGGATCACAGCTGGAAGGGCAAGAAGAGCGTAAAAAAATATCACCTTCTAGGGCTTAGAATACAGGAATGGGTGTTGTCGTGGCACCAGAGCCGCACAGAACGGGAGTGTATTTGCGTCACTAAAGAAAAAATAGAATGAAGGTAATAGAACCGGATGAGTCGTGCTCCTGAATCCTTTCTCTCCCCCTTTTTCTTAATTCGTGTTCAGAACCAAAGTAAGACAGAAGGGAGAAAGAGTCGCTATTAGACTGTGTTCAATGAAAGACGTTAGTATTTCTTGAATTTAATTGTTTATTTATTTATAATCAAAATAGGCACTAGCACATAAACCAGTGACTAATAGTCGTCGCAACCAACACATAAATTGGGTGGACTTCGGAGCGAGATTACGAAGGTAGAGATGGGGGCCAAAGACACAGCGATGCACACCCGATGTAGCTACAATTGGTATCTGATCTTACAAAGAATAATGCATTTCTTTTATAGTAAAACTAGAGAGCTCACCAGTGCATAGTTCGACATAGTGTTAGGTCAGCAAAATACGTCTTTATTGATAATAGCTAACTATAGCAACTTGATGAACTAGGTCTTTATTGTTAACTGCTGACCATATCAGATCTACTTATGACTGATGAACCATCGATATCTATAATGGGTTACATATTTATATTGGCGTACATTTCCATTTGTTCTATATTGTCTTAATGTTATCTTATTTTATTTAATCTAAACACCAACATACTCCTGGCCGTTGAACACCTGTTCAACGTTATCCAACGTTGACCGCAAAATTGCTGGGGGCTGGGTTTGCTGCAGCGGGGAGTCGGTATAGGATTGACGATCCTCACGGTTGTCTGCTCTGGACCATTGTGCCTTGGGGTTTGGGAGCATCTCCTTATTCCAGTTATGCTTAGTTTCCAGTTTTCCTTGAATGTTGCTTAATTCGTCGTAGCTTAGTTGCATCTTCGTGAATTGTGTGGTTGTTGGCGCTACTTTTGTTGGGCCAATGCTGAAGTTGCCAAATCGGACATATGACAATTTCATTGTGTCTGTCGTAGTAATACGGTGACCTGTTATTCGTATAGCAGAACTCCTTGCTGTACACGTCGGGTCTAGAGTTAACAATCCAGTTTTCTTGATAGTGACACTTTGTATATTATCGTCACAGGTCACTGCGAGTTCAATTGGTCTGGTGGTGGCAAAAATCCACTGATTTTTGTGATACATGTCGTACCAGACAAATGACCTGTTTGTGTGTTGTATTTGACAGGTTGATGATTTGTGTTTTTGAATAGCTGGAACTCACAGTTGCTATTAGCCGTAAACGTCGTTTGTTTATCAAAACAGATATATTGCTCGTTGTTGAGCTGGTGACATTGTTTCAAATCAGCTCTTGAGAGCCCAATGTATTGATTCTGTTCCTTGTTGACAGCAATGAGGGGAATTTTAATGTTCATGATTACAATCCCATGAGTTCCAATTGCTGGAATGGGTACCAGGTTATACAGTTGCACTGCCTGCGTTGCCACTAATGGAAACGTGACCTTAAATATCACGTGATGTCGTGATGTACCATTGCAATGCCTTTACTGCATTGTCCTGGACCTTGGTCATGTCGTTCATTTATTGTTCCATTAGTTTCATCTGATTTTCAATCGTGGCTTCGTCTCGCTTAATGATATTTATCGTTGAGTCAATTACAGATGTCTGATTTTGCAGCAAGTTCAATAAGTAGTCTTCATTTGATTTAACCTTTCTTATGGTGCCTGATATCTCTGTTGCATATTTTGAGTCCAGCACACCAAATAAGCCGTTCGCAATGTTCCCAATTATATCTAACGGCGATCGTCGTTGGCGTTCTATGTGAAGGAGATCATTTCCTGTCCGGAGCTCTGAGTTGACATACTCAAAGTGCCTCTGCATTGCGGTGCATGCCTCTGGAACCTTCATTAACACGCATATTTCTCCAACCTTTACTAATCCGTCTGAAAATGTCTTCAGGTCGGCCCAATATGGTTCGAGATCGTAAAATGCCACAATAGTCCAGTCAGACGTTGCCATCCTTCCTGTGCCAATACTTTCATAGTATATGCCTGGTTTGGGGTTGAATCGAGTTATGTTAGTCCTTTGAGCAAATACCAGAGGAAGTAACAACAGCATTAGGCAGATCGTCATTGCTAACGGTGGTAGACCGATCGACAAACGTCTTTTTGTCTCTGGTTCTGCGGTGTCCTCGATACCAGAGTTTTCTTGGGAATTCGATCCTATGTCATCTGCCTCGATTTTATGTTTTATCCCCGTCTCTCTAAGCAAGGGAGCCAATTTATGGATAGCCCGCTTGTAGGTACCTCTGGCTGTTTTAACGTCAACCACGCGGACGTATCCATCCAGGCCTGGATATAATTTAATAATTCGTCCAATTGGCCACTGTAAGATTGGCATATTATCCTCCTTTAAAATTACCATCATGCCTTCTTTGACATTGTTGTAGGGTTTTTTCCATTTAGATGTACCCTGCAATTCTTGTAGGTACTCTTGAGACCATTGTGTCCAGAATGTATGCTTAAGCCGTTGCACTAATTCCCATTGCTCTGGAATCGATCGCTGTGTTACTGGCTCTGCATCTGGTTGGGCTACTAATGGTTCTCCGATCAATAGATGGCCTGGGTTTAGAGCTGTCAAGTCATTGGGATCGTCTGAGTTTGGGGTTAACGGACGAGAGTTCAACACTGCTTCAACATTGACAATGATGGTAGCCAGTTGCTCAAACGTTAAGTTTGCTGTCGATACGTTTTTTAACAGTAAATGCTTAGCGGATTTTACCGCAGTTTCCCATAATCCTCCGAAATGTGGAGACCGTGGTGGTATGAACTTAAACTGCACTCCTTTTTGATTGCAAAATTCCTTAATACTACCTGATGCCGTTTTTGAGTGTATTGTATCGGTCAGCTCCTTAAGTTGGTTGTTTGCTCCAACAAAGTTTGTTGCATTATCGCAGTATAATGTCTGGCATCTTCCTCTGCGCCCAATAAAGCGCTGAAGGGCGCCAACAAATGAGGAGGTGGACAGGTCTCCAACCAACTCCAAGTGTACTGCCATGGTTGCAAAGCATACAAATACTGCAATGTAAGCTTTGTCGGGACGTTTTCCCCGAACCTTATGGTGGATCCAGAATGGTCCACAATAGTCGACTCCGGCGTTGAGAAAGGGTCTACTCTGAGATACCCGATGCTCAGGTAAGTCGCCCATGACTTGTTTGAAGAACTGAGGCCGGTGCTTGGTGCATACTACGCAGCCTTGGATCACATTCCGGACCATTGGTTTCACCTTGCTGATGTGGCACTGTTGCCGAGCTATTCCGCGCAATGCCTCATGTCCACAATGAAGATTCTCTTCATGAAGTTTCCGTAGTATAATTTTTACCACTGGATCATTATACGGCAAGAGATATGGATTCCTTGTTTCCATTGATACTGGTGCTTGTTGTAGCCGAGTTGCTACTCGTATGATTGAATGTTCATCCAGTATTAGTGGCAATGTTGCCACCGTGCTTTTGCGATTTAGCGGTTGATCAGGTCGTTTCTTTAAGTGTCGTAATTCACATGCAAATCCTGTTTCTTGAATTTGCTTAATAATTACTCTACGTGCTTGGTCCAACTCTTCCAACTCTAAATGAGCCGTTGGTTTCTTGTTCTGCTTGTAACAAAACCGTAGCACATACGCCACTATTCGCTGTAGCCGGTAAAATGAATTTCTGTGATTTACCGTATATATTCATTCACTCGTGTTGTTGGCAGTGGCAGTCACCATGCTGAATACCTTGGTTTTCTTCTCAGCGTTATCCATCGTGTGCTCTGTAGGCTTAAATGGTGCTGGCCAGCCACGTTGTGGTCCCTGCAAAAACAGTGGTCCATGCAACCATAATGTATGTGTACTAAGCTGGGCTGCTGATATGCCTCGAGACAGAACATCTGCTGCGTTGAGCGCTGATGGCACATGACGCCATTGCCTCCAAGAGAGTACTGATTGTGAGTCTGATCAAAAAAATGATTCAACACTTTCCGATCCTAATTGGAGATCCTGTCGTACTCTATCCGTGAGTTCAGCTCCAAATACAGCTGCACATAGTTCCAGCCGGGGCAGTGTCTGCTTTTCAAGGGGAGTCACTCTCGACTTGGCGCACAACAATCTGACCGAAATTTGGCCATTTTTATACCGCTCCATACGCCTTTTCTGATGCATCAACAAATGTATGCAGTTCCTTTGTAGTGGGGACCTTGCCATCAAAAATATGCCTAGGAATTTTCATGTGATTTAGCGCCTGTACATCCTCCCGGTAGGCTTCCCATTACTTCTCCAAATACGGCGGAAAGTCATCATCCATCTCAATTCGTTCGGTAGCAACATGTTGAAGAAACATTTTTGCTCTTACCACTACCGGTGCGAACAGTTCTAGAGGATCGAAGATTTGACCGACTTCCGATAGCACCACTCGTCTGGTTATTCCTTTCCACACAATTGATCTTTTGTGGGTGCCCATATGATTCCCAATGTTTTGACACTTGTTTGTTCCAGTGTGTCACCGAGATTGATGTCAGCAATGGTATCTTCCTTTGGAATTTCCTTTAGAAGTTGACTGCTATTTGAACACCATTTTCGTAAGTTGAAACCCTTAGCTCTCAAGATTTCTAGCAGCTCTTGTCTTATTTGCAGGGCTTGTGGTAACTGTCTGCTCCTGTGAGACAATCATCAACATAAAAGTCATTTTTTAATGATTAGCAAAGCTCCAGAAAACAATTTTTCATGTTGTTTAGTGCCACTTCGTCGCTAAATATGGGGCTGATGTGGTTCCATAAGTTACCGTTTTTAAACGATAAAACTTTAGTTCTTGACTTGGATCCTCTCTCCACATAATCATCTGATTGAATTGATCGGCAGGGTTTATCTAAACTTGACGATACATTTTTTCAATATCCGCAGTGAACACATATTTGTGTGTCCCGAACCGCGGAAGAATTGAGAAGAGTTGACTCTGTAGAACTGGTCCAGGATATAAAATGTCGTTCAGTGATTTTCCTGACGACGTTTTGCATGATGCATCAAATACCACTCCTAACTTGGTGGTGGTACTTTCTGGCTTTAGTACACAGCGATGCGGTATAAAGTAATGGTTTTTGGGAATTTGTTCCACCATTACCTGCTTCATATGTCCGAGCTGTTCATATTCTGACATAAATTTTACATACTCCTTTTTTATGTCAGGGCTCATTCGCCTCTCTAACGACATGAATCTTCTTATGGCTACTTCCCGAGATTCTCCAAGAGATGAAGCCTCTTCAGCAAATGGAAGCTTTACAATTAGTCGATTGTCCGCCGCCGTGTGTAGGTTATCGAGGAAGAATTTTTCACAATACTCTTCCTCCGGACTCTTGTACCGTTTCATTGGCTCTAGTGTGTCTAGCTGCCAGAATTTTTCTAGAGATTCCTCTGGATTCTTTATGCCTACCATACATGTGATTGAAGCTGACGTTGACATTTTAATTCTGCCAGCAATAATCCATCCAAACTCTGAATTTTGTAATGTTAGACAGTATATCAATTTTTCCTGGTTTATCAAATGTTGCGTCAGCTAATTGAATGTTGTCTGGCAATGTGACTTTCTGCGTTATTTGTTCTGTAGGTTGGTCACCTATTATGTGTGGCAATACAAATGCCTCAACTAGCATTGCGAACTTGTTGTATCTTGACCGTACAACCAAGCTTACTCGCGCCTTGCTTATCTGTGGTTGACTACCCACTCCATTTATGTGCCCATGAGTCTCGTTAATTTTTAACGATAACTTCTTTACTAGCCTCTCTGAGACGAGATTTACTTGTGAGCCGCTATCTAGGAGTGCTCGAAACTCTCCTTTCCTTTCATTGATCCCTTTCACCACTACCTTGGCCGTTGCCAATAGAGTGTATTTTCTGCTAATTCCATAAGCAGAAACTGCAGACGCAGATGTAGCAACTTGGTTGCCTGTTTCTAAATGCAACATTGTGTTATGTTTTTTATCGCATTTGAAGCATCCCCTCCAAGAGCAATTTTTAGCCATATGGTCCGACTTGAAGCAATTGACACACAATTTGTGTCTCTGTACCCAATTAAGCCGCTCTGCTGCGGATTTAATTTTAAACTTTTCACATTGGAAGAGTTTGTGCTTTGCCTTTTCGCAGAAAGCACACAAGGAACTGTTTGTCCCAAATGCTGCGATGTTCAATTCTTGGTTTCCCAATCGCCTCTAATGTTAGGAAGCGCTGTTCCCAGAATGATAGGAAATCCTTTACTTCCTGTAGCTCTCTGGTGTTGGACAGAGATTGCTCATACAGTGCGTGGTTGAATCTATCCAATTTCCTTGTCATATGAACATTATGACAGCATCTGACGATTCCATATTGACGCCTAAATTTTTAAAGCTTGCAATGATTCAAAAATGTTATCATGCAAATTCTTTATAGAAGCTGCGTCATTTCCCACATTTGGGTGATCACACAGCTTTGCCAGTATGGCTGTAACTAGAACTCTTTTGTTATTAAATCGTTCCTGCAACACTGACCAAGCAATGTTGTAATTGGCTTCTGTTAATTCCAGGTGACGTATCAATTTCTCTGCTTATCCAGAAAGGTTTGATTTTAAGTACCACATTTTTTCTATTGTGGATACATTTGACTCATTAACCACCTTTTTATAGATGTCATGAAATTGTTGCCATTTCAGGTAATCCCCATCAAATTTTGGAATGGGAATTTTGGGTAATTGCAATGATTGTATTGATTGCAATACAGGCGGTGATTGTATTACTACATTTTCTGCTGGTGCCACACAGAATTTTAGCATTGTATTTTCTGCGGCTACAAACGTAGATATATTATATCCTGCTTCGGCTGGATTTTCCGCTAGCCGATGAATCTCATAATGGATTTCTTCAATTTGCCTCCATAATTTGTCGACTACTGATTTGTAGTTCATTTTTTTCTTCAGGCACAATTTGACTTAATGTCCTGGACAATGAATCCAGCAGCGCACTTTGCTTGCGAACCAGTGGTTTGATCCCGGCTCGCTCTTCTTCTCGTTGGCCAGCTTGTCTCTCTAATTTTATCTTTGCCAAATGGTCCTTCCAATCTTTCATTATGTTAGTTACAACCGCCTTCATTTTGCTGAAATAGTCCGTTACAAAGTAGTTATCTTCTGTTGGCAGGTTGTTTAATTTGTCCAATAACTGCTTATAACTTTCCACGAAGTTCTCCCACATGTATTCCAGGAGCTCAAGTTTCTCCACGAAATAAGATGGCTTCATTTTCCTGGCGAACGAATCCTTTTTGGTGTTCCGAATAAAAGCCTGAATTGCTTCTCCTCGTTCTGTCTGCTGCTTATAAAACTCCACCATGTTTTTATATTCTTATGTAATTGCTTATTTGTATTTGTACTTGACCAGATGGGAGTTTATTTATTTTGTCAAAGACAGGGAACGCTCAGACTCGTTCTTAAAGTTGGTCAAGCGTAGCACAAATAAGAATAAGAAATAAATCGAAGTCGTCTTTTGATTTTTGCGTTACCAATAGTTAATTTTTATTTCCAAAATACCTATTCTTTTACACTGATAAACGCCACGACAGTGAAACCAGTTTCTTTTTTTTTTTTTTTGAGTTTCTTTTCTATATTATACATTTTCAAAAATTGCTGACCAATGCCAAACTATATACTCGTGCGTATTACCTGGGTTACTGACCGAGTTACCTAGGTCAAAAATTGCTGACGCCAGGGAATGCAATATATTTTATAAGTTGATCAAACTTTTATTTTATGAAAATAACTTTTTTTTATGATTTGGTCGCCTTGTTGACACAAATCTTGTCAATTGTATTTACCAAAGTGATCGCCTAGTTGATAAACTTTTATTCAATGGGTATGAATTGCTACCCCGTTGCGGAAAACTAACTCCTAGTTTTCCAATAAATTGTTTTAGTTGCCAAAGTGGCTACGCAACGATTGCCAAATTAATCAATTGCGATGTTTCTAGTCGGGACCCCAGATTGATGTGAAATGTTCATCAATTTGTGCCCTCGCTTAGGATTGTTCTGTGTCCAAAGCGTGCAAAGAAAGTAGTCGCCTAGTTGACCAGTTTCCTTGTTGTTGAGAGATTGGTCGCCTGAGTTAACCAAACCAATTCTCACTTGATGACGGTTCCACCAAGTCTGAAACTCTTTCAACTTGGAGCCGCCAATGTCGGGGTCACCAAAATGTTCAATGAAAGACGTTAGTATTTCTTGAATTTAATTGTTTATTTATTTATAATCAAAATAGGCACTAGCCCATAAACCAGTGACTAATAGTCGTCGCAACCAACACATAAATTGGGTGGACTTCGGAGCGAGATTACGAAGGTAGAGATGGGGGCCAAAGACACAGCGATGCACACCCGATGTAGCTACAATTGGTATCTAATCTTACAAAGAATAATGCATTTCTTTTATAGTAAAACTAGAGAGCTCACCAGTGCATAGTTCGACATAGTGTTAGGTCAGCAAAATACGTCTTTATTGATAATAGCTAACTATAGCAACTTGATGAACTAGGTCTTTATTGTTAACTGCTGACCATATCAGATCTACTTATGACTGATGAGCCATCGATATCTATAATCGGGTTACATACTTATATTGGCATACATTTCCATTTGTTCTATATTACAATTGTCTTAATGTTATCTTATTTTATATAATCTAAACACCAACAGACTGAATTAATTGATAATATTATTATTATTACATATTCAAACAGAAAGGCCGAAAAACATTTCTAGAACAAAAAATGAGCAACGAAGACGGGACAAACTCCCAGTCTCATATCTCTACGCAGACGGCGGCCCAGCTCTTAGCCGGCATGAGACAGCCGCACGCATGGGCCACGTCGCAGGGGGCAATCCCAAAGCGTTTAGCTCTGGAAGAGAATAGTACTCTGGTAGGGCAAAGGGGAAATAAGGGACTGGATCCCATTCAAGAACAAATTTCCCAAGAGAACGCAGCAGCGGTCAATGCGGCAGGTTTAAGACAGGTGACCCAACTGCTTACTCAATGTCAAGATCAATTCGGACAGGAGATGGTAGACCTGATGAATCGAAGAATAGATAAGAGTTTGGAGGAAGGGTTTGACAAATTGTTGGATAGGCTAGAGGTAAGAAGAAGCCCATCATCTGGATCCACCATGTCTAAAGACACTCAGGTGACTCAAACGCGGGCGGGGGCATACGGGGGAGATCGTCCACAGCCTACATATCAAAGGTTAAAGGATTTACTTTAATGCCAGAGATTTGGGCACTTTTCCGTATCGAAACGAGGCTTACCAAGCGGCGAGAATCGATTTAAACGCAGACATGAGGATCCATGGGCAGCCACTACAATGTCCACCTAGCGCCATAAATGGGCTCGGAGTATCGGCCTCGACGGCGATATTGCCAACTCAACGGTACCAGGTCAGGTGGAGGTCAACGAGAGACGGAGAAGGCTGGAGGTCAGCCACCCAGTATACCACCGACCGGGATGCGGACCGAGCCGACCAGGCCGCCAGAGCACTACCGAAGACCCTACATACCAGTGTACAAGTGGCAACTGCAATTCTCTGGCCGAGCGGAAGGTATCACGGCCGAGGATTTCATCTTCCGACTCGAGTACCTTCAGAGGCACTACTCTACGCCATGGGAAGACATTTTGAGGGACTTCCACCAGCTCTTAGTAGAAGAGGCTTCCGAGTGGTACTGGCTGGAAATGCGCACTAGGCCTCCAACGGATTGGAAATCACTGAAGTCGGCCCTTGAAGTGCAGTATTGTGACTCTCGCTCCCTTGAAAAATATTTCTCGAGAAGGAGCGAGGCGAAAGTGGCGGAGTCCCGTTCCAAGGAAACGACATCGAACCGCCCAAACTCATCAGAAATATTGAGTCTGCATCGGGAGGAGGTGGATTTTGGAAACCTTTCGAAGAGCGAATGAGGCTATACTTGGAAGCCAGGAACAGAATTTTTCAGGCGAATTCACTAAAGGGCATGACTACTCTATCTACTCTATCTAGGCGAGTTCGTAAGGCTCGAGAGAGGTTTCGACACAGAATATGGGAGAGAGAGACCATTCGATTGACTGTTGCAGCTATTGTGTCCGAAGAAAGGTCCGATCCGAGGCCAAATGCCGACGTGGCCATTGGAGACCAGGTCATAAAACGATTATTGGATTCAGGGGCCGTAAGCGTTCTAGGAAAGGGATGTCGAGAGCTGGTTGAACAACTGGGGCTAAAATGGACCCCGTATCTGGCTTCGGTAACGAGTGCTGGTGGCGAAATGAACCGGATTATTGGCAAGGTGCGGGTGGAGGCCAGCTACAAAGGAATCGCGCGTAATATATTGTTTTATCTGTGCCCGAGTCTACAGCAAACTGCTTACCTAAGGGTGGATTTCTGGAAGGCATTTGGCATAGCCCCAGAAATGTTCCCAGCAGATGTCCATGGGAGACAATACGAGCCGAAAAAATCTCCGAAAGGTGTCAGAAAACGTTGTGGCGGACACCCTATCTAGAATGGTAGAGGAAATCGGATTGGACTCTATCCTGGGCCTGGAAACTACAGAGTTTGACTCTCCCGAATACAAGAAGCTGCGACAGGAAGTTCTCGCCAACCAAGAGAAGCTTCCAGACCTCAGGGTGGTGGACGGATATATTTCTAAAAAGGTATCCGCCTATCAGGGCCCCCCTGAGATGCTGGATGGAGGATGGAGACTGTGGATACCTCCAGCATTGACCACGACCTTGGTGGCACAAGCTCACGAGCCCACCGTCCGAAGCCATGGGGGAATCGCGAAGACGAATGGTGGCTCAGGTGAAAGCGTATGTCCGAAACTGCAGCGTGTGTAAGGAGACGAAATCGACAAACTGTGGGCCAAAGGTAGGGATAGGAACTGAGGTAAGGTCCTACCGGCCGTTCCAGAAAATTTACATAGATTTTCTGGGGAGGTATCCACGGTCGAAGGCCGGACACGCGTATGTGTTCGTAGTGGTGGAACATTTCTCAAAATTTGTGTTCCTCCACGCCATGCGAGTGGCCACGGGGAACGGGGTGGTGAAATTTCTCAAGCGGGAGGTTTTTCACAAATTCGGAGTGCCTGAGCTGGTGCATAGCGATAACGGGAAGCAGTTTGTATCAAAGCAATTCCAGCAATTACTACAAGAATACGGAGTAAGACATCTGCGTACAGCAATGTATTCGCCCCAAATTTAAGCCGCCGAAAGGGTAAATCAGTCGGTGTTGAACGCTATACGGGCCTATTTGGACACCGATCATCGCGACTGGGACCTATATCTTAGTAAGATTGAGTGCAGTTTGAGAGGGGCGATACATAAGACTTTAGGGGTGTCGCCATACTTTGCACTGTTCGGGCAAAATATGTTTACGAATGGTACGGATTACCAGCTGGTTTGGAAACTGAATTCATTGGAGGACCACGAACTAAATGTGTTAGATCGGGAGACGAAGATGGCTCTGATGAGGGATGAGGTCAGGAAAGAATTGCACGTCGCTCATGAAAGAAGCGCGGCGTTTTACAACAGGCGTGCGAGAGAGGTGAAGTTTCACGCTGGACAGGAAGTTTATCGGCGAAATTTCGTTTTAAGCAATTTGGGAAAAACTTTAATGCGAAATTTGCGCGCAAATATCTTAAATGCCGGATACGGACACTTGTGGGCAATCATATGTATGAGACTGAGACTCTCGAGGGGAAGCCTTGCGGAATCTACCATGCGAAGAATTGAAAACAATAAAGTGGGAAAAAAAATTACTATAAAAAAGTTACCTGGAAAAAAAATGATCGTTGTGAGCAAGGCGAGAAAGCAATTAATACCTCAATCACTTACCTGAGTCCCGCGAAGAGGCGTGCATCGTTCCGTGGCTATGAATCGTTTGGCATAAGGTGGGCGTTTTCCCTCGTTGTGGGCGGTTCCCCTGGTCCCTGGTGTGGATGGATCGTTGGTATGGCTCAGTGTGGGGGGTTCCTTTTCTATTTTTTTTGGGTGGCGTCCCTTTTGTTTACATTCTGTCTATTTTTCACTGCCATATCTGGCGTGTTGTCTTAGAGATGTCAGTGTGTTGTTAAGGCCAGCCCTGAGGCTATCGGTAGGTATCTATCGATAGTACCAAATAGGGACAGAAAATAGTGGGCAAGCCGGGGAATAGTGGGGGTTCTAGTGTGGGACAGATCGGAATTATAAAGGGATTTTTTTTTAAATTTGAAAGTCGTCCAGCGGTCAAAAGGCTGTTGACCCAGGCTCAGGTCTAAGGAATAAGCCGTAAGATCAGGCGATGAGTCGTCTGATTCTGGAAGTGTTAGGATAACAATTAGTTTAGTGTGGACAGTGAGGTGCGGTGGTCGAGAAAAAAAAAAAGGGAGAAAGAAGTGAAGAGGTGAAATTTAATTAATTTTACAATAAAATTATAAACAATTATAAATATATTTTGAAAGAAAATTTAAAAAAAAAAAAGCTCCTCCCATCGAGCTGTGAAGCTCAAGTTCGGCCACAGGAGCCAAACGGAAAATTTTGTGTATTTTTTTTTAGAAAAATTTCGTGCAATCCCCGAAAAATTTCGTGCAGTTTCGTGGGTAAGTGGTTGATAGCCCATGGTAGTTAGGGACTCCATAAAAATTTCCAATGATTACCCCAGAATAGGCCGGAAAAATTGAGCTGCGCAGCAGCACTCGCCGCCCCTGTCCACCTTAATTTTGTTGGTACCTGTCCCTAAAGGAAAATTGGTCCCGTCGGCCCATTGGACAAGAGAAAAGAAAGTCAAGAGATGGGCATCTGAAAGTGCCAATTTTAAGCCGGACGCTGTCTTTTTTTCTTTCTTCACCCATCGCCCGACAAAGGAGCCGCAAATTTTGGCAGACTGGGAAAGAAAAGAAAAAGAAAAGGAGAAAATTTTCGCGCTCACCTCTGTTGAGTTTCCACGCGCATTGCTCCGATCCCCCACGTCATTGCCGAATTCCATCCGGTTGCAGACAACCAATTACTAGTCTTTTATTCTGTTTTTTATGTAATTTATTAATTTATTTATTTATTTATTTTTTTGATAGTTTAATTATTTATTTATTTATTCCCTTATATATTCATTTATTCGCTTATTTATTTATCTACTTATTTAATTCCTTATAAATTATCTTGGTTATCGTCAAATATTTATTTTTGTCCTTTTTGTTGCCCACATGCGCATTCCTTTTTTTTTGTATTTCGTTATTCTTAAGTCTCATAAATGCGTTCTGATTCTTTAATCGTCCTTTAGAAGGAAAATAAATCTCATGTTGTTCATGACCTTTGGTGTGGTTTTGACGGAGAATATCTAAAAGAAAAAAACAGAAAAAGGAGAAGAGAAAAAAAAAGGTGAAAAGAATACCAGTATAAGGGATAATTTTTCTTTCGATCTCGCCCCCTAAAAGAGGTCTGATAGGTAGGTGGGAATCGGGAAGGGGAATCATCTTGATTTTGTTAAAAAAAAAAAAATAAAATTAATGTAATCTGTTGCAGACATCTGCTCAAATATACACCACGGCAGGATAGTAATAATAAATTCTTTTGTTAATTATAATTAAGAATAAGAAACAAAAAAAAATAAATTCATGAGTGTTTTTCATAAAGGGGGGAATTGGGGAAGGAAGGAGCACGACGACTCCAGGATGAGATGATGATTGGTGATGATGATCGGTTGTAGGTAACGATCGCAATATAAATAGGGTGGCATACCTCATCGACATGCCACAAAGGAAAGGGACCTCAATAATCCGGAAGTGGAGGTCCGGTCCACTTGAAGCGGCAGCGACGACATCATTCCTGGAAGGGGGTAGGAGTAAACTATTAGTACGTTAGTTAGATATTTGTGATGTTTGTGTATCGTAGGTGTTGTCCGATGGAGTAGCGTCTGAAGTGATCCTCGAACTGTGTCGGTATTGCTTCAGACGAAGGGGTATTGATGATCAGCTGTGTCAATTTCCTGATTGTTTATTGTTGTGTGTATTGGGGATGGGTTATAGTAACTCACGACCTTTTTTTCCGATAGCTAGCCGGGGTGAGCCCCTATCGATATACGCGGGACCAGGTTGAGAATAATGTTTTTTTCATCTGGCAGGTCCATAAAAATAATGGCGCCCAATTTAAATTCTAAATATCCCTTGGTCCGATTCCAATCCAGCATCTCGAGAGCAGAATGGGAATTGGCCTGAGGGATGGAAAAAAACACGAAATTAGATAGTTTCCAGTTTGGTAAAATCGCTGAGATGACGTGTCGTTCCCAATAGCAGAGAGCAGGCAGCGCGCTCGAATCTCTAAACGGAGTAGGACACGGCAAAAATAATGTGATAATCAAACTGTGATACTAGAGCTAGATTAATAGAATTAATTAGGAAATTTAGGGTGGGGATCCTCTTGGCTCCTTGAAGTCACCAGCTGCGGAGCTGAGCTATCGGCGGTTTGCGCGAGGAGCAAGAGGATTGATAGGGTTAAGCATTGGCATTAGAATAAAGTTAGAGTAGTATGTTAAATGTTTGTAATTCTCTTATTTTGTCTGTTCTCTTTTCTTTTTATGTGACTGTGTTCTGTGAAGGATGTGTCCGGGGCGGCGTCTTGCGTCCTTGCGCGGCTAAAGAATAGCGATTAGTATCCGGTAACGATGCACCAATCTGGGTATCCTGAACGGTTTAGCCATCTAAAAATAAGAGAACAAGTAAATATGTGTCAAATATTCTCGACTGTCAGCCATCAGCGTGACTGATGACTCGATCAGTCGACAATGTTGCTCACTGTGTACGTGATGATTGTTTTATGTTCTCCGCTCTTTCCGGCGCGATTGTCCCAAACAGAAGTCGGTGCTCTGGCGACCTCAACGTTCTAAGTATGGATGGAGGAGTACCGCCGGTGTGCCAGAAGTTGGGAGACCGAGCTGCAACGGAAGCGGCCGCGTTGACCTGTCGGAGTGGCTTCAGTTTGGGGGATCACAGCTGGAAGGGCAAGAAGAGCGTAAAAAAATAGGTATATGTGTCTAGAAAATGTGTGTATGTTCTTGACTGTCGGCCATTAAGCATTTTAATGGCCGGAACAGTCGACAATGTATCACCTTCTAGGGCTTAGAATACAGGAATGGGTGTTGTCGTGGCACCAGAGCCGCACAGAACGGGAGTGTATTTGCGTCACTAAAGAAAAAAAATAGAATGAAGGTAATAGAACCGGATGAGTCGTGCTCCTGCATCCTTTCTCTCCCCCTTTTTCTTAATTCGTGTCCAGAACCAAAGTAAGACAGAAGGGAGAAAGAGTCGCTATTAGACTGAATTAATTGATAATATTATTATTATTACATATCCAAACAGTTTTTTTTTATAAATCCAGAAAGGCCGAAAAACATTTCTAGAACAAAAAATGAGCAACGAAGACGGGACAAACTCCCAGTCTCATATCTCTACGCAGACGGCGGCCCAGCTCTTAGCCGGCATGAGACAGCCGCCCGCATGGGCCAAGTCGCAGGGGGCAATCCCAAAGCGTTAGCTCTGGAAGAGAATAGTACTCCGGTAGGGCAAAGGGGAAATAAGGGACTGGATCCCATTCAAGAACAAATTTCCCAAGAGAACGCAGCAGCGGTCAATGCGGCAGGTTTAAGACAGGTGACCCAACTGCTTACTCAGTCAAGATCAATTCAGACAGGAGATGGTAGACCTGATAATTCGAAGAATAGATAAGAGTTTGGAGGAAGGGTTTGACAAATTGTTGGATAGGCTAGAGGTAAGAAGAAGCCCATCATCTGGATCCACCATGTCTAAAGACACTCAGGTGACTCAAACGGTGGCGCGGGCGTACGGGGGCGGTCGTCCACAGCCTACAGATCAAAGGTTAAAGGATTTACTTTAATGCCAGAGATTTGGGCACTTTTCCGTATCGAAACGAGGCTTACCAAGCGGCGAGAATCGATTTAAACGCAGACATGAGGATCCATGGGCAGCCACTACAATGTCCACCTAGCGCCATAAACGGGCTCGGAGTATCGGCCTCGACGGCGATATTGCCAACTCAACGGTACCAGGTCAGGTGGAGGTCAACGAGAGACGGAGAAGGCTGGAGGTCAGCCACCCAGTATACCACCGACCGGGATGCGGACCGAGCCGACCAGGCCGCCAGAGCACTACCGAAGACCCTACATACCAGTGTACAAGTGGCAACTGCAATTCTCTGGCCGAGCGGGAGGTATCACGGCCGAGGATTTCATCTTCCGAGTCGAGTACCTTCAGAGGCACTACTCTACGCCATGGGAAGACATTTTGAGGGACTTCCACCAGCTCTTAGTAGAAGAGGCTTCCGAGTGGTACTGGCTGGAAATGCGCACTAGGCCTCCAACGGATTGGAAATCACTGAAGTCGGCCCTTGAAGTGCAGTATTGTGACTCTCGCTCCCTTGAAAAATATTTCTCGAGAAGGAGCGAGGCGATAGTGGCGGAGTCCCGTTCCAAGGAAACGACATCGAACCGCCCAAACTCATCAGAAATATTGAGTCTGCATCGGGAGGAGGTGGATTTTGGAAACCTTTCGAAGAGCGAATGAGGCTATACTTGGAAGCCAGGAACAGAATTTTTCAGGCGAATTCACTAAAGGGCATGACTACTCTATCTACTCTATCTAGGCGAGTTCGTAAGGCTCGAGAGAGGTTTCGACACAGAATATGGGAGAGAGACCATTCGATTGACTGTTGCAGCTATTGTGTCCGAAGAAAGGTCCGATCCGAGGCCAAATGCCGACGTGGCCATTGGAGACCAGGTCATAAAACGATTATTGGATTCAGGGGCCGTAAGCGTTCTAGGAAAGGGATGTCGAGAGCTGGTTGAACAACTGGGGCTAAAATGGACCCCGGATCTGGCTTCGGTAACGAGTGCTGGTGGCGAAATGAACCGGATTATTGGCAAGGTGCGGGTGGAGGCCAGCTACAAAGGAATTGCGCGTAATATGTTGTTTTATCTGTGCCCGAGTCTACAGCAAACTGCTTACCTAGGGGTGGATTTCTGGAAGGCATTCGGCATAGCCCCAGAAATGTTCCAAGCAGATGTCCATGGGAGACAACGCGAGCCGAAACAAATTTCCTAACTGGGACAAGAGCCCCACGTGCTATTGGAGCAGCAGCAGAATGGACTACAAGCGGTAAAGGATTCTTTTCTTTCATACGAGAAAGAAGGATTAGGGCGGACCACGCGCATGAAGCACCAGATCGAGCTACTGGAGGGGACTGTACCGGTGAAATCGATGCATTATCCCATGTCTCCAGCCAAACAACGCCTAATTTATGACGAGTCGGATGAAATGTTGCTGCTTGGGGTCATTGAAGAGAGTGAGAGCGCCTGGAGCAATCCAGTGACATTGGTAATGAAACCTGGAAAAACCGTTTGTGCCTCGATGCACGAATAATCAATCAGGCCACTAAAAAGGATGCTTATCCGCTACAGCAGATCGATGGTATTCTGAGTCGGATTGGGGAGACTATATATATAAGCAGTGTCGACCTCAAGCACGCATACTGGCAGATTGAGTTGGAAGAGCGAATTGGTCCTGTGACTGCTTTTACAGTCCCTGGGAGACCCCTCTACCAGTTTGCGGTGATGCCTTTGGGACTCAGTAATGCGGGACAAAGTTTGTGCCGTCTAATGGATCAGGTGACACCAGCGCGGCTCCGGGAGAAGGTATTCGTTTATCTGGATGACTTGTTGGTAGTCACATCTGACTTCGAATCCCATTTAAGCGTCCTACAGCAAGTGGCAGACGGTTTGAAGTCAGCAGACCTGACCATCGGGTTAAAGAAATCGCACTTCTGTCACAAAGAATTAAGGTATTTGCGTTTCATCATCGGAGGAGGCGTCTTAAGGACGGACCCCCGGAAAGTGGAGGCGATCCAGAAGCTGACCACTCCAAGAAGTGTTCGAGAAGTGCGGAGTTTTCTGGGCACGGTGGGGTGGTGCTGGAGATTAATACGGAATTTCGCAGAGTTGGCTGCTCCACTCACTGACACTCTCAAAATGACTGGAAAGTTCCAGATGACCGAGGAGGCTAGAGAAGCTGTAAGACGCTTAAAGGAGACAACAGCTCCTGTTCTTAGTCACCAGAATTTCGGAAAAAGGTTTTTCGTTCAGTGTTATGCCTCTAATACTGGGATAGGTGCGGTACTATTCCAAGAAGATTCAGATGGGGGTGAGAGACCCATCGAATTCTATTTGCACAAATTGAATCAGTGTCAACGGAATTACAGTGTTACCGAAAAGGAGTGTCTAGCGGCGGTTATGGCAATCAAACGGTTTAGGCCGTATATAGAGATGATGCCGTTCACGGCCATCACTAATCATTCTAGTCTGAGGTGGCTAATGTCGCTGAAAGACCTGGATGGTCGACTAGCGCGATGGTCACTCAAACTGCAAGCTTTCGATTTCGAGGTAGTTCACCGAAAGGTGTCAGAAAACGTTGTGGCGGACACCCTATCTAGAATGGTAGAGGAAATCGGAGTGGACTCTACCCTGGGCCTGGAAACTACAGAGTTTGACTCTCCCGAATACAAGGAGCTGCGACAGGAAGTTCTCGCCAACCAAGAGAAGCTTCCCGACCTCAGGGTGGAGGACGGATATATTTCTAAAAAGGTATCCGCCCATCAGGGCCCCCCTGAGATGCTGGATGGAGGATGGAGACTGTGGATACCTCCAGCATTGACCACGACCTTGGTGGCACAAGCTCACGAGCCCACCATCCGAAGCCATGGGGGAATCGCGAAGACGCTATCGATTCTTCGTCAAAGGTATCACTGGCTGGGAATGGTGGCTCAGGTGAAAGCGTATGTCCGAAACTGCAGCGTGTGTAAGGAGACGAAATCGACAAACTATGGGCCGAAGGCAGGGATAGGAACTGAGGTAAGGTCCTACCGGCCGTTCCAGAAAATGTACATAGATTTTCTGGGGAAGAATCCACGGTCGAAGGCCGGACACGCGTATGTGTTCGTAGTGGTGGATCATTTCTAAAAATTTGTGTTCCTCCACGCCATGCGAGAGGCCACGGGGAACGGGGTGGAGAAATTTCTCAAGCGGGAGGTTTTTCACAAATTCGGAGTGCCTGAGCTGGTGCATAGCGATAACGGGAAGCAGTTTGTATCGAAGCAATTCCAGCAATTACTACAAGAATACGGAGTAAGACATCTGCGTACAGCAATGTATTCGCCCCAATCTAATGCGGCCGAAAGGGTAAATCAGTCGGTGTTGAACGCTATACGGGCCTATTTGGACACCGATCATCACGACTGGGACCTATATCTTAGTAAGATTGAGTGCAGTTTGAGAGGGGCGATACATAAGACTTTAGGGGTGTCGCCATACTTTGCACTGTTCGGGCAAAATATGTTTACGAATGGTACGGATGACTAGCTGGCTTGGAAACTGAATTCGCACAGGCGTGCGAGAGAAGCGAAGTTTCACCCTGGACAGGAAGTTTATCGGCGAAATTTCGTTTTAAGCAATTTTGGGAAAAACTTAAATGCGAAATTTGCGCGCAAAAATCTTAAATGCCGGATACGGACACTTGTGGGCAATCATATGTATGAGACTGAGACTCTCGAGGGGAAGCCTTGCGGAATCTACCATGCGAAGAATTTAAAACAATAAAGTGGGAAGAAAAATTACTATAAAAAAGTTACCTGGAAAAAAATGATCGTTGTGAGCAAGGCGAGAAAGCAATTAATACCTCAATCACTTACCTGAGTCCCGCGAAGAGGCGTGCATCATTCCGTGGCTTTGAATCGTTTGGCATAAGGTGGGCGTTTTCCCTCGTTGTGGGCGGTTCCCCTTGTCCCTGGTGTGAATGGATCGTTGGTATGGCTTAGTGTGGGGGGTTCCTTTTCTATTTTTTTTGGGTGGCGTCCCTTCTGTTTACATTCTGTCTATTTTTCACTGCCATATCTGGCGTGTTGTCTTAGAGATGTCAGTGTGTTGTTATGGCCAGCCCTGAGGCTATCGGTAGGTATCTATCGATAGTACCAAATAGGGACAGAAAATAGTGGGAAAGTCGGGGAATAGTGGGGGTACTAGTGTGGGACAGATCGGAATTATAAAGAGATTTTTTTAAAAATTTGAAAGTCGTCCAGCGGTCAAAAGGCTGGTAACCCAGGCTCAGATCTAAGGAATAAGCCGTAAGATCAGGCGATGAGTCGTCTGATTCTGGAAGTGTTAGGCTAACAATTAGTTTAGTGTGGACAGTGAGGTGCGGTGGTCGAGAAAAAAAAGGGAGAAAGAAGTGAAGAGGTGAAATTTAATTAATTTTACAATAAAATTATAACCAATTATAAATATATTTTGAAAGAAAATTTAAAAGAAAAAAACTCCTATCGAGCCGAGAAGCTCAAGTTCGGCCACAGGAGCCAAACGGAAAATTTTGTGTATTTTTTTTTCTCGAAAAATTTCGTGCAATCCCGAGGCGCAGCGAGGCAAGACCGGCCATAAAAATTGGGTAAGTGGTCGATAGCCCATGGTAGTTAGGGACTCCATAAAAATTTCCAATGATTACCCCAGAATAGGCCGGAAAAATTGAGCTGCGCAGCAGCTCCCGCCGCCCCTATCCACCTTAATTTTATTGGTACCTGTACCTAAAGGAAAATTGGTCTCGTCGGCCCATTGGACAAGAGAAAAGAAAGTCAAGAGATGGGCATCTGAAAGTGCCAATTCCCGACAAAGGAGCCGCAAATTTTGGCAGACTGGGAAAGAAAAGAAAAAGAAAAGGAGAAAATTTTCGCGCTCACCTCTGTTGAGTTTCCACGCGCATTGCTCCGATCCCCCACGTCATTGCCGAATTCCATCCGGTTACAGACAACCAATTACCAGTCTTTTATTCTGTTTTATTATGAAGTTTAAGTTTTTTTTTTTTTGCTAGTGTAATTATTTATTTATTTATTCCCTCATATATTCATTTGTTCGCTTATTTATTTATCTACTTATTTAATTGCTTATAAATTATCTTGGTTATCGTTAAATATTTATTTTTGTCCTTTTTGTTGCCCACGTGCGCATTCCTTTTTTTTTGTATTTCATTATTCTTAAGTCTCATAAATGCGTTCTGATTCTTTAATCGTCCTTTAGAAGGAAAATAAATCTCATGTTGTTCATAACCTTTGGTGTGGTTTTGACGGAGAATATCTATATGAAAAAAAAAAAAAAGGAGAAGAGAAAAAAAAAAGGTGAAAAGAATACCAGTATAAGGGATAATTTTTCTTTCGATCTCGCCCGCTAAAAGAGCTCTGATAGGTAGGTGGGAATCGGGAAGGGGAATCATCTTGATTTTGTTAAAAAAAAATAAAAATTAATGTAATCTGTTGCAGACATCTGCTCAAATATACACCACGGCAGGATAGTAATAATAAATTCTTGTGTTAATTATAATTAAGAATATGTTGATTTTTTGCGACCTTTTTTGCTGTTTAGAGTTGAATGTTTTGCCGGCTCGAGGTCAAAAGTTGGGCGAATAAAAACAAAAATGAAAAACACAGTTTGTCCTTATTTTCGTTCCGATATATTTCGACCACTCATCGGTGGTCGTCTTCAGGGCAACTATAAATAACATTGAATTGTGATTGACATAATATTAATTTAACAACAAGAAAACACCTACTTAGTTTTACACGTCCGCACACTGTGACGTGGAGCTACACACTGATTTGTCCCTAATAAATGCCTGTATAAATGCGCGCAGTTGTCTGTATCTACCTTATAATTAAGTCTTATATTCGTCGGAGTATTTATTATGTGCAGCATCTCCAAAGTGTAACGTTTGTTGTAATGTTGTTCTTGGTCTATTATGTTTACTTCGTCAAAATTTGGGGAATGTCCACTGGCGGCACAGTGGGCCATAAGTGCCGTTTTAGGTACATTGGAGTGTTGACGAAGTTTATAGTCAGATCTATGTTGCGATAGTCTTGTTTTTAGCCTCGATTTTGTTGTCCCTATATATATTTTATCACAGTTTTCTTCATTAGTCCCATTGCACGGTATTTTATATACTACGTTGCTCTTGTCCATTGTATCAATCCTACTTTTTGTTCTGTTAAAAATACTCCGTAGTGTGTTATTGGGTTTATGTGCTATCTGTATTTGTTCAATGTCATAGCAATCTGAGTTTGCTAATCTTTCCGATAGTTGTGGGACATATGTGACGGACATAAAGCGTTTTGTCGGAACATCTTTATTGGTTTTATTATTGCGAGATTTTAGTAAAGTCCTTATGGTGTGGTTTGGAAAGTCATTATCCTTTAAAATTCGTCGTATTTCTTCCTTCGTTTCTTCATGAAAAATTGGGTCCGATATGTTAAGCATCCGTTGTATACAACCTCTTGCTGTATTCATTATCATCGACTTCGGATGTATGGAGTTGAAGTTGATGATTCGTCCTGATGCTGTTGGTTTTTTGTACCATTTTAATTTTAGCTCGTTTCCTCGTCTGTGTATTAATGAGTCTAGATATGCCAATTTGTTGTCATTTTCTAATTCTATTGTAAACTTTATGTTCCTGTCAAATGAATTGACACCATTAGAGAAAAGTGGATAAAAATAAAAGCGCACACTAACATTCCAAAATTACCATTTATGGAAATAGTACGTTTTTGTATACAAGAGAACAGATATTTCAGATACAAAGACAAGATATACACACAACTAAAAGGAATGCCTATGGGCTCACCAGCGTCACCGATAATAGCTGACATAATTATGGAAGAACTCTTAGACAAAATGATGAAAACACTACAGCGACCACCTAGAGTTATGACGAAATATGTAGATGACCTTTTTGCCATAATTAAAGAAGACGAAATCCAAAACACACTTGACAACCTAAATTCATTTGACAGGAACATAAAGTTTACAATAGAATTAGAAAATGACAACAAATTAACATATCTAGACGCATCAATACACAGACGAGGAAATGAACTAAAATTAAAATGGTACAAAAAACCAACAGCATCAGGACGAATAATTAACTTCAACTCCAAACATCCGAAGTCGATGATAATAAATACAGCAAGAGGTTGTATACAACGGATGCTCAATATATCGGACCCAATTTTTCATGAAGAAACGAAGGAAGAAATACGACGAATTTTAAAGGATAATGACTTTCCAAACCACACCATAAGGACTTTACTAAAATCTCGCAATAATAAAACCAATAAAGATGTTCCGACAAAACGCTTTATGTCCGTCTCATATGTCCCACAACTATCGGAAAAATTAGCAAACTCAGATTGCTATGACATTGAACAAATACAGATAGCACATAAACCCAATAACACACTACGGAGTATTTTTAACAGAACAAAAAGTAGGATTGATACAATGGACAAGAGCAACGTAGTATATAAAATACCGTGCAATGGGACTAATGAAGAAAACTGTGAAAAAATATATATAGGGACAACAAAATCGAGGCTAAAAACAAGACTATCGCAACATAGATCTGACTATAAACTTCGTCAACACTCCAATGCACCTAAAACGGCACTTATGGCCCACTGTGCCGCCAGTGGACATTCCCCAAATTTTGACGAAGTAAACATAATAGACCAAGAACAACATTACAACAAACGTTACACTTTGGAGATGCTGCACATAATAAATACCCCGACGAATATAAGACTTAATTATAAGGTAGATTCAGACAACTGCGCGCATTTATACAGGCATTTATTAGGGAAAAATCAGTGTGTAGCTCCACGTCACAGTGTGCGGACGTGTAAAACTAAGTAGGTGTTTTCTTGTTGTTAAATTAATATTATGTCAATCACAATTCAATGTTATTTATAGTTGCCCTGAAGACGACCAACGATGAGTGGTCGAAATATATCGGAACGAAAATAAGGACAAACTGTGTTTTTCATTTTTGTTTTTAATCGCCCAAATTTTGACCTCGAGCCGGCAAAACATTCAACTCTAAATAATTAAGAATAATAAACAAAAAAAATTAATTGCTGAGTGTTTTGCATAAAGGGGGGAATTGGGGAAGGAAGGAGCCCGACGACTCCAGGATGAGATGATGATTGGTGATGATGATCGGTTGTAGGTAACGATCGCAATATAAATAGGGTGGCATACCTCATCGACATGCCACAAAGGAAAGGGGCCTCAATAATACGGGAGAGGAGGTCCGGTCCACTTGAAGCGGCAGCGACGACATCATTCCTGGAAGGGGGTAGGAGTAAACTATTAGTACGTTAGTTAGATATTTGTGATGTTTGTGTATCGTAGGTGTTGTCCGATGGAGTAGCGTCTGAAGTGATCCTCGAACTGTGTCGGTATTGCTTCAGACGGAGGGGTATTGATGTTCAGCTGTGTCAATTATCTGATTGTTTATTGTTGCGTGTATTGGGGATGGGTTATAGTAACTCACGACCTTTTTTCCGATAGCTAGCCGGGGTGAGCCCCTATCGATATACGCAGGACCAGGGTGAGAATAATGTTTTTTTCATCTAGCAAGTCCATAAATCTATTTAATACAAAAAGGGTAATACCGATTTTGCGTTCTACCTAAATAAATAAAAAACAATATAATATAACGTGCTAATTATTCCTCTCGTTTGCGACTGTTTATTTTTAACTTCATAAGTGCAAACACCTTCAATCTGGACTGAATAGTATTTGTCAATATAATTCATGACAGTTTTATTTATTAGTGCAATCATGTTGTTAAAGAATGAAAGGATTTTTAAAGTTTTCCATGTCTATGAAAACCCTAATGATTTTGAAATGGGATTGCTGAAGGAGATGGGCGTTTCATTCGAAAACGCTAGTACGGAGCTTAACGAAATAATCAAATATTCACACTATAACTTAAGTCGAAAATGGATCGCAACCGGCAGAAATATACAATATACAATCCGTCGGACCCATTTATTGTATCACTGACACATGTGCGAATTCGAAAGGATTTCGAATATAGCAACTATAGTCCCGAAAATTTGTTTGACAAAAATCAGCCATCAATAGCAAATCTTCTCAAATTAACCTAAAAAAAATTTTAAAAAATTTTATTTTTTAGTTTTTGTTATTATGTTAAGAAATCAAATTAAAAAGCTTCTGCTCTCTGACGGTCGTGACGGTTGTGTTTTTGCATAGCCCCGGAGTTTTTATTAATATTTATTGTTTTCTTTCAATTTTTAATTAAAATTATAACAACGGCGGAATGTCAAGTAGCTAACGCTGAGCATGTAATATAAATAATTTTCAATTAGTAATTTTAAGAACAATTGTCGCCTTCTATATTCTGACGGTTTATTTATATACACAACACTTTTGTAAAAAAAAGTGCATTATTTGAATTCAACGAATAAAGATTGGGTTTCTTAGTTATGGTGTTGGTATGGTAGTATCAAGTGCATCAAGTATTTTAACTCGTCAAGCCGCAGAAAGATTGCGGAAAGAGGATTTGCTTGGATTTACCAAGCAGCAATTATTGGGGCAAAACTTCAAACAATCAACCGTCAGGTGCTTCAAGTCTTCTTCTAGAACATGCGCTATAAGAAGCTCACGGCAAAGGGAAGTTTCAGACTAACCATCGAAGTTATAGTATTTAGGCAATAAGCCCTTATACAACACAGGGATGTCAATTCAGCTGCAGCGAAATTGATCACGTTATATGAAGATTGGAATCATATTAAAACACCAATTCCTGAGGAAAGATCTGAATCTCAGAAAAAAATTGTCCACACATTTGTGAAATGTCTGGTCATCTTAATCGACATTGCAATTGTAGATGCACTAGAAAAAATTAAGTTCTAGGAAGATTAGCAGTTTCAACAAATGCAACGATGGAAAGGACATTCTGGTTGTATGGTTGATGTTGATATGACATTATATGCACTGAAAAAAATAAATCTCAGTAGCGTCAACTAAGACAATCTACCCGGAAAAGAAAAACGAGGTTGCAAAAGTGTAGTATGCCCACATATTGTATGCTCACTGTACTCAGTAGTATGCATAAATATTATTACAAATACATGGTAGCGCTTGGCTACAACATTCATATATACAAATCCTGGTTTATGTTTTATCAGCGGAAAACTGTTTTTATATATATTAATGTAACATCTAAAATAGATAACCTGCCAGAAATGTTATGAAAATAGTTTTATTTTCTTACCTTTTTAAGAAGAGTCGCATCAATTTCGAATAAACATAAGAAACAGTTTATTTTTTTCATAAATATACATAAACAATACAAAATATACAGTGTTTTAATTACATGAATATTGACTTAAACTATGTATAAAAAGTCGTTTAATTTCTAATCAATATATATTTCAACCAGCCATTCTGTGGTCAGGTGGCCTTCAGTGCAATTATTTTTAAACGTTCATACTCTCTGTTGTGGAGCTTGAAAAGTTTAAAAAAACACACCTTTTTTTATATTTATTCGAAAAAATTTTCGATTCAGCAAAGGGAGTTACTATATATTTTAAAATTAATAATACTATAAAGTTCAATAATAAATAAAAATAAAATATAATAAAATAAAAACCTGTGTTTGCACATATGACAATCATATATATTAGTATCTCGCTCACTTAAACATACGAGCACCCTAGCACCTCCACCACCAGCCAACGGCCAAGACTTTTTAAATTACGGGGGCGGAACAAAATCTTTACCGAAAAGCTTCTTTCTGCCTGTTACATACATTTTGGCGACTTTAATATACCATGTCGTATATGGGCAATTCCGCCAAAGTATCAACCAAGAGCAAAAAATTAAATCATCTTGAAACACTTGAAGATGAGCTGGAGACAGCAACAGCCTATCACATGGTATGCAGGCCGACGAAACACAAGATGCGGAGTGAGTCGGCTGGCATATACGAAACTTCGAGGAACCCGGAAACAACTTCAAGAAATGTTAATGTTAGCCCAACAAGCTGAGCTACTGGCAAAAATGCTTTTCGAAACATCTCGGAAACGGCCAGGCTTTGGAAAAACGGACAGAGGACATGAAGAAAGGCCTTGAGGAACTGCTGGAGCAAGTTTTCAACACTACTGAAATGCAGGAAAATGCAAGCTGAATGGATTAAGAAAGTACATATAGTTTTATCCCCTCTAATATGAATTATAGTGTTAAGTGACCTGCTCACTCAATCACTCTATCGTTGTCATGCTGAAGTGGGCCCGTGAAGCTTGAGTGAGTTGCGGACAAGACGGACCAAATTCTCTTTACTTAAAGATACAAGGTTCCGCACTTGAGCCCGCCCAAGATAGATGGCATTTTTTTTGACACTAGGCCAAACATCACAGCGTCTTGCTGTATACGAGCACGGTCACACGTCTTTATTAAGGCCTATGAGCGTAGCCACAGACATGTTAGAATGGAGGAGACCCAATAACGATGTACTGACTACTGTAGCATATTCCAAGCGGTGGTCTATGTTTTACATCGCTGTCAAGAAAACTGAAACTTGCAGCTAGCAATACGGCGAACTAGCAGTGGAAAGTCCTTACAGGGTAAAGCATACATACTGACCGGATCTACAGCATCTCATGCTTACAAACCAATCCTTCTTACTTGCACCAACTGCAAAAAATGTAAATCAACCAATGTGCCCGTTGGCATATGCAGCTTTGGCAGTGTTCAAGCTCACTTGTGTGACGGGCCTGGAGTTATTCCTTACGTGCATTAAGCTACTTATCGGGTCTGCTTTGTTTTATTTCTTCCTATCTCTTAGATTTCCCAGGTTTTTTCATTCTCTAAAGTCTGATTAGAAAATGGATTAACAATTACTTTAAACGATATGTATCTTACTAATCCTTGCTTCTCGCTTGGTCTTCACTTGTATCTCTATTATATAGCAAGATTTAAAAAAGTCACTGAACCCCTGTTAGATACCGCTTAGCTTCCAGCTTATAAATGGTATTGGGTAATCTTTAGAAAAACACTTCCACTTGTTCAAGCTATAACTATATGAATCTTAATGTAGCTTAAGTAGAATTTTTATCCACTGCTTCGATTATTGATGTTAACATATTAATAAATAGATACTTGTAGTCATCACGTGTTATTGAAATATCGACCCCGTAATTATCGAAGATTATATAAAAAATATTATCAAAGGAGATTTATTATTGTTGAAATTAGCTAGTAGCTATCCCCAATGCCACTCCACCAACAAAACCGCACAGGAAAACGTGTAACGATGTTATCCTGGGTCCATTATCATCGCCAATCATTTTGGTGTACCACTTCTTAAAATTCTTATTGGTGCTTTTTAGAAAACTGTCAGCTTTATCCAGTTTGCCATCAATATATTTTTCCGTCTGAAATGAAAAAAGTTTATACATCAAAAAATTGTTTTAATTATATTCATTTTGGTTAAAAACGTGCTTCGCATATGTCGGAGATTAAATTTGGAAAATCTAATTTAGAAGGATATTCTAATTCCCACTAACCGAGACAACATTAATAATATATTAAAAAATAAAATATTATTCGCTAATCCATTATTAAACACGATAAATCTACCGTTTAATATTACTTCACTAGTTGGAAAAAATTTATCTCTGGAGGGGGTTCGAACCCGATAACAACAGTATTGTAGTCTGAGTAGGTCTATACTGACCCACCGAACAGTAAAATAATCATTTTATTTATTTATTTATTTATTTATTTATTTATTTATTTATTTATTTTACGTCAACTAAGTCAGCAGTCGACGAAAAAGCTTAAGCTAAAATACAGATAAAAATTAATTCATGAAGGTAGCTTAGCTTTATGCACAACATCCCCGACCCGGTGGAGGTGTTTTATTTGCAACAAGGTGCCAGCTATGCCCCGATTCACAGCCAATGTGGTCAGGGATGAGTTGCAGCCGATCCAATATCCAGTCCAGAATACTTTCAGTGGTTACGCTGTAGATAATTAAAAAGTATAGCGCGGAGAGAAGTGACAGATAGATGAGGAGAAATAAGGTGAGAAAGGTTGTTAAAAGATTGGCAAAGAACACGAAGAGGTTCGTGAAGAGAGTAGTTAGTCAGACATCTATTAAGGTGAAGAGGAAAAAAGTTTCTGGTCCGACGTGAGGGAACACAAAAAATATAGCGTATCTAGTAAATTGGTAGAACTGACTTCGCCGTTGACTACTTTATGTAGAAAGAGAATCCCAAATACGAGCCTACGGTTGTAAAGTGAAGGAAGATTAATAAGAAGAAGTCTGTCAGAATAAGAAGGTAGGCGAAGATTCGGGTCCCAATTAAGACCGCGTAACGCAAACTTAAGGAATTGCTTCTGTACCGATTCAATACTACGCTGGTGAACATCATATTGAGGGTTCCACACTGGTGAGCAATATTCTAGAGTAGGGCGAACTAACGAAGTGTATAAAACCTTTGTCACATATGGATCATCAAATTCCTTGGCCCAACGTTTAATGAAGCCAAGAAGACTGCATGCTCTATTAACAATTGAAGATATATGAATATTAAAAAAGAAAGCTTTGGGTCAAACATAACGCCTAAGTCTTTAAATGATGGTACACAATCTAACAGAACAGACTTAATAGAGTAATGAGCTAGGAACGGCGACAAACGACTGAAAGTCATAAAAAGAGCATTTAGAGGCATTAAGGTGTAATCAATCACACATATATCAAAAATATACAATACAAATAACTACTAAAATCAGAATAGGGATTCGAATGCATTCGAATCATAGCAACTCAGTGTCTTATTTTCTTACTCATTCAATTCGTTTTGTTTCGTTTGAATGTTGGGCGAATGAGTTTTAAAGTCATTCAATTCATTCATTTGGTTTTGAATGTTGTTAACTCAAATAGATTTTTCTATCATTCATGCAGCTCTTTAGTTTTTATATATTGGGTTGCATATCTCGGATTCAGGCGTAGCTGCCATACAAACGGCAGTTACGATAAGTGCTTTTTCCAAATAACTTCGTTGTTTTCATAGCTATTGTCTTAAATATTAATATATACTTAAATGCCTGTACCAAATATAATCAAGATCGGATAACTATATCATATAGGTCCCATAGGAACGATCGGTCGAAAACAGTGATGTTTATTAAAAACTTCGAACTTTTGACACGATTGCTTTAGTTTTTAATATTTATCAGTTTAATATATCTGTTAATGACTGTGCCAAATTTGATTAAGATAGCGTGACTATATTATATAGCTCCCATAGAAACGATCGGCCGAAAACTGTGACGATTATCAACAACTTCGTTTCTCATTGTCATTAAATTTAATATTTTTCACTTTAATAACATCCGGATAGCTGTCATATAAACATGCAACATCTTCAGATTGCTCCAACAACCTTAGGCCTTGGCCACGCATTAAGCGATGAGCGACTGAGCGACTAAGCGACTGAGCGACTAAGCGACTGAGCGACGTAAACATAAAGGCTTATGAGAAAGCGTTGAAATGGCCCCGCAGCTGCTGCGCGACGAGCGATTTTATGAGCGACGTCGCACAGTTGGTCCTCTGCTCGGATAGCGTTGCAAAAATCAGTTTTTTCATGATCGCGTTTGGCAAAACTGATATATACAATCGATAGATTATTAATCCAAAAAAATTTTGAAATTGGTTGAGATTCATGGGTGCTAGAAGCGCCCTAAGTTGAGACATTTTTAGTAAATGCGAATAAATAATAATTTTTACACAAAATCGCACCTTTAAAAATGAATATTGGGCGATTTCAACAATCGATCTTGGATTTTTTCATAAGCCGTTTCATTGTTTTAATAATTACTTAAATCCTTATTGAACTAGAAGCGTTTAAAAAATGTACTAATTATTGCCGTTTTTGGTGGAACAGAACTAACAAGGATCAAAAATGCGCTGCAGGTATAAGGAGGAAGAGCGCATGCGTATTGGCCTGTAGCTTCTTTGTTTTTAAATGATAACATTGCGTAATGCTGTTTTGCAAATAATACCTGTTTATATATATGCCTTTCTACAATGTTAGATTGCTAATTGCAATTCCAAGTGCGTTGGAGAAGGCAGGTAAATGTTATTTAAGTTGATGATAAATTGGTCCTAGTTGGTCATTTTTATTTCCGTTTACCTAATTGAATTTAAATATAACGTTTTTTTTTACCTATTTAATACAAAAAGGGTAATACCGATTTTGTGTTCTACCTAGTTAATTAAAAACAATATAATATAACGTGCTAGTTATTCCTCTCGTTTGCGACAGTTTATTTTTAACTTCTCGACAGTTTTATTTATTAGTGCAATCATGTTGTTAAAGAATGAAAGGATTTTTAAAGTTTTCCATGTCTATGAAAACCCTAATGATTTTGAAATGGGATTGCTGAAGGAGATGGGCGTTTCATTCGAAAACGGAGTACGGAGCTTAACGAAATAATCAAATGTTCACACTATAACTTAAGTCGAAAATGGATCGCAAGCGGCAGAAATATACAATGTAATACATTGAAAACTTCTTGTGTTAGACAAAATCTAGACCTTTTTAACATGCTGGCAGTCCGTCGGACCCATTTATTGTATCACTGACACATGTGCTGATTCGAAAGGATTTCGAATATAGCAACTATTGAATTATGTAGCAGACAGTTAATAATATTATATTAAATAATAAGACGGTGGTTTTATGTTTAAATATATATGAGTCGTTCTTTTATGAATTCTTTTCAACTGTACGCTCTTGTCGCCTAAAGTGAACTAAACTGAGGAGACATAAATCAGATAAAGTATGGTGTGTATACACGAAGATGATATTCGGCTAGTCCCGTTACCTTTCATCTCTTTGCTTTATCTTCTGTTCTTCATGTTGCTTTTGGTATTTCGCAACACTCCTCCTCAAAAGTAACAACAACTAAATCAAAATTAAATTACAAAAATTTCTTACAAAACATGGTTCAACCCAGTAAAACTTAATCAAACCGTTCAAATTAAAATACTATAACATTCAGTTAATATACAAAATAGAATTTGTCAATTTACGTATTAAATTCAAATCAAGTTTCAATTATTTAGTAATTATGTAAAGATTACTTTAAATTAACATTTTTAAATTCAGAAGGTCATTTAATATTTAATAAAAAAAAACTGTTGATGACTTCATTCAGTGAGTCCCAATTGATCTCGAAGATTCAGGAATCTTGCTGCTGGTAGCGGAAATTATTTTCTTTTCTATTTGCTCACGAGTGAAGTGATATTTTATATCTATATGCTTATTTCTCTTGTGGCATTGCAGAAAATTCAGGTTTGCCGTGGGACAGCTCCAAAAAGTTCGCGAGATTGAACATATATCCCGAGCCCTCTAACCAAACAATTAATCGCCGGTTTTGTGTTCAATTGCGCTATATTCAGTTGCACAATTTGTGGGCAAATCGATCGGTTAGATCGGTCAGCTGAAATCTTTATTTCAATGTTAATTCAAATTTTTCACATGTTTTTATTTTATCTTACATTTGTGTTTTCTCTCCTTTTCACGTCTTTGCTGCTTGCCAAATTTTCTGTGACTAACGCGCCACCATAGCGGGGTGCCGCTCAATCACCAATGCAAGCAAAGACAAAGTAAATTCAAACTGTTCTTCTTCGAATAAGAGAGAATAAAAACCAGGGGCGCGTTGGGTAATCTTTTCTACTGGCGCGGGGCGGCAATTAAGCCTGCACCGCAACATTCCCCACCCCGTAATTCACCAGCGTCTTCTTGCGGTGGATTACTCTCCAAATTCAGTACGGCCAGCTTCACTGTTGGTCGCGTCACAAGTTCTTCTACTGTGCGAACAACTTCGCTTCGCACCTGTCCGTCTTTCCCACGATGAACATCGATCACTCTTCCCTTCGGCCAAGTATTACGTTTAGCGGCATCGTCTACAATTATCACCACGTCACCTACTGCTATCGGCTTGGGCTGCGGTTGGAAACATTTCGTGCGCCTTGTGATTGTACGTAGATATTCTCTTAGCCACCTCTTCCAGAAACGGTCGGCAATTTGGCTAGCAACACGATACCCTTTTGCGAGTTGCGGACCAGACTGTTCCAGTGAACCGCTCTCACGTAGGCCACTAGAACTGCCCTTTAGAAAATGGTTCGGCGTTAATGCTTCCGATTCGGCGCTTTCTAAAGCACACAGGTCAGAGGCCTTGAATTTAAAATTTGCTCTACGTCAGCAAATGCTCCTCTTAACACCTCAGTATTTCTGAAAGTATAGATTTAGTCGAACGTACCAGTCGCTCCCAAACGCCGCCCATGTGCGGTGAACTGGGAGGGTTAAACTTGAACTCCAACGTTGGATACTGTTGCTCCACAGCTGAAGTTGATATCCGTTCTATGTGCTCCTTCAATACGCGGTGGCTCCTCTAAAATTCGTACCATTGTCCGATAGTATGCTACGCGGCACCCCTCTTCTGGCTACAAACGCCTTCAACACGCAGAGAAATGAGTCGATTGACAGTGATGCGGCAATTTCTAGATGTACCGCTCGGGTCGTAAGGCATGTAAACAACACACCCATCTCTTCTCGTGCCTGCGACCCACTGAGACTTCAAATGAGCCGAAGCAGTCCACTCCAGTAAAGGTGAATGGTTGTGTGTGCGGCGATAACCTCTCCTTTGGTAAATCGCCCATCTTTGGTGGCACTGGTCGGGCCACTCGTATACGGCACGCTACACAGGCGTTAACGACTTTTCTCACTAAAGCGCGTAAGCCGGTTATCCAGTACCGCTGTCGTACCTCGTTAACGACAATTTCATTGTGCAGATGGTAATTCTTCCTGTGATAGTACTCCACAATCAGGAACGTTACTCTATGCTTTTGCGGTAGTATAATGGGTCGTTTAGTGTCCATATCTACGCCTTCAATTCTGTCGATTCGTCCTTTGATTCGTAGCACTCCTAACTCATCCAGGTAAGGAGTGCACTTAAATAGCTTACTTTTCCTATTTGTTAGGCCATGTCCTTGGTTTAAGCATCTGATCTCTTCTGAAAACTCCTCTTCTTGGCATACACGAATAAAAACCGCATCGGTTTCCACATCGCGGTTTATAGCCAAAATGTTCCTCAGTTGTTCTCCGCAAGGCCTCTTACATATGCCTTGCAAAAAGTTTAGATCAGGTGTGATGCAAGCCAAACTAGAGTTCCTTTTGACTTTCTCCTCATGGTGCAAGATACTTTCACTCGTCTTGCTCGGCCTCTGCTCCATGCTAGGCCATTGTGTCTCTTGTTCATACAAGAATTTCGGGCCAATAAACCACCTTGAAGTCCCGGTCATGTCTGGCATCTTTGTCCATTTCGTGCCATCGTCTGCAACGTTATGCTGGGTGGGCACCCATCGCCAAGATAGTACGTCAGAGTCTTCCATGAATTCTCCAACACGCAATGCCACAAATTGATTGTATTTGCGGGCATCTGATCTAATCCAGCATAAAACGTCCTTTGAATCCGTCCAGAAAATACGCTGACATACTGTTACTGAGAGTTCTGGTTCGATGAATTTCGTCAGCCGTAAACCTAAAACAGCAGCTATCAGTTCCATCCGTGGTATTGAGACTGGCTTCAAAGGGGCCACTCGTGTCTTAGACGCTACCAAAGAACATTGGACTATTCCATCCACTTCTGCTCGCAGGTACACAAGCGCTGCATAAGCGTTGATGCTGGCGTCCACAAACGTGTGAAGAGATTCATCCCAATCCGTTCCTGCTCGCCAGATATTCTGCAAAATAATTTTAGCACGAACAGTGAAAAAGCCAAGCATCCAAGTGGGTCAAAAATTGACATAACCACACTTAACACAGTTCTTTTGGTCGGATAGTCTTTCGAAGCTCTTTCAAGCAAATCCGGCTTGACTACATACGTAAGTTGATCTGTCACGGGCAGCCACCAAATGCCTAAAACCTCATCTGCGTTTTTTCCAAGAATCCCACCTCCCTAGGCTCGTCTCCTTCCTGGTTCTTGAGCGCTCTCACTACGCTCGCAGAATTCGAGGTCCAGCGCCTCATGTTGAATCCACCCTCCAAGTGAATTCTCTGCACCTCCATTGCCAACTCCGTCATCTCGTCTTCGGTGTTTGTCGACTCGAGCCAGTCGTCGACAAACGTGTTTCTACAAATGGCCGCAACAGCTCTTGGAGATTCTTTTCTGAACCGCTCTGCGTTGCGATTCTTTATGTAATTAGCTAAGGCCGGCGAGCAGGAAGCCCCGAATGTCATAACCTGCATCACGTACGTTTCCGCCGCTTTAGCCGAATTTCCACTGCGCCATAGAAACTTCTGAGCCGTCTGGTCCTCTGGGCGCACTCTTACTTGGTGAAACATCTCACTTATATCACCAGCAACTGCTACTGGTCGCTCCCGAAAACGTATTAGAACGCCAACTAGAGATGCCAGTATGTCCGGGCCCTTTAGCAAGACGTCGTTCAATGACGTGCCTTTGACTTTCGCAGCTGCATCCCAGACCAGCCTCGTCTTGTTCTTGTTTGGGTTAGTGACTGTAAATATAGGAAGAAACCATGAACTTTCACCCTTATTTAGCTCACTTTCTGTTAATATCCGGATGTATCCCTTTTCTTCATAGCTTTGCATAGTGTCCAACATAAAGTTTCTAAGGTCGATATCCTTTGCCATTTTCGCTTCTAAACACTGAAGACGACTCATGGCCATTGAGTATGAATCAGGTAGATCTACTTTGTCGAACCTCCATAATAGTCCAGTTTGCCAACGTTTGTCAATCGGGCAATAGCTTGTGGTCGCCTCCATAATCTGCAACGCGCGCTCGTCGTCTTTCGATCTTAATGGCTTGCTTGCCACACGTGTTCCCGAAGACTCCATAGCGAAGTATTCTTTCATTGACGCATCCAGAGCGCGCATGCTGCTCGCTTCATTGCACTCACATATGTGCAATATGTGTGAGGACACTGAAGCGGCATCGCTGTGCCGGCCATACACAGACCAGCCCAATCTACAGCGTGCCGCGATCACGTCGTCTTCTTCAGACTCCCGTATCTCCAAAGGTACACAAACTTTCAAATTATCCAGACCAATAATTAAGCTTGCTTTTACGTTACAGTAACTAAAATTTGGTAAATACTGTAGATGGTTTCTCGAGGTTACCAGTTCGTCGGTAACTGTTTGCGTGGGCAAGTCTAGCTTACGTACCGTGCGCAAACTCTTGAGTTCAAATCGCATCGCACCTTGACACATCGACGACACTCCGACACTCACATACTTCGACGCGCTTTCCGTTTGAGTGACTTGACTGGTCCACTTTAAGCACAGTTCTTCGGCCGGGCCATCTAGTCCTAACTCGTCTGCCAGAGTTTCTTCAATTAAAGAGCAAGCGGCTCCCTCGTCCAGTAAGGCATATTTCGCTTCCTTCCGTATAACATGATTGGCATATATCTGAATAAAGCTTTGCTTGTTATATGTCCATGGAATAAAATTGGTGGATGAACTGGTTTATCGTCCTCATTCGTCTGCCACTGCGATTTGCTTTCCTTGTAGTCCGACGTCTCGTGGATCAACGAGTGGTGTATCTGCCTGCACCCATCGACACCACAACTTCTTTTACTTTTGCAATTTCGTATCACGTGCTGATCAAAACAGCAATAGCAGAGCCTCTTTTGCCGCACGAAATCGTTTCTCAGCTTTATGCTCATTTCTCGAAAGAGGCGGCAGTCTGCTAGGTTATGACTCCCTGCACATTTGGGACACAACCGGATGCGTACTTCATGCGTTTTCGATTCTTGACTAGATCCACTTTGCAATTCGTTGTGCAGAAAAATTCGCTCTTCGTTTCTCTTTGCTCCATCTTTAGCTGGAACTGTATACGGCGTAACCATTGAGGCACACATTGTAATGCCAAACAACCAATTGTCAAAGATAGACAAGTTAGCGACACTTCCAATTAGAGTCATTCGGTGTCTTCCCCAATCGAGTTTCAAGTCTCCTGGCAACTTATCGACGAGCTCGCCTAATAAAGCTGGATCGTGCAAATACTCTTTAAGCCCAATTGCGACCAGTGTCGCGCAATAGTTCTGCACTGCCAAGGATAGCTGAATAACCGAATCCAAATTATTTGAGCGTGCCGCTGTTTCTTCTCTTAGTTTCCTTTGTAGGCTCGAGTGAATAATCTCCGGTCTTCCGTAAAGCATCCGTAACGTACCGATTGCATACGGCACCGTCTCTGGACACATTAGCTTTCCTTGAACGGCATCCCAAGCCGCTCCTTTTAAGCACTTTTGGAGTCGAATAAGATTCTCTTCGTTACTAATCCCAAATCTTTCAGTTGATTGTTCGTAGTGGTTTATAAACAACGACCACTCTTCTGGCTTACCGGAAAACACGGGTAAGTCTTTGTTCAGTACTTGGCGGGCCGCTATCTGTTCCGATGACAATAAAGTTTTCTTGTGTCCTAAATCCGTAGAATGCTCTCCAGGGCTTAACGTCGAGTGTCCGGTAGCCAGCAGTTGGCTTCCAGGTCCATGCTGCATTCCAGCCGAGTAACTCATTTGTCTTTGAGTCCACAATCCGTTATGAAGGTTAGCTGTATTGGCCAGAAACGGTAGACTCACTCCTTGAATAGTCGATTGCGCCAACGCAGGTACAGACCATGGAGTTGGATCAATTTTACTGGGCCATTAAGTATCGTTTGTTGCACTGACAAACCGTCGCCTTTTGATGGCGTTGACATCGTTGGTATATCAGATTGTCTATCACTTGAGACCGCTCCATTCTCAGTCGCCTCAGCGACGTCTTCTTGACTCTCAGCGCTAAGTTGAACTGGTACTCTATCACTATTGCTCATTGCGTATGTTGCGTAACAATGAGGTTATGTTTGCCTGTTTGCACGTGGTTCACTATCTCCCTCTCTTTTCCTCTCTCAGCGAGCCGGCATGTAATCGTCTGCCGCGGTCGCTCTCACGAAAGAAGCTTCTGGAAGATTCCACGTTCACGTAGTTCAGAAATATTGAGACTCTGCTAATATTTCGGGAGCCAAAGAAATAAATATTTTAGGATGTAGAAAATTCAGGTTTGACGTGGGACAGCTCCAAAAAGTTCGTGAGATTGAACATATATCCCGAGCCCTCTAACCAAACAATTAAACGCCGGTTTTGTGTTCAATTGCGCTATATTCAGTTGCACAATTTGTAGGCAAATCGATCGGTTAGATCGGTCAGCTGAAATCTTTATTTCAATGTTAATTCAAATTTCTCACATGTTTTTATTTTATCTTACATTTGTGTTTTCTCTCCTTTTCACGGCTTTCCTGCTTGCCAAATTTTCTGTGACTAACGCGCCATCATAGCGAGCTGCCGCTCAATCACCAATGCAAGCAAAGACAAAGTAAATTCCAACTGTTCTTCTTCGAATAAGAGAGAATAAAAACCAGGGGCGCGTTGGGTAATCTTTTCTACTGGCGCGGGGCGGCAATTAAGCCTGCACCGCAACAGGCATGTTGGGTTATTTGCTATACTTATACAACCTTGGTTGTCTTCAAATATACTAATTGGCTCATTTAAATCAATCATTATTTCGTTTATTAAGGATTTTAACCATAAAGCTTCTCTAACGCTTTCAAATAGAGCCATGTATTCTGCTTCAGTAGATGAGGCACCAACTGATTTTTGTTTCATGGTACTCCAGCAAATTAAACAATTATCAACTAACTTAAATAAGTAAACAGTAGTACTCCGTATATCTGTTTCATTACCTGCCCAATCAGAATCTGCATAGCCAACAACAACATTTTCAAAACTAATGCTTTTTGTAAAGCTTAATTTTAATTCAACCGTACCTTTCAGATACCTTAGTAGCCTTTTTAGGCACTGCCGTAGTTCTTTATTGTTGTTGTTGGTATATCTGCTTAATATGCTTACTGCCGTACTCAAATCTGGCCGAATACATAACATAATGTAATTGTCACGATGACAACATCATCCACATACAAAAGTACATAAATGTTAAGTGATATATTCCTATTATCTATGAGGTATATACATCGGTCAACTCCAAGATTTATAAAGCCAATTTCTTTTAAGACATTTTTGAATGCTTCGAACCAACACCTAGCTGCTTGCTTTAGACCATAAATAGCTTTATTTAGCTTACAAACTGTATCATCATCATGACTCAGTCCTAGAGGAATCTTCATGTAAATTTCCTCTTTCAAATTGCCATTTAGGAATGCTGTCCTAACATCCATATGATGACCCTTTAAATCGTATTGAGTTGCAAGCGCTAGTATAAATCGAACACTGGAAATACGTGCAACTGGTGCAAATGTTTCTTCGTAATCAGTTAAATATTCTTGCGTGAAACCACGAGCTACAAGTCTGGCTTTGTATCTGACTATGTTTCCAAATTCATCCTGTTTAATGCTAAAAACCCATTTGCAATCAATTATATTTTTATTACTGGGCCTTTTTACCAAAGACCTTGTATTGTTTTCAAAATGCGAATCTAATTCATCCTGTACTGCTTTTTCCCAATTAATTTTGTCATCTCTACTATTAAATTTCTTCAAAGCAATTCGGAATATTACTAAAATATGTATAGGAATTCATCCAACATTTTTCCATTAATCTATATGAACATGTAGGTTTATCGCTTAATTTTTCACTGCGTCGAATTTCATTGTTCTCACCATTACCACTGGATCGGTATTCTCCAGATTTGTGGAATTTTCACAAGGCTGTACAACAGTTTTGGAATTGTCATCAACAGTTTCCATATTTTCAATTTCATCCAATGGAAGGCAAGACTCTATACTTTCAGAATTTGCATTCTGAAAATCAACTTCCTGTTTTTCATTCTCATTTTCCAAACAAGAGTTATCACACTGTTCCCTCATTTCATTTTGGAACACTGAGTCTTCAGATTGTACAACACAATCTTCTACAGACCTTGAATGAAACATATTTACCTCATCCACCACAACATCTCTAGCTGTCATAAACTTTCTTGCCTCCACATTCCACAATTTAAACCCATTCGGTTCGTATCCAACAAGTATACCTTTTGTCGATTTTTCATCAAACTTTCGTTTTCTAATTTTGTTATGTAGGTATACTGTTGATCCAAATATTTTCAGATATTTCAAAATAGGCTTTTTATTATGCCAAATTTAATAAGGTGTTTTCGTAAAATCTTTTAAAGCTCTAGTTGGACATCTATTAATTAGATAAGTTTCAGTTAAAACTGCTTCTCCCCAGAAACTTTTCGGGAGTTTAGCTCCATTAACCATAGATCGAGCCTTTTCTGTGATAGTTCTGATCATTCGTTCAGAAATACCGTTTAATTGTGGAGTGTGAGGCACCGTCAAATGATACCTGATACCTTTTTCTGAACAATATTCACGCATTTCTTAGACAAATATTCACGTCAATTGTCGATGTAAAAATTTACCACTTTCAAATTAAAATGGACTTCTGCTTTGGCAATAAAATCTTTAAAAACTGAAAACAAATCTGATTTGTATGTTATTAAATATGTCACACAGTAATGGGTATATTGATCAATAAAAACCACATAATAGTTTTTATTATCAATTGTACAGGGAGTTATCGGGCCACAAATATCTGAGTGTACCACAAACAATGGCCTATTAATATGATCTTTATTTTTGAATTTTTCAAATCTCAATCTTGACATTTTTCCATTAATGCACGCTTCGCATAATTCTTTATTTAAATCTACTTTACTTAGTAGATTAATGTCTTCAAACAAATTATTTCTTTTTATCTTCTGAAATTTTCCAAAACTAATGAGACTCAATCTTTCGTGCCACAAGCGATACTCTGCATTTTTGGTTATATTCGAATTACATGAATAAGCTATATTATTCAATTTAAATTTTACAAATGGAATATTATACTCACATGCTCCAGCAAATACCATTTGACCATTTTTAGTGACCTTTACATCTTCAGAATTGAATTCCACTGTCATTCCAGCATTTTGCATTTTCTGAACTGACAAGAGATTATGTGGCACATCCTTGCAAAATAGCACGTCCTCCAATGTTATGTTAGTGCTCTGGCTTCTTAATTGAACAACTCCTTTAGCTGTTGCATAGGTGCATTCTCCGCATTTGGCAATGGCTATTTCTGCACGATTCTCCAAGATAACATGGTCAGCAAACAATTCCTTATCTTTTATGATGTGATCTGAAGCTCCTGAGTCTAATATGAATGAAACTTCGCTACTATTGGATAGATTTGCTACTTGTCTTATCATAAAGGCAAAGCCACGATCTGCTTAAGCTGTTGTTACCTGCGCTTGCTTATTTTCATTGAAATTAGTGGCGACATTCGATCTTTTCAAAATAAAGCAATCTTTTTTCAAATGCCCGGGCTTTCCACAATGAAAGCACTTCTGTCTCTGCTTCATTTTATTTTTAAAACTAACTTTATGTTTGGAAAAAACCTTTGTTTTCTTTGCTTTCTTTATAATTCACAGCTTGCAAAACTTTGATACTTGTATCTTTGCTTATGGATTTCAATTTAATTTCATGGTCAAGGAGACGTGTTTTAACAAAACCTATAGTTAGATTACTTTCTGACAATGTCTCAATGGCTGTGATAACTCCATCAAAGCTAGACGGAAAAGTCAAAAGTAGATGAGAAATTTTATCCATTTCATCAATCTTAGCTCCTGATGCAATAAGCTTAGTAATTAAATCATCAAATATATGGAAATGATTAACAAGTGACGAATCTCCTTTTAATTTTAATGCTAACAACTGTTTCCTCAATGAATGTTGTGATGCCAAACTATTTCTCTCATATATTGAATCTAAGCTTTCAAAAATTTTTTTGCACTCTTGTCAGCGTTAGCAAAAACCAAAAAAGATTCACTTAGAAATTCAATAATTATATTTTTAGCACGCCTATCAGCCTTTTTAACTCTTCTGTCATTTTGTCCTTTTCAACATTCAAAACACTCAAAAGATCTTTTTCTTCAAGAAGCGCTCTAATCCGAAACTTCCAAATTGAGTATTTGTCACCGTCGAACGGTTTTATATTCCTTTGTACTTTTTCCATATTCGCAACTAAGTTTCACTCAATACCAATTTACACTCAAGACCTCGTTTCACTCAAAATTTGCTGTTTGGTTTGTGCTCCTTCTCGCTCGTTTTCGACGCTTGGTGTTCGATGGTGAAATTCGACAAGTTCCGTTATTTGCTGTACGGAGACTTATTTCCTGCTTTCGTTCGTTCTGTGAATAATGAGAATATTATTTTATTTCAACTTTCTAATTTTTTTTTTTCATATACACAAATGCATCAATCCATTAATATATGCACTATTCCATGAACGTATCACTATCCAACACATGTGTGCATATAAATATTTTCCCTGCACTTATGCATGTATGCATATATGTACATACATTATTTATTTATTTATTTATTTATTTATTTATTTATTTATTTATTTATTTATTTATTTATTTATTTACGTCAACTAAGTCAGCAGTCGACGAAAAAGCTTAAGCTAAAATACAGATAGTATTTAATTCATGAAGGTAGCTTAGCTTTATGCACAACATCCCCGACCCGGTGGAGGTGTTTTATTTGCAACAAGGTGGCAGCTATGCCCCGATTCACAGCCAATGTGGTCAGGGAGGAGTTGCAGCCAATCCAATATCCAGTCCAGAATACTTTCAGTGGTTACGCTGTAGATAATTAAAAAGTATAGCGCGAAGAGAAGTGACAGATAGATAAGGAGAAATAAGGTGAGAAAGGTTGTTAAAAGATTGGCAAAGAACACGAAGAGGTTCGTGAAGAGAGTAGTTAGTCAAACATCTACTAAGGTGAAGAGGAAAAAAGTTTCTGGTCCGACGTGAGGGAACACAAAAATATAGCGTATCTAGTAAATTGGTAGAACTGACTTCGCCGTTGACTACTTTATGTAGAAAGAGAATCCCAAATACGAGCCTACGGTTGTAAAGTGAAGGAAGATTAATAAGAAGAAGTCTGTCAGAATAAGAAGGTAGGCGAAGATTCGGGTCCCAATTAAGACCGCGTAACGCAAACTTAAGGAATTGCTTCTGTACCGATTCAATACTACGCTGATGAACATCATATTGAGGGTTCCACACTGGTGAGCAATATTCTAGAGTAGGGCGAACTAACGAAGTGTATAAAACCTTTGTCACATATGGATCATCAAATTCTTTGGCCCAACGTTTAATGAAGCCAAGAAGACTGCATGCTCTATTAACAATTGAAGATATATGAATATTAAAAGAAAGTTTTGGGTCAAACATAACGCCTAAGTCTTTAAATGATGGTACACAATCTAACAGAACAGACTTAATAGAGTAATGAGCTAGGAACGGCGACAAACGACTGAAAGTTATAAAAGAGCATTTAGAGGCATTTAGGTGTAATTTATTAACGTGACACCAAACACAGAACGCATCGAGATCTGATTGCAAGTACTGTTGGAAAGAAGGATCATTATATGAATAACAAATCTTGACGTCATCCGCAAACATGAGCACGCGTGAATGAGCCAAGGCCAAAGGCAAATCGTTTATAAACAGGGTAAATAACAGTGGGCCCAGATGACTGCCTTGGGGGACACCTGACGTAACTCGAACAGTTTTAGATATCGAGGAACGAAAAGACACCTTTTGGGTTCTGCCAATAAGATACGACTTTAACCAAGCCAATAGTTTCGGGGAAAAACCCATGATGTTAAGTTTCATGAGAAGCAAGGAATGATCAACCGTATCGAAAGCCTTACTAAAGTCAGTATAAATAACATCAGTTTGACACTTTTTACGGAAGCCATGGTGTACAAGGGTAGTCAATTCTAAAAGGTTGGTAAGCGACGAACGACCTTTTATGAAGCCATGCTGACAAGCAGAAATAGTGGATCTGGATAGGTGTTGAAGAGAAGACGTGATAATTTTCTCAAACAGCTTAGGTATTGCCGAAAGTTTGGCAATGCCACGGTAGTTAGAAATATCCGATTTGTTACCCTTTTTAAAAAGCGGAATAATAAAAGACTCCTTCCAAATATCAGGGAAGCGACAAGTCTCACTCGATATAAAGAATAACCGAGATAAAGGCTTAGATAGGGAAATCGAACACATTTTAAGGATGCAACTAGGTATATTATCAGGCCCGGGTACGAAGGAAGACGTCATAGATGACAAGCTAGAGATAATACAGTCTTCAGTAATATTAGGAATAAACATAAAATTTGAATGTGGAATTGTGAAGGGATAAGGTGTGGGATCCGAAGCAGTAGTAGAATAAGTCGACTGAAAGAATTTAGCAAACAGATCTGCAATATCTGAATCACAATTAGCAGTCTGGTCATTAAGTCTGAAGGTGGAAGGTAGTAAATTAGAGCGTCTTTTGGAATTAACAAAGTTATAAAATCTTTTGGGGTTCCTATAAAATTCAACCTTACAGCGAACGATATAATTATTGTAGCATTGAGTATTTAAAAGACAAAATTGAGATTTGGCTACACAATAATTTGCATAGTCAAGTCGCGAACCAGTTTTTTTAAATCTTTTAAAATATCTCGATTTAATGTTACGGAGATTAGAGAGCCTACGTGTGAACCAGACTGGCGCACTGGAGACGGTAGAGACATTCACATAAGGAACGCATTTATCAATTAGAGAATTAAGAGCAGAGTAGAAAAAATTTACTGCACAATCTATATCACAGCACTCAAATAGAAATGACCAATCAAAAGAGAAAATAAGGCTGTTAAGAAGATTGAAATTTGTTTTACGAAAACATCTGCGACGAGAATTTGAGATGTTATTGAATGAATTATTAACGGAATTGTAAGAAATAGTAATTTCAATGGTAGGGTGATAAGTATCTTCAGGCTTCACTAGGGTCTGTGTTTGTGATACAGCACTAACAGTGGGATCAGAGACAAAAACAAGATCGAGTATTCTTTTAGAAGAGTTAAGAAAAGAATTCAACTGATATAGCTAACATTCAAGTAGGCTATCAAGAAAAACATGTTGAGATGAAGGAATTAAGAAAGATAGATTATCATCAGCAAGCCAAGAAACATTAGGCAAGTTAAAATCACCTAAAGCTATAAAAAAATCACGATCTTTAAGACGACTAAAAATAGTTCGCAAAGCATCAGCATGGTGCATGTAGATCATGATATCAGAAGTTGGAGGAATATACGAACAAGAGATATATAAGCTAAAGTTAGAACATGTAACTTCGACGCAAATAAACTCAACACATAAGGGGAGATCAATCGGCACAACACTTGAACACAGATTCGAGTTGACAGCAATGAGTACTCCACCGCCACGTCGACCAACACGATCAAGCCTATAAGAAATAAAGTTATTAGAAAGAATTTCATTATCCAAAACAGAGGAATAAAGCCAAGTTTCAGAGAAAGCTAATATGTCAGCCGAAAAGGTTAAGCTATCACAGAATAATTTAGAGAGCTTGGTAAGAAGTCCTCTTACATTTTGATAGTGAATGCAAAGACTAGACGTTATTAGTTTTTTGAAGCAGAAGATACATTAGGAAGGTGGACAGGCAAAGGGCGGGAGCGCTTATTGGGCGCAAATTCGTGTACAACTAGGCCCTCTGGCCAAAAGTTAGGGTCAACCATAGCTGAGAAATACTCATTTGGCACAGTAATTTTAAAAGAGGAGATTTCGCGAGGCCTAGAAAACTTAAACTTTTGAATTAAAACCTTAGCAGGGCATATATTACCAATGTAAGCTGCCACAGACGATTCAGAAGTATCTGGAGCAAGCCTAGAGATAAATAATTGTTTACGATGAGGCACTACAGTTAGTGGAGGCGGAGGAGCATAAAGCATAAAGAGGGACAAGAAGATGGTGTAGGCGAAAGTAAAATGGGAGAAGATGTAATAGAAAGTGCGGGCGACTGCTTATGAGGCAACTCAAGGGTACATTTCTTGGGCAATTCCTTAGAAGGTGGACCAAACTTGAATTGCGACAATAAATGTATGCTAGAGTCACACTCATTAGACAGCTGTTTGGCCATTTTATTTAGAGAAAGAAACTTTAAACGAAGATCCCTGTTCATTCGGCTAAAATCAAGCTGCTGGCTGGCACAAGATGGGCAAGTCCAGCGCATTAAGCCAAGCTCAGACTTAGACACAGACAAACCAGAAAATTTGTCGTAATCACGGCCGTTGAGGCCAGCATATTTTAAGTGAATAAGATTATCGCAAAGCCAACACGATATTGCTTTATACTGATCGTCAAAACGATCAGAATGCTTGCAATTGGGTAGACAACAAGCCATTTGTTAAAATACGTATATAAGCACCGCAGTATGTCTATCTCTTTCTTATTATTCTCGAATGATCCGATCTATGAATTGTAACGGACATTCTTTCATTTCTGCTTTACATTCATTTTCTTGCTGCCTGCGCTGCAGCGAATATTCTTATGCATAGATTTAGTTTCAAATAAACCTCTACTCGAATAGGTTATGGGCCCAGGCAGCAGAAAGTAAAACTGTGCGGGTTGGTCGGAAAGACTTGTAAGAGATTCGTTTTGTTAATTAAAGTTTGTGATTAACTAATTTGTTCAAGATGAGTGCACAATTTTCAATCGAAAAACTAGATGGTGAAAATTATAGTGTATGGTCAGTACAGATGAAAAGTCTGTTGATTCATTCTGATTTGTGGTCGGTGACATGTGGTCGGTTAAAAAAAGGGGCGTCTGATACGGCTGAACAAAAGGAGTTGTTTGACAGTAAAGACGAGAAAGCCCTCGCAAGTATATTGTTGTGCGTAAGTCCGTCGCAGATCAACGGTATAAAACATTGTAAAACCGCAAGCGAAGCATGGGCCAAGTTATCCGCGATCCACATGCCCTCCGGTCCGGCTAGAAAAATACAGTTGTTTAAGCAATTGTTGTATACTAAAATGTTGGCTACAGACAGTATTCGAGAGCATTTGAATAATTTTTCTAATGTCGTAGAAAAGTTAAATGAAATTCAGGAACAAGTGCCTGATGAAATGCTCGTTATAATTTTGTTGGCAAGTTTAAGTGACGATTTCGAAAATTTTGTAGTTGCCATTGAAACGCGAGACTCGTTGCCATCGCTAAGCGCTCTAAAAATTAAATTGCTTGAAGAGGGAGAGAGACGCAAGATTGGCGAAGTAGCCGAGAAAAGTGAGAATAAAATGTATTCGTCGCGTCAAGAAAACGGTAAACAGAACAAAGCAATGAGAGAACCAAAAAACATTGAATGTTGGTTGTGCGGTCGTCGCGGGCATTTAGCGTCGAAGTGTGGTTCGAAAGAGAGAAAAGACAACGCGAACGAAAAGAACAGTAAAAAGTCTTTTTCGGTGCTCTCTACTTCTGGAACACGAATCGGTTTGTCGAAAAATGCGTGGTGTGCGTTTGTGTGCGGACGAATCAATGTTTACGAGTATGCGTGAGCCCAAAGAGAAAATCAAGTTAGCAGGCGACAGTTATATAGAAGCCGAAGGTTGCGGTACAGTGGAACTAAAATGGAAAAATATCACGATCGAATTGCTTGACGTGCTATATGTAAAGGACTTACAATGTAATTTTATATCGGTATCAAAGGCAACAGAAAATGGCTTAAGAGTAATTTTTGTTAAAAACAAAGTGTTTGTTAAAGACAGTAACAATCGTGATTTAATGATCGCAGAGAAACACAACGATTTGTTTTTGTTTGAAAGTAAAACAAAAACAGTGTTTGCTGCAGAAACGAATGTAAATCAGCTGGTCAAATGGCATAATCGGTTTGGACATTTAAATTTCGATAGTTTAAATAAAATGATTAAGCAGGAAATGGTCTATGGTCTCAATGCTAAAGTGTGTAGTACAAATGACCTTGTATGTGAAACGTGTGCAAAAAGTAAAATTTGCGTTAAGAAGTTTCCGAAGTCTTCGAAAAGTCGCTCAAAAGAATTGTTGGGCTTGATTCATACAGACATTTGTGGACCTATGCGTACAGCGTCACAAGGTGGTGCGCGCTACTTCGCAACTTTCATAGACGATAAATCGCGTTATGTAACAGTGTACATGTTAAAGAATAAGAGCGATATTTTCCAGAAATTCAAAGATTTCAAAATGCTAGCAGAAAATCAGACGGGTAAGCGTATAAAAGCCATACGAAGCGACAACGGCCGTGAGTACCTGAGCGATAGATTTGAACAGTTCTTGTCGAGTCACGGAATAAAAAGACAACTCACTGTTCCCCATACTCCACAACAAAATGGTGTGGCAGAACGCGCCAATAGAACCCTGGTGGAGATGGCGCGAAGCATGATAGTGCATGCTGGAGTTGGCGAATCTTTTTGGGGCGAGGCAATAATGACGGCTGCATATTTACGGAATAGAGCAGAAACTGCAACTTTGCCTGATAATACTCCATACGAGGTTTGGTATGGGAAAAAGCCGAGCGTATCTCATCTTAGAGTATTTGGTATGAAAGCTATTGTATTAGATAAAACTCATAAGAACAAGTTTTCAGCGAAAGGGAAGCAGCATATTTTGGTAGGTTACTCCGAGACTGCCAAGGCTTATCGTCTTTACAACCCTGTCAAAAGGACCGTAGTAGTATCCCGAGATGTCGTGTTTTTGGAGCACAAGTTCATGAAAGAGTTGGAGCACGGTCGAGAATTATCATGTGAGTCAGATGTGGTAATCTTTCAGCCAAGTGAAAAACTTGATTGCGAGAATAATGATGAAATCCAAGAAAATTCTGTGGAGCAGCAAATTCCAATTGTTGATGAGCAAAGTGGTGACGAAGAAAATGCTGAGGAGGAGCAACCATATACCCGAAGAGAACCAGGGAGACCAAAGATTGTTCGCACTGGGCGTGCTGGTCGTCCACGAAGAGAGTACAATATGCTGAATGTACAAGATGCGAAAGACGTTATTGTTCCTACCTGTATAAATGAGGCATTTAAGTCAGAGCAGTCGGAAAACTGGAAATCAGCAATGCAGAAGGAGTATGACAACCTAGAAAACATTAAGACATGGAGTTTGGTTGATCTTCCTGCAAACAAAAAGGTTATCGGTTGTAAATGGGTTTTTACCACCAAACGAGATGAGAGTGGCAAAGTTCAGCGTTTCAAGGCAAGATTGGTCGCAAAAGGGTGTGGTCAACAATATGGAATTAACTACAAGGAAACTTTTTCCCCGGTTGCACGTTATTCCTCAATCAGACTGGTGATTGCGTTGGCGGTGGAACACGAGATGCACTTGCATCAGATGGATGTCTCCGCAGCATACCTCAATAGTGAGCTACAAGATGACGTTTACATGCGGCAACCTGAAGGTTTTGTCGATGCTGATCATCCCAAGCGTGTACTCAAGCTACATAAATCGTTGTATGGCTTGAAACAGAGTGGGCGTGAGTGGAACCAAAAGCTGGATAGCATTCTTTTGAAGATTGGTTTCGTTCCATGTGCAAGCGAACCGTGTATATACACGAGCAAAGTCAATGGGTATTTATCTATTATTGTTGTATATGTTGACGATTTTATACTTGCATGTACCAGAAAGGACGACGTGGCCTACATAAAGCAGCTCATATCAAACGAATTTGATGTGGTCGACGGCGGTGAACTCCATCATTTTTTGGGGATGGAAATCGAGCGAGATGGCAAGACTGGCAATGTCTCCATAGGCCACAAGCAGTACATCGAAGGCTTGTTGCATGAATATGGTATGAAGGACTGCAAGCCGAACGCGACTCCTCTAGAGGTCGGGTTCCAGACGAAATGCGATAGAAATGATTGCGGTCAGGTGGACAAGACACGCTATCAATCACTCATTGGTTCGTTATTGTATTTGGCGTTGACTACACGGCCAGATATAATACACTCTGTGGCTAAGTTGGCGCAGAGAAATGCAGATCCGCACAAGGAACATGAGGTTGCAGCCAAGAGGGTATTGAGATATCTAAGAGGTACCTCAGATGTGAGACTTCATTATAGCAAAACTGGTGTTCCTATTCACTGTTTTGTTGATGCGGACTGGGCTGGCGATTGCAACGATCGGAAGTCGTTCACCGGTTGGTCATTCCTTATTGCTGGAGCGGCGGTGTCATGGGAATCAAAGAAGCAAAATCTGGTTGGCCTCAGTAGCACGGAGGCCGAGTACGTAGCACTTTTTACAGCAGCCAAAGAAGCGATATACATCAGAAAGCTGATCAACGAGATGGGATTCGGGCCGATGGCGAAGCTGCTAATTTATAGCGATAACCAGAGCGCACAATGTCTTGCTAAAGATGCTAAATTTCATTCACGTAGCAAGCATATTGAAATAAAATATCATTTTGTAAGGGAAATGTATAAAGAAAATGTAATAGATATCAAATACATTCCCACAGATAGTATGACCTCAGATATATTAACAAAGAACTTATGTAAGGTCAAACATGTAAAGTTTACAGAAATGTTGGGATTAAAATAATTTTTGTATAAGATAGACTTCGCGTTGAGAAGGAGTGTTAAAATACGTATATAAGCACCGCAGTATGTCTATCTCTTTCTTATTATTCTCGAATGATCCGATCTATGAATTGTAACGGACATTCTTTCATTTCTGCTTTACATTCATTTTCTTGCTGCCTGCGCTGCAGCGAATATTCTTATGCATAGATTTAGTCTCAAATAAACCTCTACTCAAATAATGACTGTGCCAAATTTGATTAAGATAGGGTGACTATATTATATAGCTCCCATAGAAACGATCGGCCGAAAACTGTGACGATTATCAATAACTTTGTTTCTCACTGTCATTTAATATTTTTCACTTTAATCACATCCGGATAGCTGTCATATAAACATGCAACATCTTCAGATTGCTCCAACAACCTTAAGCTTTGGCCACGCATTAAGCGATGAGCGACGTAAACATAAAGGCTTATGAAAAAGCGTTGAAGTGGCCCCGCAGCTGCTGAGCAACGAGCGAATTTTATGAGCGACGTCGCACAGTTGGGCCTCTGCTCGGATAGCGTTGCAAAAATCAGTTCTTTCATGATCGCGTTTGGCAAAACTGATATATACGATCGGTAGGGAATACTTCAGAGATTATGAATCCAAAAAATTTTTGAAATCGGTTGAGAATCATGGGTGCTAGAAGCGCCCTAAGTTGAGACATTTTTAGTAAATGCGAATAGATGATAATTTTTACACAAAATCGCACCTTTAAAACTGAATATTGGGCGATTTCAACAATCGATCTTGGATTTTTTCACAAACCCTTTTATTGTTTTAATAATTTTTTAAATCCTTATTGAACTAGAAGCGTTTAAAAAATGTACTAAATATTGACGTTTGTTGTGGATCAGAACTAACAAGGATCAAAAATGCGCTGCAGGCATAAGGAAGAAGAGATCATGCGTATTGGCCTGTAGCTTCTTTGTTTTTAAATGATAACATTGCGTAATGCTGTTTTGCAAATAATACCTGTTTATAACTATGCCTTTCTACAATGTTAGATTGCTAATTGCAATTCCAAGTGCGTTGGAAAAACTGACTGAAAAATGATAACATTGCGTAATGCTGTTTTGCAAATAATACCTGTTTCTACAATGTTAGATTGCTAATTGCAATTCCAAGTGCGTTGGAAAAACTGACAAGGCAGGTAAATGTTATTTAAGTTGATGATAAATTGGTCCTAGTTGGTCATTTTTATTTCCGTTTACCTAATTGGATTTAAATATTAAGTTTTTTTTTACCTATTTAATGCAAAAAGGGTAATACCGATATGCGTTCTACCTAGTTAATTAAAAACAATATAATATAACGTTCTAATTATTCCTCTCGTTTGCGACAGTTTATTTTTAACTTCATAAATGGAAACACCTTAAATCCGGACTGAATAGTATTTGTCAATATAATTCACGACAGTTTTACTTATTAGTGCAATCATGTTGTTAAAGAATGAAAGGATTTTTAAAGTTTTCCATGTCTATGAAAACCCAAATGATTTTGAAATGGGATTGCTGAAAGAGATGGGCGTTTCATTCGAAAACGGAGTACGGAGCTTAACGAAATAATCAAATGTACACACTATAACTTAAGTCGAAAATGGATCGCAAGCGGCAGAAATATACAATGTAATACATTGAAAACTTCTCGTGTTAGACAAAATCTAGACCTTTTTAACATGCTGGCAGTCCGTCGGACCCATTTATTGTATCACTGACACATGTGCGAATTCGAAAGGATTTCGAATATAGCAACTATATTTCCGAAAATTTTTTTGACAAAAATCTGCCATCAATAGCAAATCTTCACAAATTAACCTAAAAATTTAAAAAATTAACTTAAATAGCTTCTTCAAATTAAAAAGCTTCTGCTCTCTGTCGTGACGGTCGTGTTTTTGCATAGCTCCGGAGTTTTTATTAATATTTATTGTTTTCTCTCAATTTTTAATTAAAATTATAACAACGGCGGAATGTCAAGAAGCTAACGCTGAGCATGTACTATAAATTATTTTCAACCCTCGAAAATGTGGGTCATTAAAATTAGTAATTTTAAGAACAATTGTCGCCTTCTATATTCCAACGGTTTATTTATATACACAAAAAAAAGTGCATTATTTGAATTCAACGAATAAAGATTGGGTTTCATAGTTATGGTATTGAAAATCCCTATTCACACACGTAAAAATCACATGTGCAAAGATGCATGTTTTGAGCTTCTGTTATATTTACATGAAATTCGTAACTGTGGGTAATTTTTCCATTTTAAGTGGTGGCGTTTGAGAAAACAATTATTGAAAATGGAATTAGTATCAAGTGCATCAAGTATTTTAACTCGTCAAGCCGCAGAAAGATTGCGGAAAGTGGATTCGCTTGGATTTACCAAGCAGCAATTATTGGGGCAAAACTTCAAACAATCAACGCAACGTCAGGTGCTTCAAGTCTTCTTCTACAACATGCGCTATAAGAAGCTCAAGGCAATGGGAAGATTCAGACTAACAATCGAAGTTATAGTATTTAGGCAATAAGCCCTTATACAACACAGGGATGTCAATTAAGCTGTAGCCAAATTGATCACCTTATATGAAGATTGGAATCATATTAAAACACCAATTCCTGAGAAAAGATCTGAATATCAGAAAAAAATTGTCCACACATTTGTGAAATGTCTGGTCATCTTAATCGACATTGCAATTGTAGATGCACTAAAAAAAATTAAGTTCTAGGAAGATTAGAAGTTTCAACAAATGCAACGATGGAAAGGACATCCTGGTTGTATGGTTGATGTTGATATGACATTATATGCAATGAAAAAAATAAATCTCAGTAGCGTCAACTAAGACAATCTACCCGGAAAAGAAAAACGAGGTTGTATGCATAAATATTATTACAAATACATGGTAGCGCTTGGCTACAACATTCATATATACAAATCCAGTTTTATGTTTTATCAGTGGAGAACTGTTTATATATATATTAATGTAACATCTGAAATAGATAACCTGCCAGAAATGTTATGAAAATAGTTTTATTTTCTTACCTTTTTAAGAAGAGTCGCATCATTTTCAACTAAAGGAGATTGTATTTGTTTTGTAATTATGTCCATTTTTTTCCATAATTTCGGCCAATTAACTTGGATAAGGCCCTCCTGATGAGCGATTTCCACTAAAATAACACTTCCTCCAATCACAAATGCGGCAATTTTTCCAATTTTCATAGTTGTAAATCCAGTCGCCCTTCAAATAAAACTTGATATTTAACTAAAAATTGTATCGGTGACTTTAGTTTATGCATTTAGCGACCTTTAAGTTGTTTGTAACTCGCTTTACCAGCTTGTGATTAAATCTTTTTCGAATAAACATATGAAACAGTTTATTTTTTTCATAAATATTTGTTCATAAATGAGTGGTTAGAGTTTAATAGCTAATTATATCAATGAAGCCGACTGTTCTTTGATGCTATCAAAATGTAAGTGTTTGAATTACGCATGCATTTGAAACTGAGCAATCAAAAGATCGTTAAGTTCACAAATATTGAATATTGACTTAAAATATGTATAAAAAGTAGTTTAATTTCTAATCAATATAATATTCCATATATTTCAACCAGCCATTCTGTGGTCAGGTGGCCTTCAGTGCAATTATTTTTAAACGTTCATACTCTCTGTTGTGGAGCTTGAAAAGTTTAAAAAACACACCTTTTTTATATTTATTCGAACATTTTTTTGATTCGGCAAAGGGAGTTACAAATCTGTGGTTAAATTTACTATATATTTTAAAATTAATAATACTATAAAGTTCAATAATAAATAAAAATAAAATATAATAAAATAAAAACCTGATTTTGCAAAACCAAGAGCAAAAAATTAAATCATCTTGAAACACTTGAAGATGAGCTGGAAACACCAACAGCCTATCACATGGTATGCAGGCCGACAAAACACAAGATAGGGAGCGAGTCGGCTGGCTTATACGAAACTTCGAGGAACCCGGAAACAATCCCAAGAAATGTTTATGTTAGCCAAACAAGCTGAGATACTGGCAAAAATGCTTTTCGAAACATCTCGGAAACGGCCAGGTTTTGGAAAAACGGACAGAGAACATCAAGGAAGGCCTTGAGAACTTGATGGGGCAAGTTTTCAACGGGAAAGAGACTTCCAATTCCTTCAAGTCTCGTGTGGTATGTTTTCGATCTGTACACTACTGAAATGCAGGAAAATGCAAGCTGAATGGATTAAGAAAGTACATATAGTTTTATCCCCTCTAATATGAATTATAGTGTTAAGTGACCTGCTCACTCAATCACTCTCTCGTTGTCATGCTGAAGTGGGCCCGTGAAGCTTGAGTGAATTGCGGACAAGACGGACCAAATTCTCTTCTTTAAAAGATACAAGGTTCCGCACTTGAACCCGCCCAAGATAGATGGCATTTTTTTTGACACTAGGCCAAACATCACAGCGTCTTGCTGTATACGAGCACGATCACACGTCTTTATTAAGGCCTATGAGCGTAGCCACAGACATGTTAGAATGGAGGAGACCCAATAACGATGTACTGACTACTGTAGCATATTCCAAGCGGTGGTCTATGTTTTACATCGCTGTCAAGAAAACTGAAACTTGCAGCTAACAATACGGCGAACTAGCAGTGGAAAGTCCTTACAGGGTAAAGCATACATACTGACCGGACACTGCCCTACAGCATCTCATGCTTACAAACCAATCCTTCTTACTTGCACCAACTGAAAAAAATGTAAGTCAACCAATGTTCCCGTTGGCATATGCAGCTTTGGCAGTGTTCAAGCTCACTTGTGTGACGGGCCTGGAGTTAATCCTTACGTGCATTAAGCTACTTATCGGGTCTGCTTTGTTTTATTTCTTCCTATCTGTTAGATTTCCCAGGTTTTTTCATTCTCTAAACTCTGATTAAAAAATGGATTAACAATTACTGTTGGCCAACGGCTGCGCCCTTGCGGAGCCCCAAACTGCTCGCTTTGTATGATGCGGCCTTCGGATGATTTCCACCGAGGCGGCTCTGAGGCACTTGCGATTTGGCAGGAATAAAATTATCAGGGTAACTTCAAGTTGCTTTATTTTCTTAACCTAAAACTAAGTAGTACAATTTTCGGTGGGCAAAATGCAACCACATCGAACGAGATTAATTTCAAGAGTAAAATTCAAGTGCAGCAAACCATGCTGTCTTTTACAAAATTCAAAGTTCTGGAAATTTCCATAGAAGAAGTAAGCAAGAAAAGAATTAAAGTAACGGAACTCCAAGTTTGTCTCTTCAAAGTAATTTGCGCTGTTCTTGGTCTCTCTCTCTCTTCGGTCGTTTTCTCTCTTCAGCAAAAAGTGTCTTGATTCAGTTGTAGCCCAAACATTCTCCCCCCTTTGATGATGACGATCCTTATCATCAAATTCATGTCCGGAAGACTCCTGCGAAAAGAATAAACTGAAACGAGAAAGTAACAATTTAACGCTTAGGTGTAGGGTTGGTGTCATTCTCCATCCAATTCTCCTGAATAGGCAATGGACAGAGTTTGGCTACCGGTCGGTTTATGAGCCCATTGACTGTCTTCAAAGTCACCACTCTCACTAGTCCATTGATGAGAGGGGAATCGCTCGTCCCTGATGAGCACTATGCATCCAACTGTTAGATTTTCCTTGGTCTGCAGCCATTTTGGTCTCCTTTGTAATCGTGATAAATATTCCGAATTCCATCTTCTCCAAAACTGTTGTGCATAATATTGACAATTTTTCCATCGATCAATAAGAGTAACTGTTAAAATACGTATATAAGCACCGCAGTATGTCTATCTCTTTCTTATTATTCTCGAATGATCCGATCTATGAATTGTAACGGACATTCTTTCATTTCTGCTTTACATTCATTTTCTTGCTGCCTGCGCTGCAGCGAATATTCTTATGCATAGATTTAGTCTCAAATAAACCTCTAATCGAATAGGTTATGGGCCCAGGCAGCAGAAAGTAAAACTGTGCGGGTTGGTCGGAAAGACTTGTAAGAGATTCGTTTTGTTAATTAAAGTTTGTGATTAACTAATTTGTTCAAGATGAGTGCACAATTTTCAATCGAAAAACTAGATGGTGAAAATTATAGTGTATGGTCAGTACAGATGAAAAGTCTGTTGATTCATTCTGATTTGTGGTCGGTGACATGTGGTCGGTTAAAAAAAGAGGCGTCTGATACGGCTGAACAAAAGGAGTTGTTTGACAGTAAAGACGAGAAAGCCCTCGCAAGTATATTGTTGTGCGTAAGTCCGTCGTAGATCAACGGTATAAAACATTGTAAAACCGCAAGCGAAGCATGGGCCAAGTTATCCGCGATCCATATGCCCTCCGGTCCGGCTAGAAAAATACAGTTGTTTAAGCAATTGTTGTATACTAAAATGTTGGCTACAGACAGTATTCGAGAGCATTTGAGAGCATTTGAATAATTTTTCTAATGTCGTAGAAAAGTTAAGTGAAATTCAGGAACAAGTGCCTGATGAAATGCTCGTTATAATTTTGTTGGCAAGTTTAAGTGATGATTTCGAAAATTTTGTAGTTGCCATTGAAACACGAGACTCGTTGCCATCGCTAAGCGCTCTAAAAATTAAATTGCTTGAAGAGGGAGAAAGACGCAAGATTGGCGAAGTAGCCGAGAAAAGTGAGAATAAAATGTATTCGTCGCGTCAAGAAAACGGTAAACAGAACAAAGCAATGAGAGAACCAAAAAACATTGAATGTTGGTTGTGCGGTCGTCGCGGGCATTTCGCGTCGAAGTGTGGTTCGAAAGAGAGAAAAGACAAAGCGAACGAAAAGAACAGTAAAAAGTCTTTTTCGGCGCTCTCTACTTCTGGAACACGAATCGGTTTGTCGAAAAATGCGTGGTGTGTAGACAGCGGGGCTACAGCTCATTTGTGTGCGGACGAATCAATGTTTACGAGTATGTGTGAGCACAAAGAGAAAATCAAGTTAGCAGGCGACAGTTATATAGAAGCCGAAGGTTGCGGTACAGTGGAACTAAAATGGAAAAATATCACGATCGAATTGCTTGACGTGCTATATGTAAAGGACTTACAATGTAATTTTATTTCGGTATCAAAGGCAACAGAAAATGGCTTAAGAGTAATTTTTGTTAAAAACAAAGTGTTTGTTAAAGACAGTAACAATCGTGATTTAATGATCGCAGAGAAACACAACGATTTGTTTTTGTTTGAAAGTAAAACAAAAACAGTGTTTGCTGCAGAAACAAATGTAAATCAGCTGGTCAAATGGCATAATCGGGTTGGACATTTAAATTTCGATAGTTTAAATAAAATGATTAAGCAGGAAATGGTCTATGGTCTCAATGCTAAAGTGTGTAGTACAAATGACCTTGTATGTGAAACGTGTGCAAAAAGTAAAATTTGCGTTAAGAAGTTTCCGAAGTCTTCGGAAAGTCGCTCAAAAGAATTGTTGGGCTTGATTCATACAGACATTTGTGGACCTATGCGTACAGCGTCACAAGGTGGTGCGCGCTACTTCGCAACTTTCATAGACGATAAATCGCGTTATATAACAGTGTACATGTTAAAGAATAAGAGCGATATTTTCCAGAAATTCAAAGATTTCAAAATGCTAGCAGAAAATCAGACGGGTAAGCGTATAAAAGCCATACGAAGCGACAACGGCCGTGAGTACCTGAGCGATAGATTTGAACAGTTCTTGTCGAGTCATGGAATAAAAAGACAACTCACTGTTCCCCATACTCCACATCAAAATGGTGTGGCAGAACGCGCCAATAGAACCCTGGTGGAGATGACGCGAAGCATGATAGTGCATGCTGGAGTTGGCGAATCTTTTTGGGGCGAGGCAATAATGACGGCTGCATATTTACGGAATAGAGCAGAAACTGCAACTTTGCCTGATAATACTCCATACGAGGTTTGGTATGGGAAAAAGCCGAGCGTATCTCATCTTAGAGTATTTGGTATGAAAGCTATTGTATTAGATAAAACTCATAAGAACAAGTTTTCAGCGAAAGACAGCATATTTTGGTAGGTTACTCCGAGACTGCCAAGGCTTATCGTCTTTACAACCCTGTCAAAAGGACCGTAGTAGTATCCCGAGATGTCGTGTTTTTGGAGCACAAGTTCATGAAAGAGTTGGAGCACGGTCGAGAATTATCATGTGAGTCAGATGTGGTAATCTTTCAGCCAAGTGAAAAACTTGATTGCGAGAATAATGATGAAATCCAAGAAAATTCTGTGGAGCAGCAAATTCCAATTGTTGATGAGCAAAGTGGTGACGAAGAAAATGCTGAGGAGGAGCAACCATATACCCGAAGAGGACCAGGGAGACCAAAGATTGTTCGCACTGGGCGTGCTGGTCGTCCACGAAGAGAGTACAATATGCTGAATGTACTAGATGCGAAAGACGTTATTGTTCCTACCTGTATAAATGAGGCATTTAAGTCAGAGCAGTCGGAAAACTGGAAATCAGCAATGCAGAAGGAGTATGACAACCTAGAAAACATTAAGACATGGAGTTTGGTTGATCTTCCTGCAAACAAAAAGGTTATCGGTTGTAAAGGCAAGATTGGTCGCAAAAGGGTGTGGTCAACAATATGGAATTAACTACAAGGAAACTTTTTCCCCGGTTGCACGTTATTCCTCAATCAGACTGGTGATTGCGTTGGCGGTGGAACACGAGATGCACTTGCATCAGATGGATGTCTCCGCAGCATACCTCAATAGTGAGCTACAAGATGACGTTTACATGCGGCAACCTGAAGGTTTTGTCGATGCTGATCATCCCAAGCGTGTACTCAAGCTACATAAATCGTTGTACGGCTTGAAACAGAGTGGGCGTGAGTGGAACCAAAAGCTGGATAGCATTCTTTTGAAGATTGGTTTCGTTCCATGTGCAAGCGAACCGTGTATATACACGAGCAAAGTCAATGGGTATTTATCTATTATTGTTGTATATGTTGACGATTTTATACTTGCATGTACCAGAAAGGATGACGTGGCCTACATAAAGCAGCTCATATCAAACGAATTTGATGTGGTCGACGGCGGTGAACTCCATCATTTTTTGGGGATGGAAATCGAGCGAGATGGCAAGACTGGCAATGTCTCCATAGGCCACAAGCAGTACATCGAAGGCTTGTTGCATGAATATGGTATGAAGGACTGCAAGCCGAACGCGACTCCTCTAGAGGTCGGGTTCCAGACGAAATGCGATAGAAATGATTGCGGTCAGGTGGACAAGACACGCTATCAATCACTCATTGGTTCGTTATTGTATTTGGCGTTGACTACACGGCCAGATATAATACACTCTGTGGCTAAGTTGGCGCAGAGAAATGCAGATCCGCACAAGGAACATGAGGTTGCAGCCAAGAGGGTATTGAGATATCTAAGAGGTACCTCAGATGTGAGACTTCATTATAGCAAAACTGGTGTTCCTATTCACTGTTTTGTTGATGCGGACTGGGCTGGCGATTGCAACGATCGGAAGTCGTTCACCGGTTGGTCATTCCTTATTGCTGGAGCGGCGGTGTCATGGGAATCAAAGAAGCAAAATCTGGTTGCCCTCAGTAGCACGGAGGCCGAGTACGTAGCACTTTCTACAGCAGCCAAAGAAGCGATATACATCAGAAAGCTGATCAACGAGATGGGATTCGGGCCGATGGCGAAGCTGCTAATTTATAGCGACAACCAGAGCGCACAATGTCTTGCTAAAGATGCTAAATTTCATTCACGTAGCAAGCATATTGAAATAAAATATCATTTTGTAAGGGAAATGTATAAAGAAAATGTAATAGATATCAAATACATTCCCACAGATAGTATGACCTCAGATATATTAACAAAGAACTTATGTAAGGTCAAACATGTAAAGTTTACAGAAATGTTGGGATTAAAATAATTTTTGTATAAGATAGACTTCGCGTTGAGAAGGAGTGTTAAAATACGTATATAAGCACCGCAGTATGTCTATCTCTTTCTTATTATTCTCGAATGATCCGATCTATGAATTGTAACGGACATTCTTTCATTTCTGCTTTACATTCATTTTCTTGCTGCCTGCGCTGCAGCGAATATTCTTATGCATAGATTTAGTCTCAAATAAACCTCTAATCGAATAGTAACCTTAGCCAATTCCGGAGCAGGAGGTGCTAAAGGCGCTTCACCGATCAGAAAGTGACCGGGTGTTAATACCATTAAATCGTCGGGATCATTTGATAGGGGACATAAAGGTCTTGAATTTAAACAAGACTCAATTTGCGCCAACGTAGTTGCCATTTCCTCAAATTTTAAAGCTTGTTCTCCGAGAGTTCTCTTCAGATGATACTTCATGGATTTCACTCCAGCCTCCCACAATCCACCAAAGTGTGGCGCTGATGGTGGGTTGAAATGCCAGGTGATTCGCTTTCTCAATAATGTTGGTGCAATATGTTTCGTAATGTACGAACAATATGCCAGTTTGTCCATTTGCAATTTTTTGTTTGCTCCAATAAAATTACTACCGCAGTCACTATAAACGTCTGTGCATAGGCCACGTCTGCCAATGAAACGGTTAAATGATCCTATAAACGCATCTGAGGTCAGATCTCCAACTGGTTCCAAATGAATGGCCTTCGTCACTAGACATACGAACACAGCAATGTATCCCTTCTGGGATATACGTCCTCTTCCTTTGCAGGGCGAAATATTTACTGGTCCAGCGTAATCCGCTCCAACGGATGAGAATGCCCTAGAAGGGCGTACCCGTACTGCTGGTAACATTCCCATTTTCTGACCTGCAAATTGAGGCTTCATATTAAAACATGTGATACATTTATGAATTTTAAACCGAACTGCATTGCGTCCATTAATAATCCAGAATTTCTTTCTTATAAAATTCAGCGTTAGTGAGGTTCCACCATGCAAGGTGCAAATATGACTGTAAGATATGACCAGATCAGTAAATGGATGTTTATACGGTAATATATAAGGATATTTTTCATTTATGGGCAACAGGGAATCTCGGAGTCTGCCTCCGACACGTAAAACACGTTCGTTCGAATCAAAATACGGACTAAGAGACAGTAGTATGCTGTCCTTTGTTATTCCCCTTCCTTCCGATAGCGCCTTCCATTCAGAGTCAAAACAATCCTTCTGCACCATCCTAATCAATTCACGTAGGCCCCCTTCTAATTCCACAATTGAGAGTCCTAATCCTCTTCGTTCTGCCACAGATGTACGACAATTAGATACGAAACGTTTTATATATGATATAATCCATACGAGTCGTGTATACGATGAATACTTGCTGATAAATGCTACACTTGGCATTTATTTTACTGCTATGTTATGACAGGTCACATTTCTGACTTCAGTGTCAACAAACGACAGCGAATCCTGATCAATAGCATTACAAGGCCATTCGATGTCCGATCCTTGTAACCATGATAGCCCATGCCACCATAATTCAATCTGCAGGGTTATCTTTCGATGCGACGTGTCTCCATTGCCTTTCGTCTGAGATTTCCAGGATTTTGTTTATTCGATTGGACACAAATACTTTCCAATTGGCAGCTCCACCACGGATCCAACTGATGGTTATCATAGAATCTGACCCAAAAATAGTGTTCGAATAATTAATGTTAATTCTTAGATACTTATAGATTTTGGCTGCTTCAAGCACATAACTCTGCCCTAGGTATGGTTAGTTGTTGTTTAGTTGGCGATACTTTCCCCTTTGACAATAACAACTCTGTGTGATACTTATCCTCTCCAATTGGGAATCGTAAGTAAGCCGCAGCTCCATATGCCCGTGACGACGCATCGCAAAACAGGTGCAGTTCAGCCACACCACCCGGTAGCCCCCATGTAACATGCCGTGGTATTCGTATAGTTACTATATTTGGTAACTCCTTCACGAATTTCTCCCATTCGCCACCAGACAGTATGTCATCTACATACATTTGATGATTCACAACATTCACCGCCAGTGGATACTTCTCGCTTTCATCCATAGCTAATTGTTTCATAACTCTCTTGGCTAAATAAGGTGCGGAGCTAGTTCCAAACATTACCGTTGTGCAGGCATATTCTGCCACATGATCACTAGTGTCCGGATTCCATAGAATACGTTGGTACTGCGCGTCGTCGGGTGGAACATTAATACATCTGTACATTTTTTCAACATCCGCCATAAATACCCATTTTAGCCCTCGCCAATTGAGAATGACTCCTTGAAGATGTACGTGCAATTTTGGACCAATTGCTAGAATCTCATTAAGTGATTTCCCATTACTCGTCTTGCTCGATCCATCGAAGACAACTCGTACCTTCGTAGTTGATGGCGATTCCTTTATGACTGGGTGATGCGGTAGGTAACAATGATCGACTCCCCCCAATGCAGGATTGCCCATCTTACTAGTCCGTGACGTCACACGTTCCATTTGACCCAGCTCCAGATATTCATTTATCGTGCCAACATAAGCGTTCTTCAAACTCGCATCGCTCCGCAACCGTCTGTCCAGAGAATGTAATCGTTTTAACGCGCCTTTATATGATTCTCCAATTACCATTGATTTGTCCAAGTAAGTAAGAAAAGGAAGACGAACAACATATTTCCCAGACGGCATTCGGCTATGTGTCTTAACGAAGAAATCTTCGCACCAGTTATCCTCTACTGAAAGCCCACGTGGCTCTTCGTCGAATTGTTCTAGCTCCCAGAACTTACATAACAATTGTTCAAGTATCTCATCAGCTTCCTTCTTACGGACAGTTATGGTGTAGGACGATCTGCTACCAGCTTCTTGATTCGTTTTCCCTGATACAATGTGGATACACAAATGCGTATTTTGCGCCAGAGGCATACCACGTATTCCTCGATGCACTTCTCCTAACATCAGCTCATCGTAGATATCATTTCCCAGCAAAATATCAACTCCTTGTGGACTGAAGAAGTTCGGATCGGCCAACGGTAAGTCCTTCAGATGAGTCCACTCTTCAAATGGCAGTCGTTTGATTGGCATGCGCTTACTCACTATAGGTATTACTGACGCGAGCAGCTTGTATTTCGCATGTGGGTTGTAGCGTAAAAACTCCTTTGACCGAATTCCATTGGGTTGTAGAATATATATATATAATAATAAAAGACACGTTGCTGTTGGTAATAAAACCTCGTCTTTATGCCTTACCGCAATTTCTGTTGTACTCTTTCCATTTAAAGCATTCGCAGATGCTGTTGGGATAACTCCCTTCTTTAGTGTGCCAAGCGATCTCTCGCCTCCTGACTTGTCTACATGAAGTAGTGTATGATGCCGTCCTTGACATTTTTCACAATTTACCGCACTGTCACATGCATCTATTCGGTGATTTGGTCTAAGGCATCTAAAACACAGTCGATGCTTCACCACACATGCCTTTCGTTCCGATAGCCTCATCTCCTGGAATATCTTGCATACTCCGATAAGGTGTCCATCCCCTTGACAGACAATGCATAGGTCTGTCTCTCGAGTAACAAATGAAGTCTTTGTGTAGTTCTGGTTAACTCGTAACCCATGTACACCTGGTCTTGCATTCCGATGTCTATCCCGTGATAGAATTCCCTCGATATTACCTGCTGATGCCGTAATCATTGTTCTGTACTGTGTTTCAAGATACTGACTGAGCTCCTCAAAGCTCGGCAGATTCTGTGTTGAAGATATTGACCGCTCCCAATCCACTCTTAATTGATTCGGTAATTTCTTCATCATGTAGTACACTAAAATTTCAGACTGTTGTCGCACATTCACACCAGTCTTCTCCAATGAATTCACACATGAGCGGGAAGTTTGCACAAATCTTCTCAAACTTTCCGCATCTCCATATTTAATTGGTAATTGCTGGTCGAACACATCCATGTAATGTAAAAATAACACTCGCTTGTTATCATACAAATTCATCAACATTCTCCAAGCCACTTCATAGTTCGCCGCTATTAGCGTTAGATGTTCAATATCCTTAGCTGCGTCTCCAACCAATGAATCCTTCAAATAATGAAAACGATGTAAGTCCGTCAGGTTCTCACAGTGGTGTACTCTTGTTAAAAACACCCCCTTAAACGCCGGCCACTCAATGAATTTTCCGCTGAAGGTAGGCAGTCTAACTGTTGGAAGTTTCACTTCCTCCAAAATTGATCCCATTTGTTCATGCACCGTCTGATGCAAACAAGACTCATCAAATGCAGTCGACGCCGGGATTCTCCGATCCTTATGTCTCTGCAACTCATTTCGAATCTCAGCTACTCCCATGATGTAGGCTTCTTCGAAACAGTCTCTGATGTCTTTGTCAAAATATCGACCCTTTATCTCCACATTATCTCGTGCTTGCACCAGTTGGTGATGATTGCGCTAAAAATCTGCGAAAATCAGTCTATTCACTGGTAATTACACTCCAAATCCAATCGCCAAGATCAATCCTCCCGGGTTTCGGAACCAAAAATATGTTGGCTAACGGCTGCGCCCTTGCGGAGCCCCAAACTGCTCGCTTTGTATGATGCGGCCTTCGGTTGATTTCCACCGAGGCGGCTTTGAGGCACTTGCGATTTGGCAGAAATAAAATTATCAGGGTAACTTCAAGTTGCTTTATTTTCTTAACCTAAAACTAAGTAGTACAATTTTCGGTGGGCAAAATGCAACCACATCGAACGAGATTAATTTCAAGAGTAAAATTCAAGTGCAGCAAACCATGCTGTCTTTTACAAAATTCAAAGTTCTGGAAATTTCCATAGAAGTAAGCAAGAAAAGAATTAAAGTAACGGAACTCCAAGTTTGTCTCTTCAAAGTAATTTGCGCTGTTCTTGGTCTCTCTCTCTCTTCGGTCGTTTTCTCTCTTCAGCAAAGAGTGTCTTGATTCAGTTGTAGCCCAAACAATTACTTTAAACGATATTTATCTTACTAATCCTTGCTTCTCTCTTGGTCTTCACTTGTATCTCTATTATATAGCAAGATTTAAAAAAGTCGCTGAACCCCTGTTGGATACCGCTTAGCTTCCAGCTTATAAATGGTATTGGGTAATCTTTAGAAAAACACTTCCACTTGTTCAAGGACGTTTGGTTAAGCTTTTTTTTTTTTTTTTGATTCAATCTTATAACTATATGAATCTTAATGTAGCTTAAGTAGAATTTTTATCCACTGCTTCGATTATTGATGTTAACAAATTAATAAATAGATACTTGTAGTCACCACGTGTTATTGAAATATCGACCCCGTAGTTATCGAAGATTATATAAAAAATATTTTTAAAGGAGATTTATTATTGTTGAAATTAGCTAGTAGCTATCCCCAATGCCACTCCACCAACAAAACCACACAGGAAAATGTGTAACGATGTTATCCTGGGTCCATTATCATCGCCAATCATTTTAGTGTACCACTTCTTAAAATTCTTATTGGTGCTTTTTACAAAACTGTCAGCTTTATCCAGTTTGCCATCAATATATTTTTCCGTCTGAAATGAAAAAGTTTATACATCAAAAAATTGTTTTAATTATATTCATTTTGGTTAGAAGCGTGCTTCGCATATGTTGGAAATTGAATTTGGAAAATCTAATTTAGAAGGATATTCTAATTCCCACTAACCGAGACAACATTAATAATATATTAAAAAATAAAATATTATTCGCTAATCCATCATTAAACACGATAAATCTACCGTTTAATATTACTTCACTAGTTGGAAAAAATTTATCTCTGGAGGGGGTTCGAACCCGATAACAACAGTATTGTAGTCTGAGTAGGTCTATACTGACCCACCGAACAGTAAAATAATCATTTTGTAATCACACATATATCAAAAATATACAATACAAATAACTACTAAAATCAGAAAATGGATTTGAATGCATTCGAATCATAGCAACTCAGTGTCTTATTTTCTTACTCATTCAATTCGTTTTGTTTCGTTTGAATGTTGGGCGAATGAGTTTTAAAGTCATTCAATTCATTCATTTGGTTTTGAATGTTGTTAACTCAAATAGATTTTTCTATCATTCATGCAGCTCTTTAGTTTTTATATATTGGGTTGCATATCTCGGGTTCAGGCGTAGCTGCCATACAAACGGCAGTTACGATAAGTGCTTTTTCCAAATAACTTCGTTGTTTTCAAAGCTATTGTCTTAAATATTAATATATACTTAAATGCCTGTACCAAATATAATCAAGATCGGATAACTATATCATATAGGTCCCATAGGAACGATCGGTCGAAAACAGTGATGTTTATTAAAAACTTCGAACTTTTGACACGATTGCTTTAGTTTTTAATATTTATCAGTTTAATATATCTGTTAATGACTGTTAAAATACGTATATAAGCACCGCAGTATGTCTATCTCTTTCTTATTATTCTCGAATGATCCGATCTATGAATTGTAACGGATATTCTTTCATTTCTGCTTTACATTCATTTTCTTGCTGCCTGCGCTGCAGCGAATATTCTTATGCATAGATTTAGTCTCAAATAAACCTCTACTCGAATAGGTTATGGGCCCAGGCAGCAGAAAGTAAAACTGTGCGGGTTGGTCGGAAAGACTTGTAAGAGATTCGTTTTGTTAATTAAAGTTTGTGATTAACTAATTTGATCAAGATGAGTGCACAATTTTCAATCGAAAAACTAGATGGTGAAAATTATAGTGTATGGTCAGTACAGATGAAAAGTCTGTTGATTCATTCTGATTTGTGGTCGGTGACATGTGGTCGGTTAAAAAAAGAGGCGTCTGATACGGCTGAACAAAAGGAGTTGTTTGACAGTAAAGACGAGAAAGCCCTCGCAAGTATATTGTTGTGAGTAAGTCCGTCGCAGATCAACGGTATAAAACATTGTAAAACCGCGAGCGAAGCATGGGCATCCGGTCCGGCTAGAAAAATACAGTTGTTTAAGCAATTGTTGTATACTAAAATGTTGGCTACAGACAGTATTCGAGAGCATTTGAGAGCATTTGAATAATTTTTCTAATGTCGTAGAAAAGTTAAGTGAAATTCAGGAACAAGTGCCTGATGAAATGCTCGTTATAATTTTGTTGGCAAGTTTAAGTGATGATTTCGAAAATTTTGTAGTTGCCATTGAAACGCGAGACTCGTTGCCATCGCTAAGCGCTCTAAAAATTAAATTGCTTGAAGAGGGAGAGAGACGCAAGATTGGCGAAGTAGCCGAGAAAAGTGAGAATAAAATGTATTCGTCGCGTCAAGAAAACGGTAAAAAGAACAAAGCAATGAGAGAACCAAAAAACATTGAATGTTGGTTGTGCGGTCGTCGCGGGCATTTCGCGTCGAAGTGTGGTTCGAAAGAGAGAAAAGACAACGCGAACGAAAAGAACAGTAAAAAGTCTTTTTCGGTGCTCAATGTTTACGAGTATGCGTGAGCACAAAGAGAAAATCAAGTTAGCAGTCGACAGTTATATAGAAGCCGAAGGTTGCGGTACAGTGGAACTAAAATGGAAAAATATCACGATCGAATTGCTTGACGTGCTATATGTAAAGGACTTACAATGTAATTTTATTTCGGTATCAAAGGCAACAGAAAATGGCTTAAGAGTAATTTTTGTTAAAAACAAAGTGTTTGTTAAAGACAGTAACAATCGTGATTTAATGATCGCAGAGAAACACAACGATTTGTTTTTGTTTGAAAGTAAAACAAAAACAGTGTTTGCTGCAGAAACAAATGTAAATCAGCTGGTCAAATGGCATAATCGGTTTGGACATTTAAATTTCGATAGTTTAAATAAAATGATTAAGCAGGAAATGGTCTATGGTCTCAATGCTAAAGTGTGTAGTACAAATGACCTTGTATGTGAAACGTGTGCAAAAAGTAAAATTTGCGTTAAGAAGTTTCCGAAGTCTTCGGAAAGTCGCTCAAAAGAATTGTTGGGCTTGATTCATACAGACATTTGTGGACCTATGCGTACAGCGTCACAAGGTGGTGCGCGCTACTTCGCAACTTTCATAGACGATAAATCGCGTTATGTAACAGTGTACATGTTAAAGAATAAGAGCGATATTTTCCAGAAATTCAAAGATTTCAAAATGCTAGCAGAAAATCAGACGGGTAAGCGTATAAAAGCCATACGAAGCGACAACGGCCGTGAGTACCTGAGCGATAGATTTGAACAGTTCTTGTCGAGTCATGGAATAAAAAGACAACTCACTGTTCCCCATACTCCACAACAAAATGGTGTGGCAGAACGCGCCAATAGAACCCTGATGGAGATGGCGCGAAGCATGATAGTGCATGCTGGAGTTGGCGAATCTTTTTGGGGCGAGGCAATAATGACGGCTGCATATTTACGGAATAGAGCAGAAACTGCAACTTTGCCTGATAATACTCCATACGAGGTTTGGTATGGGAAAAAGCCGAGCGTATCTCATCTTAGAGTATTTGGTATGAAAGCTATTGTATTAGATAAAAGTCATAAGAACAAGTTTTCAGCGAAAGGGAAGCAGCATATTTTGGTAGGTTACTCAAAGACTGCCAAGGCTTATCGTCTTTACAACCCTGTCAAAAGGACCGTAGTAGTATCCCGAGATGTCGTGTTTTTGGAGCACAAGTTCATGAAAGAGTTGGAGCACGGTCGAGAATTATCATGTGAGTCAGATGTGGTAATCTTTCAGCCAAGTGAAAAACTTGATTGCGAGAATAATGATGAAATCCAAGAAAATTCTGTGGAGCAGCAAATTCCAATTGTTGATGAGCAAAGTGGTGACGAAGAAAATGCTGAGGAGGAGCAACCATATACCCGAAGAGGACCAGGGAGACCAAAGATTGTTCGCACTGGGCGTGCTGGTCGTCCACGAAGAGAGTACAATATGCTGAATGTACAAGATGCGAAAGACGTTATTGTTCCTACCTGTATAAATGAGGCATTTAAGTCAGAGCAGTCGGAAAACTGGAAATCAGCAATGCAGAAGGAGTATGACAACCTAGAAAACATTAAGACATGGAGTTTGGTTGATCTTCCTGCAAACAAAAAGGTTATCGGTTGTAAATGGGTTTTTACCACCAAACGAGATGAGAGTGGCAAAGTTCAGCGTTTCAAGGCAAGATTGGTCGCAAAAGGGTGTGGTCAACAATATGGAATTAACTACAAGGAAACTTTTTCCCCGGTTGCACGTTATTCCTCAATCAGACTGGTGATTGCGTTGGCGGTGGAACACGAGATGCACTTGCATCAGATGGATGTCTCCGCAGCATACCTCAATAGTGAGCTACAAGATGACGTTTACATGCGGCAACCTGAAGGTTTTGTCGATGCTGATCATCCCAAGCGTGTACTCAAGCTACATAAATCGTTGTACGGCTTGAAACAGAGTGGGCGTGAGTGGAACCAAAAGCTGGATAGCATTCTTTTGAAGATTGGTTTCGTTCCATGTGCAAGCGAACCGTGTATATACACGAGCAAAGTCAATGGGTATTTATCTATTATTGTTGTATATGTTGACGATTTTATACTTGCATGTACCAGAAAGGATGACGTGGCCTACATAAAGCAGCTCATATCAAACGAATTTGATGTGGTCGACGGCGGTGAACTCCATCATTTTTTGGGGATGGAAATCGAGCGAGATGGCAAGACTGGCAATGTCTCCATAGGCCACAAGCAGTACATCGAAGGCTTGTTGCATGAATATGGTATGAAGGACTGCAAGCCGAACGCGACTCCTCTAGAGGTCGGGTTCCAGACGAAATGCGATAGAAATGATTGCGGTCAGGTGGACAAGACACGCTATCAATCACTCATTGGTTCGTTATTGTATTTGGCGTTGACTACACGGCCAGATATAATACACTCTGTGGCTAAGTTGGCGCAGAGAAATGCAGATCCGCACAAGGAACATGAGGTTGCAGCCAAGAGGGTATTGAGATATCTAAGAGGTACCTCAGATGTGAGACTTCATTATAGCAAAACTGGTGTTCCTATTCACTGTTTTGTTGATGCGGACTGGGCTGGCGATTGCAACGATCGGAAGTCGTTCACCGGTTGGTCATTCCTTATTGCTGGAGCGGCGGTGTCATGGGAATCAAAGAAGCAAAATCTGGTTGCCCTCAGTAGCACGGAGGCCGAGTACGTAGCACTTTCTACAGCAGCCAAAGAAGCGATATACATCAGAAAGCTGATCAACGAGATGGGATTCGGGCCGATGGCGAAGCTGCTAATTTATAGCGACAACCAGAGCGCACAATGTCTTGCTAAAGATGCTAAATTTCATTCACGTAGCAAGCATATTGAAATAAAATATCATTTTGTAAGGGAAATGTATAAAGAAAATGTAATAGATATCAAATACATTCCCACAGATAGTATGACCTCAGATATATTAACAAAGAACTTATGTAAGGTCAAACATGTAAAGTTTACAGAAATGTTGGGATTAAAATAATTTTTGTATAAGATAGACTTCGCGTTGAGAAGGAGTGTTAAAATACGTATATAAGCACCGCAGTATGTCTATCTCTTTCTTATTATTCTCGAATGATCCGATCTATGAATTGTAACGGACATTCTTTCATTTCTGCTTTACATTCATTTTCTTGCTGCCTGCGCTGCAGCGAATATTCTTATGCATAGATTTAGTCTCAAATAAACCTCTAATCGAATAGTAACCTTAGCCAATTCCGGAGCAGGAGGTGCTAAAGGCGCTTCACCGATCAGAAAGTGACCGGGTGTTAATACCATTAAATCGTCGGCATCATTTGATAGGGGACATAAAGGTCTTGAATTTAAACAAGACTCAATTTGCGCCAACGTAGTTGCCATTTCCTCAAATTTTAAAGCTTGTTCTCCGAGAGTTCTCTTCAGATGATACTTCATGGATTTCACTCCAGCCTCCCACAATCCACCAAAGTGTGGCGCTGATGGTGGGTTGAAATGCCAGGTGATTCGCTTTCTCAATAATGTTGGTGCAATATGTTTCGTAATGTACGAACAATATGCCAGTTTGTCCATTTGCAATTTTTTGTTTGCTCCAATAAAATTACTACCGCAGTCACTATAAACGTCTGTGCATAGGCCACGTCTGCCAATGAAACGGTTAAATGATCCTATAAACGCATCTGAGGTCAGATCTCCAACTGGTTCCAAATGAATGGCCTTCGTCACTAGACATACGAACACAGCAATGTATCCCTTCTGGGATATACGTCCTCTTCCTTTGCAGGGCGAAATATTTACTGGTCCAGCGTAATCCGCTCCAACGGATGAGAATGCCCTAGAAGGGCGTACCCGTACTGCTGGTAACATTCCCATTTTCTGACCTGCAAATTGAGGCTTCATATTAAAACATGTGATACATTTATGAATTTTAAACCGAACTGCATTGCGTCCATTAATAATCCAGAATTTCTTTCTTATAAAATTCAGCGTTAGTGAGGTTCCACCATGCAAGGTGCAAATATGACTGTAAGATATGACCAGATCAGTAAATGGATGTTTATACGGTAATATATAAGGATATTTTTCATTTATGGGCAACAGGGAATCTCGGAGTCTGCCTCCGACACGTAAAACACGTTCGTTCGAATCAAAATACGGACTAAGAGACAGTAGTATGCTGTCCTTTGTTATTCCCCTTCCTTCCGATAGCGCCTTCCATTCAGAGTCAAAACAATCCTTCTGCACCATCCTAATCAATTCACGTAGGCCCCCTTCTAATTCCACAATTGAGAGTCCTAATCCTCTTCGTTCTGCCACAGATGTACGACAATTAGATACGAAACGTTTTATATATGATATAATCCATACGAGTCGTGTATACGATGAATACTTGCTGATAAATGCTACACTTGGCATTTATTTTACTGCTATGTTATGACAGGTCACATTTCTGACTTCAGTGTCAACAAACGACAGCGAATCCTGATCAATAGCATTACAAGGCCATTCGATGTCCGATCCTTGTAACCATGATAGCCCATGCCACCATAATTCAATCTGCAGGGTTATCTTTCGATGCGACGTGTCTCCATTGCCTTTCGTCTGAGATTTCCAGGATTTTGTTTATTCGATTGGACACAAATACTTTCCAATTGGCAGCTCCACCACGGATCCAACTGATGGTTATCATAGAATCTGACCCAAAAATAGTGTTCGAATAATTAATGTTAATTCTTAGATACTTATAGATTTTGGCTGCTTCAAGCACATAACTCTGCCCTAGGTATGGTTAGTTGTTGTTTAGTTGGCGATACTTTCCCCTTTGACAATAACAACTCTGTGTGATACTTATCCTCTCCAATTGGGAATCGTAAGTAAGCCGCAGCTCCATATGCCCGTGACGACGCATCGCAAAACAGGTGCAGTTCAGCCACACCACCCGGTAGCCCCCATGTAACATGCCGTGGTATTCGTATAGTTACTATATTTGGTAACTCCTTCACGAATTTCTCCCATTCGCCACCAGACAGTATGTCATCTACATACATTTGATGATTCACAACATTCACCGCCAGTGGATACTTCTCGCTTTCATCCATAGCTAATTGTTTCATAACTCTCTTGGCTAAATAAGGTGCGGAGCTAGTTCCAAACATTACCGTTGTGCAGGCATATTCTGCCACATGATCACTAGTGTCCGGATTCCATAGAATACGTTGGTACTGCGCGTCGTCGGGTGGAACATTAATACATCTGTACATTTTTTCAACATCCGCCATAAATACCCATTTTAGCCCTCGCCAATTGAGAATGACTCCTTGAAGATGTACGTGCAATTTTGGACCAATTGCTAGAATCTCATTAAGTGATTTCCCATTACTCGTCTTGCTCGATCCATCGAAGACAACTCGTACCTTCGTAGTTGATGGCGATTCCTTTATGACTGGGTGATGCGGTAGGTAACAATGATCGACTCCCCCCAATGCAGGATTGCCCATCTTACTAGTCCGTGACGTCACACGTTCCATTTGACCCAGCTCCAGATATTCATTTATCGTGCCAACATAAGCGTTCTTCAAACTCGCATCGCTCCGCAACCGTCTGTCCAGAGAATGTAATCGTTTTAACGCGCCTTTATATGATTCTCCAATTACCATTGATTTGTCCAAGTAAGTAAGAAAAGGAAGACGAACAACATATTTCCCAGACGGCATTCGGCTATGTGTCTTAACGAAGAAATCTTCGCACCAGTTATCCTCTACTGAAAGCCCACGTGGCTCTTCGTCGAATTGTTCTAGCTCCCAGAACTTACATAACAATTGTTCAAGTATCTCATCAGCTTCCTTCTTACGGACAGTTATGGTGTAGGACGATCTGCTACCAGCTTCTTGATTCGTTTTCCCTGATACAATGTGGATACACAAATGCGTATTTTGCGCCAGAGGCATACCACGTATTCCTCGATGCACTTCTCCTAACATCAGCTCATCGTAGATATCATTTCCCAGCAAAATATCAACTCCTTGTGGACTGAAGAAGTTCGGATCGGCCAACGATAAGTCCTTCAGATGAGTCCACTCTTCAAATGGCAGTCGTTTGATTGGCATGCGCTTACTCACTATAGGTATTACTGACGCGAGCAGCTTGTATTTCGCATGTGGGTTGTAGCGTAAAAACTCCTTTGACCGAATTCCATTGGGTTGTAGAATATATATATATAATAATAAAAGACACGTCTGTGTCGGTTGACTGGAGTTTTAAAATTGATTCTTTATTCCAAATTATTCTTTTGCTTAGGCTAATTTTACATATATATTCTTAAGCTGCGACTTATGCGACAGCTACAAAAGAGAGGGAGAGTGTCAGTATATACATACATACTGTTGGAGCGCATGCATCAAAGTGCTTGGTCAGTGGTCACACGCTGGCCTGGCTCTAGCTCATGTTACGCTTGTGCATACAGTGCTTATGTGAATATGTATGTGCATATACAAATGTACATACATATATGTTCATGCTTAATTGTATGTTTACTTGAATATGTTTATGTGAATACTTCGATGTATACATATGAACATATTCAAGTGCACAATTATATTTTAATGCGTATATGTTTAATTGTTTATACTTGCAACAAAGTGTTACAAGTTGAACTCATTGTGTTGAGTGATTATTTGTATGAATATACTACACCTCCCCTTTTTAGAGAAAAACGTAATATTATGGAGTTATTGTAATGATTATTTATATAGCAAGGTAAAATAAAAGGTAAAGTAAAGGTGTATCTTAGGAAAGTTTTTTTTTTTTTTTTTTTTGTGTCTCTTTAGGCAAATTTTCTTTCTCTTGTTTTTTCGAAATTGCGTGAATTTGTTTTCAATAATAGATAAATCCATAAAGATTTTTGTTTTTTTTTTTTTTTAAAAATTATTTAATATTATATAATTATAAAATTATTTATTATTTTTACGGTTGATCATTCCGAAAACGGTTTTAGTCTGTTTTTATGAACCTTCTGGTTTTTATTCTTATCATCTGATATTAGTATATTGTCATTTTCTTCTATACTCACTACCTTATAAGGCCCTATATATTTAGCATCTAGTTTATGACCTATGTCTTTTCTTAATAAGACTTTATCTCCTATTTTTAAATCAAAATCGGAAATATGTTTGTCGTAGTATTTCTTATTCTTTAACTTATGGTTTTCTAACATTATCCTAGCTCTTTTATATGCTATTTCTATTCTAAATTTTATTTCCTTAGAGTAGTCGTCTAAATTGTATATTGGATCTATTCTATCTATTTTGTTAAAATCTATGAACTGATTTGGTAGTCTTCCAAATACTAGTTCGTATGGACAATATTCATGCACTGCCGAGGGTGTTGTGTTGTAACAATAAGTGAAATATTGTATCCAAGCATCCCAATCGGACTTATCTGCTGATATGTATGAACGAATATATTCATTGAATGTTCTATGACTTCGTTCTATTGTCCCTAAGGTCTGGTGGTGGTATGCTGTAGATGTCAGATTTTTATTCTTCATGTACTTGCATATATCTGTTATAATTTGGTTTTTATACTCAGTTCCCATGTCCGTAATGAGTGTTTTCATTGGACCGTACTGTAGTATACAATTTTCGAATATAGCTTTAGCTACATTACTTGCATTCTTAGATGCAACTGGAATGGCTATTAGGTATTTTGTCAGATCGCATATCAATGTGACAATATACTCATTTCCATTATCTGATTTTGGTAGCGGACCTATTGTGTCCACTATAACTTTATCAAAAGCCTTCGCTGGTGTTTCTGTTATTATCATAGGAGTCTTTGTATGTGTCGTCGTTTTTGACACCTGGCATTTATGACATCTCCTTATGTACTCTTTTATATGGCGTCCCATATTTTTCCAATAGTAGTGTCTTTTGATTTTTGCCAGTGTTCTGGTAATGCCAGTATGACCTCCTTGAATTGGATCATCATGATATGTAGACAGTATTGCTTCTTTTTCTTTTTCATTTGCTATTAGGGTCACCGGCCGGAGTAGCGCTACTCTTAATGTTTTCAATATAGTATTGCCCATATTTTTAAAAGAATCAATTGAAATAATTTCAAAGATTTTTTCGCTCGGTGCCAATTTTAGTTGGCTGATTTCAAGTATACCGGCTTGCATTTCAAGCCTTTGGAAGAACTGACCTAAGTCGAGAATTCCATTGGTATACAAATCGCTAACTTCAATTCTTGCCATAACTTTCTTTCCACGTTTCAGTGAACATTTAGATTCTGTTATTCGCAAGGTCACTACTTTCCGTACCTCGTCATTATTGATGACTTCGTATACGTTGGGCCTAGAAGCATTTTGAAGTTTTTGCCTTGGCAAAAGTTCTTCTTTATTAACTGCGCAGTTTTTCTGTCTACTTTGTTGCCTGGTAGTGACTTTCAGGACTTTTGTACTCATATCTTTTAATTCGGATATAGTTATCCGCGATAAGGCGTGTGACACAAAATTATCTTTACCTCTCAAATACTCTACTGTAAAGTCGTACTCTTTCAATTCTAGCCGCATGCGTGTTAGTTTTGAACTCGGGTTGACCATGGAAAATAAATATGTTAATGGTCTATGGTCTGTTCGCACTGTGAAGTGTTTTCCATATATGTATGGTCGAAAATGTGTTATTGCCCAATGTATTGCTGCTAGCTCTTGTTCTGTAGTACTCTTGTTGCTTTCACCTTTAGTGAACGCCCTTGATGCATATGAAACTGGAATCTGGAGTCCATTATAGTTTTGTGTTAAAACTGCTCCACATGCTTGTTTGCTTGCATCTGTGATTATGCAAAATTCTTTGCTGAAATCTGGGTACTGCAATAGATTAGGTTGAACGAGCTTTTCTTTTAAGTATTGGAATGCATTTTCGCATTCTGCTGTCCATTCGAATGGAACATTCTTTTTACATAATCTTGTTATGTGCCGGGAATATTCGGCGAAATTTTTTATGAAACGTCGATAATAATTACAAAAGGCAACGAAACGTCTAGCACTATCTGCATCATGTGGGACTGGATAATTCTTGATGACGTCAAATTTTGTGTCGTCTGGTAAGATTCCTTTGTCTGTGCATTTGTGACCTAGGAATGTCACCTCATGCATAAAAAATGAGCATTTTTCTGGATGCAGTTTTAGATTGTTTTTTCTGCAAAGTTTAAAAACATCTACTAAATTTTTAATCATATGTTGTTCAGAACAACCGATAACGATTAAATCATCCATATAGAGGAAAGCTTGGCTGGGCTCAAGCCCTGAGAATGCTATTGTCATCATTCTCTGAAATGAATTAGGTGCTATTTTTAGACCGAAAGGTAATCGCGTGAAGCGATATGAGCCATTGCTCGTTGAAAAAGACGTTATATCTCTTGATTTTTCTTCTAGTTCTATTTGGTGAAAACCTGACATTAAGTCAAGGCAAGAAAAATATTTTGCTCTTCCCAATTGATCAAGAATATTATCAATTCTGGGGAGCGGAAACTTATCTGACAGCAATTTTTTGTTTATTTGACGATAGTCAATTAATAATCGCCAATTTTTTTTCCTTAGATCCCGAAAGTGTTTTCTTTGGGACTAGTAAGAGTGGGCTATTATAAGGCGAAACAGACGGTTCAACAATACCCTGTTCAATTAACTTTCCAACTTGTCGCTGGATCTCGTCTATTTGGCTATGCGGACTCCGGTAATTTTTCACATATACCGGTTCATCATCCTTAAGTCTTAATTTTTGTTTATAAAAATTATTTGTTGTGATCGGTTCGGTGTCAAGTCCGAACACATCACTATACTGAGTGCATAATTTTTTGGTCTTTGAATGGTGTTGGGAAATTTTTCTTCAATTTATGAATTACAGATTCTTTTCTTATATCTTTAGTATTTTGAACTATTTCGTAGTTCGAAAGTGATTCAAATTTTAAATTGTTAAAGCCTACTATTTGGCATTTATCTGTAGTATTTAAGAGTCGGACAAAAGTACTTTGGGTTGTTGCAATAGTGTTTGCAACATAGACACCCGGTTTTATTTCCTGATTCGGAATTTGAATGTTACCTTCTGCTGAAGATAGTTCTACTTTGCGTACCACTTGGGATCTTGCTGGTAGAAGTGCTGAGTTATTACCAGAATTGAATGTTATTGGAACATAAATTGGGTACTTTAAGGTTTGTGGTCTAAGTATAAACCAATCTTCTGAATTGCTGTAATCTATTTTGCAATTAAAAGTTTTTATGAAATCTAATCCTATTATTCCATCGCATGGGATTGCGAAATCTGAATGAAGCAGATGAAATTCGTATGGAATAATATATTTATTTGTCTGCAATTCTATTGAGACTAGGCCTTTGGAATTTATTACTCCTTCTCCTATGCCTCGAATGTCTACAGTTTTGTTTACTTTGATGTCATGAAATACATCAGAATTTTCTTTTATTATTGAAATATCTGCACCGGTGTCAATTAAGAATGTTATTTTCTTATTGGTTTTAACATTCTTAAACGATACGAAATTATTAAGACTTAGGTTAATAGAGTATACTTTATTTTTTAATTCTGAGCATTTGGAGGAGCTTGTCCGTTTCCCTGGTCGCTTTGGGTAATTCGGACATTTGTATTGTTATAACCATTCTGTTGGTTATTTGTGTTTTGTCTATTATTATTTTGTTGTCCACCTCCACGGCCGCCTCTTCAATCCCGCCTGTGGGCATCGTTATTGCTCCAGCTCGAATTGTTGTTGTTCCAATTCGAGTTGTTTCTCCAGTTACCATTATTGTTGTAGCGGCGTCTACCGCGGTCATTATGCTGGGCATAAAAAATGGTATTATTTTGGGAACTTCCTGTGGAGCCCGACTCTACTGAAAGAGTGGTAAATCTAGTGATGGCTTCTTTGGCTGAATCAAAGTTTCCCGATTCCATTAGTAGCTGGACTCTTTGACTTTTGGTATGACTTACCATAGCATTTACTGCCACTTTGGTAGTGTATTTTATTGCCTGTTCATTTGGAAGACCATCCGAAATATATGCGCCTTTTAGGGCGTCGGTCAACTCAGTAATCTCTTTTGTGTATGAACCCACAGTTATTAGGGTTTCTCTGCAGATTTTTAATTTTCGCTGTTAAAAGATCCACTGATTCACCCTTAAAGATTGTTGACTGCTTTCGTATTACTTCGTCAATTGTTGTTTCAGAGCTTAGCGTATTACCCGCTTGACCTTTCAATTTTGATTTTATGATTTCGATGGCTACTGCTTCATGCGTTTCTTTTATAATATCAAGTACGCGAAGCGCCCCAATGAAACCTTGTAGGTTTTTAATGTCACCATCGAAGAATGGTAGCAGGCTTGTGGCTGTGTTTATGAATTCTACCACTGTTTGAGTCATTTTGTTGCTTCCTTTTGGAATTGCTGGTTTATTATGACTTATGATTGACTGATCAGAGCTCACTGGTGGTTTTTCTTGACCTATTTCATCATCAGCCATTAGTTGCGTTTCTTCTTCCAGCACTATTGAAGTTTCCAAATCAGTTGTTTGCTTAAATTCTATATTGTGTCTGTTTAGCACAGCTATTGCTTTTTGTTTGCAATCACTGTAGAACGCATTTGCGGCTGTTTTTTGCCCTTCCTTTAGTTTGCTATAGTGCTCAGTTAATACTGCCCTAATAGCTTGGAGCTTCTCAGTTATTATTTTCGTGTGTTTGGTTACTGTGTCTTGGGATGTTTCTCTGTTTTGCGAGAGGCACTTACAAGATTTAGTTAATTCTTGTGCGTGTATTCTAGCTTTTCCTAGTATATCATCCCAAGTAACCATAGTTTGTTAAAAATAACAAAATTTTCGAAAATGTTTAGGCGTTTTTTTTTTTTTTTTATTCTGTATCTATTATTTCTACATCTGAGTCGGTAAGATCGATTGGTTCTTTAGTCGATTCTGATATGTCTATCAGAGCGATTGAGTCCTTGAAAAGTTCGTGGACGTATCCGGGCACGTCTTTACGTAAAGGAGTCTTAGCTAACAATCTACTATAAGCTACTTTTATGGATTTTTCCATAAGATCTACAATATTTTTTTCAAATTTGTAGTTGTGGGCTTTCCAATACCTTATTTCCTTGTATTTATGATTTGTTTCGCCTGATTGTATCAGGAAATCGAGGAAAGGTAAATATTTTTGTAGCTTTTTTGTTTCTTTCTTATCCATATTCTACACTAACTTGTTAAGCCTATTAGTACGGATGTATTTATATATAAAAAAAAATCATGTGGTCTTACTGCCTTGGTTCCTCCATTAGGTAGAAACGATATGTGCCTGCTTCATTTGAAAAACAGCATACATATGGTACTGTGAGGATGAAACTCATCTGTACCCTAGAGTCTCCTCGAACTGGGAAATCTTCTCCCGTTATATTGAGGTAAGCTGATCTAATTTGTACCAAGCATCTTGAGTTTTGTGGTGAATTGATCTGCTCATTTCTAAAAACCTCAATTAAATCTTGGACAATACTGGGATGCCTAGCGTTTATTTTTTTGAAAATATCTATCTAGAGTGGCCATTATTTTTCAGACTTTCCTTTAATCTATAGTCGCTTGCGTGCATGTGTATTTTTAGACCTTATCTAGGTCATTAGCTTGGCTTAGGGCTCTTTTGGTTACACATTTATTGTGCAATAGGTAAGCTTTATATAATACATATGCGCACATTACTACAATTATCAATAACAATATGTTCGTTAACCTCAAATCAGTATTTGATGATTCGATTTTATTTATTACATTAGCAGTGGAGTCCCCCTGATTTTGTTTCTATTAACCCCATTGTGGGTATAAGAGATATACCATCAAATTTACTTATGGAATTATCGAACATATGGAGTTTATTAAAAAAAAATTTTTTTTTTTTTTATAATTTTAATAATAATACTCACTGACTAACGCTCCTATATGAGACTATTTTAATTTAATAACATTAATATGACAAATACGGGGAAAAGAGAAGAAAAAAAAATATACATATAAGAACAAGAGCCCCTAAAAACAGCTCAAAACCTTTTGTTTAGAAATTAATTTTTTAAAAATTTTTTTTTTTTATATATGTATTTGAAGCTTTTGTCTTATTTGCTTGAATACAAATTATAATTATAAAAATTTGAATTTGAATAAAAAAAAATTGTTATGGATTCATGAATTTTAAGAAATTTTATTTTAAAAAAAATTATTAAAATTTTTTTTTTTATACGACAAAAGAAAAAAAATTTTATCTCAACTGTGTCTTGCACAGCGAGCCAGAGACGTGGAAAAATTATAGAGCATGTGGTTGGCTCACAATTCAGATATACATTTCATTTGTTATTGTTATTTAGAAATAAAAAAAATTTTATAAAAAAAAAAATTCTCCAACCACATTGTTAGTAATAGCCTAGCAGAAAGTTAGTAAGTTCGCAAGTTGCACTTTCGTGCTTCAACTTGCTATTAGGCTTATAATTATAATTATTAAATTAAAGGCAAGTTAAGGCTTGCGCATTTCTGCGGCCCCCTTGCGTTTCTTCGCTCTTTGGCGAAGTTCAGTTTTCAGGTTCTCGATACGCTCTATGCAGCGTTGTCGGTCTTCTTCGTTGGTGCTGGCCTTTAGTAAATCCTGCTGCAGTCTTTTCTGGGTGAGCAGGCGTCTCACCTCACCGCCTCGTTTCGTCTTTTTGGGGATTCTCGTCTGCTGCCGGGCTCTGTACTCCTCTATTGTTAGTGGCCGTGGTCCATCGTTGGGATACAGCTCTAACGCTTCTTCTAGCGTCAGTGCATCCCTTTGCTCGACAGGAGCAGATTCCGCAAAGGGAATATCTTCACCGTTGTTCATTCGATTTTCTTTGTATTCAAACTTATGTGTTGATGCTGATGTTTATCGTTGGGAAAACGAACGAGACTCAAATATATTCACTAGATATCTTCAGGATTATGGTGTTGAAGCCGATGTTGATAGCTGTTCTTTAGCTTTAAATGTTTAATGTCTCTGTTGTTTATGCTGTTCTCTGTTCTGTGTTGTTGTTGTTGCTACAATCTCTGTCAGTTGTTTCTTTTCTTGCCAACAAGTTGCAGCATCATTTAGTTGTCATCGCTCTTCAATATAAAATTATGTTATTATAATTTATATATGTTGTGTGCAGCTCAAGTCCTGTCACGGTCGCCATGTAAAAACTCCTTTGACCGAATTCCATTGGGTTGTAGAATATATATATATAATAATAAAAGACACGTCTGTTTCGGTTGACTGGAGTTTTAGAATTGATTCTTTATTCCAAATTATTCTTTTGCTTAGGCTAATTTTACATATATATTCTTAAGCTGCGACTTATGCGACAGCTACAAAAGAGAGGGAGAGTGTCAGTATATACATACATACTGTTGGAGCGCATGCATCAAAGTGCTTGGTCAGTGGTCACACGCTGGCCTGGCTCTAGCTCATGTTACGCTTGTGCATACAGTGCTTATGTGAATATGTATGTGCATATACAAATGTACATACATATATGTTCATGCTTAATTGTATGTTTACTTGAATATGTTTATGTGAATACTTCGATGTATACATATGAACATATTCAAGTGCACAATTATATTTTAAAGCGTATATGTTTAGTTGTTTATACTTGCAACAAAGTGTTACAAGTTGAGCTCATTGTGTTGAGTGATTATTTGTATGAATATACTACAGTAGATTGATCCAATGACTAGCTCCACCTGTGCTCTCGCATCTGTAATTTTAGTATCTGCTAATCCAGTAATCGTGATGTGAGCCCGTTTGCGCCGTAAACGTAGCTGCTGAGCTGCATTCTCTGAAATGAACGAAACTTGTGAACCTTGATCCAAAAACGCTCTAAACTGTAAGGGATAGCCGTCTATCGACTCTACCCACACCGTTGCTGTTGGTAATAAAACCTCGTCTTTATGCCTTACCGCAATTTCTGTTGTACTCTTTCCATTTAAAGCATTCGCAGATGCTGTTGGGATAACTCCCTTCTTTAGTGTGCCAAGCGATCTCTCGCCTCCTGACTTGTCTACATGAAGTAGTGTATGATGCCGTCCTTGACATTTTTCACAATTTACCGCACTGTCACATGCATCTATTCGGTGATTTGGTCTAAGGCATCTAAAACACAGTCGATGCCTCACCACACATGCCTTTCGTTCCGATAGCCTCATCTCCTGGAATATCTTGCATACTCCGATAAGGTGTCCATCCCCTTGACAGACAATGCATAGGTCTGTCTCTCGAGTAACAAATGAAGTCTTTGTGTAGTTCTGGTTAACTCGTAACCCATGTACACCTGGTCTTGCATTCCGATGTCTATCCCGTGATAGAATTCCCTCGATATTACCTGCTGATGCCGTAATCATTGTTCTGTACTGTGTTTCAAGATACTGACTGAGCTCCTCAAAGCTCGGCAGATTCTGTGTTGAAGATATTGACCGCTCCCAATCCACTCTTAATTGATTCGGTAATTTCTTCATCATGTAGTACACTAAAATTTCAGACTGTTGTCGCACATTCACACCAGTCTTCTCCAATGAATTCACACATGAGCGGGAAGTTTGCACAAATCTTCTCAAACTTTCCGCATCTCCATATTTAATTGGTAATTGCTGGTCGAACACATCCATGTAATGTAAAAATAACACTCGCTTGTTATCATACAAATTCATCAACATTCTCCAAGCCACTTCATAGTTCGCCGCTATTAGCGTTAGATGTTCAATATCCTTAGCTGCGTCTCCAACCAATGAATCCTTCAAATAATGAAAACGATGTAAGTCCGTCAGGTTCTCACAGTGGTGTACTCTTGTTAAAAACACCCCCTTAAACGCCGGCCACTCAATGAATTTTCCGCTGAAGGTAGGCAGTCTAACTGTTGGAAGTTTCACTTCCTCCAAAATTGATCCCATTTGTTCATGCACCGTCTGATGCAAACAAGACTCATCAAATGCAGTCGACGCCGGGATTCTCCGATCCTTATGTCTCTGCAACTCATTTCGAATCTCAGCTACTCCCATGATGTAGGTTTCTTCGAAACAGTCTCTGATGTCTTTGTCAAAATATCGACCCTTTATCTCCACATTATCTCGTGCTTGCACCAGTTGGTGATGATTGCGCTAAAAATCTGCGAAAATCAGTCTATTCACTGGTAATTACACTCCAAATCCAATCGCCAAGATCAATCCTCCCGGGTTTCGGAACCAAAAATATGTTGGCTAACGGCTGCGCCCTTGCGGAGCCCCAAACTGCTCGCTTTGTATGATGCGGCCTTCGGATGATTTCCACCGAGGCGGCTTTGAGGCACTTGCGATTTGGCAGAAATAAAATTATCAGGGTAACTTCAAGTTGCTTTATTTTCTTAACCTAAAACTAAGTAGTACAATTTTCGGTGGGCCAAATGCAACCACATCGAACGAGATTAATTTCAAGAGTAAAATTCAAGTGCAGCAAACCATGCTGTCTTTTACAAAATTCAAAGTTCTGGAAATTTCCATAGAAGAAGTAAGCAAGAAAAGAATTAAAGTAACGGAACTCCAAGTTTGTCTCTTCAAAGTAATTTGCGCTGTTCTTGGTCTCTCTCTCTCTTCGGTCGTTTTCTCTCTTCAGCAAAGAGTGTCTTGATTCAGTTGTAGCCCAAACAATTACTTTAAACGATATTTATCTTACTAATCCTTGCTTCTCTCTTGGTCTTCACTTGTATCTCTATTATATAGCAAGATTTAAAAAAGTCGCTGAACCCCTGTTGGATACCGCTTAGCTTCCAGCTTATAAATGGTATTGGGTAATCTTTAGAAAAACACTTCCACTTGTTCAAGGACGTTTGGTTAAGCTTTATTTTTGTTTTTTGATTCAATCTTATAACTATATGAATCTTAATGTAGCTTAAGTAGAATTTTTATCCACTGCTTCGATTATTGATGTTAACAAATTAATAAATAGATACTTGTAGTCACCACGTGTTATTGAAATATCGACCCCGTAGTTATCGAAGATTATATAAAAAATATTTTTAAAGGAGATTTAGTATTTTTGAAATTAGCTAGTAGCTATCCCCAATGCCACTCCACCAACAAAACCACACAGGAAAATGTGTAACGATGTTATCCTGGGTCCATTATCATCGCCAATCATTTTAGTGTACCACTTCTTAAAATTCTTATTGGTGCTTTTTACAAAACTGTCAGCTTTATCCAGTTTGCCATCAATATATTTTTCCGTCTGAAATGAAAAAGTTTATACATCAAAAAATTGTTTTAATTATATTCATTTTGGTTAGAAGCGTGCTTCGCATATGTTGGAAATTGAATTTGGAAAATCTAATTTAGAAGGATATTCTAATTCCCACTAACCGAGACAACATTAATAATATATTAAAAAATAAAATATTATTCGCTAATCCATCATTAAACACGATAAATCTACCGTTTAATATTACTTCAAAAGTTGGAAAAAATTTATCTCTGGAGGGGGTTCGAACCCGATAACAACAGTATTGTAGTCTGAGTAGGTCTATACTGACCCACCGAACAGTAAAATAATCATTTTGTAATCACACATATATCAAAAATATACAATACAAATAACTACTAAAATCAGAAAATGGATTTGAATGCATTCGAATCATAGCAACTCAGTGTCTTATTTTCTTACTCATTCAATTCGTTTTGTTTCGTTTGAATGTTGGGCGAATGAGTTTTAAAGTCATTCAATTCATTCATTTGGTTTTGAATGTTGTTAACTCAAATAGATTTTTCTATCATTCATGCAGCTCTTTAGTTTTTATATATTGGGTTGCATATCTCGGGTTCAGGCGTAGCTGCCATACAAACGGCAGTTACGATAAGTGCTTTTTCCAAATAACTTCGTTGTTTTCAAAGCTATTGTCTTAAATATTAATATATACTTAAATGCCTGTACCAAATATAATCAAGATCGGATAACTATATCATATAGGTCCCATAGGAACGATCGGTCGAAAACAGTGATGTCTATTAAAAACTTCGAACTTTTGACACGATTGCTTTAGTTTTTAATATTTATCAGTTTAATATATCTGTTATTGACTGTTAAAATACGTATATAAGCACCGCAGTATGTCTATCTCTTTCTTATTATTCTCGAATGATCCGATCTATGAATTGTAACGGACATTCTTTCATTTCTGCTTTACATTCATTTTCTTGCTGCCTGCGCTGCAGCGAATATTCTTATGCATAGATTTAGTCTCAAATAAACCTCTACTCAAATAGGTTATGGGCCCAGGCAGCAGAAAGTAAAACTGTGCGGGTTGGTCGGAAAGACTTGTAAGAGATTCGTTTTGTTAATTAAAGTTTGTGATTAACTAATTTGTTCAAGATGAGTGCACAATTTTCAATCGAAAAACTAGATGGTGAAAATTATAGTGTATGGTCAGTACAGATGAAAAGTCTGTTGATTCATTCTGATTTGTGGTCGGTGACATGTGGTCGGTTAAAAAAAGAGGCGTCTGATACGGCTGAACAAAAGGAGTTGTTTGACAGTAAAGACGAGAAAGCCCTCGCAAGTATATTGTTGTGCGTAAGTCCGTCGCAGATCAACGGTATAAAACATTGTAAAACCGCGAGCGAAGCATGGGCAAAGTTATCCGCGATCCACATGCCCTCCGGTCCGGCTAGAAAAATACAGTTGTTTAAGCAATTGTTATATACTAAAATGTTGGCTACAGACAGTATTCGAGAGCATTTGAATAATTTTTCTAATGTCGTAGAAAAGTTAAGTGAAATTCAGGAACAAGTGCCTGATGAAATGCTCGTTATAATTTTGTTGGCAAGTTTAAGTGATGATTTCGAAAATTTTGTAGTTGCCATTGAAACGCGAGACTCGTTGCCATCGCTAAGCGCTCTAAAAATTAAATTGCTTGAAGAGGGAGAGAGACGCAAGATTGGCGAAGTAGCCGAGAAAAGTGAGAATAAAATGTATTCGTCGCGTCAAGAAAACGGTAAAAAGAACAAAGCAATGAGAGAACCAAAAAACATTGAATGTTGGTTGTGCGGTCGTCGCGGGCATTTCGCGTCGAAGTGTGGTTCGAAAGAGAGAAAAGACAACGCGAACGAAAAGAACAGTAAAAAGTCTTTTTCGGTGCTCTCTACTTCTGGAACACGAATCGGTTTGTCGAAAAATGCGTGGTGTGTAGACAGCGGGGCTACAGTTCATTTGTGTGCGGACGAATCAATGTTTACGAGTATGCGTGAGCACAAAGAGAAAATCAAGTTAGCAGTCGACAGTTATATAGAAGCCGAAGGTTGCGGTACAGTGGAACTAAAATGGAAAAATATCACGATCGAATTGCTTGACGTGCTATATGTAAAGGACTTACAATGTAATTTTATTTCGGTATCAAAGGCAACAGAAAATGGCTTAAGAGTAATTTTTGTTAAAAACAAAGTGTTTGTTAAAGACAGTAACAATCGTGATTTAATGATCGCAGAGAAACACAACGATTTGTTTTTGTTTGAAAGTAAAACAAAAACAGTGTTTGCTGCAGAAACAAATGTAAATCAGCTGGTCAAATGGCATAATCGGTTTGGACATTTAAATTTCGATAGTTTAAATAAAATGATTAAGCAGGAAATGGTCTATGGTCTCAATGCTAAAGTGTGTAGTACAAATGACCTTGTATGTGAAACGTGTGCAAAAAGTAAAATTTGCGTTAAGAAGTTTCCGAAGTCTTCGGAAAGTCGCTCAAAAGAATTGTTGGGCTTGATTCATACAGACATTTGTGGACCTATGCGTACAGCGTCACAAGGTGGTGCGCGCTACTTCGCAACTTTCATAGACGATAAATCGCGTTATGTAACAGTGTACATGTTAAAGAATAAGAGCGATATTTTCCAGAAATTCAAAGATTTCAAAATGCTAGCAGAAAATCAGACGGGTAAGCGTATAAAAGCCATACGAAGCGACAACGGCCGTGAGTACCTGAGCGATAGATTTGAACAGTTCTTGTCGAGTCACGGAATAAAAAGACAACTCACTGTTCCCCATACTCCACAACAAAATGGTGTGGCAGAACGCGCCAATAGAACCCTGGTGGAGATGGCGCGAAGCATGATAGTGCATGCTGGAGTTGGCGAATCTTTTTTGGGGCGAGGCAATAATGACGGCTGCATATTTACGGAATAGAGCAGAAACTGCAACTTTGCCTGATAATACTCCATACGAGGTTTGGTATGGGAAAAAGCCGAGCGTATCTCATCGTAGAGTATTTGGTATGAAAGCTATTGTATTAGATTAAACTCATAAGAACAAGTTTTCAGCGAAAGCAGCATATTTTGGTAGGTTACTCCGAGACTGCCAAGGCTTATCGTCTTTACAACCCTGTCAAAAGGACCGTAGTAGTATCCCGAGATGTCGTGTTTTTGGAGCACAAGTTCATGAAAGAGTTGGAGCACGGTCGAGAATTATCATGTGAGTCAGATGTGGTAATCTTTCAGCCAAGTGAAAAACTTGATTGCGAGAATAATGATGAAATCCAAGAAAATTCTGTGGAGCAGCAAATTCCAATTGTTGATGAGCAAAGTGGTGACGAAGAAAATGCTGAGGAGGAGAAACCATATACCCGAACAGGACCAGGGAGACCAAAGATTGTTCGCACTGGGCGTGCTGGTCGTCCACGAAGAGAGTACAATATGCTGAATGTACTAGATGCGAAAGACGTTATTGTTCCTACCTGTATAAATGAGGCATTTAAGTCAGAGCAGTCGGAAAACTGGAAATCAGCAATGCAGAAGGAGTATGACAACCTAGAAAACATTAAGACATGGAGTTTGGTTGATCTTCCTGCAAACAAAAAGGTTATTGGTTGTAAATGGGTTTTTACCACCAAACGAGATGAGAGTGGCAAAGTTCAGCGTTTCAAGGCAAGATTGTTCGCAAAAGGGTGTGGTCAACAATATGGAATTAACTACAAGGAAACTTTTTCCCCGGTTGCACGTTATTCCTCAATCAGACTGGTGATTGCGTTGGCGGTGGAACACGAGATGCACTTGCATCAGATGGATGTCTCCGCAGCATACCTCAATAGTGAGCTACAAGATGACGTTTACATGCGGCAACCTGAAGGTTTTGTCGATGCTGATCATCCCAAGCGTGTACTCAAGCTACATAAATCGTTGTACGGCTTGAAACAGAGTGGGCGTGAGTGGAACCAAAAGCTGGATAGCATTCTTTTGAAGATTGGTTTCGTTCCATGTGCAAGCGAACCGTGTATATACACGAGCAAAGTCACGATTTTATACTTGCATGTACCAGAAAGGACGACGTGGCCTACATAAAGCAGCTCATATCCAACGAATTTGATGTGGTCGACGGCGGTGAACTCCATCATTTTTTGGGGATGGAAATCGAGCGAGATGGCAAGACTGGCAATGTCTCCATAGGCCACAAGCAGTACATCGAAGGCTTGTTGCATGAATATGGTATGAAGGACTGCAAGCCGAACGCGACTCCTCTAGAGGTCGGGTTCCAGACGAAATGCGATAGAAATGATTGCGGTCAGGTGGACAAGACACGCTATCAATCACTCATTGGTTCGTTATTGTATTTGGCGTTGACTACACGGCCAGATATAATACACTCTGTGGCTAAGTTGGCGCAGAGAAATGCAGATCCGCACAAGGAACATGAGGTTGCAGCCAAGAGGGTATTGAGATATCTAAGAGGTACCTCAGATGTGAGACTTCATTATAGCAAAACTGGTGTTCCTATTCACTGTTTTGTTGATGCGGACTGGGCTGGCGATTGCAACGATCGGAAGTCGTTCACCGGTTGGTCATTCCTTATTGCTGGAGCGGCGGTGTCATGGGAATCAAAGAAGCAAAATCTGGTTGCCCTCAGTAGCACGGAGGCCGAGTACGTAGCACTTTCTACAGCAGCCAAAGAAGCGATATACATCAGAAAGCTGATCAACGAGATGGGATTCGGGCCGATGGCGAAGCTGCTAATTTATAGCGACAACCAGAGCGCACAATGTCTTGCTAAAGATGCTAAATTTCATTCACGTAGCAAGCATATTGAAATAAAATATCATTTTGTAAGGGAAATGTATAAAGAAAATGTAATAGATATCAAATACATTCCCACAGATAGTATGACCTCAGATATATTAACAAAGAACTTATGTAAGGTCAAACATGTAAAGTTTACAGAAATGTTGGGATTAAAATAATTTTTGTATAAGATAGACTTCGCGTTGAGAAGGAGTGTTAAAATACGTATATAAGCACCGCAGTATGTCTATCTCTTTCTTATTATTCTCGAATGATCCGATCTATGAATTGTAACGGACATTCTTTCATTTCTGCTTTACATTCATTTTCTTGCTGCCTGCTCTGCAGCGAATATTCTTATGCATAGATTTAGTCTCAAATAAACCTCTACTCAAATAATGACTGTGCCAAAGTTGATTAAGATAGGGTGACTATATTATATAGCTCCCATAGAAACGATCGGCCGAAAACTGTGACGATTATCAATAACTTTGTTTCTCACTGTCATTTAATATTTTTCACATCTTCAGATTGCTCCAACAACCTTAAGCTTTGGCCACGCATTAAGCGATGAGCGACGTAAACATAAAGGCTTATGAAAAAGCGTTGAAGTGGCCCCGCAGCTGCTGAGCGACGAGCGAATTTTATGAGCGACGTCGCACAGTTGGGCCTCTGCTCGGATAGCGTTGCAAAAATCAGTTCTTTCATGATCGCGTTTGGCAAAACTGATATATACGATCGGTAGGGAATACTTCAGAGATTATGAATCCAAAAAATTTTTGAAATCGGTTGAGAATCATGGGTGCTAGAAGCGCCCTAAGTTGAGACATTTTTAGTAAATGCGAATAGATGATAATTTTTACACAAAATCGCACCTTTAAAACTGAATATTGGGCAGTTTCAACAATCGATCTTGGATTTTTTCACAAACCCTTTCATTGTTTTAATAATTTTTTAAATCCTTATTGAACTAGAAGCGTTTAAAAAATGTACTAAATATTGACGTTTTTTGTGGATCAGAACTAACAAGGATCAAAAATGCGCTGCAGGCATAAGGAAGAAGAGATCATGCGTATTGGCCTGTAGCTTCTTTGTTTTTAAATGATAACATTGCGTAATGCTGTTTTGCAAATAATACCTGTTTATAACTATGCCTTTCTACAATGTTAGATTGCTAATTGCAATTCCAAGTGCGTTGGAAAAACTGACAAGGCAGGTAAATGTTATTTAAGTTGATGATAAATTGGTCCTAGTTGGTCATTTTTATTTCCGTTTACCTAATTGGATTTAAATATTAAGTTTTTTTTACCTATTTAATACAAAAAGGGTAATACCGATATGCGTTCTACCTAGTTAATTAAAAACAATATAATATAACGTGCTAATTATTCCTCTCGTTTGCGACAGTTTATTTTTAACTTCATAAATGGAAACACCTTAAATCCGGACTGAATAGTATTTGTCAATATAATTCACGACAGTTTTACTTATTAGTGCAATCATGTTGTTAAAGAATGAAAGGATTTTTAAAGTTTTCCATGTCTATGAAAACCCAAATGATTTTGAAATGGGATTGCTGAAGGAGATGGGCGTTTCATTCGAAAACGCTAGTACGGAGCTTAACGAAATAATCAAATATTCACACTATAACTTAAGTCGAAAATGGATCGCAAGCGGCAGAAATATACAATATAATACATTGAAAACTTCTCCTGTTAGACAAAATCAAGACCTTTTTAACATGCTGGCAGTCTCTTCGGACCCATTTATTGTATCACTGACACATGTGCGAATTCGAAAGGATTTCGAATATAGCAACTATATTTCCGAAAATTTTTTTGACAAAAATCTGCCATCAATAGCAAATCTTCACAAATTAACCTAAAAATTTAAAAAATTAACTTAAAAAGCTTCTTCAAATTAAAAAGCTTCTGCTCTCTGTCGTGACGGTCGTGTTTTTGCATAGCTCCGGAGTTTTTATTAATATTTATTGTTTTCTCTCAATTTTTAATTAAAATTATAACAACGGCGGAATGTCAAGTAGCTAACGCTGAGCATGTACTATAAATTATTTTCAACCCTCGAAAATGTGGGTCATTAGAATTAGTAATTTTAAGAACAATTGTCGCCTTCTATATTCCAACGGTTTATTTATATACACAAAAAAAAGTGCATTATTTGAATTCAACGAATAAAGATTGGGTTTCATAGTTATGGTATTGAAAATCCCTATTCACACACGTAAAAATCACATGTGCAAAGATGCATGTTTTGAGCTTCTGTTATATTTACATGAAATTCGTAACTGTGGGTAATTTTTCCATTTTAAGTGGTGGCGTTTGAGAAAACAATTATTGAAAATGGAATTAGTATCAAGTGCATCAAGTATTTTAACTCGTCAAGCCGCAGAAAGATTGCGGAAAGTGGATTCGCTTGGATTTACCAAGCAGCAATTATTGGGGCAAAACTTCAAACAATCAACGCAACGTCAGGTGCTTCAAGTCTTCTTCTACAACATGCGCTATAAGAAGCTCAAGGCAATGGGAAGATTCAGACTAACAATCGAAGTTATAGTATTTAGGCAATAAGCCCTTATACAACACAGGGATGTCAATTAAGCTGTAGCCAAATTGATCACCTTATATGAAGATTGGAATCATATTAAAACACCAATTCCTGAGAAAAGATCTGAATATCAGAAAAAAATTGTCCACACATTTGTGAAATGTCTGGTCATCTTAATCGACATTGCAATTGTAGATGCACTAAAAAAATTAAGTTCTAGGAAGATTAGAAGTTTCAACAAATGCAACGATGGAAAGGACATCCTGGTTGTATATATGACATTATATGCAATGAAAAAATAAATCTCAGTAGCGTCAACTAAGACAATCTACCCGGAAAAGAAAAACGAGGTTGTAAAAGTGTAGTATGCCCACATATTGTATGCTCACTGTACTCAGTGGTATGCATAAATATTATTACAAATACATGGTAGCGCTTGGCTACAACATTCATATATACAAATCCAGTTTTATGTTTTATCAGTGGAGAACTGTTTATATATATATATTAATGTAACATCTGAAATAGATAACCTGCCAGAAATGTTATGAAAATAGTTTTATTTTCTTACCTTTTTAAGAAGAGTCGCATCATTTTCAACTAAAGGAGATTGTATTTGTTTTGTAATTATGTCCATTTTTTTCCATAATTTGGGCCAATTAACTTGGATAAGGCCCTCCTGATGAGCGATTTCCACTAAAATAACACTTCCTCCAATCACAAATGCGGCAATTTTTCCAATTTTCATAGTTGTAAATCCAGTCGCCCTTCAAATAAAACTTGATATTTAACTAAAAATTGTATCGGTGACTTTAGTTTATGCATTTAGCGACCTTTAAGTTGTTTGTAACTCGCTTTACCAGCTTGTGATTAAATCTTTTCGAATAAACATAAGAAACAGTTTATTTTTTCATAAATATTTGTTCATAAATGAGTGGTTAGAGTTTAATAGCTAATTATATCAATGAAGCCGACTGTTCTTTGATGCTATCAAAATGTAAGTGTTTGAATTACGCATGCATTTGAAACTGAGCAATCAAAAGATCGTTAAGTTCACAAATATTGAATATTGACTTAAAATATGTATAAAAAGTAGTTTAATTTCTAATCAATATAATATTCCATATATTTCAACCAGCCATTCTGTGGTCAGGTGGCCTTCAGTGCAATTATTTTTAAACGTTCATACTCTCTGTTGTGGAGCTTGAAAAGTTTAAAAAACACACCTTTTTTTATATTTATTCGAACATTTTTTTGATTCGGCAAAGGGAGTTACAAATCTGTGGTTAAATTTACTATATATTTTAAAATTAATAATACTATAAAGTTAAATAATAAATAAAAATAAAATATAATAAAATAAAAACCTGATTTTGCACATATGAGGTGAGAACTAAAATGGTGGTCATATTGCGTCGATTACACTTTGTTTCAATCCAATCGTTTAAGAATTACGGGCAGTAAGCTTTCCGCCAGTTTGTAAAAAGTGGTTTCGGGCATATGTTCAACGTTTAAAGTTTTCCTCGCATGACGAGAACATTGCAAATGAAGTAAGTAAGTCGTCTCGCCTATACCGTACACCAGTAAAACAGTAAAAAATTCTGTTCACATGGTTATTGCAAGCATATCTTAGTATCTCGCTCACTTAATCATACGAGCACCCTAGCACCTCCACCACCAGCCAACGGCCAAGACTTTTCAAATTACGAAGGCGGAACAAAATCTTTACCGAAAAGCTTCTTTCTGCCTGTTACATACATTTTGGCGACTTTAATATACCATTTCACCCTATGGGTGTATGGTATAAAAATGTCGTATATGGGCATTTCCGCCAAAGTGTCAACCAAGAGCAAAAAATTAAATCATCTTGAAACACTTTTTATACCATACACCATAGGGTGAAATGGTATATTAATGTCGCCAAAATGTATGTAACAGGCTGAAGGAAGCTTTTCCAACCCCATATTCTTGATCAGTATCAACAGCCGAGTCGATCTAGCCATGTCCGTCTGTCCGTCCGTATGAACGCCCAGATCTCGGAGACTGTAAGACATAGAGCCACCAAATTTTTTTAATGTAGGCTCGTGTAGTACATATGTAGAGTGATCAAGTTTATTTCAAATTTTTGCCACGCCCCTTTCCGCCCCCGCAATTCAAAAAAGAAAAAAACGTTTACCTCAAAAACTATTGCAGCTAGAGACACCATATTTGGTATGTATATTTGCTCAGTAAATGCGCACATTTTGTGTGTATAAAGATTTGACCACGCCCCTTTCCGCCTGAAATTTGAAAAACTCGATTATCTCCCGTAATTTTTTACCTTGTGATTTGGCATTTTTTTATTTCAGCACTTTAAATAACTTACTTTCTTTATTATCTATCTTTTCTAGGT